>CM060683.1:31128500-32328500 GCA_030686995.1 Artemisia argyi
CGGAAGAGGAGGTTATTATATATTATGATTCGATTATAGATTCTGAAAGCTTCAGATTTGTTGAACATTACATGAAATACTAACCAAGTCTGTCTGGTTTAGTAGATGCAGCAGGGATACTTATAAACTTAAGATTAGTTACGCCTCTGACCTAAATATCTAATCTCTTTCTCAAGTTCAAGTTGTGCTGCTTCCATGTTTGAGAAACGTTCCTGACACATGTTCATTTGGTTTGCCAACATACTCTCTAATGCGGCAATCTTTTGACCTTGGCTCCTGGCTGTCTCTCTAGCCATCCATAGGGTCCTTTCAACGTCTTCAATTCTACCATGTGTATGACCATGTTCTCTTCTTGCAGAACGGACCCTGGAATCCAAACTTCCAAGTTCCTGGTCGGTGTTGTCCTTTATCTCGTTAGTCTTTATTCCTAATTCACATATTGCTCATCTTTCAGCATCCGCTCTTTTGAACAATGCGTCAAGGTTACGGTCGTACCATTCAAATTTTGTTGGTCATAAACCTTTTAGCTGTTCAATGTGAGCCTCTAATATGCTGGCTTGTTGATAAACAAGAGTCCATATTGAATCAGGTGTGCTTATATTGTAGTTGAGGGAATTAGGTGAGGATAAGTTATTTAGGATATCTGGTATTGGGGAATCTAAAGTGTAGGGTAACGGAGAATTTGGCTCAACATTCTTCCACGGCCTCTCTTGTCGTGAACTTTGTCCAACTTTGAATGTTGCCTGACCACCAATCATATCTTCATATCATTCAGTAGTTCTCCTAAGTTTTTGACGTAGGGGTGAACAGATAGGTGACGATGAGAGTGATCTCTGAGTGATTTCTGTAGTAAGTTGGGGCTGTGATATTTGTACGTAGGGATCTTCAGTATTCGGAGAATTTTGATTGACAGGGGATGTATTAGTATTACGGAGAGTAGTTTTGGCGTTCAAGAAAGTTTTTGGAGACATGTTACTGTAGTAACAAGGAATAGTATTTTATAAGTAATTTTTACGTTATAGATATAATAGTATGGATGAAATAAAAATTGTGTAAGTGCAATTTCTAAACATGCAGAATAATCTTAACAGGTAATGTACTGAGCAAGGTAGTCTGCAGACACGGAAGGCACGAAGAGTGTAAGGCTATAAAATGTTTTGTTTTGTAAAAACGGTTATAGTTCAGATCTAGATTAGACCTGTTTCGCTATAACCAAAGCTCTGATGCCAATTTGTAACACCCCCAATTTTAAAATATTTGCAGCGGAATAAAGATTGGGTGTTACTTCACAGCTCATAGTTTTTCAGTAGAAAATGATTTTCTAAAAACATTTATCATTCGAATTTTTATAAATATCAGAGTTTTCAAAATGAGGTCCCAGTGGTTTCAAAATTTGTTAAATAGGTTTTCGAATGATAATAAAATTTTTATAGCCTTTGTAAGAATTTCGTGCTCTTCCGTCCCATCCTTGCTCGTTATAGACCTGAGATAAACATGTTAAAAGTCAACAAAAGTTGAGTGATATTCATAGGTTTAAGTTTAAAAGTTGAACACAAGCTATAAGTGATACTTGCACCGTCATACAATTATAAGTTAAAAATAGTTGTTATTGCATTAAGCTCGTGACACTCAGCCGATTAACAGATCTCATCATAAATGATGGATTATAGTAACAGGGGCCCTCGGGATAGGTCCTTGCCAGTAACCTATTAGATTTCAAATAAAGTGCATTTGGTTGTTTTCTCAACTCCCAAACGGGGATTGTCAATCCCTAATAGATCTATCCACAATTATTTACGTTCACCTCATCTGGGTGACTAAGGTTCATGATATGAGGGGCTTTTGGCAAAAAGGTACTTAAGCAATAACGAGATCTGGTAAAGCATACCAAGAAAATACTTGTGTTCAGTTTGTAAAAACTAGTACGTATCCCCCTCGCAGGGTTTATAAAACATTTAAACAAGTAAAGGCGAGGCTATGAACTCACCTTAGTGGTATAGTGGTAAAAATATCGATATTCAGTTTGCAATAAGGGAACGGCTCCACACACGACCTAGATAACATATGGCAAGTTTTAGTGTTTGATAGTCCTAATGTTTTAAATCGCGAGTAGTTTTTGAATGCGTGATTTGTTAATTTATTGTTAGTAAGACTTTTGGTTTTATAGTATATCGTACGTTTAGTTTAGTTATATATATAAATATAACGTAAGGTTTAATAATAAAAATAATAACGATAGTTTGAAATAAAGCGTAACGTTTAATAATAGTAATGATAATAATAGTTTGAAAATAAACGTAACGTTTAATGTTAATGATAGTAATAATAATAATAGTTTGAAAATAAAACATAACGTTTAATAATAATAATAGTTTGAAAATAAACGTAACGTCGTGACGTGAACTCGTAAAAATAGAAGGTAAAAATAAAAATATTAGTTTTAGTATATGACCTTGTCTTTTACAAAAATTTACACTTTTTACCCTAACGGCGTTAGCGTTACGTCGTTAGTCCAAAATTAAGTATATTTACATTTTACGTCCAAGACTTTATATTTCTTACACCTTTCACCCTAGAGTTTTAAAAAATCAGTTTTCACCCTTTAATTTACGAAATGACATTTTATACCGAAACTTTGAAAAGTTGACACTTTTAACCTGATTTTTGTAAAATTTGCAAATCTAGTCCAAAATTCAAAATTTTCAAAACTTAATGTTTTCATTTCTCAAATAGTTTCAAAACAGCTAATTTAACTTATTCTAACAGCTTATTTGTTCAAAAAGCTTATTACATAGCTTATGGGCTTTTTAACGAAATGTAAGGCCCGTTAGCATTTTTAGATCCAATGGGCCTACGAGGGTTTTGGGCTTTGTTTTGGGCTAAGGTTAGGACTATGAAAAAGTTACCAAACTGCTTATTACCGTAGCTTATTTGATCGGCTTATTTTGAAATGATTGGGCCTTAAGGCCCAATCGGTACTAATGAGTTTTCACAACTATCTCCTAGGTCGATTTGCTTTGTGATTTTTATAGGTTCAAAACGTGATTTTTATTACAAAGTTTTTATACGAAAATGATTGTTTGTCATGGGTTCTATTAGTTTGTGAAATAAAATGGTATGCTCGTTAAGTAAATTTTAAAGATATACGTGCGTTTTGGGCGTAGCATGGGACGAGTTTTTATAAGAAAAGACTTAGAAAAATTTAAGGGTTTTCGATACTTGTTTGTATACGTTAGAAATGTATTCTAAAATAAGTTAGACGTAGCTTTTTAGTTTCAAAACTTTACATAACTCGATTGTTAGGGTGTAAAATATATAGACGACCGTAAAATATATATATATATATATATATATATATATATATATATATATATATATATATATATATATATATATATATATATATGTCGTTTATTTAATTTTTGAATGCTAAGTTGCATTTGTTTGTGTCGCGTATAAAAATAATGCAAATGAAGGTTTATCTAAATTTTGAAAAGAGTTTGTTTAGGAACTTACGACAACAAAATGGTGGGTAAAACAAGACGTAGAGTCGAGAAGAGAGTGATATGAGTACGTAGTGTGATTGTGTGCTCGACCAAGGTTCACAAACAATATCTTGTTCCTCCTAAACCCACACGAATCCTTTGAACTCCTACCCAATTGCTTCGACTCAATGCCTAGACTCACTACTTAGAAATATTTGGTAATTTTTCGGTTGCATGGAAGTAGAAACGAAAATGTGCATGCATGGGTTTATATATGGAACTTGAAGTGTTCTAGTGAATAACATTTAATGAGATGTGATGCTTACTTGTATGCAAAAGTCCTAAGGTGTAAGAGTAACACTAGTCACTCAAGGTTTTGGTTTCTTGCGGTCGACATCCTCAAAATTTAGAGAAAAACGTGGGCATTGAATTTTAGAAACGAAATGGTACTTGTGAAATATATTATAAAAGGTCATGGTACTTTGCCTAGTGAATAAAATATGGAAATGAGTGTGCTTGATTTAAGGGAGTACTAGTTTGTTTGTAACATGCATGTCGACTACCTATTTTGTTTGTAAACCGATTGGTATTTCGTGCATAATTTGTGAGGTTTGATAATTTTGCAATACTTAGACATTAGGTTGTGTTTAAAATGAGTTTAGGTCATTATAGAAACAAACGTGGGTTAAAATGGTTGAGTTTTGGATTAGATGGAATTTTATGAAATCGTTTTTGGGACATAAGCTTTGCCTAGTAAAAACGTATCTAGACTCGATGTGAGAAACTAAAAATCGACACTCTAAATGTTGGCTAGGTGAGGAACGAGGGTGTGTAAAAATAAGTGTGTGTCGTGTGTAGGATTTGAGCGTACAAAGTTCGTTTCTATCTTGTCTAGTCGAATGGTTTTGAAAACAAAATAAGGTAAATGGGCTAAATTGGTTTTGGGCTGTGAATAGTAACAGGCCGAGAAATGTGTCGGGCTTAGGGTGAGATTTAGGGTCCGGTTAGGTGTATTTTATGATTAGTAAAGTATTAATTGTGATTAGTGATAAGTTTAGAAATTAATTAGTGAAACGTTTACGTGAGTTCGAGAGTGAATAGTGTTTTGTGAATAGTAAAACTTTTGAAAAACATCTCAATATTACTAACCGACTCCAAAAATGATGAATAGTGAAATGATGAATAGTGTTTGGTAAATAGTAACTGATGAATAGTAAATTTGAAAAATGTCTCGAAAATGCAGGTTCGTAACGAATAAAAGAAAATTTTAATATTCTCGCAATTTTAGACTATATTGGTACATGTGTGAGCATCGTTCCAAGCAAAAAGGAATCATGAATATCGTAGTGATTTTAAGTAACATAGCATATTTGATAAAAAAAATAATAAAGAAAAAATTTTGTTATTGGTAAAAACGTCATTAATTTACGTAATGATATATTAGTCTTAGATTAACTTTTATTATTTATAAGGAAATTTACGGGAGTTTACAATTATGTTGGATTGCTGTTATTGTTATGTATTGCTTCTCCCCTGTTTTTAAGCTTAGTATATTTGCTTTCTTTGGTCTACATGTGTATGGTGATGTTTGGAACTCCATTTGTTGGTCCCTTTGGAATCCTCCATGTATTCTGAGTATACATGTGGTCCTAGATCAAGATGTCTCTATGCTGAGTTTGAGATCAGGGGGTTGCTTTTGGTTATGTACTTGTGGTTTGGTTATTAGTCTCATTAGTATTTGCAGCTTAGTTATCAGAATGGTTTTTGTCCATTTCTGTTTTTGTTTCTTTTGTTCCTAGGCAAGAGAAGTATTGAGTTAGGGGTTGTCCTTTCCATTTTCTTCTCTTGTGCTATTTCATGTAAATAACTTTCATTTTATTTAATATATTTGACCTTTTTGTAAAAAAATAAAAATAATGAATCTGAAATACAGAAAAAAAAAATAAAAACAAAAAAACAAAAAACAAAAAAACAAAAAAAAAAACAAACCACTTAAAGGTGGCCTAGTGGCAAAAAGGCTTGTGAATATCACTCTAAAATGTGTGAGGTCTCAAGTTCAATTCCTGCTAGGTGCAAACAACCTTAAGTGGCCACGCCAACCTCCCGAAAAGGGAGGACTTTACCTGGTTTGAGTCTGTGTGGCGGTAGGTTCAAACCCCATGAATTAGTCGGTTATAAGGTTGGAAATCATGGTTACCAAAAAAAAAAAAAAAAAAAAAAAAAAAAAAAAAAAAAAAAAAAAAAAACAGACATCGTAACTTGTTGGATCATTACCACTCCGGTAGGGGTGATCACGGTCCAAAAACCGGACCGGACCGGCCAAGACCGGACCGGACCGAAGGCCGAGTTAAGGAAAAACCATAGACCGAGACCGGACCGAATGTGGTCAGTCCGGTCTCAGTCCGGTCCGGTCGGTCCTTCGGTCGGTCCGGTCCAAATAGGCATATTTGGCAAGTTTATTCGGTTTTTTGGTCGGTCCGGACCGGACTGGACCGGACCGAAGACCGAATTAACCAAAAAGCCTAGACCGAGGACCGGGCCGAATGTGGTCGGTCCGGTCCGGTCCGGTCCGGTCGGTTTTGTCGGTCGATCTGGTCCATCAGGTCCGTTTGCTCACCCCTAACCTCCGGTCTCAACTTATCAAGCTTTGGCACTGCTCATCACAACAATGGTGCACTTTACAGCTACCATCATCACTGATTTTTACCACCAACATCAGCGACAAACTCCACCAGTTGGATTCCTTTTTCTATATGCTTGTGTTAATTATAGTTTTAGATTTTTTTTATCTTTAATTAAGTTTGGATCTTGTTTTGTTTTCCATTATATGTTATGATCATCTATTCAAAAACTATGTTGCTCCCATCGTGTCTTGTAATAGTCTATCGTTTTTGTTGATATAAATAATGTCTAAAAACATTATTAACATATATCGATATCTCTATGTTTTGATAATCACAAAACGTAAACTCATTGAACTACAAATTATGACGTAAACAAGTATTTAGTCGTAAATATTTGCTTTAGCATCCATATCACTTAAGGTATGAATAAACAAAGTGTCTAATGCATTTTATGATCAAAGGAATTTTTATTTTTACAAACCTTACATTTTATTAAAATGGGACAAACATTTCTAAACTTATACAAAACATTTTTGTATTTATAAGAAATGTTTTATTCAAAATAAACATTTTGAATTCAAATTTCTACCCAAAAAACGGCCACATTCTTCAGGAAAAACCTTTCCCACAAAAAGACAAAAAATCTGAAGAAAAAAATATTTTTTTCTTAGGCGGCCCCCTTAATTATACTAGGCGGTCCCCTTAATAATTAAGGGGACCGGCACACAATTAAGGGGACCGGCAACGCTCCCTGTCAGATTTTGTCAGAAAATTTTCCCTATAAATACCACCTCAAACCTGGAATTTTTCTCACCTCTTTGCACAAATATTTTCAGATCCAATTCTCTCTAAACATCCTTCTAAAACCCTTTGATCATAAGATTATTAATCTTTGTTTCAAGTGATCCAATCTCTCATATTTCAAAGTGCAATAGAAGAATCCTCCCCATCATAAAGCCAAAGATGTAGTTAGTGCTTATGTAAAGTTGTGAGCTTTGTATATGTAATAAGTAGATCAAGATGATCTTACTTAGTAGTGAGTTTATGAGTGAGTAAGAAGTAGTGTGAAGAAGTAGTAGTGTGGAGAAGTTATGTAGGTGTGAAGTAATAGATGTGTGAGTATGTAGTGGAGTATAGAAGAAGTTGTGAAGTAGTGAAGAAGTCGTGAAGTTGTGAAGCCATGAAGAAGTCGTGAAGCCGTGAAGAAATTGGTGTGTTGTGAAGGTGTGATAAGTTGTGTAGTAGTAGTGTTGTGAAGAAGGTGTGTTGTGGTGTGAGATTGGTTCTAGCTACTATTAGAACTCGACATTTAGCTTAGTGTCGTTAAATGGTGTAAGCAAAAGTTGTGTACGGTTTTCTCCGCCAAAAGGGAGCTTGTGTAGTTGTGAAGAAAACTCTCGAGTAGGTGACTCGGGGAGTGGAGTAGGGCAATGAAGGTGTCCTTGTAGCCGAACCACTATAAATCATTGTGTCCGGTTTGCATCCTCTTTCTCTTATCTTTTTACTTTCATTCTTGCATTTATCGCGTTATATCTATGCTTGCAAATATGTGTTGATTGTTGCTTATATTATCATGTTGATTGATTGTGATGTAGTTACAAGTTAATATTATGATAGGATATAAAATTGTATGATATTGTCTAATGGACTTATATATATTATTAACACTTCTAATATCAAGTTTAACTTAATCGATAATTTGATACAAAACGTTTTAAGATTTCAAAAGGAAAACGTATTCACATAAAGATCGACCAAAGCTTCAATCACAAAACTAAGTTTCGAAAACTTATTCATAAGTGTACATATATAACCAATCATATCGATTATATGTTGTTTTCACACTAAACTCTAATTGAAGGTTTTTCAAACAAACAATTGAATAAGTTTGAATCAACATTTTGAAACCAAGTTTTTATAAAATCAAAAAGAGGGGAAAAACTATTCAACCCCCCCTTCTAGTTTTCTACAGTTTTTTTTAGGTTCAAGTGATTCAATACATTTGGTAAATTTTATGGGAAACTAGAAGGGGGTTGAATAGTTTACCGACTTGTTTTCTTTAGTTATAAAAATTTACCTTTGAAAAACGTAGATTCAATTGTATGTAAAGTCAATCAACACCAATATGAACACAACACTATATTAATACTAATATGCAATAAGTAAGTAAAGTGAAGAGATGGAAAGATCAAACCAAGACAACGAGATTTATAGTGGTTCGGTCATGAAGCTCTTCTTCGCCCTACTCCACTCCCAGAGTACCACACTTAAGAGTTGTAAGCACTATATCAACAAGACTCCCTTCAGGTGGAGAAAACCGTACAACGTCGCTTACGTTATTTTCTGACACTAAGCTATATATCGAGGACTAATCTTAGCTAATACCAATCTACCACGATCCTAAAATATCACACGATCCTCACACAATCTACACGATCTTCACGATCCTCACACAATCTACACGATCAACATGATCCTCACACAATCTACACGATCCTCACACAATCTATACTTGATCTACTTGATCAATACTATATCACTCAACACTCAAGAGATCCCCAAGATCTCAACAAGATCACAATGATCAACACAATAACTAGGAAACACTAATACACTTGATGTATATCAAGATACAATCAAGTAGACAACTAGTAATGCAAGTGCACTACTCTATGACACCAACACCTTGTATCTTCTTGATACTTTGTGTTCTTCTCTTGACTAGAAGAGGTATGTAGATGATTCTTGGTTGGATGAAAGAATCACTCTTTAAACAAAAGAAAACTAACTAATAATCTAAGAAGTGTATAGAGAAAAAGAGGATGGAAACCAGAAAGTTATGTGTGTGAAAGGATAGCCAAAATCTGGGAAATGAAGTGGTATTTATAGACTCTGGAAATTTGACTATTTTAAGGGGGACGACCCCACTAAATATTTCAAGAAAACTACATACACATCTAATCACGTAGAGAGGGGGTTTTGAGGAAACTTACCTTAGCCTATGATGTTATCCTCGTTGATATCCTTAGAGATATGAGATAAAGCTTGAGTAATCCGTCATCATAAGTGCTTACATTGAACAGATTCTTTGTCGGATTATGATGAGGCGAAAAATGATCCGTTTTTAGGGGGTCATTTAAGCCCGAATCCGAATTTATTTGATCAAATATTGCCCTAAATCGTTCCTTTTGTGATTTTAGGTGTTTGGAGAGTGAATTCTGGAAAAGAGGCTATTTTGGACGTTTTTGGAGCATAAAGTGAAGAAAACGACAAAGTACCAAAAATCCAAGCTGGAAATACAAGGTGACGGCGTCAAGGGTTCGCTCTTGACGGCGTCAGACATGAAGAATAATTTACCGTAGCTGGTGACGGCGTCAGATGGAGTTATGACGGCGTCAAAGTGGCCAAGATTAATTTACCGAAGGTGGTGACGGCGTCACATAGGCCGTCACGATTGGATCTAGGGCGTCCGAGGAAGTGTATGGCGGCGAGTTGACGGCGTCAGATTTTACTCTTGACGCCGTCAGGACGATTTTCCTATATATAGTTTTCTAGTTTTTTCATAAAAAGAGGAGAAGTTTTGGTGAAACCCTAAAGACGATTTTGGTGCCTCTTTTACAGGTTTTTCAAGGGTTCCAAACTCTTGAGACCTTGCATTGTAATTGAGATAAGTATACTCTTAATTCAATCAATATGTCTATGTGTTGGTTGTTTATCTTTTGTTCTTATCTTAATTCTACTATACTAGGCTAGATCTCTCTTGTGTTTGCTTAGATCTAATGAAACCTAGATGTTGATTATGTGTTGATTACTTGTCTATTCTTGTTTTGAATGAATGATTTTATATGTTAGGCTTAAGAAAACTGGCAGATCTCCAAATGGTAACATGCTTGAACGTCTTAAGAAACATGAACCGAGGCGTACTAGGTCTTTATTGGTTGTATTTAATGCATGAGCCACTGTTTACAATCCCTATAGTTGTGCTGGGTCATGGTGTAGGAGGAGATAAGAGCTCATAGAGTTGGGGAGTTATGTATGCCACTCCACGAATGGTATTAAGGAATACAACCCGTCATTCATACAAGTGTAACAAGTAATTGACATGTAAAAGATATCTAGGGAGTAATGAAGTCTAAGTAAACACAATTTCTCCAATTACTGCTCACAACCTTAGTTTAATTAGTTTAATTTTATTTTTATTATTTTATTTTGATTGCATCTTAGTTTTTGGGTTAGTTGATTAGCAACTAATTCCGCCCACTCTTTCAAAACCTGAGATTTTAATTGCTTTCATAAAAATATAAAAATACAAAAATAATCATCTTTCATCTCTAGAACTTTTAATTAGGTTTTCTAATCCTAGCGACACTATTCCTAAGCTGAACGATCAATCCCCCGGTACTTGTCTATACTATACTACAACGATCAGGTACACTGCCTGGTGGGGGTTGTAAGCCTCGCGAGATCCCTCGAGAGATAAAGCAAGGTGCGATTCCCACGCATCAAGTTTTTGGCGCCGCAGCCTGGGGAATAGTTATTGTCTAGGTTAGAATTTCTTTTTATTAGGTCTACTTGCTAGATTCCTTTCTAGTAAGATTTTTTATTTTTATTTTTAGGTCTTCTTTAGTCTATCTTATTTCTTCGTGCTTTTGTTTGTAACTCTTCACCATTCACCATCATGGCAACCAACGAATTCTCCAACCTTAGGATCACTAGAAGTCGTAGCACCACTAAAGACCTCGTCTTGCCTTATGCAGAACCCGAAAGAGAAATGTGTAGGTTAAGACGAACTCACTCAACACCTGAACCATCCAGCATTGCTATCGACTTTGATGCACCTCTCTCTGAAGAAAATTCAGAAAATCACATCACAACCCCGAGCTCCCACAATGAGACGAATACTCCTATAATACCCCCTCCTAAGCGTCTCAAGGATTACTCTTCCCCAACTCCTCGTGGGTTTTCCAATGCCATTGTTTATCCAAACGAACACACCAACGAGGTCTTGCATGCGAATGATATTTGGCTTGTCAAAAGTGTGTGTAAGTTCCACGGACTTGATGAGGAAAATCCGATCCAACACATCAAGGACTTCCTAAAAATAGTGGATACCATCCATACGGGTGGGACTACTAGAAACACATCCCGACTGCGATTCTTCCCTTTTACCTTATACGGGAAAGCCCAAGAATGGTATAACAAACTCCCTTCCGAATCTATTTTCACATGGGAGCAACTCATATCCAAGTTCTATGAGAAGTTCTTTCCACCTGGAAAAACCTCAGCATTCAGGGATAGGATCCTTCGTTTCCGAAAGGGGAAGGATGAACCCTTCTATAAAGCGTGGACTAGATTCAAGGATTTAATAAGACAAGTTCCACATCATGGCATTGAACTTTGGCTCTTGGTCCAAATCTTTTACGAAAATATCTCCTCTAATGACCGGAACGGAATCAACCAATCTAGGAAAGGAAGATTGGCCAATCTTAGTGCCGAGGAAGGATGGGACAGGATTGAAGAATATGCCCAAGACCTGGATGACACTTGGGATGAACCTGAGTCGACTATCGGCGTTTCTGAAACCACCTCGGATCGATTGAGCAAAGTTCACAAAAGAATGGATTGCCTTGCTGGATCACAACCACCTAAAATGCTGTCTAATCCTTACTTGATCTGCGATTACTATGGAGGTCCGCATGAGGTGGAGGAATGCGGAGGAGCAGCCACAACTGAACATGCATGCTTGTCAGGAGGAGACATTTATGCTGATCCCTCTCTTTTGCCTTTCTACCAAAATGATGATTATACCCTTTGGGGAAATCTAGTAAGGAAAAGAGAAGGGGAGGGAGGCCCTGAATTCAAGATCAGGAGCAATTTCGAAGATGACCTTGGTCACTTCACTCAAGAAAAAGACTTGCAAATGAAAGGGCTTAATGAGCTTTTCGACGAACAGCAGGAGGATGTCGGAGAATTCTTCAGCAAGCTTAACTCAGCCCTAGATGACCTCCAACCACCGTCAGAAAGAGGAAAAGATCCCATGCTCGCGATAACCACACGGGCCGGAACGACAACCAAGGACCCTCCTTACCCAAATTCGTCCCCAATCACACTCAATTCAGACAAACCTGGGGAGGAGGAGCAGGATGTCGTCATTGGCACCCCGGACCAACCACCAGTAACAACCCCCTCCCCATCAGCCCTTCCTAACCCACCTGTGAGAATTCCATACCCATCCCGACTAAGGAACCAAAAAACGGAGAATGATAACAAGAGGTTCTTGTCATACCTAAAAGACTCGGTTGTCACCATACCTCTCCTGGATGCTTGCTATCACATGCCAAAGTATAGCACATATTTCAAAAAACTGCTCGCTAACAGGAAGAAGCTCGAGGGTCTTGTAACCCTAGGGGAAGAATGCTCAGTGGTGACCCATAAAGGGCTACCAAAGAAGGTAGACGATCCGGGCAGCTTCACCTTGCCATGCTCTATAGGTCCTCTATCAATCAAGAATGCTCTTGCCGATTTGGGAGCAAGTATCAACCTCATGCCTCTCTCTATGTTCCGTAAACTAGGATATTCCGGATTGAAGCCTACCCGTATGAACATCCAACTAGCCGATAGATCAGTCAAATACCCCGAAGGGATATGTGAGAACGTGCTAGTCAAGGTTGGGAAATTCAAATTCCCTGTCGACTTCGTAATCCTGGATATGGAGGAGGACGACGTGGTACCTATCATTTTAGGTAGACCATTTCTTGCTACCGCTCGTGCAGTCATCGATGTCTACGATGGCAAATTGACCTTACGAGTAGGAGACGATAGCACAACCTTCGACATTAAGGATTCTATGGACCTCTCCCTCGAAGCATCCAACCGGCTCTACTTTATCGGGGAAGTAGATGAGCTCACAGATATCATTGATAACTGCATCGATGAACAAATCGATGAAGGCTGGCTACGGGACGAGAGTTTTCTTCCTTTGCTGGAGGTGGAAAAGACGGAGGAAGTTAATGCAGTCTCCTTCTACCCCAGACAAGAGACAACGGAGCATCTCGAGCTCCGAAAGCCCGAGAACAAGCTAAAACCTTCTATTATCGAGCCCCCTGACGTTGATCTTAAATAACTCCCTAATCATTTGGAGTATGCCTTTCTTCAGGGAGAAAACCAACTCCCGGTAATCATAAATTCTTCCTTGGAAAAAGAACAAAAAGTTAAACTCTTAGAGGTCCTGAAGAAATACAAGGGGGTACTCGCATGGAGTGTGGCCGACATTAAGGGGATTGACTCCACTTTTTGCACACATAAGATTCTTATGGAGGAAGATTATAAACCCACTGTGCAACCCCAGAGGCGAGTTAACCCTAACATTAAGGAGGTAGTGAAGAAGGAAGTTATCAAACTTTTGGATGCAGGACTGATTTACCCGATCTCGGATAGCCCATGGGTTAGTCCTGTGCAGGTTGTACCTAAAAAGGGTGGAATGACTGTAGTAAAAAATGACAAGGGTGAGATGGTGCCACAGAGAACTGTCACTGGATGGCGGGTATGCATTGACTATCGAAAGCTCAACGATGCCACGAGGAAAGATCACTTTCCCTTACCATTCATTGATCAGATGTTAGAAAGATTATCTGGAAACGAATACTATTGCTTCTTAGATGGATTCTCTGGATATTTTCAAATCCCCATAGCACCTGAGGACCAAGAAAAGACCACGTTTACTTGCCCCTATGGAACGTTTGCCTACAAACGGATGCCTTTTGGGCTATGTAATGCCCCCGCCACTTTCCAACGTTGCATGACCGCAATCTTTCACGAACTCATGGAAGACAGCATGGAAGTATTCATGGATGACTTTTCAGTCTTCGGGAACTCCTTCGACCGCTGTCTTGCTAATTTAGAGAAGATGCTTAAACGTTGCGAGGAAACCAACTTGGTGTTGAACTGGGAAAAGTGTCATTTCATGGTAAAGGAAGGGATTGTGTTGGGCCATAAGATTTCAGGGAATGGGATAGAGGTGGACCAAGCTAAGGTTGAAGCTATATCTAAGTTACCATACCCCACAACTGTTAAGGCAATACGCAGCTTTTTGGGGCACGCCGGATTTTATCGGAGATTCATCAAAGACTTCTCCAAAATTGCCCGGCCAATGACTCAATTGCTTGTGAAGGATGCTCCATTCGATTTTTCCCAAGAATGCAAGGATGCTTTCGACCTCCTAAAAAGGGAACTCACTCAAGCTCCAATCATGATCACACCCAACTGGGAGTTACCATTTGAAATAATGTGTGACGCTAGCGACTTCGCTGTCGGGGCTGTATTAGGTCAGCGACGTGACAAGCTTTTCCAACCTATTTACTATGCTAGCAAAACCATGAATCCCGCCCAAGAGAACTACTCCACCACCGAAAAAGAATTATTAGCCGTAGTGTTTGCATTCGACAAATTCCGACAATATCTTGTCCTTTCAAAGACAGTCGTCTTCACTGACCACTCAGCTCTTAGATATCTGTTTGCGAAATAGGACGCCAAGCCACAACTAATTCGGTGGATCTTGTTGCTACAAGAATTTGATGTTGAGATTCGCGATAAGAGGGGGGCAGAGAATCTAGCCGCCGATCATCTATCTCGCCTGGAAAACCCCTTGGATAAACACGATAGAAGTGAAATTAAGGATTCGTTTCCCGACGAACAACTGATGTCTATCCTTGATTCGGAACCATGGTACGCCGACTTCGCCAATTACTTCGCAAGTAGATGTAGACTTGTTCCTGAACACCTGACCAAATACGAAAGGAAGAGGTTCTTTTCCCAGCTGAAATATTACTTCTGGGATGAGCCATTTTTATTCCGAAGGTGTCCTGACCACATTATAAGGCGTTGTGTTTCGGAGAATGAGGCAGTAAAGATCATGAGGGAATGTCACTCCGGTCCCTCTGGAGGGCATCATGGGATAAATGTTACTGCTCGAAAGATTCTCGATGCAGGATTCTATTGGCCCACAATTTTCCGTGATGTAAAAGATATGGTACAAGCGTGTGATGCATGTCAACGGGCTGGAAATATATCACATAGGGATGAGGCACCTCAGAACTTTATACAAGTTTGTGAGGTATTCGATGTTTGGGGGATTGACTTTATGGGACCCTTTCCATCCTCAGGAGGAAACGAGTACATCTTGGTCGCCATTGACTATGTTTCGAAATGGGTTGAAGCACAAGCCCTTAGGACTAATGATGCTAGAGTGGTCATTCATTTCCTAAAAAAGCTTTTCGCAAGATTCGGGATTCCGAAGGCTCTCATCAGTGATAGGGGGACACATTTTTGCAACGCGCAAATGGAAAAGGTCATGAAGAGGTATGGAGTACCCCACCGATTCTCCACCGCCTATCATCCATAGACCAATGGCCAAGTCGAAAACACCAATAGAGCTATTAAAAGAATACTTGAAAAAACGGTTAGTCAAAACAGAAAGGACTGGTCATTCAAACTCGACGAAGCCTTATGGGCATTCCGAACTGCTTACAAAACACCTATTGGAACGACCCCGTTCCGCATGGTGTATGGTAAGGCATGTCACTTACCGGTAGAATTAGAACACAAGGCTTATTGGGCGCTTAAGGCATGCAACTTAGATTACACAACTGCGGGGAACCATAGGTTTTTGCAATTACACGAGCTTGATGAACTTAGATTAGAAGCCTACGAATCCTCCATCACATATAAAGAGAGAGCTAAAAGATGGCATGATCAAAGAATTAAGAAACCCAAAGAATTTTCAGAAGGAGACGAGGTCCTATTATACAATTCTCGGTTGCGATTATTTCCGGGAAAACTTAAGTCTAGATGGTATGGGCCGTTCACGGTGAAGAATTCCTCTAAATTTGGAGCTGTAGTGTTAGTTGATGACGAGGGTAGGGAATTCACGGTTAACATACAACGTGTAAAACATTACCAAAAAAATAACAACGAAATGATTAATGAGGAGGATGTGATGTTTGATGATGAAATCACGTAGTAACCCACGACTTTGAGTCTAGCTACAAGACTCGTAAATAAAGAAAAGCGCTTCTTGGGAGGCAACCCATGTTTTGTGTGATTTTAATTGTTTGATTGTTATTTGCTTCCGTATGCATGTTTTATTTTTATTGTTGGTTGATCATGTTTCTCAATTAAAATGTGAAATACTTTATTATGTTGTTTAGCCTAGTCTTAACTTCAACCTAAAGGTATTTTTGCAAAAGATAAGTGTAAGGGAAAACCCCAAATATGTTTTTAAGAAACAAACCGATCATGATTATCCACAATATTTAATGAACATGTATATTCGTATTTGTTAGAGTCAAATGCTTGTATTGAGTCATAATGAAGTTTTGCAGGATTTTCCAGGAAGTAGGACAAAGTTTTTCCAGAAATTTTCCGGAAACTTAACATAAAGATTTCTGCAGGTCCATTCTGACGGCGTCAGGGCATTGCTCTTGACGGCGTCAGGAGTCAAAAATCTGGAAATTTTACCGGTTTTGTTTTTCTAACGGAGTCTTATAGTTTTTGTGAATTATTAAGTTTTATAATCTCCAGGAAATCTGCAAACTTCATTCCACAAGCATTATATCTTATTTTGTTTTCTAGGATTTAGTAACTTATATAGGATGCCGCCGATTTTACGCGAGGTTGCCTTGTCTACTTTTGTCAGGATTTACAGGTTATTTGTGATAAGAAGATGATTTATATTCTGGAAGGGAAGCTTTGATTGTTCGTTTTCTTGGAAGAAGATTTAACCTGGCCAACTAAAATCCATACCGAGCGAATCAGGGGAGTATTTGATTTCATTCTCTTTACTTTTTAACTTTTACATTCTTTACTTGAACATTGGGGACAATGTTCATCTTAAGTGTAAGGGGAGGGTAAAAAGATGATACCTTACATATGCACTTTCGCTTGAGTTTGTTTTGTTTGATAGTAGATGAGTAATAAAACTATGAGAAATACTTGTTAGTGTAATTTTAGCGCCAAATTTAAAATTTTTTACAACATTTAGGAGTGAAACTTTAGCCATAGCAAGCGTCTCATGGATAGGAGGTTGTATGACTAGCACATAACCGTATATTCAGAAAAATTTTCCACCCAAAAATGTGAGGTTCGCCTTTAGATTTGATAGGAAAAGCATTCATTATTAGTGCTTATGAGTGTACCGGTAGCATTTAGATTCTAGAACTTGCGTTAGTGATGCATCCCGAGACCGCTAGTGAGACTACATTCGTGTGGTAGGATTTACTACATGATAAGAGGCATTAGGATCACCCTTGTGTTAAACCCGTATTATAATTACTTGACCATTTAAGTCATATTACTTGGCTAGTTAAGTCAACTAATTTTTCCCACACCCTTAGCGTTGTACTCATTTTTAGTACACGATACCCCTAGTACACCCCTCCGAGCCTATCTTTTCGTTTCTAACTTTAAGCATTTTACTTAAAGGAAGAATTTGTTACACCCCACTTAAATGTACACCCAAATCGCCTTAGCCTTCCGTGTATGCGCTCATTTTTAGTGCATTATTATTATTTGTTAAACCCTAAATTAACTTTCTAATTGATTACATGGTTGCTAAGTCGAGTCATATCCTTGTACATATTGTTTTGGGACGATTGGGACTCATGGGTAAGTACTTATTTTATGGAGTAATGGGGAAGAACATAATATTATTACCCCCATATGTACGTTAATCTTAAAAGTGCTCCAAGTGTTTTGATTTTCTTAATTCGAGTCATTAGAATAGTTAAATGTAAAGTATGTAAAGATTCAAGTGTAAGGGGAATTTTCATCCCCTATGATGTATTAAAAAATCAAGAAAAAGAAAAAAAAAAATAGAAAAGAAAAAGAGAAAAAAACATACGGACTACCATCCCGTTTTTATTTTATGTTCATTTTATGTTTTTTTTGTTATTTTTCATTTATTAGCTTAAGTCGAGTCTAGTCTTGGCTTAGCAACGCCATCTTGTACATGTAATTTACTAAGATTGTTAACTCGCCACCAGTAAAATTCCCTTTATCCAACAAAACCGTGTAATTCATATCCCTACACCTAACGATATAACCCTTTAAAAAAGACCTCTTTAATAGTTTATCCTAGGTGCTTACGCCATGTGGTGGAGGTTTGATCCTTTCCCAAGCCTATGGTAATCTATTTTGCTATGACAGGTAGTGAGAGATATCTTCCATTTCCATAATGTTATATTACGTTATTACACCCGAGAGATGTGAGTATCTAAACACTATTTGTGAGGTGCTTGTGTATGACCTCCGTGCTTGTCTATTGGTCTTTAGTGGAACGATTATTTGTTGTAATTACTTTTATATTAGTGCTAAATGACCCCTAACTTGTCTTTTGAGTAGAATAAAAGCTCATTTGCTTGAGGACAAGCAAATCTCAAGTGTAAGGGTATATGATGAGGCGAAAAATGATCCGTTTTTAGGGGGTCATTTAAGCCCGAATCCGAATTTATTTGATCAAATATTGCCCTAAATCGTTCCTTTTGTGATTTTAGGTGTTTGGAGAGTGAATTCTGGAAAAAAGGCTATTTTGGACGTTTTTGGAGCATAAAGTGAAGAAAACGACAAAGTACCAAAAATCCAAGCTGGAAATACAAGGTGACGGCGTCAAGGGTTCGCTCTTGACGGCGTCAGACATGAAGAATAATTTACCGTAGCTGGTGACGGCGTCAGATGGAGTTATGACGGCGTCAAAGTGGCCAAGATTAATTTACCGAAGGTGGTGACGGCGTCACATAGGCCGTCACGATTGGATCTAGGGCGTCCGAGGAAGTGTATGGCGGCGAGTTGACGGCGTCAGATTTTACTCTTGACGCCGTCAGGACGATTTTCCTATATATAGTTTTCTAGTTTTTTCATAAAAAGAGGAGAAGTTTTGGTGAAACCCTAAAGACGATTTTGGTGCCTCTTTTACAGGTTTTTCAAGGGTTCCAAACCCTTGAGACCTTGCATTGTAATTGAGATAAGTATACTCTTAATTCAATCAATATGTCTATGTGTTGGTTGTTTATCTTTTGTTCTTATCTTAATTCTACTATGCTAGGCTAGATCTCTCTTGTGTTTGCTTAGATCTAATGAAACCTAGATGTTGATTATGTGTTGATTACTTGTCTATTCTTGTTTTGAATGAATGATTTTATATGTTAGGCTTAAGAAAACTGGCAGATCTCCAAATGGTAACATGCTTGAACGTCTTAAGAAACATGAACTGAGGCGTACTAGGTCTTTATTGGTTGTATTTAATGCATGAGCCACTGTTTACAATCCCTATAGTTGTGCTGGGTCATGGTGTAGGAGGAGATAAGAGCTCATAGAGTTGGGGAGTTATGTATGCCACTCCACGAATGGTATTAAGGAATACAACCCGTCATTCATACAAGTGTAACAAGTAATTGACATGTAAAAGATATCTAGGGAGTAATGAAGTCTAAGTAAACACAATTTCTCCAATTACTGCTCACAACCTTAGTTTAATTAGTTTAATTTTATTTTTATTATTTTATTTTGATTGCATCTTAGTTTTTAGGTTAGTTGATTAGCAACTAATTCCGCCCACTCTTTCAAAACCCGAGATTTTAATTGCTTTCATAAAAATATAAAAATACAAAAATAATCATCTTTCATCTCTAGAACTTTTAATTAGGTTTTCTAATCCTAGCGACACTATTCCTAAGCTGAACGATCAATCCCCCGGTACTTGTCACTATACTATACTACAACGATCAGGTACACTGCCTGGTGGGGGTTGTAAGCCTCGCGAGATCCCTCGAGAGGTAAAGCAAGGTGCGATTCCCACGCATCAGATTACAAGTTGATTCTCAAGCATAACTATCTAGTAAGATAAGATTCAAACATTTGGTCCCCAATATCTCATGGGTCCGAGGTTGTTAGTGTTGAACATCTCATGCATATCATGCATTTGGTTTGGATGTTGAAATTGAGGACAAATTTACCATGGTAGATAACTTTGTTGTCCAAAGTTGTTCCAAGTGACGGGATAGTGACTTGGATAACTTTGTCTATTAAAGTTGCCTCTCGGTAGAGGATTTCTATCTCGAGGTTTGGGAGTATTGGTTCTTTTAGGAGGAGGAGGAGGAGTATTTGATCTACAATCAACTTTACTAGGACCAAGTTTAGGAGACGACACATGTTTGTAGAACCTTTTTACTTCCTTTATACTAGCTATAGGTATTTCAACATTATTAACTAATATGTGACTTGGCTTAGGACTTAGGTTATTTTTTAAGATTGCCCTGTCTTGACCTTGACAGGTGACGGATCCACGGTACCACTAATGTTAGTGGTGTCGTTACCACCTTTGGTGGTGCCGTCATTTACTAAACAAGTTTCCTCATATTTTACAAATTTTACTTGTTTGGTTTCACAAGTAGAAGCCTTATTTGGGTCAAATCCAAGACCCGCTCTAGCATGTTCACTATACCTAATATTTTCAAGCATGTCGTTAAGTGCTTGTGTTCCTTTTTCAAACTTAACAATTTTAACGGCGTTTTATTTAAGTTTTTCATTTTCTAATTGAAGGTCTATACATGACTTACAACCAACATCTATTTGCTTATTTTTCTCAATTCTTTTAAGTTGATCTCTTAGTTCTAAGACTTGTAATTCAAGTTTGTGTAGTGTTGCTTTTAGCGTTTTGTTCCTAGTTATGATTTTAGTACTTACCTCATATAATTTATTATATTCATCATATAGCATATTATCATCTATTGATGAATTATTATAACTATAGTAAGAAGAGTCGGAATGTACTTCGTTAGAAGCTTGAGCCATGAGACATGTTTCGTCATTAGGCTTCTCCTCTTCTTCTTCACCACTATCACTCCAAGAACCTCCTACAAAGGCTTTTTGGTTGTTTGATCTTGGTGACTTGGGACATTCTCTTAGGAGGTGTTTTGGGTCTCCGCATCTAAAACACTTCCTATCGATTTTTCCTCTATTATCATCTTGGTTCTTAGAGAATGACTTCCTCACGTCACGAGATTGCCTAGTAGATCTACCTCTTCTTTTAAAGAACTTCTTAAAGTTTCTAACCGCTAGTGCATACTCTTCGTTTTCACTATCAGAATCTGAATTTTCATCATCACTAGACTCTTTCTTAGCTTTCAATGCCAGAGACCTAACTTTCTCACTTACACCCTTGACTATGTCTGAGTCCTTCTTGATTATCATTTCATGAACTTTCAAGTTACCTATTAGTTCATCAAGTGATAGTGTCGCCAAGTTCTTTAATTCTTCAATGGCGGTGACCTTTGCTCTCCATTTGGGATGTAAGGCCCTAAGAAACTTCCTAACATATTTCTTGCTAGAATAACCTTCATCAAGAGCTTTAAGACTAGTAGCAATAGTATTAAATCTAGCAAATGCACTATCTATTGTTTCATTTTCCGGAATGGAAAATTGTTCATATTGTTGAACAAGAAGATCAATCTTGTTCTCTTTGACTTAATTATTATTACCTTGATGTGTGACCAACAAAGTTTTCCAAATTTCTTTTGCCATATTACACATAAAAATTCTTTCAAATTCCTTTTTCGTCAAAGCATTATAAATTACCATTTTCGCCTTATCATTTTTGGCTAGTTTCCTTTTAAGATCATCGCTTTGTTGATCATAAGGAATAATTTTATCCATTTTAGTAATAGGATCTTTTTCAATAGGTTGAAAGTCACCATCGGTAATAACATGCCAAAGATAAATGTCTTTTGATTTCACATACGTTTCGAATCTTGTTTTCTAATAAATAAAACAATAAGTTTCAAAAAGTGGTGGTCTTTGCATAGATTTCCCTTCTTGATATTTGTCAAAATCCATTGATCAATTCAAGTTTTAAAATACAGATTACTTTAAAAACTTGCCTAACGTAGCTCTGATGCCAATTGTGGGAAACTAGAAGGGGGTTGAATAGTTTACCGACTTGTTTTCTTTAGTTATAAAAATTTACCCTTGAAAAACGTAGATTCAATTGTATGTAAAGTCAATTAACATCAATATGAACACACCACTATACTAAAACTAATATGCAATAAGTAAGTAAAGAGAAGAGATGGAAGATCAAACCAAGACAATGAGATTTATAGTGGTTCGGTCACGAAGCTCTTCTTTGCCCTACTCCACTCCCCGAGTACCACACTCGAGAGTTGTAAGCACTATATCAACAAGACTCCCTTCAGGTGGAGAAAACCGTTCAATGTCGCTTACGTTATTTTCCGACACTAAGCTAGATGTCGAGTACTAATCTTAGCTAGTACCAATCTACCACGATCCTAACTTATTACACGATCAACACGATCCTCACACAACCTACGCGATCTTCACGATCCTCACACAATCTACACGATCAACACGATCCTCACACAATCTACACGATCAACATGATCCTCACACAATCTACACGATCAACACGATCCTCACACAATCTATACTTAATCCACTTGATCAATACTATATCACTCAACTCTTAAGAGATCCCCAAGATCTCAACAATATCACAATGATCAACATAATAACTAGGAAACACTAATACACTTGATGTATATCAAGATACAATCAAGTAGACAACTAGTAATGCAAGTGCACTACTCTATGACACCAACACCTTGTATCTTCTTGATAATTTGTGTTCTTCTCTTGACTAGAAGAGGTATGTAGATGATTCTTGGTTGGATGAAAGAATCACTCTTTAAACAAAAGAAAACTAACTAATGATCTAAGAAGTGTAAAGAGAAAAAGATGATTGAAACCAGAAAGTTGTGTGTGTGAAAGGATAGCCAAAATCTGGGAAATGAAGTGTTATTTATAGACTCTGGAAATTTGACCGTTTTAAGGGGGACAACACCACTAAATGTCACACGGTACCACTAAATTTAGTGGTACCGTGGTACCGTGCCAGACAGAGACGCTCTATTTTTTGTTTTTAATGGTGAAATTTTATTTGGGGGAGTTTGGAGCTGGTTTGGGTAAAAAATAGCTGTTGGGGAACATTTTTGAAATGATTTTCCTAAATAAAATATTTTTTTATAATTCAAAAATAATTTGTAAATTGTATTTTTGAAAAGAAAGTTTTGTCAAGCTAAAATGTGAAGTTCAAAACACAAATTCACTTCTTTGATCATTTGTCAAGTTGTAAATTTGTTTGTTGATACTTAGAGTGATCGACGTAGAAATCGGATATTTCGACTAAAAACTTGTTTACGTTAATTTTGATGTAAGATGTTTTCACATTTTGTTATTATCAAAACATAGAGATATCGAAAGATGAGAATAACGTTTTCAGACATTATTTGCATCAACAAATTTTATTACACCAAAAAACAAATAAATACAATAGATGTGAATGAGTCCCACATCTTAGCCTAAAAAGGCAAAACAAACGCTCCTACTGTGCTTAATACCTACTCTAGTATAAGAATGATATGCCAACTTATGGGAACTAATAAAGACCCTATTTAATTTGATCACAGAGACTAGTGTCAAAAGTGTTAGCAAACTCCATTTGGGCTTCAGTTAAACCACACTCATCAATATTATCATCATCATCATACAAGTTTCATCATAAGTCTGCTTCTTCCATTGCTCGTATAAACTCTTCCTGCGCACTCTACCACCACTTTTAGAGACTTAATTGATCTTGGAACTCGTAGATGCCATATAAATAGCACTTTCATTTTAGGTCTCGAGCACGTCATCTTCACTATCCGTATTATCCAGATCAACAACCTTTTTAGAACCAAGAAGTGTTGGTTTACAAGGTTTTAGCAGCTTCCCATCATCACCCACTAGCACAAGCTTCCCATCAAGCATTTGACTTTTCAGTTCATTCATCCTTGCAACCAAAGATGTAATAATTGGACTACTAGATGTCATACCAACCAAAGGTGTAGGGACATTACCAATAGGTTAAATTTGCATTAGAAGCCCCATCCAATATACCTAGACCACCAAATGCAATAGAATTACTTACCACTTTATCATCCATTTTCGGTTGTCTAGACATAGAAGTCTCCTTTGTCATATCTTTTGATCTAGAAGCCTTGGTATTCTTCGGTGTAATATGCCTATCCTCAAACTTGTTCATTGAAACACCATTAAACTTCTTTGGATTAGCTCCTTTTCGCTTCACAACAGTAAACCCGTCATTAGAATTTGAAACCTTCATTGATAAACCTGAACTCTAATCCTTGCCTTTTATCTATCCTATTCACCACACGTTTAGGAGCAGCTTTGGGACAATTATCAAAAGAATGACCATATAACAAGCGAGTACCACAGTGAAGGGGTTTCCACTCGATATTTAGTTGTATTGAGAAGATTGTTAAATAACATAAAATTCTTCTTTTTTAGGATACAAAATAGCAGTTAAAAAATTAAATGTGATTAACAAAAAAATATAAGGTGTAAATAAAAAATGACGTGTACTTATTCGAAATTGAAGTAGGAGTTTACTAGGTCGGGTCATGAGAGTCACTTTAATGGATTTTTTTAGATTCTAGTAACTAAAGTAACATATAGGAAAGCTTAATAACTCAAGAAAATAAAAACAAAGCAAAGTTGCTTAGGTTAGCAGGACCCAAATTAAGTCGAATGACCTATTTGTATATGAACCTTAATTAATTTAGAGACCAAATGAAGGTGGCAAAAACCAGAATTAGAATTTGTTTTGATTACTAGAGAATAATCTAATTTTAGATCTTATTGGCTAGTACCTTTATTTGTTTGTATATATTGTAAATTATAGATGACCGGTAACATGTAGCAGAATAAATATGTAAATCACATGGCATTATGATATTCCGTATAAACCTTGGCTATTTTCACATGTTTTAATGAAACAAATTAATTTTACAAGGTTTTCTTAGCTCGTGCGTTGCGACGTATATAAACTTTTTTAAAATGCATGTTTACGGTTAGAAATGACACACTTCGTATCATTGACTTTGCTTATAAACCGATGTACCTATATAGAGACGCATTTTAAAAAAGTTTTAATTATAACTTCTTTTAAGTTTGGATTGTTATATCAAAAATATCAAGAGAGTTTCTAGCTTAAATTAAACTTAGTTATAAAAATTGAAGACTTTTCTATCTGTGCTCCGCTGCAGGATTTTACTTACAAAAAAGTTCGTTACAAATATATTCACAGTATTAAATTCATCGATCTAAAATCGATAGGTAACTAAAGAGAATATTTATGTAATTTTGTTTTACACAAAGTCATCAAATTTAACTTGCGGATTGTTTTTATAATCTCAAGTGACCGTTCCACAAACAAATTTCTAGAATTAACCTAAGGATTGATTTTGTAACCACAAGTAACAGGAGGAACGTTGTTTGCAAACTTAAGGACATTTTTTGCAACACATGTAAACCGAAGGGACATTTCTGTAAATTTTTGTTACATAAACAATCTTTAAATTTAATTGAAGGACTTTCTATAATCAAAAGTAAACGGTAGGGACCATGTTTACAATTTTTCAAAAATTATATTTGTAATCGTAAGTAAACCCCATAGATCATTATTGTCATTTTTGTTGAATGTTTACTATTTGATAAATAGTAAAATTTGATAAATGTTTATATTTAAAATTAAAATTCTTAACTTAATCAACATATAAATATACATTTTAATTTTTAATTCTTTGCGTTAAATTAAGATAAGAACATGTTTTAAATTTAGCAAACATATGAAGTGACTATTTTGTCTATTGTATTTTATAAAACAATAGCAAAAATAAAATAAAATAACAGGACGGGGCACTATTTTTTAAAAAATTCATCCCGTTTCGTTATATTAAAATTTCATAAAACCTTTTAAATATCAAAAAGTTTCATAAACTGTTCACTAGTTTGATATCTATACTTTCGCTTATTACCCTTCAATTATGTATTAACAAATAAATATTGCAAGTATCAACTTTTATAACTCTTCAACGAAATAAAGAATTTTCGTTTTTGAGAACTTTACCGTTGAAAAGCTTTGAATAGTATGATAATGAAAAACTTTATTTGAGCATTCTTTCTTTCTTTCTTCTTTTTTTTCTTTTCAAAAACGTGAATAAACATACAGGGATATTAAGAATTCTTATATAGTCTTATATAAAATGAACCAATATGTTCTCATTTATAATATTGAAACAATTTTAGTTTTTAACCACACTCATAAAGGCTGTCATTAACAAAACCCTAAAGTCAAGTTCTTAATAACAACACTTAAGGTTGTAATTAGCAAAACTCAAATCTTTATTCATTACAAATTTAAATCCCGTTCCGTTTTGATTAAAATTGTTTCATAGAACCCCTTAAACTATAGTGGATTGACAAGTTGTAGTTTTACACATCTATTTCCTATACTTTAACAAATTGTACATTTGATTAAAAGTGTTTTATAAAAACCATTAAGCTAATAGTAGATTGGTAAGTTGCACTTTATTTCTACACACCTCAACAAACATTACATGTAACCTTTTGTTTAAGTAACACTCAAGTGAAATTAATCTTTCTTTCTTTTTTTTAAAAAAAAAAAAAAAAAAAAAAAAAAAAAAAAAAAAAAAATCTATGATTAAAAATTCTGATTAAGATGCGACGAATGTTAGCCCAAGTGCAATGCTACTTAATAACGAGAATTATGATGATAGTTCGTATTAAAACACTCCAAAAAAGAAATTTATATGTTTTGTATACTTTGCATAGGATTTCATGCTTTAAAATCTCGCTGTAACGCACGGGTCGAACAAATCTTTGTTTTTACTATTCATTCAAACATTTTGATCGACAAGTCACAAGTTGATGATAACTGACGATATGTCCCAATAGTTGACGATAAAAAAAGACACAGTTTGTCTTGTAATTATTTCACCTAAAAAAGAATTCCGCATGGCAAATTTTTTAAAGGGCAATTCCGCATGGCAATTTATTTATGAAATTATATGTTAAGAATCAACTTACTATTATATTATTCTAAATTGTTAGAAATTTAGAATATAGTTATAATATATTCTGTTGCATGATACATACCTTGTGAGGATATTTTATCAACAGAGATGTAAATGAATCGGACGAATACGAATGGAGTTTTGCCTATGTTTGTTTGTTTAATTTTAACCGAATAAATAAACGGACACGAACGTATAAACAGACAAATTTTTTTGTTCATATTCGTTTATTAAAAAAATGAATTGTTCATATTCGTTTATGTTCGTTCATTAAGACACTAAACGAATATAAACAATCGAACACAAAGGAACATACAACCATCATAAACTTTATTAAATTATGCTCGATATAAGTGTTCTTTTATATGTCTTGTTTTGTGTAAACAAACCAATTTTAAAATTATACAATAATAAGATATGATATACGAACATAAATAAATAAATGAACATAAATGAACATTAACGAACACATAATCGGACGTTCATGAACATTAATGAACGACGCGGATTAAGGTTCGTTCATTTAACTAAACGAACGTAAAATATTATTTATAGGGTAAAGTACATAGAATAACAACGTACTTTCTCAATTTTACCGAGATGAAACACTTACTTTTTTATTAACATTTAAGCCAACAAAACTTTTAAATATTGTTCTGAGGTGAAACACTTACTTTTTTATTAACATTTAAGCCAATGAAACTTTCAAATATTGTTCTGAGATGAAACACTTTTTTTCATGGGTACTTTTGTTGATCTCAAAACAATATTTGAAAGTTTCGTTTGCTTAAATGTTAATAAAAAAGTAAGTGTTTCACCTCAGAACAATATTTGAAAGTTTCGTTGGCTTAAATGTTAATAAAAAAGTAAGTGTTTCATCTCGGTAAAATTGAGAAAGTACGTTGTTATTCTATGTAATTTACCCTTGTTTATATTTGTTCATTTAATAAATAAACGAACTTTTTATCGAACAAATAATGCAATCTTCACTGAACGTTCAGTTTATTTATAGTCCTAATTATTTACGCAACATCTCTTGTATAATAATAGGAGATAAAAGATGGAAAACTAAAAGAAAATTAAAAGGTAATTAAAAAACTTATAGTCGTTAACTTTAAATAAATTATATGAAATTAAGTAATTTAATTAGTTTTAATGTTTTTTAATAACTTTTTAATATAATCAATACACTTTAGGCTTTAATTTTTATTAAAAAGATAATATAATGTTCTTATATTTAGTTATATTATTATTATTATTATATTAAATTAATGTATATTAAGCTATTGTGACATTTAAATGAACATATAAGATTATTGTACATGTACAAATGACTCATGTTATTCATTTTTGTGAGATTCAGTAAGAAGATTCATAAAAGGCTTTTTTATACTAATGGCATTTAACAACGACTCACATTATTTCTCTTTATAAGTTTAACTCGCGCGTACATGGACTTAAAAATTAAATATGGTTAAGATTATTATTATTAACAAGAATATGAATATTAAAATGAAAGCACAACCTCGTGTACTTCTTCTTTAAAGTTTTAATAAAGACGAGTCATTCAGACCCGTGCGATGCACACGGGCTCAATCCAAATGTTCATAGCGTATTGTTCTCAGACCCATGCGATGCACTGAGATTGGATCAAATTGTTTCTTGCGTAATGTTCATCACTAATTTTCGTCATGTTTTAAATTCTCATTTTTGGTGACGTTCGAATTTTGTTGGTCAATAAGTTCCTAAGTTGTGATGTTACCACAACTTTTGTTAGCATGTCATGAAAATTGTTGGTGCCTTTATTTCATCACTTTTAATTGAAGTCGAGTCAAAAACTCAAAATGATATTTAGACTCGTGTAATGCACACGGGCTGTATCTAAGTGTTCATAGCGTTATGTATGACACTAATTTTCGTCATATATAACTTGGACCGCTTCAGGACCCGTGCAATGAACACAAGTTGTAACTAATTGTTCATTGCGTAATGTTTGTGAAATTGTTGAATTGTAAGTAAGATCGTGCATCTAATTGAGACAGTAACAACAATATATTATGAGTTAACATATGGTGAAGAAAAACTTGATAATAATACTAATAGTAACTAAGAAATGATGGAAGTAAACCAAAAATGCTCATACCTTGATGGGTAAGAATGGTAGTCTAGCCACAATCCTTATTCCTTTTGATGGCTTGTATAACACCTTTCCAATTTTAATATACGGAAATATATGTAGCATGCATGATATGATCATGTAACATAATTGGATCAATAAACCAAGTATATGTGCTTTTACAACTAAAATATTTGATGTCAGATTTATAACAACTCCTCATAGTTATAAGCTTTGAAGCAAAAGATGGAGATGGGAAGAGACTTAGAAAAAATGATGTGGTGAAAATGGTGATAGTTGTCTATTTATAATGACTTATTTGATTGCAAAAACCATACATCTTCTGCATCTATTGCTTCTAACACTTCGTATTCAACTTAATTCCTTGAAAATAATATGTGCATATTCATGGAGATGCTTTAGTTGCCTCGAAATCAATGTCCAAGGCTTCATATGGTACCATCAATTCATGAGACATTTATTGTGAGCACTTTACATTTATAAGGCTACTTAAGCTTTTAGTATATAAGATATCTGGAAAAGGCTTTTTTTTTTTTTTTCCAAGGGTTATTGCGTGCTTTTAAACACGCTTAATGTATAACACATGATATCAATAGTTTAATTTAAACAAAATCAACTTTAACATCATGTTACTTAAACAAAGTTAAAAACTTTGTCCAACAAAAATATACACAAAATATTAATCGTAATTAACAGATATGAAAATTTTACTTAAAAAACCACTTGTGCACAAGTATTTTAACTATATAAGTATAAAAGTATTATATTATTTGTCTGTTTGATAGAAAAATCTTATTTAACAGTCTGACATATGCTCGGGTTGAAAACTAGTTTGAAGTAAATGATATTATAGAACCGTAAATCCTAATGGATTAGAAATTCACAATCGAGCTTGGGCCAATTACTATAATAGCTATTAAATACTATCCCTTAATTCAAGCGGCACAAACGTGAAAGTTTAAGACCGGAGAACAAAAGATGAAATATATAAAAGACACTAATTTGTTGATGAATACGTCGTGTACGAAGGAAAGATGTGTCTTCATAATGCAAGCGAAAGTTATTATTATTATTATTTTTTTTTGGGGGGGGGGGGGGGGGGGGGGAATTTAGCATGCAGTGGCGCCTGTTGTGGAGGTGTGTGGTGACGTGATGTGGCGCCAACAGTGGCGTTCTTGGTTGGGTTTTGGCCACAACTGAAAATATGATAACATCAAATAACCTGAATATTTTAGTATCGTTTGCCTTGTAAATGCTCATGATTATTGTATTTTCATTTGAATATGCACTCTAAATGATTCATATTTCGTTTTAAGTGATGTTTGAGCAAAGGAACGAAAAGATGAGGAATTGGAAAGGAATGCAAAGAAATACACGCAACTTTTTAGAACAGAGTAAACCTACAACGTAGTTGGATCGATCAACTTACGTTGTAGTCTTCATGTCTACTGATCAAGACCACGTTGTAATACTATCGATCAAGCTACGCCGTAAAGATTCATTAAAGACTTGAAGTTTTGATGACATAAGAGTTACGCCGTAACCACATTACCAAGGTTACAACGCAACTAAGGAGGGGCCTATATAAACAACCCTAAGTACGTATTTTTATCATCTCTACTTCACACAACACATCAAGGATGATTAGGGTTCCACTCCAAGGCAGTTTCCAGCAATTCCAAACCACCTTCCAAAGGAGAATTCACTTGAATTCATTCATAGCTTTGGCCATTCATCAATAATTTGTATCAAACTCATTGTTTAGTTTATTCATAATTACTTTCATTATGTTTGTTGTGTTTACAACATGAGAGGCTAAACACTTTATGTGTTAGCCTAGTTATGAAATTATTAATGCTTTGATTCTAGTTCCTTTGTCTATTTATTATTTTATGTGGATATCTTGCAAGCATATTGATTAATCCCAGTGTTTTAGTAGTATTGAAGCTAGTGTAGAGTTTATTAGCTAGCTATTAAATGACCATTTGAACACTAGTATAATAGGCTACTAGGGGTGTGACCATCACCCGAGTGTAGGAATTGACCAGATTACTGCATTTAAGAAGCGCGGGTAAACCTTACATGGACCAAATGAGGGTTTGAATGTCGGGAAGTGGGATCATCGATATTAGATAAGTCTTTTAAGATATTTGGAGGTTTAATGACTATGAACTAGATACCAGACCTCCGTGACCAATGGGGTTGAAATCATAGGAATTGTAGGTTAGGTTATGATAACCAATCGGACCTAACGATATTTGAACCACCATGTAAAATGAGATGTTGACATTGCACTTAGGAGTGAGATCATTGCTTGAATAGTGTAGTAACTAGGTTAACACATCTTTCTCCTTTGATTAATCCAACTAATTTCAATTTCTGTTATTTATTTGTTGCAAATTAGTTTATTAAACAAAAACTAATCTCGTGACAATTTAAACTTGAAATAGAAACCAACCATTAGCTCTTGGGACGACATTGGCTTTACCAAATACTACACTACATACGACCGGGTTCTCTGCCTGTTAGTACATAAGTAGATCATAGGTAGATGAGCATTTATAAATTTAAAACGTGATCTAAAATAAGCATCAAAACAAAAAATTGTTGTCAATAGTATCATTTACTCTTAACGGGTTAGAAGAAATGACTAAACTATTGTGATGTGTTTATTTGATACGTAGAATTAAGAGATATAAGGTAGCTAGGTTTTGGCATAAAATATCATCAGAAGGGAAGCATATAAAGTTTTTAGAGAGAATGTTCAACCGGGTAGCTAGAGATGGCGGCATATGATAGCCGGCAAGGTTTAATAATCAAATCCGCTATAATACCATGTTAAATGATTACAATCTCGTAAAAATAACATCATGAGTCACACAATATTTGTAAGTAGGGCTGAGCATCGGGTCGGATCCCGGCCCGACTAATCCCGATCCCAAAAATCACTTAAATCGTAAACCGAATATCAACCCGAAAGTAGTCGGTTTTTTTGCCCGACCCGTCCCGAAAGTAATCGGTTTTTGCTTGTATTTTGTCGGTTTTTGGCCCGTCCCGAATCCCGAAAGTGCTAAAAATTCATCCCAACTCTCGACCCGAGAAGCTATTATTCGGTTTCGGGACTATCGGTTTATGTCGGGATTGGGTCGGTTGTCGGGACTCGGGCGGTTTTGCTCACCCCTATTTGTAAGTATCAAGATATCATAAAAATCTGTACCAGAACCTCAGATTACGACGAGGTTGACTATAACAAGCCTACTCCAATATTCTCTAAAGATCAAATGAACCAATCATAGTCGTTCATTTTTTAATAAAAAAAATAATCTTTCATATTTTTTTAAAGTTGAATATCCGCAAACCGTTAATTGTTACGCAAAAATAATCATACTATCGAGATGGAAAATTAAATCATCTTTCTATAAACGGGCACTTCGATATACTTTCGATTTTTTTTTAAGTTACGTCTGAAAAAGTCACATGCGATTTTTTTTGGGTTTCGATATACTTTCGACGATTTTTTTTTTAGTTACGTCTGAATATATCACATGCGATTTTTTTTTGTTTACCTGGGTTTCCGATTTTACATTGCGAGCCGACTAATCCCAGGACGACTACCCGTATGGATAGCCCGGAGTTGGCGCAGGTGAACCTCCGTGGCCACAAGGGGAAATCACACATGTGATTTGTGATACAAATTATGTGATTTTTCCAGACGCAATTGAAAAAAAAAATCATCGAAAGTATATCGAATTGTCCGTCTACTGAAAGATAAAAAAATACTCGTCCCGGTGGTATATTTTTTTTCATTTGACGATTTATCGTTTGCAAGATATTTTATTTTTTAAAAAGAGATAGAAAGTGGGTTTTTTATTTTGATGAAAAAATGAATGAGTATAATTAATTAATTGAATATTTAGATAATTTTGATTCTGCATTAATCTCAACTCTAACTATGTAACATAATCTAGTTGACGAAAATTCAATTGCATACCCTTATTTTGGTGCATACCAATGGACAAATCCCCACCATCCATCTAGTTTGATCTAATGGTGGGGATTAACCTAAGATTAAATATGAAAACCTAAGTCCATGTTTTTTCCTCCTTTTTCTTTGTCTTTTTTCTTTCTTTTTTTTTCTTTTTTTTTTTTTTCATGTTTTCTACTTAACGTTTTTTTTTTTTTTTTTTTTTTCATTTTTTGTTGTTTTTTTTTTGTAATTCAACTTTTTTCACTTTTTTTTTCCAAGTTCACGTCCTTTTTTTTTTTATCTTTTGTTTAATTCATTTTTCTTAATAATTAACGTTTTTTCTTTTCTATTTTTTACGTTTTCGTCTGTTTTCAAACGTTTTCCTTCGTTTTTTTACGCTTTCAAACGTTTTTCTTCGTTTTTTTACGCTTTCGTCTACTTTCAACCGTTTTCGTCCTTTTTTACACGTTTTCATCCGTTTTCAAACGTTTTCGTTCGTTTTATACATTTTCGTTCGTTTTCATACGTTTTTGTCCGTTTTCATATGTTTATATACGTTTTTTTCCGTTTTCATACGTTTTCGTCCGTTTTCAAACATTTTCATTTTTTTTATGTTTTCGTCTCTTTTCAAATGTTTTCGTCCATTTTTTTACATTTTCATCCATTTTCGTTCATTTATATACGTTTTCGTCCGTTTTCATACGTTTTCGTCCGTTTTTATGTTTTCTTCATTTTTTGACGTTTTTGTCTGTTTTCATACGTTTTCGTCCGTTTTCATACGTTTTTGTCCGTTTTCTTATGTTTTTGCCCGTCTACGACCCTTTTCATACGTTTTCGCCTATTTTCTTATGTTTTCGTTCGTTTTCATACGTTTTCGTCCGTTTTCATCTATTTTTCATACGTTTTCGTCCGTTTTTATATATGTTTTTACTCTTTCATACATTTTCGTCTGTTTCATACGTATTCGTCCGTTTTCTTACGTTTTCGCCCATTTTCGTCCATTTACATACGTATTCGTTCGTTTTCGTTCATTTTCATACGTTTGTCCATTTTAATCCGTTTTCCTTTATTTTCATCCATTTTTCATATGTTTTTGTCCGTTTTCATACATGATTTTACGCTTTCATACATTTTTGTCCATTTTTCATACGTATTCATCCATTTCTTTACATTTTCGTCTCTTTTCTTACGTTTCTGAATATTTAGTAATATCACTTGTGAATTTCTGAATATCACTTGTGATTTTCTTATGTTTTCATTCATTTTCTTACGTTTACCATACGTTTTTGAATTTCACAATTGAAATTCAGTGATATTCTGAAAATCACTTGTGATATTCTGAATAGCACTTGTGATGTTCTGAATATCACTTGTGATTCTCTAAATATCTATCACTTGTGATTTTCTGAATATCACTAGTGATTTTTATGTTACAAAACATTAGTTGAAAATCACTTGTGATATTCAGAAAATCACTTGTGATATTCAGAATATCACATGTGGTACTCAGAATATCACTTGTGATATTCTGAAAATCACTTGTGATATTCTGAATATCAATGTGATATTCAGAATATCACATGTGATATTCAAAATATCACATGTGATATTCATAATATCATTTGTGGTACTCAGAATATCACTTGTGATATTCTGAATATCACTTGTGATATTCTGAATATTATAAGTGATTTTCTGAATTTGACAAGTGATTTAAACAAATGTTTTTTAACATGAAAATCACAAGTGATATTCAGAAAATCACAAGTGATATTTAGAATATCACCATTGATTTTCAAAAAAACACAAGTGATATTCTGAATATCATTTGTGATATTCAGAAACGTATAAAAATGGACGAAAATAAAAGAAAACACAGAATATCACTTGTGATATTTAGAAACATATGAAAATTGCTAAAAACATTTAAAAACGAATGAAAAAATGAACGAAAACGTAAGAAAATGTAGGAAAATGGAAGAAACATATGAAAGTGTAAAAACATGTATGAAAAGGACAAAAACGAAAGAAAATTGACGAAAACGAAAGAAAATTGATGAAAACGGACGAAAACGTATGAAAACGAACGAAAACATAAGAAAATGGGCGAATATGTATGAAAACGGACGAAAACGTATGAAAGAGTAAAAACTTGTCCGAAAATGGACGAAGTCGTATTAGAAATGGACGAAAACGAGAGAAAATGGTCGAAAATGTATTAAAACGAACGAAAACGTATGAAAACGAATGAAAATGTAAGAAAACATATGAGAACGTATGAAAACATACGTTAACGGGCGAAAACATAACAAAGCGGATGAAAACGTATGAAAACGGACAAAAACGTATGAAAACGGACGAAAGCGTAAGAAAACGGGCAAAAATATATGAAAAGGGGCGAGAACAGACAAAAACGTATGAAAATGGACGAAAACGTATTAAAACAGACGAAATTGTATGAAAGCAAAAAAAAAAACGTTTATTATAAAAAAAAAACGTGAATTATAACAAAAAAAGAAAAAAGAAATGAAAAAACAAAAAAAGAAAGCGTGTAAAAAAAAGACATTAAGAAAAAAGAAAAAAAAAAGAAACAAAAAAAAAGAAAAAAGAAACAAACAAAAAAACTATAAAAGTGTGAAAAAAAATACGCAAAAAAAAAAAAGAAAAAAAGAAAGAAAAAAAGGAAAGAAAGAATGGAAAAAAAATGAATAATAAAAAAATACAAAAAGACAAAGAAAAGAAAACATGGACTTATGTTTCCCTTTAATCTTAGGTTAATCCCCACCATTAGATCAAACTAGATGGATGGTGAGAATTTGTCCATTAGTATACGTTAAAATTAGAGTATGCAAAATAAAGTGCCTCTATTCTAGTTAACTTTTAGTTCACTATTTTCTTCATGATCATCATTAAACAAATGGAGTACATATTCCGTTTTCGAGAAATGGTTAATATGGATCGAGTAATCACTTATTAATAAAATATTTATTCCAGGACCATATGCATCATGCCATATGCATCATGTTTTATTGTTTGTACTTTAGCTCCGAATCGATAATTCAGCAACCCTGTTTTGGAGGCATGCAATGTAAAATATATCATCCGTAGTATTATTACAAACAAAAGATTAATGATATACAAGTGTAAAACAAATAGAACATTGCTGTTCTTGTTTGTTTTTCTTTTCTTATTTACACGTGAAATAAAATATTAACTAAAATGTTCAACGTGTTACAATGCAATTCAAAATTTCAACTAAAAAGAGGAAGAGAAGAGGCAAACAAAGGATACGTAAGTTTCAACTATATAAAGTAATACATATGATTGTTTTTGTCTTTACAAAATTATGATCATAAAATCGGATCGAAATCTTAAGATACTACTATAGTGTTATTTTATAAATTATGCAAATCTATGTGCTATTATATATCACTAGTTGAATACCCACGCACAGCGGCGGCGAAAAAATATAGTTATAATAGAAATATAATGAATGAATTGCTAATCCAACTCTCCCACAATTCCGTACCCGCTTAATGAATTCGTTGCAACACTCTGAAAGTATGTGTTTGTTTGGGTTTCTCGTAATTTTCCCGTGACATTTTATTATTCTCGCATAAAGACCCTCACAATTTTTTACCTATCAAAATCTCCCCCAAAAGTTATAATTTTGATGAAAGTGTGTATTGATTCAAATAAAGGTTAAAGTTGTAAAAAGTTGAATAAAAATAACCCATTAAGAATGAAAAAACTAAAAACCTATAAAAATATATCAAAATAGATGTTGAATTAAAGAGTACAAAATTTTAGAAAATATGATGAAATTAGATCATTAAAAAAATAAATAAATCAAAAGATAATTCAATTTGAAAATAAATGTGATTTTTTTAATTGTGAAGTGGCACATGTCACTCCATAATTAGAGCTCCTTATCTTAATTTTTGATGGAACCCACAACTTAAATGCTTTATATAGTAGTATAGATATATTATGAAAATATGTGTCAAAATTATGATTATAAAATATTTAATACAATTAGCCTTTTATTTTTTATATTTTACAAAACTTAATACACAAATTTGTAGTTTTTTGGAAAAGAGATAAAGTGTTACAAAGTTTGAGAGAAAAGACAGAAAAAGAATGAGAGTTTGTAAATAGTGAAGTAAAACTAATGTGACGATAAAAAACCTCAACTACACCTTCCACACTAAAAAATGTACAAGCAATTGGCGAATAAGTAATTATATTAAGACGAAATCTAGTAAAAGCTGCAACAAAGCGATATGCTTAGTTGCTTACTATCCTCGTTGACATATTTCAAACTCTCGTATATGGCTACGTCAGGACGAATGAGTTATTTGTAACTATAAAGTTGCATATGTACACCAAAAGGCTTCATGTTTAAGGTTTAGTTTATCATAGGATATTAAGGATTTTAAACATGGGAAATGAGTATATGACAAGTTGTATTGGGTAAAGATCCAGTGAGAAGAAAACTTAAAATGAGAAGGACGAGAAATAATTATAACCACACATTTGAGATGCATCGACTTGATTTAGATGCATCTCTATTCATTTAGATGCATCCCAATTAGTTTCGAAAGTGATTTTGAAGTGAAAACGATGCAAAATAGTACTAAAAACATATTTGACCCGCAGATGACGAAAAATGTATAGGATTCGTCTAACTTGATGAAATGCATCTAATATATGTATATGCATCTAATTTTTTGCTAGAAAATATATTATGGTGCATCTAAAATACTAGGAATGCATCTAATTCAAGTCGATGCATCTCAAATATGTAGTTATAATTATTTCTCATCCTTCTCATTTTAAGTTTTCTTCTCATTTGATCCTTAGTCGTTGTTAATATTCTAAAATATAACTTATATAAGGTACATGAATTCTGTGGTTGAATCGCCGGAATTTACCTTGTGAAAATGCACCACATTAAAAAAAAACTTGTGTTACAAACCTTGTTTAGCTTAAAATGCATATAGTACCTTCTCTTCCTAGATCCACCATTTATGGATTTCTTTTATCTATACTACATATAAAGAAAAAATAGTCAAAGTAGAAAAGTGAAAAAGTGAAAAGTCAAGTAATGTAAAATGTTGAAAAATCTTATTAAAAGAAATTATAAAATGTAATTAATACTCTTACTAAAACACCTCATCATTTAAAAGTACAATGATTTATTCGCATTGTACAACCAATTAAAAACATATATCTACCAAATTAAATACAACCAATTAAAACAATTAATACAAATCACAAACCGGGTTGACCCGGGACGCTTCAAACCCGACGGGTTGAACCGGTTTAATTTGACCCGTTTTCGACCCAACCCAGCAAGTTGACCCGGTTTAAGTCGACCAATTTTTCGACAGGAACGGTTCAACCGGTTGAACCACCCGGGTCGAACCAAGTTTCAAAACATTATGTTTAATTCCCAAATCTTCAAACTTTTATTATTTTTCGTTTATAACCTATAAACTTTTTTTTATCAATAAACCATTTGTCGCTATAAAATCTTATTGCTACGCATAGGTACTCGTAGAGTAGAAACAACGTATTTAAAATGTGTATCATTTTCTTGTAGTGCTCTCTTGTTAAAATACGAACAAGGTTTGCTGCTACATTTCATTCATATTCATTAGTTAAACTTTAAGGTTTGTTTCGTAAACTTTGTTTTGGATAGATATTTGTTTTTGGTATGTTTCTTAATTTGTGTTTGGTTTAAGATTTGGTTGTTTTTCGGTTAATGGTAGTTTATAAATGAGGCCAATGAAATTAGTTTTATTTGTACCCTTATAATTACAATTTTGTAACTTTGAAATGTAACTTTGTGTATGGTACTTTAATTTGGTTTTGTATTTAATTTCGTAATTTGGAATTAAGTTTTCGTTACGTTTGTCGACTTTGTATGTTTGTTTCGTCCTTTGATTATTAATGAGTGGTAGCAGAGTTAGGGTTGTTTTTTGTCGACTTTGTATGTTTGTTTCGTCGTTTGACTATTAATGAGTGGTAGCAGAGCTAGGATTGCTTTTTGTTATTTAAAATTAAAAAAATAATAATAATAATAAAGAAAAAATAAATAAATAAAAAAGACCTTCGTTCAATTGTTTTCGGTATTGAAGATTCGTTTGGAGTTGTTGGTTGTTTCTATAGCTAGATGCATGGTTTTTATCCTGTATAGTTTTTTGTTTTGGTGGAGTGATTCGGAATTGGGCTTTATATTTGGTTTGGGCCAATATTATTTAAGCAGTTTATTATAGATTTAATTTGATGCGTTTACAAGATTGAATTAGCCTATTAGTACATGTTTTTTAATAGTACAATTGAGCTTGGTTATTGCTATGTTGTTCGGTAACGAGCTGGATTGCGTCCGTGCGTTGTTGCGGGGCATGTGACGGTATATTTTTTATCAATGAAATCGCTCAATATTTGTCATATATTTGGTAAAACTTTGTTATATAAAAAAAGATTTATTTATATACAATTGTACGTCTTTGACCCTTGCAGTTTAAACAAATTTTAAGATAATTTTTAAAATTAGTTGATAGATTAAGGGTACGTTTTGAACGTTTTTTATTTAAAAACTATATACATATTAAACTTCAACAATTTTTTATAAACTAGTATGTATGTTAAAAGTATACTAATATTGGGCTCTTTTTGTTCGTTATCAAGAGACCTTTTTGGCAGTATTTTTTTAATACAATAAATCGTTATATATTTATTAGATACTTGATAAATAAAGTTTGTTATATAAAAAATTCATAACTAGTAAAAAGTTCAAAGATGTATTTTGTAATTTTTAACTTCTTTTTGGGCCAGCTGGATGAATTTGTTGGGCCAAATTTTTGATCTTTTTATTCTTTGCGACGTAAAACGACTACATTTCAAATGAGTTTTAGAATATATAGTAATTGAGTCGAGTTATATTACAAATCAAACATTTCTCACATATCAAGGACTCATCCTCATCATCCATCTAAAAAGGAAATCAATGGTTGAGATTAAAAGGATTTTATTATTTCACCCATTTTTTATAATTTAAATATCTCTTAAACCGTTAATCGTTAAGCGAAAATAATTACACCATCGCGACGGGCATTTAATTATCTTTCTATAGACGGGCACTTTGATATACTTTCGAAAAAAAAAATCGTTTTTTTCACCTTTTTTTTTCCTGGCCGAAAAAAAAAATCATATATGATATTGCATATCATATATGATATGATATCATATATGATTTTACATATAATATCATATATGATATTACATATCATATATGATATGTAATATCATATATGATATTATATGTAATATCATATATGATTTTTTCGGCCACGAAAAAAAAAACGTGAAAAAACGAAAAAAAAAATTTGTCGAAAATATATCAATTAGCCTATCTATAGAAAGATAATTAAATGCTCGTCGTAACGTTATATTTTTTTTCGCTCAACGATTAACGGTTTGAAAGATATTAATATTTGAAGAAAAAAAAAAGATGAAAGTGGGTTTTTTAAATTGTTGGGATTAATCTCATCCATTAGATCAAATAAAGATAGAGGAAAGATGGAGGGTGGAGATTAGTCTCTTGGTATGTAAAAAAAGTTTGGTCCTCAAATGATCTTTACTCATAGTAATTTGGTTTTATGAATTTGAAAATCTATACTACCTTATAATGTATTTAGAACATTTGTATTTAGAAGTTTTAAAATGTTTAAGATCAAAAACATTTCTTTAATAGAAAAGATGCATACATGCTTGTAATTTTTTAAGACTTACACGAAATGAAGTATATTGTACACCACTTTAATGCACATAATTTTCAGACTTACAAGACAAGAAGCATAGTGTACACCACTTTAATGCACACATTAAAAAAAATTAATGCTATTTAATTAATGTAATCAATTAATTAATTGGTTAATAAATACAATTAATACAATTATTAAAACACCTCTTATATAAGAAATACAAATTATCAAGCATATTGTACAACCAAACTAAACACAATTCTAGCATTAAATGTCACTAATACAAATAATAAAGCGCATTATTCAAGCCCGAACGGGTAACGAGTCAAATGGGCTTGAGCCCGAATGGGTGCAGGCCAAACAGGCCCAACGGGCTCGAGCCCGAACGAGCTCGGGCTAAATGAAATTCTTGATATCCGTAAAGTTATTATCAAAAAAACATAATAAACTAAAATGCATTGTTCACCGAAAAATTTAATTTCAGGATACCCGTCGCTGCAACGCGCGGGTACCCTTCTAGTTTTTGCAATATAGAGCCAAGCTAGACTAACAAAAAGAATCCAAAATAAAAATCCACTTGTTACTATTTAATACAAATTCATAAGTCTCATGTTCGCACGAGATTTAGGGTCCGCTTGGTTCAAAGTGGGGAAAGGTAAAGGTAAAGGGAAAGTGAATGTAAAGGATTGAGTGAAGTGGGTAATCAATACATTACCCCTCAATTTACTCTATAATGTTGATTACCCACTACGGGGTAATCAATACCTTTGCACACCCTAACCAAGCACCTAATTTGAGTGAGGTAGACCCTTTTGAATTCTTTACCCATTCCTCACCCCTTAACCCCTTACCAAGCACCCCTTAAATATAAATCAATAACAATATAAAATTTTATAAACAATGATTTATCTATATATATGAGTAAATTACATGGTTGGTCCCTGTGGTTTGTATAAAGTAACAACTTTCGTCCCTATTTTTTAAAAGTTGCATGGTTAGTCCCTAAGTACGTAAACAAATAACATCACGGGTCCCTTGGTTTAACTGGTGTTAACTAGGTTAGTTAAAATTTACAAGTTAGCCCCCTTTGGTTAAATAGCGCTGCATCGTTAATCCTTTGGATAAATAACGCTGCATTGTTAATCCTTTTAACGTTTTCGCCGTTTTTGTCCGTTTTTTTTTACGTTTTCACCCGCTTTTGTCCGTTTTTTTTTTGTTTTCGCCCGTTTTTGTCCCTTTTTTTTTACGTTTTCGCCCGTTTTTGTCCCTTTTTTTTTGTTTTCGCCCGTTTTTTACCCTTTTTTTTTACGTTTTCGCCCGTTTTTGTCCCTTTTTTTTTGTTTTTGTCCATTTTTTTACGTTTTCGCACTTTTTTGTCTGTGTTTTTTTGTTTTCGCCTGTTTTGTCCGTTTTTTTTACGTTTTCGTCCGTTTTTTTTGTTTTAGCCCGTTTTTGTCCTTTTTTTTTACGTTTTCGCCCGTTTTTGTCAATTTTTTTTTGTTTTCTCCCGTTTTTGTCCTTTTTTTTTTTACGTTTTCGCCCGTTTTTGTCAATTTTTTTTTGTTTTCTCCCGTTTTTTGTCCTTTTTTTTTTACGTTTTCGCCCGTTTTTGTCCGTTTTTTTTATTTCGCCCGTTTTTGTCCATTTTTTTTTACGTTTTCGCCCGATTTTGTCTATTTTTTTACGGACAAAAAATTCAATAAAACATAATTTTGAATTTTTTTTTAAATAATCATCGAAAAAAATATTTTCGAAAAAAAAATTTGGGTAAAAAGAACGGACAAAACGTAAAACGAACGGACAAAAAGAAAGGACAAAACGTAAAAAGAACGGAAAAAAAATTTGGTTAAAAAAAGGTACAAAAGAGGAGAAAACGTAAAAAGAACGGACAAAACGTAAAAAAAAAGGGACAAAAACGGGCCAAAACGTAAAAAAAAAGGCACAAAAACATGAGAAAACGTTAAAAAAAGGGACAAAAAAGGGCAAAAACGAAAAAAATGGACAAAAATCGGCGAAAATGTAAGAAAACGGGCGAAAACGTTAAAAAATGGACAAAAACGGACGAAAACGTAAAAAAAGGACAAAAACAGGCGAAAACATAAAAGAAAGGGACAAAACGGGCGAAAACAAAAAAACGGACAAAAACGTGCGAAAACGTAAAAAAAACGGACAAAAACGGGCGAAAACAAACAAAAACGGGCGAAAACGTAAAAAGAACGGATAAAACGGGCGAAAAAAAAAGGACAAAAACGTGAGAAAACGTAAAAAAAAAGAGACAAAAACGGGCGAAAACAGACAAAAACGGGCGAAAACGTAAAAAAAAGGACAAAAACGGGCGAAAACAAAAAAAAGGGACAAAAGCGGGCGAAAACGTTAAAAAAACGGATAAAAACGGGCGAAAACAAACAAAAATGAGCGAAAACGTAAAAAAAACGGACACAACGGGCGAAAACAAAAAAACACGGACAAAAACGTGCGAAAACGTAAAAAAAACGGGCGAAAACAAAAAAAAAATGGACAAAAACGGGCGAAAACATAAAAAAAGGGTCAAAAACTGGCGAAAAAAAAAACGGACAAAAACGGGCGAAAACGTAAAAAAAGGACGAAAACGGGCCCAAAAAAAAACGGACAAAAGCGGGCGAAAACGTAAAAAAAAAGGGACAAAAACGGGCGAAAACGTTAAAAGGATTAACGATGCAGCGTTATTTAACCAAAGGATTAACGATGCAGCGCTATTTAACCAAAGGATTAACGATGCAGCGCTATTTAACCAAAGGGGGCTAACTTGTAAATTTTAACTAACCTAGTTAACACCAGTTAAACCAAGGGACCTGTGGTGTTATTTGTTTACGTACTTAGGGATTAGCCATGCAACTTTTAAAAGATAGGAACGAAAGTTGTTACTTTATACAAACCACAGGGACCAACCATGTAATTTACTCTATATATATTTTGTTTCGAATATCACTACTCAAACTTTAAAAAAGACGACATTAAATACATATTATGAGAAAAGATAAATATAGATGTCATATTTAACATAGATTCAATGAACCAATTAAGTCCATTCATTTTTTCATTAAAACAAAAAATAAACTTTCGCCTTTTTTTTTAAATTAAATTTCTCGCAAACCATTAATAGTTACGTGAAAAAAATCATATCATCGTGACGAGAATTAAATCATCATTTTATAGATACGCATTTCTATATACTTTCGATGTTTTTTCTAAAATTTCCGCCTAAAAAAATCACATGTGATTCGGTTGAAATGAATCACATGTGATTTTTATAAATCACATGAGATTTTTCTCGTCGAAAATTTTGAAGAAAAAAAAAATCCGTCGAAAGTATATAAAAGTGCATATCTATAGAAAGATAATTTAATTTTCGTCGCGACAGTGTAATTTGCGTAGCTTGAAAATTTACCGTTTGCAAGATATGTTTGTTTTAAAAAAATGAAAAAATAGTTTTTTTTTTATTAATTTTGATGAAAATTGATAGCTAAAATTGGTTCATTGGATTTATGGCAAATATGAGATCTATATTGATTTTAACTCTACATATTATTAGTCGTTGCATTAAATCACGTGTAATAGTTGTTCTTATGCACCGGTTAAAAACTTCTGTAAGAATTTAGATAGCAGATTATTAAAAGAAAAGAGAGTTCGAAACTTTCAATTGCAAGATCAACGTATATATATTAGGAGGGGCAATTTAATATATCCTTCTTTTAGTTGGAAATTTCATATATACTCAAACAAATATACATTAAAAACATTGTAAATTATTCATTCAATATTTACATTTTAAGTATATATGAAATTTATTATGAAAGTAGAAAAAATAGGATGATATATGAAATTAATAATATATTTCAACCCTATCCGCATAACTCGTATTACAGAAATTTATGACAATTTACGGAAGGCCAGGACATGATCAAAAGTTGAATGGTTATATACAAAAAGATAAGCTTATAAGATTAAAAATAAATAAATAAATTACTACTCATTCTGTAGCTTCTAGGAATAGTAACAGAGCCCGTGAGTAATAGGTACAGGTACCTCTAACTCGTCACTCGCTTTAGTGGTTTTTTTCTCCCGCCATTCGCCCATCACCCACCAATGGGTACAATTTTTTACCCATGCCCATGCCCGCTTGTATCTATTGCCCATGGGTTAGTAAAATGCAACGAAAGCACAAAGGTGTGATATGGAAACTAATTATGAAACTGTATAATAAGACACCATATCAATTTGTCAAATACCAAGTTCACAAAATACTTAAACATATGTCTCAAACTAGAAAATTAAACATCATTACACCAAATCATAGTAAATTAGTTCATTCCAAGAAATAAATTGAAATAGTTTAAAATTTCGTTAACAAAATACAAAATTCCAGTCACTTGGCCTTCTTAACATCCTACTTCTTTAACAACTAACAAACAATCTTACAATTATTTATTGTGTTTTCTAGAGAGTTGGGTATTATTAAATAAATATATACCAACAACATTACAAATAAAAGTAAAGTAAAGTAAAGTAACTCCTAATACCATCTTTCATAGGTTATGGGTTCCAATACAATCTTACACGGTGTATGAGGGAGGTTGAGATATAGACAACCTTACCCCGACCTAAGGTAGAAAGGCTGCTTTAGGTTCTACCAAAGTTAGAAAAGGGTCTCCGGCCTTGAAAGGGGTGAGGATCAAACCCTTGTCCAGAGGCAAGGGTGATAACCACTTGATCCAAGCTGTTAGTGCAAATATTACGATGTTTAAAGTTAACGATCTCTTCAGTTTTAATAATGACAAACACCTAATTTTGAAACATAACGTAAAATGCACAAATTACTTATAACCACGAATCATCATTTCATACATTCATCAACTCGTCTCGACATCCCGACATTGTTACATATATGAATTTAGCTAACTGGATCGAGCCAAGCAAATGGACAAGCCCATTGGGGGTCCAATAGTGATTGGCCCATCAATGCTTCTAGAAGCATTTAGAATATGGAGGGAAAGAAGTAAATTCAGATTTTGAATTTAAACGCATGCTATTATCTATTGGCAAGTTCACCCTAATATCTAATCACCCTATTACCCATTAGTGGGTTAACCCTTTTATCCAATGCTCAAGCCTATAAATAGTCAAGCATCTTCCTCCCCCCCCCCCCCTCTTAGTGAAACTCATGGCCAACCATACATACACACACATAAAAAAATCGTGTGTTCTTGATTCCAATTATGCTTCAAGTATAAGGCAAGGTTTGTAGAACACAATCTAGGTTAGTTCATCGCGTGTCAAAGGTGGCATATGGTGAAGTGTAGAATGTCTCTACGTAGAAGTGATCTCTTTAATCACTTGGGTTATCTTATGGTAGATCAGGATGATCATGTAGATCGGGTAGCTTGTATAGCTTACGTTGATAATGTGTTGATCGGGTAGAACTTATAGTTTGTGTTGATCATGTGTAGATTGGGTAGATCGTGTACATATCGGGTAGATCGTGTGTAGATCATGTGAAGATCGGCTAGATCTTGTAGCTTGTGTAAATTGTGTGAATATTAGGTAGATCGTGTGTGAGGTTGGTTCTAGCTAGATTAGAACTCGATATTTAGCTTAGATTCGGAAAATAATGAAAGCGACGCGATTTTTATGTGTTTAGGCCTCAAAACATAAGGTTTGTTATGTTGGGCCACAAAATATAACGAGTTTAGTTGTACCCGAAGAAGAACTCGATGATGAGTGTGTAAATACTCATCATTTTTACCTTTTCTGAGCTGCCAAAACATCTAAAAACACTCAATATTGAATCAAAATAGTGAAAATATTCCAGGAAAGTGTTTTACATATTTCAAATGCAAAATAATCAAAAACACATGAAAAACGCACAAAAAGTTTGCAAAATTGGCAGTTTCAGTCCCTCATCTTTCAAAAGTTGTCAAATCTAGTCCCTGGCTGTTCCAAAAACTTGAAAAAGTCACCAAATGTCCTTTTAAATCAAAAAGTTACACATTTAGTCCTTTGGTGCAAAGTTTCACAAAATGTCAAGTTTAGTCCTTGAACTTTGAAAATTGTCAAAAATGGTCCCTGGGATATTAAAAACTTTGAGAAAAACAAATTTTGTCCTTGCACTAATCTTTTATGGCAGGATTGGTCCTTGGTGGAAAAGTTTGGTGAAATTACACAATTGGTCCCTGAAGTTTGAAAGTTTGGCAGTTTTAGTCCCTGGTGAATTTAATACGGAAAAATCAATATTGGACCCTGAACTATTCATAACTTGGCAAAACACACCCTTGGAAACAATTTGGAAGATTGCCAAACCTAACCCCAAACTTTCAGAAAATTACAAAATAGGTCCTTGTGAAACTAAAAACCAAACCGGACCTTATTACTACTACTAACCCAAAAATAAAACCAAAACCATTCCTAAGCCCACCCACTTCCTATCCTAGGCCCATACACAACTCAGCCCACACCCAAAATAATATAAGCTGGGGTCAAACCGAGTCAAACACCCCATCCCTTCCCTCTCACAGCCTCCCCCACACCCACTTGCAGGTCACATCACCACTACCCCATCACTTCCACCGCCCAAAACCACTTCACTCCACCTTATATCACCTTACATTTAATGCACCACCCCCTTGCCTGAAACAGTCCAAATCCCACACACCAATTTTTCCGCCAAAAACACGTGGCAATTGATCAGGGCTTTAGCAATGATCCAAGAGCTTGGAATTGATTGGGAAATGCTCAGAGAAGACAAAGAAACCCTAATCCTTGGTTATAAAAGGAAAATGAAGCAAGATGAAGTGTCTGTCTCAATTTTTAGTTTAAAAGTAGTCGTATAAGTGTAATAGGCAATTTTAGTTTAATTAAAAGCTTTTAAGCATTGTTCTAAGTTAATTCAGTGTACCTTTAATCTTTCCAAAGCAATAAAATTAAGTTTCCTTAATCCTTATTGTTTATGCATTTTTTCCTTTTTATATCAAAATCCTAAATATTAATCTGTTAGTGTTTATGGTTGTATCATGGACTCTTAAGCTAACTTAGGATCCCATAAAGCTTATTGAAGCTTTTAGAGACCCTAAAACTCAGTAATACTAGAAAAAAAAATCAAAAACACAAATAAGTCAACATTAGTCAACTGTGGTGTTTTGATTTTTATTTCAGGTATCAAGAGCATTTGTGGGTAAGCTTGGAATTGGATTTGGCCTATCTAAAGATAGGCATCGTTGGAAAATTCCTTGTTCATGCTAGGAGTGGTTAGTAAGCATTTGCTCAATTTGATTTTCCCCTAAAAATCTTAGCTTCTGATTGCTTGCTTGTTTATTGCCATTCTGTGTAATCTTGTGCTATTTGATTGTTATTTAAGTGATTTGTAGTTTAATATTCATAACTTGTTAGTTAGAATATATAGTTACTTAAAATCTTAGATTTAACTGTCAAACTAGTTTAAGTGTTAAACTTGTGCATTTGTAGTAGTTATCTGTCTTTAAGTGCTTAAATAAGTTTACCTAATCATAAATAGAAGTTGTGAATCAAGTTCTTAAGCCCTAGTAACCATTTGATTTGAAAACACAAAACAGATTCCATACAAAGGGGTGTTTGGCATTGCATAGTTCTGAGGGTATTGACTGTTTTAAGACCTTGTTCCTTGTTTCATTAGTCTAAGTTCAAAGTTTTCTCAATAAGTCAAAATTGCATTGTCTCAGTTTTTACAAAAAATGGTGTGAATTGTTTTGATTTTTGAGCAAAGATCTAGGCTTTGGAATTGCTAGGTTTAGCAGCCTATCAGCTTATCTTTAAGATCCCATAATCACTTTAATTTTGTGAATTTTTGTTATTGGCTTTTCAGACCCTTGAACTGAGTTGCAGGGCAAGCCATTGCCCTGTGCATCAGCTGACCATCTCACCACCACCACTTTGGTGGCTGTTGTAGACCAACCCAGTGGGTCCCACAACCCACATTTGGCTTTTGACAACCCCCCTCCTACCAGGGTACAAGGTTTGACCCTTGGTTTGGCATAGGAACAAGTGGACCCCACCTGGAATCCACCCCAAAAGTCTGTCCCATTTCTATGTTGATTGCAAGTTTTCAAAAGTGCTTATTTCCATCTTTTTAGCTTATCAGTGGTTGTTGCTTGTTGTTTCTGGCTTATTTTAGTAACTTTAGCTTATTTATACCTAGTTTCATCATTGTGGTCCCCACCTTCAGTCATTTGTGCTTATTTGCTTACTCAGTCAACAAAAGTCAAACTGCTTAAGTAAAGGGGGTGCATACTGCTTATTTTTAAGCTAGATAAAAAGTTGTTTTACAAAAGTATCTTATTTTCATCTAACTTTTAGTTGTCAAAAAGAAAAACACCAAAAATCCAAATATAAAATAAGTGATAGCTTCTATTTAATAGAAACTATATTTTTCATTTTCGCTTATTTATAAGCACTTTTCCATTTTTATAATTTTCTAAATTTTCTAGTACCTTTAAGTATTTAAAATAATTTTCTTAGATTTTTCCTGATTAGTTTACTATTTATTAGATTTAAAACTAGTTTAATTAATTAAATAGGTAATATTAGTTATTAATTAGTTTTCTTTACTTTTTGTTAACAATAGTAGGTTTTTATAATTTTTCTAAGTTTTATTAGTTAAGACTTTTAGAAAATATATTTTTTAGTGTCTACTATTCATTTTCCATTTTTCTTATTTTAATTATTTAAATTAGATTTAAAGTAATTAAAAGGTAATTAATTAGTGGATTAGCCTTAAACATAATTTTTAGAAGTTTTTATAATTTTGTAGGATTCCTGTGATGGTTAAATAATTTTTTAAATTTTCTCATAATTTTCTAAGTTAATTTAGTATTAATTGTAATTTAAAATATTATAATTATTATAATTAATATAAATAGTTTTTAATTAATATAAAATTCATAAAAAGACAAAAATATTTATTTTTATTTTTTATACTTTCTTCAAGTTCTAATTAAAGTTTAGAAATTGTTTTTACAAATTTTTAGTTTAATTTGTAATCTTTGTAATTTCTAGTTAATTTAAATTAGATTTTAATCAGTTTAATTAATTAAATAATATTTCAATAGTAAAATAATCGTTTTTATAATTTCATTTTCAGTTTTAATTTTCTTTTTATATTAAGTTTCAAAAGCACCCCCTGTAGTTTGTAATTTACCAAATCCCACTTTTCCTGTGTGTTACGTGATTCTAATTGTGAATTTGTGCATATACCTGTACATCTGATTTTTGTGAATATTATATCTATATATAAATACTAAAATATCAGTAGCAAAATCAATTTCATATCATCTTGGCTACTGTCCTCAGTGCCACTTATTCCCAAAAACGATATACAAAGCACCATTTCAATCTCGTCGGGACATAACGACCCGGGGACACACTATACTATCACCAGAGAATTGGAACGAGGCTGTCTTTGACTTATTGACCTTGGTCAATAATATCTGACTGCTTTCGCATCAATCAAAATTTGGTGCCGTTGCCGGGGAGGTTGTTGCGTGTTTTAAAAATCGTTTTAAGTTTAGTGGTTTTCAAAACCCTCCCTGTACAAATTTCACACAAATTTGTAAAAAGTTTTTGTAAAAAAAAAAAGAAAAGAAAAAAAAAATCATATCAAAAAAAAAGTTCATTAACACTTTTCCTAAAGTGTTAAAAACACCAAAAAAAATCAAAAACAACAAAACAAACTGTGAAGTTAAATTACTTCGTTTTCTTTAAGATTACAACCTGAAACAGTTGGTTTAAGGTAAGTTCTGACATTAAATTGCGAACTGAAGAGGAAACCTATTTACTTCCTCCCGCCAGCCTGCGAGTAATCTTAAAAGAACGATTTCGGTTAACGAATCAGTTCCAAAAATATTTCCCAAGTTTTCTGCACACACACCCATAAGCCTAAAGCAGTTTTTCAAATTAATAAATACATAAAATCTTACCACCGCAAACCAAGGCTGAACACCTACCAACTGGGGGTGTGGACATAATAAGTTCCCAAACTTAAGATTAAAACTTGCCTTTATATCCCTGTAGAAGCCATTCATTTGTGATTTCTGGTTTAAGTTCACTGTGGTTTTGCCTCGATCTTGTTTTAAAAAATTGTTTTTAGTGCATGCCCACTCAGTCACAAACAAAACGTAAACTTCAGAAAAACGTACCCGAGCTACGTTCTGATACACAAGAACCAAATACCGAAATGGCCGCTGGGCTACCACCACCATTACCACCCCCTGACCCTCCCAGGGATGTGCCAGCTCTCGATCTCCGAATGATGGAGGAGCTGTGCTAGCCTACCATGCAAGGGCGGGGTGGGCCAATTGCACCACTCACTATTGAGGCTACGAACTTTGGCCTCAAGCACCACATGATCCAACAAGTCCAGAATTCGTATCAATTTCACGGATTACCGGGTGACGATGCTAACAAGCATCTTGACAAATATCTTACGGTCACCCAAAGCATGAAACAGCATGGTGTCACCGATGATGCCCTCCGGCTGTATCTCTTCCCTATTCTCTCACTCATCATGCCACTGCATGGTTTGACCGACTTCCAAAGAATTCTATTCGTACCTTTGATGAAATGGTAACCAAGTTTTTAGCAAAATATTTTCCACCTTCCATGGTTACCAAGTTACGAAATGATATCAGCAACTTCCGGCAACGTCCCGATGAGTCTCTTTTTGAGGCTTGGGAACGTTATAAGTTAGCTATTGATCGGTGCCATAACCACAATATGTTACAAGTTACCATCATAGATACCTTCTATAATGGTCTGACATTAAGGCACCGGGATATTCTCAATGCTGCTGCTGGTGGGACCTTTATGAAAAGGCGTCCCGAAGAGTGCTATGACTTGATTGAGAACATGACTGCCCACCATAACTTTTGGGATTCCTCTGCGGAGAGGGATCAGTCATGTAATTCAGTTACTCCTTCATCATCATCTCCTGAAATAATTGCTCTTACCAAAAAGATGGATGATATTTCTACGGTTGTGTTGAGAATGAACCAAACAATGCAAAATCAGGTTCAAAACCAGCAAGTGAAAGCCGTGGCCCGAAGTTGTGAAACATGTGGGGTCCCACATCTTTATTCTGAGTGTCCAGCTACTATTGGCTTTCCTCAATAGAACGTTTATGCTGCTCACGGTTGATTGGTCTGAAACAATCAGATAATATCAACCAAGTTATGGTCAACAAGTCAGAAAACCTAAACCAATACTCCTTGGAATTTAGTGTTTCCCCGGATCGTTAGATCCCAACGAGATGTGAAATTTGAAATAAAACGACTTCTAGATCAGGTGAATTGAACAGGAAAAGGGTTTAAGTGATTGTGCTACTGAAAAATAAGAGTGAATAGCTTTAATAAGCTATATCAATCAATACGTAAAATCAGATACGTACAAGTGAAAAAGGGACTGAAAAACGTAAACGTTTACTCATTAAACGTAAACAAAAACAACTTTTAACAATAGTAGGAGTTTATAAGCCTTAGTGGCTTAAATGCAAATTAAATAAATTTAAAATACTTATTTTATAATTAAAAACTATTTAATTAATTATTTTTATTTAATAACTATTATTAATTATTTAATAATTACTAATAATTAGGAAAATGTAAAATAAGTCTAGAAAATTAAAATTAAAATTTCTAAAAATCTAAAATATTATAAAACTTATTTTAAAATTAAAATTATATTTTTCACACTATTTATCTATTTATTATTAATTAATTATTATTTAATTATTATTTAACTAATTATATTGATTTAAATTATTATAAATACTAAAAAGACTCAGATAATTATGAAAATTTTTATATATCTAATTAACCATTACAGGAATCCTAAAAAATTATAAAAAGTTTATATTATGTATTTTTAATCTACTTTACTAATTATTATTCTATTTATTAATTATTTATCAATTAAACTAATTATATTATTAAAAATAGAAAATGAACAGTATAAATCCTAGAAAAATTTATAAAATTACTTTACCTTATATAAAAGCTATAAAAATTATGTGGTACTTTATAAAATATAATTATGCTATTTAATTCTTATTTATTATTTAATTATTAATTTAACTAATATTAATTCTAAATAACACTAGATGACAAAAGAAAAATCTGGAAAAATTTAAAAAATTACTTTAATATATAAGAGATTTAATAAAAATATAAAATAGCAGAAGTGCATATAAATAAGCTAAAAAGAAAATTAAATAGATAATTTCTATTAAATAGAAGCTATCACTATAATTAAATTTGGTTTTTTCTTGTTTTTCCTTTATAAAACTAATAAAATACTTAAAATAAGAAACTTTAATAAAGGAAAATAATTTATAATTACAGAATAAGTACTATGAGTGCTTATTACCCAAAACAGTTGACTTTTTGTTGACTTTGCTAAGAAATAAGCTCAACTGAGCTTGTGTGGGGTCCACAAGGTAAAACCTGGTACAAATGAGTTGTGTGGATGACAATAAGCAAAAATCACTTAAATAAGTTGGCCAAATAAGCTAGGAATCCAAAATAAGCATTTGCTTATTTCAATTCTGAGGCAGACTTGGGATAGATTTAAGAGGCAAAATTAAGTGGGGTCCACTGATGTACAGGTCAGCCAAAGGGTCAAGGGTTCAAGCCTGGTAGGAGGGGGTTGTAAGAGCCTATTTATGGGGTGTGGGACCCACTGGGTTAACCACAAAACACCACCAAAGGTGGTGGGTGAGCTATGGTCTGCTGAGACAGGGCAATCACCTTGCCCTGCAGCTCAGTTCAAGGGGCATTTTTGTCCACAAAATAAAATCTTAAAAATATGACAACAATGAAAATCACAAGTTAAGCTAGTAGAGTTTACACAAATTAAGTTTCAGGTCCTAGATCATAACACAAAAATCACTAAAATTCTTGCTAATTTGGTGAAAATCTGAGCAAGCACTTTTGACTTTTTAGAGAAAACTAGCACAGTTGACCAAACTGAGTTTTGATCCTAATTTAATGATTGATTATGACTAGTTAAGTTGTAATGGAGCTAATTTAGGCTTAATCTATTAGTTATGAACTTAAGTGAGTGGTTATGGCCTTCAAAACACAACACAGTTAACTGTGTGGTGTTAATTTGGTGATTTTGACTTTTCTACTAATAAGGCTTGAGTTTTATGGTGTATTTTACTTATTGTGACCTAATGTATCATGGATAAACAAAGATCAACAACAAAAACTCCAATGAACTCAGTGAACACCACTGATCCAAACACACCTTTTAGCAATTCAAAATAAGATTTTCAAACAACCTTACTAATTAAGACCATGAAACAGGAAGATGAGCTTATACTAACATGAAATAAACATAAATAAACATCAATAAACAACAAATAACTAACAATAACAGATTATGCTAAAAATATGAGACTGAGCTTACAAATTCTTCCAACTGGGAACATGAGAACAAGGACCACTATCTAACCTAAAAGCTTCCCAAAAAGCTCCTAAACCATGGTCATCCAGATTCACACATGCTCCTTGCTTTCATAACCTTGAACACTGATTTTTATTTAATTTCTATTTTTTTTGACTGATTTTATGATTTTTAAGTAAAACTGATTATAGGTCCACTAAATGATACAAAAGCTTCAACAAGCTTATATGAGACTGAGATAAGATTATAGAAACAAGAAACAGTAAAAATTAACAAGATTTGAAACAAAGTGTCAAATTAAATCAAAACTTGCAAATTTGGAATTCAAACTGAGAAACTAAAATTAAGACTGGAAATAACTTTCATTTAACACTGAGAGTCTTGAAATTACAAATTAAAAGCTTAAAGATACAAAGAAAACTTGAAAATTAGCTAATCGAAATACATTATTTTTTATTAAAACTAGATACTTGCTTCTCTGCTCCATTCTTGATATTTATCACCAATTTGCATCCCACTTGACCAAAGATCTTTTCCCACTTCATCTAAGCCATTGAAAATCTGTAATTGATCCAAACCGTTCAAACTTAATTTTGGCGCCAAATCACTCCACGTGGAATTGAGGCAGTTTAAGGACAATTAAAGCTTCTTGGTGTGTTGTGGAAGATATTAGAGATAGTTTGTGATAGTTTTTTCCAAGTTGGGGCAGTATTGAACAATACCGTGGGTTGGATTGGTACAGTGGTGGTTTTGGGTGAAAATGGGGTGAGAACAGCATTTATTGTGGCGTGTTTCTGTGGAAAGAGGTGGTGGAGAGTGGGTAGAAGAGTAGGGTGTGAGCTGGAAGGGGGTGAGGTGGAGTTACAGGTGGAATGGGGAGAGGTGGAAGAAGGAGAGGGAAAAGCGGGGGTGTGGGTTTGTCTGTTTTATTTATAAACAAAAAGGGGGGGTGGGCTGGTTTCATTTTGGGCCCAAGGTTTTTGTTGGATCAGATAAACAAAAAGGGCCAAGGGTGGTGATGGGGTTTTAATAATAATAAGGGGTCCGTTTGGTTAATAGTGAACAACAAGGACCAATTGTGTAATTAGGCCAAAGTTGAGGGACCTGCTGTGACAACTTTTCAAACTTCATTCAAGGGACCATACATGCCATACTTGAATACCCCAAGGACCATGAATGTATATTTTTCATTTTAATATTTCCGGGGACCTTTTCTGCCAATTCCACAAACTCCAGGAACCAAACCTGTAATTTTCTGATTTTTGAAGGGTTTATTTTGTAACTTCTCAAATGTTATCATAAGGACCAATTTTGTCAAATTAGAATAGTATAAGGTTTATTTTTATTATTTTCTTATTTTTAAAACCTTAGGGACTAATTTTGACACTTTTCAATGTTTAGGGACCAAAGTTGTAAATATATGATTTTAAACTTTAAAGGACTATTTCTTACAACTTATGAATCCCAAGGACCTTTTATGACATTTGTACAGGTTTTGATTTACCAGAGACTAGTTTTGCCAATTTTCCAAAGTTCAAGGACTGAAACTGTAAATTATGTGAAATGTTTTGTTTTTCATCAGTTTTTCAATCCTTTTGCATAAAAACACAATCCAGGGATATTTTATTTATTTTAAGGCATTCCTGTGTGTTTTTATATATTTTTGCAGTTTAAATGTAACAAAAATGATGAGTATTTACACACTCACCAATCCCCCACACTAAACTATTGCTAGTCCCTAGCAATCTTTTTGAGAAAAATTTTATGGATTTTTACTCTTTACCAAAAGCCATTACTTCTGGAGTAGCCAGGTGTAAGAACTGTGGCACACTTGATAACCGTGTGATTTTTAGCAAACCACCAGCTGTCAACGGATTTGATTTGTCTTTACCAAGAGCCGTTTGCTCCTGGACTAGCCAACTCTTGATGGAATAGTCAACATCTTGGTGAGCTGATTACCAATTATGGTTTTTCCACGGCCTTTACAACAAGCCATAATCTTGCGGGCTAGCCAACTCATTTGCTTTTGAGGATAATGGGGAGTTGAGGAACCATACAATTTTTGGCAAATTGCAAGCCATCAACGGTTTTGAGATGTCTTTACCAAGAGCTGTTTGCTCCTGGACTAGCCAATCCTGTTGTGGGTTAGACATGAAGGATTGATACCATTTATTGCATTTCTAAGTGTGAAAAAACTTTAAATTTTGATCAAATGAGGGTGCTTGATGGAACATGTGTTTGAATTCGTGAGAATCCCCCCCCCCCCCCCCGCCCACACTTAGAAATGAATATTGCCCTCAATATTCAAAACACCGGGTGTTAAACCGATACTTAGAACGTAAGAAGGAAATATTAATAACCTTTATTTTAGGCTATTTACATACAAACTCACTTTTTTTCTTTTGTTTTGAACTTTTTTTTTTTTTTTTTTTAAATATATACATATATGCAACATGTGGGGCATCTCCCCCACACTAGGGTGGTAGAAAAGAGAAAGAAATCAGAAATATGAGTGAAAACCCATATTGCTACGCTTTTGATTACCGAGTCACTAGCTTGACTCGACCTCGAATTGATTTGTCCATGAGGGAGCTACTGTTTTTGTTAACCGAGTCGCTAGCTTGACTCGACCCCGAATTTAATTGTCCTTGGGGAAAGTTTGGAGATCCGGGACAACCATGTTTGGGATGTCCTCTCCAAAATAGTGTTTCACACGATGGCCATTTACTTTAAAACATGGACCGTCATTTTGAGATAACTCAACGGTACCATATGGATAAACCTTAGTGATAGTAAATGGACCAGTCCAACGGGTTTTTAATTTACCCGAGAAGATCTTTAATCTAGAGTTAAAGAGATGTACTCGATCACCAACGTTAAAAACGCGGTTCTTTATTTTTGAGTCATGTATTCTCTTTGTTTTTTCTTTATAGATTAAAGAGTTCTCGTAAGCCTGATCACGTAGTTCATTTAATTCATTCATTTGAACTTTTCTGTGATCACCCGCAGTTTTGAGGTCAAAGTTGGCATGTTTCAAAGCCCAGTAGGCTTTGTGCTCAAGTTCCATCGGTAAATGACATGTCTTTCCGTACACAAGCTTGTAAGGTGTACACCAAATGGGTGTTTTATAAGCTGTACGAAAGGCCCATAGTGCGTCATCTAATTTATCCGACCAGGCAGCACGGTTTTCACCAACAGTCCTCTCAAGTAGGGGTGTCATAAATCCCGACCCGACCCGGACCCGAACCCGAATAAGGATACTCGGGTCCAAAATCTTAGTCGGGTCAATCGGGTCAACCCGACTAACCCGATTACGAACTCGGGTCGGGTATCGGGTTTCAAAAACTTGCCTATTCGGGTTCGGGTCAACCCGACTAACCCGAGGTTTTTTTTTTTTTTTTTTTTTTTTTTTTTTGTCTTTGTTCAATTGATAGGCCCAAGTTAAATTAAGTGATCCATGTAGTAAACTTGGCCCATTTTCTATATAATTTTTTTTTTGCCTCGACATAGTGTTTGAACGTAGAAATTACTTCCTCGAGAAAAAGGTGGTGCGTGTGAGAATTTATAGTGTTTGAACTTTGAAGGTATGACATGCCCCTTTTCATATGCAACGTGGATACCTCACACTTGAAACATGAACATGGTTCTACTACATGCATATCTTCTCTTTTTATTTCGTATGAATGAAATCTTTGGTATCTTAGTATATACATAGTTTTTCATGTTAAAGGTACAAACTACAAACTGAATTTGGTTTTTCATAATTGTCATTCGAAAAAAAAAAAAAAAATGTGATTTTATAAATTGGACAAACCCGAACCCGACTTGACCCATTCGGAAAAAAAAAATTATGTGATTTTGTAAATTGGACAAACCCGAACCCGACTTGACCCGACCCGATTTGACCCGAACCCGACTAACCCGAGTTCAAATAGGGTCGGGTTCGGGTATATTATTTTTACCCTCGACCCGACTTGGACCCGACCCGTTGTTTGAAACCTCCACTTGCCCACTTGTTTGTGGGTGATATGCGGTAGAAAGACGGTGGGTTACACCATACTTTTGCATGACTTTATCAAATTTGTCATTGCATAAATGCGTACCACGATCACTTATGATAGCACGTGGAGTTCCAAAACGGGCAAAAAGAGATTTAAGGAATTTCACTACAACTCGGGCATCATTTGTGGGTAAAGCTTTTGCTTCAACCCACTTTGATAAATAATCAACTGCCACAAGTATGTACTTGTTTCCTCTAGATGATGGAAATGGCCCCATAAAGTCAATGCCCCATATATCAAATATTTCACATACTTGAATATCATTTTGTGGTATCTCATTTCTTTGTGAAATGTTTCCATGACGTTGACAAGCGTCACAGGTTTTAATGAGATCCTGGGCATCTTTATAAATTCTGGGCCAGAAGAATCCGGAATCAAACACCTTTTTGGCGGTGTAATTAGGACTATGATGTCCCCCAGTGGGTCCAGCATGGCAAGCCTTAAGAATTTCAGTGGCTTCCTGTCCATATACACACCGTCGGATGACTTGATCCGCACAGATTTTGAATAAGTAGGGGTCATCCCAGAAGTAATGTTTAACATCCTTAAAGAATTTATTCTTCTGTTGGGTTGACATCCCTTTCACAACAAAGTTACCCGCATGATAGTTTGCGAAGTCGGCAAACCATGGGGTAGTAGAATCTCCGCGAAAAGTAACCGCATTAAGTGTTTCGAGAGGAAATGTTTCATTTATTTCCTTTTTCTCATACACATTTTGATGAGGGTTCTCTAATCCGGACAAATGATCAGCAGCCAGGTTCTCAGCTCCTTTTTTATCACGAATAATGATATCAAATTCCTGGAGGAGGAGAACCCAACGGAGCAATCTCGGCTTTGCATCTTGTTTTGCAAATAGATATTTAAGAGCCGAATGATCTGTATACACTACGCTTTTAGTCAAGATTAAGTATGTCCGAAATTTCTCAAAGGCATACACCACAGCTAATAATTCTTTTTCTGTAGTGGTGTAATGAGTTTGAGCTTCGTTCATAGTTTTGCTTGCGTAGTGGATAGGCTGAAAGTGTTTCGTTTTGCGTTGCCCCAAGACTGCACCGATAGCAAAATCACTTGCATCGCACATAAGCTCGAAGGGTAAATCCCAGTCGGGAGCAATAAGAATGGGTGCCTCAGTAAGCTTTTTCTTTAATGTTTCAAAAGCTTCGATGCACTCTGGTGAGAAGATAAAAGGAGTATCCTTTTCAAGGAGATGAGTCATAGGCCGTGAGATTTTAGAAAAATCTTGTATAAATCGACGATAGAAACCGGCATGACCCAAGAAACTCCTAATACCTTTGACGGTAGTAGGGTGAGGTAGTTTTGCAATGACATCAACCTTAGCTCTGTCAACCTCAATCCCATTCTTGGAAATCTTATGGCCGAGGACAATGCCCTCTTTGACCATAAAGTGACTCTTTTCCCAATTTAGACATAGATTGGTGTCTTTACACCTTTTCAACATTTTTTCTAAATTGGTGAGACATGTTTGGAATGAATCCCCAATGACCGAAAAATCATCCATAAAGACCTCCATGGTTTTACCGATCATGTCGGTAAATATGGCCATCATGCACCTCTGGAATGTACCTGGAGCATTACATAAGCCAAAAGGCATACGTTTATAAGCAAAGGTTCCATAAGGGCATGTAAAGGTAGTCTTTTCTTGATCCGATGGATCAATGGGGATTTGGAAGTATCCTGAGAAACCATCAAGGAAACAATAGTACTCGTTCCCTGCTAATCTCTCAAGCATCTGGTCCATAAAGGGCAGCGGAAAGTGGTCTTTGCGGGTGGCGTCATTTAACTTACGATAGTCAATGCAAACATGCCATCCGGTAACCAGCCGAGTTGGAATCAACTCATTTTCCTCATTAGTGACAACAGTAATGCCACCCTTTTTTGGGACGCAATGAATGGGACTAACCCCTGGACTGTCAGAGATAGGGTAAATCAATCCTGCATCAAGAAGTTTAAGAACCTCTTGTTTAATCACATCATGGATTTTTGGATTCACCCTTCTTTGATGTTGCACTACAGGCTTGAAGTCATCCTCCATCAAGATTTTGTGTGTACAAAAATCTGGGTTAATACCCTTAATATCGGAGAGTTTCCAAGCAATTGCTTGCTTGTTTGACTTCAAGACCTTTATGAGAGCAATCTTCTCCTCAATACTTAAACCTTTAGCAATAATGACGGGTAATTTATCATCACCCTCCAAGAATGCGTATTCAAGATGAGGAGGTAAGTCCTTGAGTTCGACCTCAGGAAAATCATCAGTTTCCTCAACATATTTGATTTCCTGATTATGAAGTTGTACGGGAGGGAGTGGAGGAGAATTGTCTTGGTTTAGCAATCTCTCAACGAGAAAAATATCTCCCTCCAGATCAATCTCAGTGTTATCAATTCCCGATGGAACTGAATCACTTTTGAGAAAAGCCTCGACCTCTTCCAAAAGAAAATCACTTCCCTCAAACGGAGTAAGAGAAGGGAAGAGTCAGAAATGATAGGTTCAGATGATGGAGTGGCATCCCCAGTCACAGAATTATGAGAATAACCAAGAAACTCTTGAGAGTACTCCTCTGAAGCAATGTCTATGATATCTATTTGATTAACTGCTTCAGAATCATAATTAGAGGAGTACCTCGATCGAGGTTAAAGGTAACGGCTTCATTACCCACGCAAAGAGTGATTTCTTGCTCAAATACATCGATAAGAGCACGACCCGTTCTAAGGAAACCCCTCCCAACAATGAGAGGGACCCTTTGATCGGCATCGAAATCAACCACTACAAAGTCAGCGGGGAGATGAAATTCTCCTACCTTCACAAACACGTCCTCGGCAATGCCGAGAGGACGAGATATCGATCGGTCTGCAAGCTCTAAAGTCATGCAGGTAGGAGTAAGATCAGGAAGAGAAAGTTTCTTCCAAACTGAGTATGGCATTAGGTTGATACTTGCACCAAGATCGGCCAAGGCATAGCAATCAACCATTCTCGGAAATACACATGGTATTAGAAATTTTCCAGGATCTCCCAGCTTCTCGGGAAGCTTCTTTAAAAGAACTGCTGAGCAGTTCTCATTCAAGGGAGTCTTTGCCATTTCAAACAGTTTCTCCTTGTTGCTTAACAAGTGTTTGATTGTCGATGCAAATTTGGGCATCAGAATAATAGCATCCGCAAAGCTAATGTCAAAATGCAAATCTTGGAAGATTTGAAAGAATTTATCCATCTGGTGACTAGCTTTTTCACGGAGCTTTTGTTCACTCAAACGTGAGGGGTAAGGAATAGAGGAGGTAGAAGGTTTGGACTGAGGTGTTTCAACTGGAATATCATTTGGTTCAAAAACAACTCTAGGTTTTGGTTTGGGTTTCGGGACAACATGAGGTGGGACGTCGTGAGTACCTCCCTTATGAGTAGGAAGTACTTCGTCCTTATTTACCTCGACGTTATTTTCCACTACCTTGGGAGAAGAAGAGGAAGGGGTAGTGGGAACAGTGGGTCCATTATATGAAACTCCGCTCCTGGTCGTGATCGCATTTGCATCGCCCCTCGGGTTTGCGATCGTGTTGCTCGGAAGTTTTCCAGAGCCCGAGGGTTGTTCATTTAAAGATTTCTTGATTTCAGAAATCTGGCTGACCAACAACCTGTTTGTCTCTTCTTGAGTTTTCATGAACTGCTTTAACAACTCATCGGATGATGGTTGTGGAGCTGGGAGAATGGCTTGTGTTTGGTTAGGGAAATTTTGGACACGGTTATTTTGATTATAACCTTGTTGTGGCTGAAAATTCCCTTGATTTGGATTACCATTTCCCTGAAAATAATTTTCGGGATTGAAATTGTTTCTGTTAAAGTTTCCTTGATTGTGGAAACCTTGATTTTGTCCAGGATGGAAATTCCCTTGGTTTTGATAACCTTGGTTCATTCGTGGTTGGTTCTGGTTTCGGTTTTGCAAATTTGGGTTTTGATTAAACCCGGGTGGTCCCATATGTGTGTTAGTACGGTAACTTGGTTCCATTTGAGGACGGTATTGATTACCCCCCTGAGTTGTAGTACCGGCTAAGGCATTGGCTTCAAAAGGACTACCATCGGTGGCAGTACAATTGTAGTAAGCATGTGGGCCACCACAAGTGACACAAACTTCCACTTTTTTTACTTCAGCATGTGAAGGGTTTTGTGTGAAAGTGACTTTTTTCTGGTTTGAGAAAACCAAAGATTGAATGGCGTCCGTGAGTTTATCTATCTTAGCATCGGTGCTAGAAGTACTCACGGGCGATGAAGTAGAAGGACCAGCACTTACTTGGGAGTTATATGGCTTTGTGCGTGTAGTGCGGACTTTGGACTTATTTTCAATGATTTCTAAAGCTTCTTTTGTGGTTTTGCTCAAAAAATTACCTCCCGCGGAGGCATTGAGAGAATCTTGGTCAGATTGACTCACACCATTATAAAACGTGTCAATTTGCATTAATTCAGTGAAATCATGATGAGGACATCGACGAAGCAATTCTTTGAAACGATCCCATGCGTCACCAAACGATTCATCAAATCTTTGAGTAAATTTGATGATTTCATTTTTAAGACTTGTCGTTCTGGATGGGGGAAAAAATTCGTTTACAAATTTGGTAACTAAATCTTCCCATGATGTTATGGAACGAGGAGGTTGTTTTTCCAGCCAAATCCGGGCTGCTCCCTCAAGAAAAAATTTTGATTGGTCTGAAACAGTCAGATAATATCAACCAAGTTATGGTCAACAAGTCAGACAGCCTAAACCAATACTCCGTGGAATTTAGTGTTTCCCCGGATCGTTAGATCCCAACGAGATGTGAAATCTGAAATAAAACGACTTCTAGATCAGGTGAATTGAACAGGAAAAGGGTTTAAGTGATTGTACTACTGAAAAATAAGAGTGAATAGCTTTAATAAGCTATATCAATCAATACGTAAAATCAGATACGTACAAGTGAAAAAGAGACTGAAAAACGTAAACGTTTATTAATTAAACGTAAACAAAAACAACTTTTAACAATAGTAGGAGTTTATAAGCCTTAGGGGCTTAAATGCAAATTAAATAAATTTAAAATACTTATTTTATAATTAAAAACTATTTAATTAATTATTTTTATTTAATAACTATTATTAATTATTTAATAATTACTAATAATTAGGAAAATGTAAAATAAGTCTAGAAAATTGAAATTAAAATTTCTAAAAATCTAAAATATTATAAAACTTATTTTAAAATTAAAATTATATTTTTCACACTATTTATCTATTTATTATTAATTAATTATTATTTAACTAATTATATTGATTTAAATTATTATAAATACTAAAATGACTCAGATAATTATGAAAAATTTTATATATCTAATTAACCATTACGGGAATCCTAAAAAATTATAAAAAGTTTATATTATGCATTTTTATTCTACTTTACTAATTATTATACTATTTATTAATTATTTATCAATTAAACTAATTATATTATTAAAAATAGAAAATGAACAGTATAAATCCTAGAAAAATTTATAAAATTACTTTACCTTATATAAAAGCTATAAAAATTATAAAAATTATGTGGTACTTTATAAAATATAATTATGCTATTTAATTCTTATTTATTATTTAATTATTAATTTAACTAATATTAATTCTAAATAACACTAGATGACAAAAGAAAAATCTGGAAAAATTTAAAAAATTACTTTAATATATAAGAGATTTAGTAAAAATATAAAATAGCAGAAGTGCTTATAAATAAGCTAAAAAGAAAATTAAATAGATAATTTCTTTTAAATAGAAGCTATCACTATAATTAAATTTGGTTTTTTCTTGTTTTTCCTTTATAAAACTAATAAAATACTTAAAATAAGAAACTTTAATAAAGGAAAATAATTTATAATCACAGAATAAGTACTATGAGTGCTTATTACCCAAAACAGTTGACTTTTTGTTGACTTTGCTAAGAAATAAGCTCAACTGAGCTTGTGTGGGGTCCACAAGGTAAAACCTGGTACAAATGAGTTGTGTGGATGACAATAAGCAAAAATCACTTAAATAAGTTGGCCAAATAAGCTAGGAATCCAAAATAAGCATTTGCTTATTTCAATTCTGAGGCAGATTTGGGACAGATTTAAGAGGCAAAATTAAGTGGGGTCCACTGATGTACAGGTCAGCCAAAGGGTCAAGGGTTCAAGCCTGATAGGAGGGGGGTTGTAAGAGCCTATTTATGGGGTGTGGGACCCACTGGGTTAACCACAAAACACCACCAAAGGTGGTGGGTGAGCTATGGTCTGCTGAGACAGGGCAATCACCTTGCCCTGCAGCTCAGTTCAAGGGGCATTTTTGTCCACAAAATAAAATCTTAAAAATATGACAACAATGAAAATCACAAGTTAAGCTGGTAGAGTTTACACAAATTAAGTTTCAGGTCCTAGATCATAACACAAAAATCACTAAAATTCTTGCTAATTTGGTGAAAATCTGAGCAAGCACTTTTAACTTTTTAGAGAAAACTAGCACAGTTGACCAAACTGAGTTTTGATCCTAATTTAATGATTGATTATGACTAGTTAAGTTGTAATGGAGCTAATTTAGGCTTAATCTATTAGTTATGAACTTAAGTGAGTGGTTATGGCCTTCAAAACACTACACAGTTAACTGTGTGGTGTTAATTTGGTGATTTTGACTTTTCTACTAATAAGGCTTGAGTTTTATGGTGTATTTTACTTATTGTGACCTAATGTATCATGGATAAACAAAGATCAACAACAAAAACTCCAATGAACTCAGTGAACACCACTGATCCAAACACACCTTTTAGCAACTCAAAATAAGATTTTCAAACAACCTTACTAATTAAGACCATGAAACAGGAAGATGAGCTTATACTAGCATGAAATAAACATAAATAAACATAAATAAACATAAATAAACAACAATAAACAACAAACAACTAAGAATAACAGATTATGCTAAAAATATGAGACTGAGCTTACAAATTCTTCCAACTGGGAACATGAGAACAAGGACCACTATCTAACCTAAAAGCTTCCCAAAAAGCTCCTAAACCATGGCCATCCAGATTCACACATGCTCCTTGCTTTCATAACCTTGAACACTGATTTTTATTTAATTTCTATTTTTTTTTACTGATTTTATGATTTTTAAGTAAAACTGATTATAGGTCCACTAAATGATACAAAAGCTTCAACAAGCTTATATGAGACTGAGATAAGATTATAGAAACAAGAAACAGTAAAAATTAACAAGATTTGAAACAAAGTGTCAAATTAAATCAAAACTTGCAAATTTGGAATTCAAACTGAGAAACTAAAATTGAGACTGGAAATAACTTTTATTTAACACTGAGAGTCTTGAAATTACAAATTAAAAGCTTAAAGATACAAAGAAAACTTGAAAATTAGCTAATCGAAATACATTATTTTTTATTAAAACTAGATACTTGCTTCTCTGCTCCATTCTTGATATTTATCACCAATTTGCATCCCACTTGACCAAAGATCTTTTCCCACTTCATCTAAGCCATTGAAAATCTGTAATTGATCCAAACCGTTCAAACTTAATTTTGGCGCCAAATCACTCCACGTGGAATTGAGGCAGTTTAAGGACAATTAAAGCTTCTTGGTGTGTTGTGGAAGATATTAGAGATATTTTGTGATAGTTTGGTCCAAGTTGGGGCAGTATTGAACAATACCGTGGGTTGGATTGGTACAGTGGTGGTTTTGGGTGAAAATGGGGTGAGAACAGCATTTATTGTGGCGTGTTTCTGTGGAAAGAGGTGGTGGAGAGTGGGTAGAAGAGTAGGGTGTGAGCTGGAAGGGGGTGAGGTGGAGTTACAGGTGGAATGGGGAGAGGTGGAAGAAGGAGAGGGAAAAGCGGGGGTGTGGGTTTGTCTGTTTTATTTATAAACAAAAAGGGGGGGGGGGGGTGGGCTGGTTTCATTTGGGCCCAAGGTTTTTGTTGAATCAGATAAACAAAAAGGGCCAAGGGTGGTGATGGGGTTTTACTAATAAAAAGGGGTCAGTTTGGTTAATAGTGAACAACAAGGACCAATTGTGTAATTAGGCCAAAGTTGAGGGACCTGCTGTGACAACTTTTCAAACTTCATTCAAGGGACCATACATGCCATACTTGAATACCCCAAGGACCATGAATGTATATTTTTCATTTTAATATTTCCGGGGACCTTTTCTGCCAATTCCACAAACTCCAGGGACCAAACCTGTAATTTTCTGATTTTTGAAGGGTTTATTTTGTAACTTCTCAAATGTTATCATAAGGACCAATTTTGTCAAATTAGAATAGTATAAGGTTTATTTTTATTATTTTCTTATTTTTAAAACCTTAGGGACTAATTTTGACACTTTTCAAAGTTTAGGGACCAAAGTTGTAAATATATGATTTTAAACTTTAAAGGACTATTTCTTACAACTTATGAATCCCAAGGACCTTTTATGACATTTGTACAGGTTTTGATTTACCAGGGACTAGTTTTGCCAATTTTCCAAAGTTCAGGGACTGAAACTGTAAATTATGTGAAATGTTTTGTTTTTCAATCCTTTTGCATAAAAACATAATCCAGGGATATTTTATGTATTTTAAGGCATTCCTGTGTGTTTTTATATGTTTTTGCAGTTTAAATGTAACATAAATGATGAGTATTTACACACTCATCAACGGTTCCTACAACACGGGGGGTAATTCTTACCAACCACAAGGAGACCGTAATCTCTTAAGCTATCGTTCCAACAATTTTCTCGGACCTCCCGGTTTTAACCAAAATCAAAACCGTAACTCGAATCAGAATTTTAACCAAGGTCAAAACTCAAATTTCCAAAACCCGAACCAAAATCAAGGCCAGTATAATCAAAACAATTTTCAAAATGGCAATCAAAACCAAGGTTTTCAAGGAAATTTTCAAAGAAACCAAAATAAAGGGAATTACAATCAGGGTAATTTCAATCAGAGAAACAATTTTCAGGGTAACAACAATCAAAATCAAGGGAATTTTCAAAACAACCGTGATCAAAATCCTCCTCAAAACGTTGTTCCACCCTCATCTTCCTCCGATGAAGTGCTAAAACAATTTATGAAAGCACAAGAGGAAACGAATCGGTTATTGATCAGAAAGATCTCTGAGCTTCAGAAGTCTTTAAATGATCGACCCTCGGGCCCGGGTACACTACCGAGCAACACGATCGCTAACCCGAGGGGCGATGTCAAAGCGATCACCACCCGAAGTGGGGTATCATACAATGGACCCGCGATTCCCTCTACCTCTTCTTTTCCTCCTATTAAGGTAGCGGAACGTGAACCTGAGGTTACCACGGACACGGTACTTCCTACTAATAACGGAGGTATCAACAACGTCCACCCTCAAGCTGTCCCGGTCCCGGCTCGTAAGCCGAAAGTTGTATTTGATCCTCCTGTAAGTTCTGATGAAATTCCAAAGAATGATCCTAAGCCTTCAATTCCATATCCTTCGCGTATGAATGATCAAAAGAACCGCGAAAAAGCTAACCATCAGATGAAAAAAATTTATCAAATTTTCCAAGAATTACACTTTGATATTAGCTTCGCGGATGCTCTTCTTCTCATGCCTAAGTTTGCTTCGACAATCAAAAATCTGATAAGCAACAAAGAAAAACTCTGTGAGATGGCAAAAACACCACTTAATGAGCAGTGCTCTTGAAAAAGCTTCCCGAAAAGCTTGGAGATCCCGGGAAATTTCTCATTCCTTGTATTTTCCCGGGGATGGTTGAATGCTTTGCCTTGGCCGATCTTGGCGCAAGCATTAACCTGATGCCTTACATAGTCTGGAAAAGACTCTCTCTTCCTGCTCTTACTCCGACCTGCATGACACTCTAGCTTGCAGACCGTACTATATCCCGTCCTCTCGGCATTGCCGAAGATATCTTTGTGAAAGTAGGAAAGTTCCATTTTTCGGCAGATTTCGTGATTGTTGATTTCGATGCTGACCCAAGAGTTCTTCTCATTCTCGGGAGGGGATTCTTAAGAACAGGTCGTGCTTCAATCGATATATTCGAAGAAGAAATCACTCTACGTGTTGGTGGTGAAGCCATCACATTCAATCTTGATCAAACTTCAAGATACTCCTCCAACTATGACGCTGAAACGGTTAACCGAATTGACATCATCGATGTTGCGTCTGAGGAGTATTCTCAAGAAGTCCTTGGTTTCTCATCCAGTGGCAGTCTTTCTACTGATCCAATCATTTCCGACTCTTCCCCCTCCCTCACTCCGTTTGAGGGAAGTGACTTCCTTCTGGAAGAGGTCGAGGCTTTTCTTGCTCAGGATAGCTCAATCCCAAATGGGGTTGATGAAAACTATCTTGACCCGGAGGGGGACATTCTTCTCCTTGAAAGATTGTTAAATGACGATCCTTCACCCTCTCCGTCTCCAAAAATACTTCAAAAAGCAGAAGTCAAAAATGTTGAAATAACTAAAGACTTTCCCGAGGTTGAGCTCAAGGACTTGCCTCCTCATCTAGAATATGCATTTCTGGAGGGTGATAATAAATTACCCATCATTATTGCTAAAGACTTGAAAGATGAGGAAAAGGCTGCACTCCTAAAGGTTCTTAAGGCAAACAAGCAAGCAATTGCTTGGAAACTCTCCGACATTAAGGGCATAAGCCCGGACTTTTGTACATACAAAATCTTAATGGAGGACGACTTTAAGCCAGCAGTGCAACAACAGAAGGGTAAATCCCAAAATCCACGAAGTTATCAAACAAGAGGTTTTAAAACTTCTTGATGCGGGATTGATTTATCCTATATCCGACAGTCCTTGGGTTAGCCCAATTCATTGTGTTCCTAAAAAGGGTGGCATAACCGTTGTCACCAACGAGGATAACGAGTTGATTCCAACTCGTTTGGTCACGGGTTGGCGAGTATGTATTGACTATCAAAAGTTGAATGAAGCCACCCGTAAAGACCATTTTCCTCTCCCTTTTATGGACCAAATGCTCGAAAGACTTGCGGGGAATGAATACTACTGCTTCCTCGATGATTTTTCGGGTTACTTCCAAATCCCCATTGATCCCCAGGATCAAGAGAAGACTACCTTCACATGCCCCTAGGGAACTTTTGCTTATAGACGTATGCCTTTCGGCTTATGTAATGCACCAGGCACGTTCCAGAGGTGCATGATGTCTATCTTTTCTGAAATGATCGGGAAAACCATGGAGGTATTCATGGATGACTTTTCAGTCATCGGGGATTCATTCCAGTCTTGTCTATCCCACTTGGAACAGATGCTTAAACGTTGCAAAGAAATAAATCTAAGTCTCAACTGGGAGAAGAGCCACTTTATGGTCAAGGAGGGCATTGTCCTCGGCCATAAAATTTCAAAAAACGGGATTGAGGTTGACAAAGCCAAAATCGATGTCATTGCTAAATTACCTCATCCCACCACCGTTAAAGGTGTTAGGAGCTTTTTGGGTCATGCCGGCTTCTACCGTAGGTTTATCCAAGATTTCTCTAAGATTTCCCGGCCTATCACCCATATCCTCGAGAAGGATGCTCCTTTCATCTTCTCTCCTGAGTGCATCGAAGCTTTCGAAACATTAAAGAAAAAGCTTACCGAGGCACTGATTCTTGTTGCCCCCGATTGGGACCTACCTTTTGAGCTTATGTGCGATGCTAGTGATTTTGCCATAGGTGCGGTCTTGGGGCAACGTAAAGCAAGATACTTTCAGCCTATACACTACACAAGCAAAACTATGACCGAGGCTCAAGGTCATTACACCACCACTGAAAAAGAACTCCTAGATGTGGTGTATGCCTTTGAAAAATTCCGGCCATACTTAATCATGACCAAATGCGTGGTGTATACAGATCACTCGGCTTTGAAGTACCTATTTGCAAAGCAAGATGCAAAGCCGAGGCTTCTCCGTTGGGTTCTCCTCCTCCAAGAATTTGATATCATTATCCGTGATAAAAAAGGAGCTGAGAACCTTGCTGCTGATCATCTCTCACGATTAGAAAACCCTCATCAGGATGTGTTCGAGAAAAAGGAAATAAATGAAACATTTCCTCTCGAAACTCTCAATGCAGTTGCTTTTCGTGGTGACTCTATTACCCCATGGTTTGCCGACTTTGCAAATTACCATGCGGGTAACTTCATCGTTAAGGGGATGACGTCCCAACAGAAGAACAAATTCTTCAAAGACATTAAACATTACTTCTGGGACGACCCCTTTCTCTTCAAAATCTGTGCCGATCAAGTCATCAGGCGATGTGTATACGGACAAGAAGCCGCTGATATTCTCAAGGCTTGCCATGTTGGACCCACCGGGGGCCACCATAGTCCTAACTACACCGCCAAAAAGGTGTTTGATTCCGGTTTCTATTGGCCCACAATCTATAAGGATGCCCACGAGTTAGTCAAAGATTGAAATGCTTATCAGCGTCACGGGAATATTTCATAAAAGAACGAAATGCCACAAAATGCCATTCAAGTTTGTGAAATCTTTGACGTCTGGGGCATTGATTTTATGGGGCCATTCCCATCTTCTCGTGGAAACAAGTACATTCTCGTGGCTGTTGACTACTTGTCAAAATGGGTTGAGGCTAAGGCCTTACCTACTAACGATGCCCGAGTTGTTGTGAAATTTTTGAAATCCCTCTTTGCTCGTTTTGGAACTCCACGTGCCATCATTAGTGATCGCGGTACTCACTTTTGCAATGATCAATTTGTAAAAGTCATGCTTAAGTACGGTGTTACTCATCGTCTTTCTACCGCGTATCACCCATAAACAAGTGGGCAGGTGGAGGTTTCCAACCGTGGTATAAAACAGATTCTTGAGAGGACAGTAGGTGAAAACCGTGCTTCCTGGTCGGATAAACTAGATGATGCACTTTGGGCCTTCCGTACAGCTTACAAAACACCCATCGGGTGTACTCCATACAAGCTTGTATACGGGAAGGCGTGTCATTTACCGATCGAGCTCGAGCACAAAGCCTACTGGGCCTTGAAACATGCAAACTATGATCTTCATAAAGCGGGTGATCATCGTAAGGTTCAACTCAATGAATTAAACGAACTTCGTGATCAAGCCTACGAGAACTCTTTGATCTACAAAGAAAAGACAAAGAAGATTCACGACTCTAAGATTAAGAACCGCGTTTTCAACGTCGGTGACAGAGTCCTTCTTTTCAACTCAAGATTAAAGATCTTCTAGGGGAAATTAAAAACCCAATGGACTGGACCATTCACTATTTCTAAAGTATATCCATACGGGACTGTTGAGTTATCTCAACCCGAAGGTCCCAACTTCAAAGTGAATGGTCATCGTTTGAAACATTATTTTGGAGAGGACATACCACCCATGGTTGTCCCTGAGCTCCAAACTTTCCCCATGGACCAATGAATTCGGGGATCGAGTTAAGCTAGTGACTCGGTGAACAAAAATTAGCAAACATATATGGGTTTTCACCCGTATTTCTGACTTCTTTCTACTTTCTACCACTCTAGTGTGGGGGAGTGGCCGTCCCCCACCTTTTGAAAAGTATATATGTATATAAGTTTCAGTTCAAAAAAAAAAAAAAAAAAAAAAAAAAAAAAAAAAAAAAAAAAGGGAATTAATGTAAAAATGTTTATATGTACAGATAAATAAAGTGAAACATAAAATCAATATTTCCACAGTTAGATTCGAATATTACCTTTTTCCGTTCAGAGATTCGGCATAATAGCCGGGACTTTGAATATTGAGGACAATATTCAATTCTAGTGTGTGTGTGTGGGGGGGGGGGGAATTCTTACGAATTTTATCACAAAACTTTCTAAGTACCCCCATTTTTAGGCCTAAAATTTTTCAAAAATTTTTCACTTTATTTCAAAATTTTTGTGGTAATCAGTTCGCCAAAGTCTAAATGACAAATGGATTGGCTAGTCCAGGAGCAAACGGCTCTTGGTAAAGACATCTCAAACCCGTTGATGGCTTGCAATTTGCCAAAAATTGTATGGTTCCTCAACTCCCCATATCCCATAAAGCAAATGAGTTGGCTAGCCCACAAGATTATGGCTTGTGGTAAAGGCCGTGGAAAATCCATAATTGGTAATCAGCTCACCAAGATGTTGACTTAGTCCATCAAGATGCTGGCTAGTCCAGAAGCAAACGGCTTTTGGTAAAGACTAATCAAATCCGTTGACAGCTGGTGGTTTGCTCAAAATCACACGGTTATCAGGTGTGCCACAGTTCTTACACCTGGCTACTCCAGAAGTGATGGCTTTTGGTAAAGAGATTTTCAAATCCATCAGGTTTTTCCTCAAAAGATTGCTAGGGACTAGCATTGTTTTAGTGTGGGGGATTGATGAGTGTGTAAAAACTCATCATTTTTACCTTTTCTGAGCTGCCAAAACACCTAAAAACACTCAATATTGAATCAAAATAGTGAAAATATCCCAGGAAAGTGTTTTACATGTTTCAAATGCAAAATAATCAAAAACAGATGAAAAATGCACAAAGTTTGCAAAATTGGCAGTTTCAGTCCCCCATCTTTCAAAAGTTGTCAAATCTAGTCCCTGGCTGTTCCAAAAACTTGAAAAAGTCACCAAAGGTCCTTTTAAATCAAAAAGTTACACATTTAGTCCTTTGGTGCAAAGTTTCACAAAATGTCAAGTTTAGTCCCTGAACTTTGAAAATTGTAAAAAATGGTCCCTGGGATATTAAAAACTTTGAGAAAAACAAACTTTGTCCTTGCACTAATCTTTTATAGCAGGATTGGTCCTTGGTGGAAATGTTTGGTGAAATTACACAATTGGTCCCTAAAGTTTGAAAGTTTGGCAATTTTAGTCCCTGGTGAATTTAATACGGAAAAATCAATATTAGACCCTGAACTATTCATAACTTGGCAGAACACACCCTTGGAAACAATTTGGAAGATTGCCAAACCTCACCCCAAACTTTCAAAAAATTACAAAATAGGTCCTTGTGAAACTAAAAACCAAACCGGACCTTATTACTACTACTAACCCAAAAATAAAACCAAAACCATTCCTAAGCCCACCCACTTCCTATCCTAGGCCCATACACAACTCAGCCCACACCCAAAATAATATAAGCCGGGGTCAAACCGAGTCAAACACCCCATCCCTTCCCTCTCACAGCCTCCCCCACACCCACTTGCAGGTCACATCACCACTACCCCATCACTTCCACTGCCCAAAACCACTTCACTCCACCTTATATTACCTCACATTTAATGCACCACCCCCTTGCCTGAAACAGTCTAAATCACACACACCAATTTTCCCGCCAAAAACGTGTGGCAATTGATCAAGGCTTTAGCAGTGATCCAAGGGCTTGGAATTGATTGGGAAATGCTCAGAGAAGACAAAGAAACCCTAATCCTTGGCTATAAAAGGAAAATGAAGCAAGATGGAGTATCTGTCTCAATTTTTAGTTTAAAAATAGTCGTATAAGTGTAATAGGCAATTTTAGTTTAATTAAAAGCTTTTAAGCATTGTTCTAAGTTAATTCAGTGTACCATTAATATTTCCAAAGCAATAAAATTAAGTTTCCTTAATCCTTATTGTTTATGCATTTTTTCCTTTTTATATCAAAATCCTAAATATTAATCTGTTAGTGTTTATGGTTGTATCATGGACTCTTAAGCTAACTTAGGATCCCATAAAGCTTATTGAAGCTTTTAGAGACCCTAAAACTCAGTAATACTAGAAAAAAATCAAAAACATAAAAAAGTCAACATTAGTCAACTGTGGTGTTTTGATTTTTATTTCAGGTATCAAGAGCATTTGTGGGCAAGCTTGGAATTGGATTTGGTCTATCTAAGGATAGGCATCAGTGGAAAACTCCTTGTTCATGCTAGGAGTGGTTAGTAAGCATTTGCTCAATTTGATTTTCCCCTAAAAATCTTAGCTTCTGATTGCTTGCTTTTTTATTGCCATTCTGTGTAATCTTGTGCTATTTGATTGTTATTTAAGTGATTTGTAGTTTAATATTCATAACTTGTTAGTTAGAATATATAGTTACTTAAAATCTTAGATTTAACTGTCAAATTAGTTTAAGTGTTAAACTTGTGCATTTGTAGTAGTTATCTGTCTTTAAGTGCTTAAATAAGTTTACCTAATCATAAATAGAAGTTGTGAATCAAGTTCTTAAGCCCTAGTAACCATTTGATTTGAAAACACAAAACAGATTCCATACAAAGGGGTGTTTGGCATTGCATAGTTCTGAGGGTATTGGCTGTTTTAAGACCTTGTTCCTTGTTTCATTAGTCTACATTAGAGTCACATTAGTTACTTCAGTCATAAAATCTTAGGCTCCAACAGTTAAAAGTCAAAATCAAGAGAAAAATCCCTTACACAGTTAACTGTGTAAGTTTTGAGTACCTCAACCTCTCAATTCCTTGTAAAATTGTTTAAGTGATCTTGATTTAGCTTCATTACAGTTAGATACTTCATAACAAATCAGTAAATCAAGATCTTTGTTCACCAAAGTCAAAGTTCAAAGTTTTCTCAATAAGTCAAAATTGCATTGTCTCAGTTTTTGCAAAAAATGGTGTGAATTGTTTTGATTTTTGAGCAAAGATCTAGGCTTTGGAATTGTTAGGTTTAGCAGCCTATCAGCTTATCTTTAAGATCCCATAATCACTTTAATTTTGTGAATTTTTCTTATTGGCTTTTCAGACCCTTGAACTGAGTTGCAGGGCAAGCCATTGCCCTGTGCATCAGCTGACCATCTCACCACCACCACTTTGGTGGCTGTTGTAGACCAACCCAGTGGGTCCCACAACCCACATTTGGCTTTTGACAACCCCCTCCTACCAGGGTACAAGGTTTGACCCTTGGTTTGGCATAGGAATAAGTGGACCCCACCTGGAATCCACCCCAAAAGTCTGTCCCATTTCTGTGTTGATTGCAAGTTTTCAAAAGTGCTTATTTCCATCTTTTTAGCTTATCAGTGGTTGTTGCTTGTTGTTTCTGGCTTATTTTAGTAACTTTAGCTTATTTATACCTAGTTTCATCATTGTGGTCCCCACCTTCAGTCATTTGTGCTTATTTGCTTACTCAGTCAACAAAAGTCAAACTGCTTAAGTAAAGGGGGTGCATACTGCTTATTTTTAAGCTAGATAAAAATTTGTTTTACAAAAGTATCTTATTTTCATCTAACTTTTAGCTGTCAAAAAGAAAAACACCAAAAATCCAAATATAAAATAAGTGATAGCTTCTATTTAATAGAAACTATATTTTTCATTTTTCATTTTAGCTTATTTATAAGCACTTTTACATTTTTATAATTTTCTAAATTTTCTAGTACCTTTAAGTATTTAAAATAATTTTCTTAGATTTTTCCTGATTAGTTTACTATATTTATTAGATTTAAAACTAGTTTAATTAATTAAATAGGTAATATTAGTTATTAATTAGTTTTCTTTAATTTTTGTTAACAACAGTAGGTTTTTATAATTTTTCTAAGTTTTATAAATTAGTTAAGACTTTTTGAAAATATATTTTTTGTTTCTACTGTTCATTTTCCATTTTTCTTATTTTAATTATTTAAATTAGATTTAAAATAATTCAAAGGTAATTAATTAGTGGATTAGCCTTAAACATAATTTTTAGAAGTTTTTATAATTTTTTAGCATTCCTGTGATGGTTAAATAATTTTACAAATTTTCTCATAATTTTCTAAGTTAATTTAGTATTAATTGTAATTTAAAATAGTTTAATTAGTATAATTAATATAAATAGTTTTTAATTGATATAAAATTCATAAAAAGACAAAAATATTTATTTTTATTTTTTATACTTTCTTCAAGTTCTAATTAAAGTTTAGAAATTGTTTTTACAAATTTTTAGTTTAATTTGTAATCTTTGTAATTTCTAGTTAATTTAAATTAGATTTAAATTAGATTTTAATCAGTTTAATTAATTAAATAATATTTAAATAGTAAAATAATCATTTTTATAATTTCATTTTCATTTTTAATTTTCTTTTTATATTAAGTTTCAAAAGTTTCAAAAGCACCCCCTGTAGTTTGTAATTTACCAAATCTCACTTTTCCTATCTGTTACGTGATTCTAATTGTGAATTTGTGCATATACATGTATATCTGATTTTTGTGAATATTATATCTGTGTACAAATACCAAAATATCAGTAGCAAAATCAATTCCATATCATCTTGGCTACTGTCCTCAGTGCCACTTATTCCCAAAAACGATTTCCAAAGCACCATTTCAATCTCGTCGGGACATAACGACCCGGGGACACACTATACTATCACCGGAGAATTGGAATGAGGCTGTCTTTGAATTATTGACCTTGGTCAATAATATCTGACTGCTTTTGCATCAATCACTCGACATCTAGCTTAGTGTCGAAAATATTGTAAGAGATGTATGGTTTTCTTCACCGAGAAGGGAGCATGTTGATTAGAGAAATAACTCTCGAGTTGGGTACTCGGTGAGTAGAGTAGGGCGAAGAGGTGTTTCATGACCGAACCATTATAAATCACCGTGTCCGATTTGTTCTTTCTTTTCCCTTTCTGTTTACATCTTTATTTACATTTATCGCTTTACATTTATATTTGCATTGTGTGATTTGTTTTGTTTCTTGTGTTGATTATGTGTGTGGACGGTACAGTTAATTATGGATGGTACTTTTAAATAATTAAGGGTATCATGAGAAATAAAGGTACCGTCAGTCCTATACTTGTTCGGATTGTTAGGTATATTGTGTGACTATGTTTGTTTAATAGTTAGAAGTTAATATTTTGGTTGTGCTTATTGTAACATCCCGCCTAACTCAGCCCACAATATTGTCCGCTTTACCCGAAGGCTCGCGACTTTACTTTTGTGGTCTTCCTGTAACTTCCCGGCTTGGTCACCCATGCCAGTTGTGCTCTCACACTAGCACTGTTGATATAAATAATGCCTAAAAACGTTATTTCACTATCACCAATCACACCACTAGATGCCCGTTTCTCACCCTCACCAATAACCCCACCATTCTTTGGCAATCATGTTCCTTGGAGCTTACTTGAAGCTCATGGTGATACTTGTCTTTGTTGCATTCACAACCGTACCATAATCTTTGGTTTAAGGGATAAGATGCAATATATGTTCTCTTGTATTGAACACATGCTCACTCAACCACCACCACCACCACCACCACCATTATCTTCACCTAGTCCAACATCACCTCCACCATCCTCACCTAGTCCACAATCACCTTCACTTTCTCCCAACTAAGCATGTATATTGCTTAGTGAATAATGCTTCATCAACCCTTTTGCAAGCAAGCTCTATGAAAGCCTTGATTGTTTCCTTGAAATGATGTAGTTTTACTCTCCTAGTATAATGTATGTTTATGTATTCCTGGTTGTTGTTTTCTTAGTATGAGTTGTATGGTTATTAATGAATGGTTGAGTTTCTACACACTATCCTTAATCTTAATGCATGTTACTTCTATTTTTCAAGTTCTTGTGTTCCATATTTTGTCATATATACTTGTGTTTCTAATATTTTTTTTGCAAGCATTGCATAGCTCGATTCCTTGGTGCCCTCAAACGAGGGGGAGCACACATCAAGGGGGAGCTCTCATTTACGTAATATTTCAATATGGTTCTCGTCGGGATAGCCTTTTTGATTCTACAAAAAGGGAGAGAAGTGAATATAAACTCACTAAATACTTGTCTAAAAATTAATTTTTAATTTAATGAGTAAATATTTTCTAATCATCAAAAAGGGGAGATTGTTGATATAAAAAATGCCTAAAACGTTATTAATATTTTTCGATATCTCTACGTTTTGATAATCACAAAATATAAAATTATTAAACGTAAAATAGTCACGCAAATAAGTATTTAGTCGTAAATGCATTTCAACAAAATAATCACTTAAGGTATGAATAAACAAATGTCTAATGCATTTTATGATCTAAGGAACTTTTACTTAATCACTAAAGTTTTTATAAAATGTTACAAACATTTTATATCTTTTACAAAATCATTTTTGGTAAATAAAAGAAAATATTTAATTCATAATAAATATTTGAATTCACATTTTCAACTAAAAATGGCAAAAATATTCCGGAAAAATCTTTCCCAGTAAAAGACAAAGTTGAGAGCCGTTACAGGAGGGCGGCCCTCTTAAACTTTAAGGGGGCCGGCCACGCTTCTCAGCCTTTCAGCTTTGCCTATAAATACTGGACTGTTTATGGCATTTTTCCTCACCTTTTGCACTCCAAACTTTTTGCCCAAATCTATCTTAAACATACTTCTAAATCCTTTGATCATAAATCACAAGCTTTTGTTTTCAAGTGATTCAAGCTTCAATCTTTCAAGTTCAAAAGAAGAATACTCATTCAACTACAAGAGAAGAAGTATTACAGTTTAGTTGATATTGTTTTGAAGTTGTGTGAAGTATTTGTAAAGTGTGGTATATTTGTAATAAGTAGATCTAGGTGTAAATAAGTAGGTTATAGTGAAGTGAAGTTGTGAAGAAGTAGTTGTGGTGTGAAGAAGTAGTGTAGAAGTCGTGAGAAGTTGTGAAGTAGTTGTGGTGTGTAGTAGTCGTGATTAGTCGTGAAGAAGAAGTGAAGAAGTTGTGAAGAGTCGTGAGATTGGTTCTAGCTTCGATTAGAACTCGATAATTTGCTTAGTGTCGGTGTGTAAGCAAATGTGTGTAAGGTTTTCTCCGCTACAAGAGAGTTTGTTGACATAATGAAGTAAACTCTCGAGTAAGAGACTCGAGGAGTGGAGTAGAGCGAAGAGGTGCTTCGTTACCGAACCACTATAAATTCGTGTGTTGTGGTTGGATCTTTCCATCCCTTATCTTTCATTTAATTACTTTACTCCCATAGTTATTATTTTCATACTTAGATTTATTAGTTCATATTCTCCAAGTGTTGAGTTCACATAAGATCGAATCAAAAGTTTTAGAAAACAAGATTTTCATAATAAATTAAAAAGACGTAAACTATTCAACCCCTCATCCCCCTTCTAGTTTTCCACAAGAACGCTTAACTGTAACTTGCTATAACCATTAAACCATAAAACGCGTTGTGTCTAATAAGGCGTATGTTATTCTAATATCCCATCATCACTCCAAGCCACGACCGATGTGGGATTTTCCTAGGTGTTACAATTCAACCCCCCCCCCCTCAGGGACTCATCGTCCTCGATGAGGTTTGCCCTACCATCCCGAACGGATCTGGAGTCGCTCTAATACCAAGCTGTAACATCCTGCCTTACTCAGCCCACAATATTGTCCACTTTGCCCAAAGGTTCACGAATTTGCTTTTGTGGCCTTCCTGTAACTTCCCGGCATGGTCACCCATTCCAGTTGTGCTCTCACACGAGCATGCTTAACTGTAACTTGCTATAACCATTAAACCATAAAACGCGTTGTGCCTGACAAGGCGTATGTTATTCTAATATCCCAGCATCACTCCAAGCCACGACCGATGTGGGATTTTCCTAGGGTGTTACACTTATATTATTATGACATGCTCTAGTTATTATAGATTTATTAGTGACACTTCTCTTATTACTTCTAACTTAATCGGTGATTTGATAAAAAAAAAAGATCTAAGTTTTTTAAACGAGAACATATTCAACCCTACCGTTTTCCGCACAAGCCTTGCTTTACCAGCAACCTTCCAAATATTTAAGTATTATAATAAACTTTAGTTTAGCGTATATGAGTTTACCAGGTACACCCATGGATATTTTGATGGGTACTAGGGATGACAAAAAAACCCGAAACCCGAACTTTTTGAGGCGGGGCGGAGCAAGCTTAAAGGGTTTCGGGGCGGGTTTCGGAGCATTAACGGGTTCGGAGCAGTGACTGGAGCCAAGCATCCACGCCCCGCCCCGCCCCGATATAATATATATACATGTTATATAATTATATATTATTTATATGTATGTATGCAACTTCAGTAATAATCCTTGTTATGTCTAATGTTTAAGTATTTCTTGTAATTTTTTATTAGATAATTTGAAGTTGTTTTGTTTAAAACAATTTATGTTGAATTCGTTTTGCTTAGAACAACTTTGAAACCTTATAGCTAATGGTGTAAAATTAATACGGTATGACTATGGTGAAGCATCATGCCAAAGAAGACACCCCATTAAGGACCCGATAAGATCCCCAATGGGGATTGGGGCGGGTTTGGAGGAGTATCGCGCCCCAATGGGGCACCCCGATAAGATCCCCAATGGGGATTGGGGCGGGTTTGGGGCATGTTTTGGTAAATGGATTTGAGGATGGGGATGACCGCCCCGCCCCAAACCCGCTCCATTGCCATTCCTAATGGGTACATATGTGGGTATTTTAAATGCATACATATTTTCATGTCATTTTGCTATTATAATTATAGTTACAGTTAACTCGCCAAACACTTTTATAAAACAAATAATATACAACCTGTAGTTATCGTTTTCAATAATCAGTCTACAATTTACAACAATCAACTATTAGTTTATTATTGTTTTGCCAAAAATAAAGGATTTTTCTTTTTCACTTAATGAGTGAGCTCAAACACTTATTTCATTTTATTGAGAAGGTCCATAAAAACCGTTCTCTTTCAATTAAATGGCTAATTTAGAGACGTCGTTAAACAATTTAATATAGTCAGAACCCCTATTTATACTATATATAAAAGAAAAATAGTCAAATATTTAAAAGTGAAATGTTAAAAGTCAAAAGTGAGAAATGCACAGTGTAATTAATACTCTTATTAAAGCATCCTATTACTTAAAAATACAATAATTTATTCACATTGTATAACTAATTAAAATTATATCAATTAAATTAAAAAAAAATTAAAACACCCCTTACTAAAAAGTATAATAAAATTTACACAATGTACAATTTAAACAAGCTACAACATATTCCAAAATATAAAATAATTAAACACAATATTTAATGTTATTTTTAAAACACCCTAAAATGTAAAATAAATGCTATTATACACATTATAGAAATTAATAAAACACACAAAACTTCATACAAGCTAACAAGTTGATGGCAGAGGCAAAACTACATGTTGCTTAGGGGGTGGCGGTGCCCTCCATGCTTCGCCAAAAATATAATTTTTTAGTGTAAAAAATTATTTTTTAGGACCATCTATACTACTATATAATGCATTTGGACTATTCTATAATTAGAAAAGACTTAAAATTCATACTTTTTCTTGTTTTTTATAAATGATTTCAAAATTAATTGGTTAGGAAGTAGGTTGGTTAGGAAGTTTGTTAGGAAGCAGGTAGGTTGTTCAAACTAAAATTATTTGTTTAATCATCTCTACTTATAAAGCATAAAGACAATTAAATGTGTAACTGAATAATGCAAAATATAGTTACAGGTACCCGCCGCCACATTGCGTAGGTACCGTTCAAGTAGTATAGTAATATTCTAACGTGACATAAGAAAAAGAAGAAAAAAAAGAAAAAGGAAATGTGCCAATTTATAAAAGTCAAAACAAGACAGCAGTATCCGACCCGTTACCCATATCTAAAGAAAAGTCAAACCCTCAAAATTGACCAAAAACTCATTATATAAAGTTAATTTATTTTCGTTATCTCCTTTTTCTCCTTCGCCTCCATTCAACCGGAGAGAGCTGCAACCACTTATCCCCAATTCTTTCTCTCTTTTCTCCAACACAGGTATATACAGATCTAATCTGTTAGAACGTTAATTACTTAATTTTCTCACTTATTTTAGCTTTTTATATGCTTATACATGTTTAACTTCATTATTTTTAGGTTTAATTTCATTATTTTTAGGTTTAACTTAATTTTTATATACACCGATCTAAGCTGTTAAAAAATTATTATTTTTTGTATTAGTTATTTTAATTATTTTATAGATCTGGTAAGTGTTTTTTGTTTTATTTATTTATTTATTTTAAATAATTTGTTGTTAATTGTGTTTAATTTTATAATTTTAGATGTAAACATTCAGATCTAAGCTACTAGAAATATTTAGGAATTAATTTATAATTTTGTTGTTTTAATCTATTTTTTAAATTTATTATTTTCTTGATTTAAAATTAATTAACTAGAATTTGTGCTTAAATATATTAATTTTGTTTTTTATACCACAGTAATTACTAGCGTAAAAGTGTAAATTCATTTATTCATTTAATTTTTATATAATTGTGTTTTTGTGAAGTAACGAAATTATCGCTTGAATTTATTATTATTTTGTTTGAGTTTAAATCGAGTTTAGCGCTTTTCGTTATGTTTCATTTCTTAAATTTAGATGTATACTCAGATCTAAGCTATTAGAATATAAAGTATTAATATTAGGAATTACTTTATAATATTGTCGTTTTAATCTTATTTCTAAATTAATTATATTCATGATTTTATATTTTATAGCTTTATTGATTAAATAGAATTTTTGTTTATAAAATAGCGTGTTTGAATATATAAATTTCGTTTGTTACGTGAAACATCTCAATCAGCATGTACACGTAGATGATTTGTACTTACTTATAAAGACGTAACACTGATGATATAAACTAATAAACTCTCGTTTTTTACAAAGGATTTGCTTAGTTTTAATTGTTTGTTATTTTGCATTTGTATGTTACTGAATTGGTATTTCCAAATTCTATATTAATTCTGCCGGATTTGCATTGTTATTTAATTAATCGGGTTGACCAGGCACGGTTAGTCTGTTCTGTATCATTATATATAAATTAATTCATTGTTGTAATTTGTTATAGGTAGAGGTGTTATGAAGCATTGTGGTATCCAACAGAAGAACACCTTTGCTTCGTCTTGTGAAGAGATGAGGAGTGTGGTTTCAGTGACGGTGTCGTTTGATAAGAGCGAGCATATGGTTTGTCCGAAACCTAGGCGGATTGGTCTCTTCAACACCTCGGTCAATGAGCCTGTTAGGCCTTTGAGATGGCATATGTGGTAACTATTCTTCTATTTGTGTGTTTAAAGTTTCTATATGCTTTTATTGTTTATCAACTTTAGCCTCTTAACATGGAAATGAATTAATAAGTACGTTAATCATTGTAGCTATCAGCCGGAACCATATGAATCTAAAGCAGGGCTTGAGCTGTTGGAAATCCTATTTGAAAAGGTATTCGTTTTTGTCTTTGTAGATTCGCTTGACTGCTGTTAGTGTACTCTAGGTAGGTGTTGTAATGTGTTTTGTAAAGCCTTAGTTTTGATATATTATGGATAGTGAACTTAAATTTAAGAGACAGTTGTACATTTCGAGTCACTTTTTTTGGAAAATAAGTAACCTATTAGTGGTAAACATATTACGACTATAATTTGTGTGGTTTATATATGCTAAAAGTTGGTATATATGTTATTTTCAGGGTGGTGGTTACGGCGCACCAGAGAAAACATGTACAGAGGTCGCTTCATCACCCCCGTTTTTCAATGGGTCACCACCAAGCAGAGTATCGAACCCGTTAATACAAGACACTAGATTTGGGGATAACAAGGTCACACCAGTTTCAAGACGTGCAGCGATCCCCACTCCTGCATCTGGTATGTCATCACACACCCCGTCTTCACCTGAACATAAAGTAGGACCCGTTGGTGGCAATTTTGGTAACAAGCCAGCTGTTAGGATTGAGGGGTTTGCTTGCCTCACGAGAGATAACCGCAACAATTGCAGCATCTCTACACGAGCCTAATTCAAACCCTTTTATATGAAATGTATCAAGTACATATGGAGTTAGCAAACCTATGTTGGAGAGTTAGAAGAGCAGGAAAAAAACAGCAAGCTGATTAGGAATTTTCGACATTATAAGGAGAATGTATATATAAGATGTATGTAAATAAATTGTCGGCAAGTAATTAGGTTGTTAACAAATCAAATGGAGTGAGAGTGGTAGAGATCATTAGCGAGTTTAAGAGTTTTACCCTTCTATTGATGATTTGTAAGTATACAAGATCAAGGGGGGGTTTTTCCGAATTTCAGTTTGTTTCTCTTGTTTTGGAAGTCTAAGAATGCGACTTTTGGAAGAGAAATTTGTATAAATTATATGATGGAGCTTAGGTTTTCCTCTTAAGAGATGCAGGCGTTTTGTATCAGTTTGAGATGTATAAATGTGAATGTAAAATATCTTTAAGCTATCTTTCATTTGAAGACTGAATACTATGATTTGTTGAACTTAAAGTCCAAATGCTGTCGATATGTACAGCTTTTTTGGTTGATTAATTACCTATTCTCGCGAAGCAAGAAAGAATTGGCACGTGGAAAGGTAAAGAACTCCTATTTTTTTGGTTAAAGAATAAGAGCACCAGGATGCTCGCCACTCTCGCCATTGCACCGCCCCCCTCCTCAAAGCTCGCCGTTCCCCAACTCCTCGTCTGCACGACGAGCATAAGAACCGTCCTTTTTGTGAGATTTTTTTTTTTTAAATTTTATTGTGATTATTATTATTATTATTTTCAATCTATAATCAAATTGTGATTTATAAAGTGTGTGAAGAAGAAGAAGCGTTATGTTGGTTTTTTTTTTAATTTTTTTTTTAATTTTTTATTTTATTTTAATAGTTAAGTTATTATTATTATTTTTTTTACAAAAAAAATTATTTTTATTTTTATTTGAATAGAATGATTTTTAGTTTATTTAAAAATTTGAATAAAAAAATAAAGTTGTAAGTGATAACCCCCAAATGAATAAGTTGAAGTTAGTTGTTAGAGCATGAGGTACGGTGGTGTTGTGGCTGGCGCCATGACCACTAGCCTAACATTTTCGACGGCGCACTACACCAGGGTTGGCGCCATGGCCACTCGCGCCATGGTGGCCAGCCCATGCGGTGGATTTTTCATTTTTTTTTTTGAAAAAATTGGTTGCTTGCAACGTTAATATGACATTTTTTTTTTCATTTAATACATTAAAACATTAAATTTAAACCCCTTAAAAACCTTATAAATACCCCTTATTATTCATACTTCACACACACTTCTAATATACTACCAATTTTCAACTTTCTTTCAATCATGAATCCAAACAATCCCAACGACCCTAATTACGACCCTTATGATGTTTATTTTAATAACAATCGGGAGCGATATCTTCGGGGTTATGCGGCGTACGAACAATTTGTAGCTTTGCGTGATCAAGAAGCCGGGGGATCGGGATCGGGTGAAAAGAGAACAAGGACATACATACCACGTGAACGAGAAGAGGCGGAACAACGTTTAATCGACGACTATTTTGGCAACGATGAGAATGATCCTAAATATACCGAAGATAATTTTAGGCGAAGGTATCGTATGAGTTCTATACTTTTTAATAAAATTCTCAACGCTATTTGTTGGCATGAATATTACGATATTTAATCTAAACATCCTCTTCATGTTTTGATGATGAAAAAGATGTAAGTTACAACATATAACGTAAAATGCTTAAGTTACTTGTGATCACAATTCATCTATACATTCATACGTCAACAAGCCTCGCCATCTCAACGTCTCAAGTATACTTCAACAATCACTTAAGGTATGTACAAACAAATGTCTAATACATTTTATGATCAAAGGGATTTTATTTAGACACTACAAATTTTATAAAATGTTATAAACATCTTATATATTTTGAAAAACACTTTTGGTATATAAAGGAAAACGTTTAATTCATAATAAATATATGAATTCAAATTTTTAACTAAAATCAGTTAGTTTTTCACCAAATAAACTTTCCCCACAAAAAGACAAGAAAAACTGCCGTTTTCGTCTGGGCGGCCCCCTTAATTATAAGGGGCAGCCCCCTTGATTTTAAGGGGGCCGACACACAATTAAAGGGGCCGGCCACGCTCCCCAGTCAGATTCTGTCAGAAAATTTTCCCTATAAATAACACTTCAAACCTGGTATTTTTTACACCTTTTGCACGAAAATTTTCAGTCCCAAACCTTTTCAAACACACTTCTAAATCCTTTGATCATAAGTTTATTAGTCTTTGTTTCAAGTGATTCAATCCCTCATCACTCAAAGTGTAAGAGAAGAATCATCCCTATCATAAAGCCAAAGATGTATTAGAGTCTAGTTAGTGTTTATGTGAAGTTGTGAGTTATGTTTATGTAATAAGTAGATCAAGATGATTGTGGAAAACTAGAAGGAGGGTTGAATAGTTTTACGTCCGTTTTAAAATTTATAAAAACAAGTTTGTTTTAAAAACTTCGATTCGATCTTATGTGAACTCAAATCTTGAACAATATGAACAACTATATCTAAGTATAACAATAATAATAATGTAAACTAAGTATGTGAAATCAACACATGCATAATATAAACAATTATAGCTATATACGAGAGATAAGTAAGTAAACGTTTATTTTATAATCCTAGTTATATTTTGTATGAAAACTATACTTGATCGAAATGATCAATTATATGTATGTTACCTTTTTAGTTTGATTGTAAAAAACTTTGTTTTGTGAATGAAACTTTTGTTTGATTTTTAAGTAAAATCAATACTAGCACTATATGAGCAACTATATATATATATATATATATATATATATATATATATATATATATATATATATATATATATATATATATATATATATATATATATATATATATATATATATATATATACGTCTACGTCTACAAAAGTAATAGCGATATAAGCAAGATGATAAGTAAGATATGGAAAGATCTAACCGCGAGACAAAGGATTTATGGTGGTTCGGCTACAAGGACACCTTCCTTGCCCTACTCCACTCCTCGAGTCACCTACTCGAGAGTTTTCTTTACTATGTCAACAAGCTCCCTTATGGCGGAGAAAACCTTACACTCCAATATACACACCACAACTTCGTCACAACTTATTCACACCTTCTACATAACTTCTTCACACCTAGTCACTACTTAATCACAACTCTACTTCTTCACAGCTATCTATCTTCACAACTATCTACTTCACAACAATCTACCTCCCAACAATCTTCTTCACACCACTACTTATATCTCACTACTTCTATTCACAACTTCTACTCCTAGATCTATCTAATTACACTACTATCACACCTTTACAATGAATGTACACAACAACTAGACTATATACACAAATCTACAATACTTCACAACTTGATGTTGAAGAAGTATTTTTCTCTTGCACTTTGAGAGATGAGAGGTGAGGGAATGAATCACTTGAAACAAGGATTAACAATTATATGATCAATGGGTTTTTAGGAAGATGTTTAGAGAGATTTGGATCTAAAAATTTTCGTGCAAGAGGTGGGAAAAATTCCAGATTTAAGGTGGTATTTATAGGGAAAAATTTCTGACAGAATCTGACAGGGGAGCATGGCCGGTCCCCTTAATTGTGTGCTGCCCCCTTTAAAATTAAGGGGGGCGCCCTTATAATTAAGGGGGCCGCCCAGATGAAAACTGCAGTTTTCTTGTCTTTTTCTGGAGAAAATTTATTTGGTGAAAACTAACTGATTTTGGTTAAAATTTTGAATTCATATATTTATTATGAATAAAACATTTTCCTTTATTACCAAAAATGTTTTTCAAAAATATATAATAAGTTTATTTAATTTTATAAACTTTGTATTATTTAACATCCCTTTGATCATAAAATGTATTTTTGTATTATTTAACATCCCTTTGATCATAAAATGTATTAGTCATTTGTTTATTCATACCTTAAGTGATTATGTTGGATGAGATGATATAAACTTGCTTAAAACTTGTTTACGTATTAACTTTGCGTTTAATGTTCTTATATTTTGTGATTGTCAAAACTTAAGGATATCGAAAGATATTAATAACGTTTTTATACATTATTTATATCAACAATCTCCCCCTTTTTGATGATTACAAAATCTAAACTCATTAAACTGAAAATTAATATATATGCAAGTTTTTAGTGTGAGTTTATATCACTTCTCCCCCTTTTTCTTAACATCAAAAAGGTTATCCCGACGAATGTATAGCTCCCCCTTGAAGTATACTCCCCCTCGTTTTGAGGTCATAAGAAATCGAGATATAGAATGCTTGCAAAAATATTTAGAGCACAAGCAATATATATATATATATATATATATATATATATATATATATATATATATATATATATATATATATATATATATATATATATATGCATGGAACAAATATAAGATAACTAACAAGAATAATTTAAATAGATTATGTTGAAAACATAATCATTAATACATAAGCATATATATATATATATATATATATATATATATATATATATATATATATATATATATATATATATATATATATATATATATATATATATATATATATATATATATATATGCTTTTCTAGCAAATTACACTAGATAATACTAAGTTGCCAACTTGAGGTCTCTTGAACTTGCTTAGAACACAAAAGGTTTGAAATGATTTTATTTTTGGAGATGGGAAACATGGTAGTTGGATTTAGGAAAGGTAGACTTTTGTGGGAATGGTTTTTGTAGAATTTGGAGAGTTTGGTGGTGAGTTTGGAGCGGAGGGATTTGCTTGAGGGTTGGTGTTTAGTGTTATGGATGATGTTGGAGAAGACCTAGTGAGGAGATACTCAATCCAAGTGGGGTGTTCATTTATGGCCATGTTTTGTTTTTGGAGAAAAATGCAACAAGAATAATTGTTGACATGATTCTCAAGATGGATCAAGTTATTGGGTGGTGATGAGTTGGTGGATGAAGGTTGTTGATCCAAATTGCTTTAAGCAAGATGTAAACCAAGAAGAGCACTAAGCTCATGTGCTTCTTTAAGTTCTTCAACGAACTTTTCATGTTCGGAAGATGGTAGAGTTGGATTGTGATTATTGATTGTGGATTGAACACGGAACATAGGTTTCATGTATGGATGAGTTTTGATGGTTGTTATTTAAGGATTGAGTATGTTCCTCACAAGGGTCATTTGGAAGAAATGAGTTGGGTGAATGTGGAATTTCATTAGTGAGGGTGATTGTGAGATTGTCTTGTTGAGACAAAAGAAAGGTTTCATTTGGGTAATCATGAATGGATGAGGATGAATGTATGGTAGAATGGGATGTTTCATGAGCGGAGGATGTTTTGTATAGTGGATTGGTAGTTTGACCAAAGTGTGAGGTGTTGGGAGTGAGATTGGGATTGTTGTTTTGAGATTGAGTATGCTCTTCATATGAATTATATGGGTGAGATAAAAGTGTGTTTTTAGGAGTAAGGATGGAAACGAATGTGGAAGGAGTAATTGTGTGAGGATGAGTGAGGTAAGTAATTTGAGTATGGTGAGGAAGGTGTGTGATGCAAATTGCGTTGTGCAAGGTGCATAGTATTGAGATCACGAAGATCATGGAGTTGGCCAAGTGCTTCACAAAACTTCAAGGTTTACAAGGAAGATGATGATGAAGGAATTTTGTAATGTTGGTGGAAAAGAGAGTGAGGTGTAATATTGATTATTGTTTGGAGGTTGATATTTTTCAATAAAAGGATTGTTTCGAGCATATAGATGAAATGTAGGTATGTAGATGGGAGCATAGGTAGATGCTTGACCATTATGAGGATTGAGAAAGGGTTCTTTTGAGTGAGCTTGAGGGTTGTGTGTATAGTTGAAGATATAAGAGGAATTTGGTGTTGGATGTTTGACAACATCATTTGGTTCGATGGGCTTTTTATGGAAGGATAATATGTGTTGTATTGGCTAGGTAAAATGTGTTTGTGTATTTGGGAAGTGGAGAATCAAAATAAGGTGATATGGGCTAAAGAGCAGAAAGCAATCTGTGAGCCTCGTGCTTCAGGTGGCCGGCCCCCTTAATCATAGGCTGATCCCCTTAATTTTAAGGGGGCCGCCCTTGATCTTTAAGGGGGCCGCCCAGGGCCAGGTTCACAGAATGCCAGAGAAATGTTTTTGGCAAGAGATTTTCAGAGAGGGGTTTGTTTAGAGGTTTGGTTTTAGGCAAGACCAATTCTTTAGGCAACAAGGCAAGTAATATCTTAATAAAATATGCATGAAAAGTATATAAGCAAGCAAGTAAGCACATAAAATAGTCATAACTAAGCATGCATGCATAACCAATAAGACAAATAAGCAATTTAGCAAATCATTCAACCTAAAACTCCTATCTTAGTGTAAGGCAACTAGTTAGTGAGAAACTAGTGATGGAACAAATGTGATAGCGTAATTCTTGGTTTTGTTCTAGTGTATGCCTATATGAACCAATTATGGAGTTAAGATCGTTTCGACTCCCAAGCAACTATTCCTAAGAAACGATCCTTGTTCTCCTTGATTTACCTTTGCTCACTTCTAAGTGTCATGTATATGTATATATTGGATTATATATATATAGACAACGAGAGTGAGATTATTGTGCATGATTTGAGAAAAACGTTTTTATCATTATTCAACAATGAGTACTCTAAACGTGAGAATAATTTCAAAATGAATTGAGATTTTATTTGAGAATATATTTATGCAAAAAAAAAATATATATCTCAATTCTTGATTTTGTGCAAAATAGAATCCTAGACTGTGAAAAACTAGAAGGGGGTTAAATAGTTTTGCGTCTTTTTTTCTTTTACTAAAAGTTTGCTTTTAAAAAATTGATGCTAATAGTATAAACCTTTGAAACTAAAGTATATATACAAATTAATTCACATATATGAAATAGACACTACTTATTTAAAGTGTTGTATTTATATATGTATTTGTGTTTTAATAATTGTATATATTTATATTTTACTAATGTACAATTAATGTTGCAAATGGAACCTAGTTTGATCTTTATGTGAAATCAATATATGCACAACACACAATTATAACAATGTACGAAAAACTAATAAGTAAGCAAGCAAAGAGTGAGAGATGAAAAGATCAAACCGAGAGACAAAGGATTTATAGTGGTTCGGCTACAAGGACACCTTCCTTGCCCTACTCCACTCCCCGAGCACCGAACTCGAGAGTTTTCTTCACTAAGTCAATAACCTCCCTTATGGCGGAGAAAACCGTACACACCAAAAGCTTACACCAATTTACGACACAAAGCAAAATGTCGAGTTCTAATCGTAGCTAGAACCAATCTCACAACAAATATCACACCACACCTTCTTCACACCTTTTCACTTCTTCTATACTTCTTCACACCACAAGTATCTTCACGCCTTCACAATTACTTCACAACTTCAATGTCTTGCAACTTCACTACTTCAAGGCATTAACGTCTTCACAACTTCAAGCCACTAATGTCTTCACAACTTCAAGCCACTAATGTCTTCTAGTCTTCTCCACTTGGAAGCTTCAATTTCTTCACTACTAATTACTATTGCTACTATCTCCTATCACCACTACTATCCAACACTAGTTCTTCACTTCAAGTTCCACTTCACACTTACAACAATTCTAGATTTTATAACTAAATCTAGCTAACTAATACATATACCTTATTCACCACAATATGAAGGATCAACAAGATGAAATAAACAAACAACTTAGATAGCAAGATGATACTAAGTTGTAATACTTCTAATAGAAGTATTCTTCTCTTTGCACTTGAGTGTTGAGGCTTGAATCACTTTGAAACAAAGATCAATGTATATAAGATCAAAGGATTTTTAGAGGAAGGAAATGGATGTTTAGATCAGAAAGTTTTTAGTGCAAAAAGGTGAGAAAAATATGTGGAAGGATCCAGTATTTAAAGGGCCAGCAAATACTATTCAGGAGTGTGCCGGTCCCCTTAATGATTAAGGGGGCCGCCTAGTATAATTAAGGGGGCCGCCCTCCTGAACGTTGGATTTTCTTGTCCTTTTGTGAGGAAAATTTTTCTGGATTAGATTTGCCATTTTTGGTTGAAAATTTGAATTCATGAATTTGTAATGAATTAAACATATTCTTTTAATGCCAAAAATGTTTTATAAAAGATATAAAATGTATTGTGACATTTTATAAATATCTAGTGATTAACAAAAGTGTTCCTTTGATCTTATAATGCATTAGACACTTTGTTTATTCATACCTTAAGTGATTAGATGGTAAAGGTGTGTATTTACTACTAAATACTTATTTATGTCATGATCTTTGGTTTGATGAGTTTTTGTTTTGTGATTATCAAAACATAGAGATATCGAAAGATATGAATAACGTTTTTAGTCATTTATTTATATCAACAATCTCCCCCTTTTTGATGATTACAAAACCTAAACTCATTAAATCCAAGAATTAATTTTTAGACAAGTATTTAGTGAGTTTATAGTCACTTCTCCCCCTTTTTGTAGAATCAAAAAGGTTTAAGCCAACAAGAAGGAAGCTCCCCTTGATGTATGCTCCCCCTCGTTTGAGGGCACCAAGGGTTCGAGTAATGGAATTCTTGCAAGAAAAATATTAGAAGCACAAGCATGGCACAAGCAAACACATATATCATAATACCAACAAATAATAAGCATGGCAAAAGATAATTAGAAACACATATTAAGTCATTCATTAATAGAAAATGATTATGTCAACCCATAATCATTGTTACAAAAGCCATAAATATAGAATACTAAACTAAGTAGAGCATCCTAATGTGCCAACAAGGAGTGTCACCAAACTTTCTTGAATCCCAAAATGGTTGAAGAGTTTTATTTGAAAATGAGAAACATAAGCATATAAAATGCTTGGTGGTTTAGTGGAGATAAACTTCTGGTTGCATGGATGTTGGTGAGTTTGGAGATGTGGAACTTGTAGGTGGTGGATTTGAAGTAGGGTTTGTTGATTGAGGGTTTTGATGTTGTTCAAGTGATGGTGTTTGTTCAGATCTTGTAAGAAGATACTCAATCCAAGTGAAGTGCTCATTCAAAGCAATGGTTTGTTGTTGAAGGAAGATGCAACAAGGGCAATTGTTAACATGCTTCTCAATTTGGTTGATGTTGTGTGGTGATGATGGTGAGCTTGATTGGGGTGGATCCAAATTGCGTTGAGCAAGATGTAATGCTAAAAGAGCACTAAGCTCATGAGCCACTTTTAGCTCCTCAACGAACTTCAAGTGTTCGGAGGAAGGTGTTGGTGGTGGAACATGATAGTTGTATTGGGTGAAGGTTTGAACATGCAACATAGGAATGGCATGTGAAGTTGTAGGATGTGGTGGTGGTACTCTTGGTGGTGGAGACATGGTTGAGCTTGGGTAGTCATGAAAACATGAAAAGGGTGGAAGAGGTTCTTCATGAGTGAGTGGTGTTTTTGTTGAATGAGCAACATGTGAAGTATTGATTGAGAGGTTGGGATTGTTGTTTTGGGATTGAGCATGCTCATCATAAGAAGAAGCATTAATGAGGGCATGAGTGGATGATAGGCTGTGAGATGACTCATTAGTGTGGGTTTGAGGTTTAGTTGTTGGTTGACTTGGAACAACATCACTTGAGTTATGACAAGAATCAAGTTTCCTCCTCCAAACGGGTTTGACGGAGATCCTTGCGGTTCTTGAAATCTTTGGTTTTTGGTTGTTGGGAGATGACATGTTTGGGTGTGATGGCATTAATGATGGGAAGAGGGTATTTATAGTGTATGAGAAATGTGGTTTAGGAAGGTAAATTTTGAGGGATAGTATGGGACAAAATATGTTTGTGAATTTTGGGAAGTATAAGCTAAAATGGGTCAAAAAGTAATAAAGAAAACAGTATCCTCGACCATCAGATGGCAGGTCCCCTTAATTAGGGGCCGGTCCCCTTAAAATTAAGGGGGCCGCCCATCTGGTGATTTCCAGAATACCAGAAATGGGTTTTTGGCAGAAAATTTTCAAAAAGGTTGTGTTTTTGGATTTAGATTCAAGTAAGTTCAACTCTTTGAGGCAATATAGGGCATACTATTCATGAATGTAGAGAGTGATATAGAAATAATTAAATTAGACAATTAATTTCTAATAAACATGCTATCTACTAATTTATCAATTAAGATATGCAACTAAGGAGGCAATAAAGCAAATTAGTTAAATATGCAACTATATGAAGATGATAACATGTAGGCTAGTGCAAACATATTGAGAGTTGCTTACAAGTAACAAGTGGGAAGATATGATTATATGAACTTCAAGACTTGTTACAAACAAGATTCATATGGACAAACCATGATTCTCATGAAACGATTTGATTAAATTGTGAATGTCATTTCCACATAAGTGTATGACACATGTGAGATAATCAAATATGTTTTAAGCAAAACGTTTTTAGTTTTATTCAACAATGTTTTGAAATAAATTCAAGTGTGTATTACAATAGAATAAATTGAATTTTGTTTCATATCATGAGAAAAAAAAAATTTCAATCTTGATTTTGATTAAAATAAAGTCATGGTAGCTTATAGTTAAACATGTTGTTTAAAATAAATAATATAGATATTTGAAAGAATTTTATTCAGAGAGAGGGGTTTTAAACAAGATGTTTTGATATTGATAATCAAGAAATTGCAAGTAAAGGATTTGATATGAAAACTTATCATACTCAAGAGAATCAATTAAGCCCATTGTCACATATAATCATCTCTAATGACAACTAAAGGTATGAAAGAAAGATGGTAGAAATTTATGATCTAAATGCAATGAGATAGATATGGACAGAGTAAATCATCTATGAATACAAGATAGACATGTATATATATATATATATATATATATATATATATATATATATATATATATATATATATATATATATATATATATATATATATATATATATATATATATATATATATATATATATATACAAGGAGCATCATAATATTAAGTTACTAACAAGTCTTAATTATAATTCATCTATTAATGCAACTAGCAAGATCATATAGCTTAAATGGTAAGTATTCTACTATAGATCATAGAAGATCTTCAATATAAATGAAGACAAAAAAATGATAATAGATTTAACAACAAGAGAATTAACTATCCTAATATCATATATGCATATATTAGTATTAAAGATCTAAAAGCATGGCAACTTATAAATTAAATCATATTCATATACTAATTAGAGCATACTTTAATATAATGTAATATTGGCAAGTTTTTGAAAAGAAAAACTTACCTCAGGTCCAGCTTTTCTTTAAGAGTGGGCATGAGAGTAATGGAAGACATCTTAAAAGTTTGCCCAAAACATGTCGAAGTAGCAAAGTAAAATTCCAATGCAATAGAAATCAAGAGAGCTTGATCCAAAATGCTTAATCGATCACACCAATCATCACAAGTCGTGAAAACTAAGAAAAGTAGTGCTTTGAAGCCTTCGTCTTGATATAGTAACGGACACACCATAAAACCAATACTCCAAAAGTGAAGAACAAAATGCCGAGTCAATAAATGACCGCAACAACGTCATAGGCAAAACATGTGCAGAATGTGAACCATAGTGATATGAACCAAAAGTCGTCAAAAGTAAGTGAGCAAGGTGAGCAATCCACAACTTAAAAGTCTCTTCGTTCGTTAATTACCTAAACATGATAAAGAGCTTGGTACCCAGATTCTCATGGGTACGAATTGGTTAGTTGAGAGCATCCATTGCATTTAAATGCACATGATGAGGATGTCGTCGAGAAGTACAAGAATTCATCAATAGTTTGTTTTAATCAACAAACAATGACTTTCTTGACTAGAGAGATAAATAGTGAGCGTAAGTAATATTAGTTCTAAATCTCTCCACTAGGTTTAACAAATTTTATTTGTTTTGATGCATTTGTTGAAGGATCATTTACGGTAAATCCTAAGCCGGTTTTATCTTAAAATGGCTTTTGAATGTTAAGTAAATATTCTAAAGATCTAGAGCTATTTTCAAATTTTGCTAATATTTTTGCTTTTTCATTTTCTATTTTAATTTCATGTTTATAGTCTTGACAATAATTACATTTAAGATCAACTTCAATGTTGCTTTCAAGTCTAGACATTTTATCTTCTAAAATTATTTCCTTTTCAAAATTGTTTTCAATGAATATTGAAGATTTATTATTAGGAATCATTTTTGAGTTAATGTTGCAAAAATGTTTGAAGTTGTTTTCTAATTTTGAAAATTCTAATATAAATTGATTATAGCAAAAATGTTCGGTTTCGGATTGTACCTTATTAGTAGTTGTATAATCTTCACATGCTATATGTTGATCAATTCCATTGTCCATGTCGCTCCATGTTTTATTTGTAGTTTCGTTTAGATCTAGAAGCATGTAGTCCTTGCCATCAATACTTGTATTCACATTTGTTTGAATATTCTCACAAACCGTATTATCATCGTCTCCTTCGTACTTGTTGCACCATGATTTATTAACGCTCTTTCATCGGATTTGGCTCATGTATTCTTCGTTATTGATACCTTCAATGATCACATTTGAACTAGTAGTACATGTGTTTATTTCAACTAAATATTTATCTATTAAATTTTCTAGAGTAACTATTTCTTGTGCAATATCAAGTTTATCATATTTGGTTTTACATTTCTCTTGGTGAAACTTTAAAAGACATTTCCAAATATCATTTGCCGTTTTACAAAGAAATATTTTTTCATATTCAACTCTTGGTAGAGTTTTGAAAATAAGTAATTTGGCTTTAGTATTTTTATCATTTTTGGTTTGAAGATTATTATATTGATTTTCAAAATCCATTTTGGTAGGTTTAAGATCACCAATTGAAATGATATGCCAAGATCAAGATCTATTAATTTCACATAATTTTCAAATTTATTTTTCCATTCAAGAAAATGATCATTTTCAAATAATGGTGGTTGTTGCGTAAATTCCCCTTCTAAATATTTTTCAAATTTCTTATATCGTTACAAGTTTTAAAATACAATCTATTTTAAAAATCTTGCTAGACGTGGCTCCTGATACCAATTGTGGAAAACTAGAAAGGGGGGTTGAATAGTTTTGCGTCTTTTTTTTTTTTTTTTTTTACTAAAAGTTTGCTTTTAAATAATTGATGCTAATAGTATAAACCTTTGAAACTAAAGTATAGATACAAATTAATTCACATATATCACATAGACACTACTTATTTAAAGTGTTGAATAGAAATTATAATTTCATATATCTCACTTAAATATGAGTTTGTATTTATATATGTATATGTGTTTTAATAATTGTATATACTTATATTTTACTAATGTACAATTATTGTTGTAAATGGAACCTAGTTTGATCTTTATGTGAAATCAATATATGCACAACACACAATTATAACAATGTACGAAAAACTAATAAGTAAGCAAGCAAAGAGTGAGAGATGGAAAGATCAAACCGAGAGACAAAAGATTTATAGTGGTTCGGCTACAAGGACACCTTCCTTGCCCTAATCCACTCCCCGAGCACCGAACTCGAGAGTTTTCTTCACTAAGTCAATAACCTCCCTTATGGCGGAGAAAACCGTACACACCAAAAGCTTACACCAATTTACGACACAAAGCAAAATGTCGAGTTCTAATCGTAGCTAGAACCAATCTCACAACAAATATTACACCACACCTTCTTCACACCTTTTCACTTCTTCTATACTTCTTCACACCACAAGTATCTTCACGCCTTCACAAGTACTTCACAACTTCAATGTCTTGCAACTTCACAACTTCAAGGCATTAACGTCTTCACAACTTCAAGCCACTAATGTCTTCACAACTTCAAGCCACTAATGTCTTATAGTCTTCTCCACTTGGAAGCTTCAATTTTTTCACTACTAATCACTATTGCTACTATCTCCTATCACCACTACTATCCAACACTACTTCTTTACTTCAAGTTCCACTTCACACTTACAACAATTCTAGATTTTATAACTAAATCTAGCTAACTAATACATACACCTTATTCACCACAATATGAAGGATCAACAAGATGAAATAAATAAACAACTTAGATAGCAAGTTGATACTAAGTTGTAATACTTCTAATAGAAGTATTCTTCTCTTTGCATTTGAGTGTTGAGGATTGAATCACTTTGAAACAAAGATCAATGTATATAAGATCAAAGGATTTTTAGAGGAAGGAAATGGATTTTTAGATCAGAAAGTTTTTAGTGCAAAAAGGTGAGAAAAATATGTGGAAAGATCCAGTATTTAAAGGGCCAGAAAATACTATTCAGGAGCGTGCCGGTCCCCTTAATTAGGGGGCGGTCCCCTTAATGATTAAGGGGGCCGCCTAGTATAATTAAGGGGGCCGCCCTCCTGAACGTTGGATTTTCTTGTCCTTTTGTGAGGGAAATTTTTCTGGATTAGATTTGCCATTTTTGGTTGAAAATTTGAATTCATAAATTTGTAATGAATTAAACATATTCTTTTAATGCCAAAAATGTTTTATAAAAGATATAAAATGTTTTGTGACATTTTATAAATATCTAGTGATTAACAAAAGTGTTCCTTTGATCTTATAATGCATTAGACACTTTATTTATTCATACCTTAAGTGATTAGATGGTAAAGGTGAGTATTTACTACTAAATACTTATTTATGTCATGATCTTTGGTTTGATGAGTTTTCGTTTTGTGATTATCAAAACATAGAGATATCGAAAGATATGAATAACGTTTTTAGTCATTTATTTATATCAACATAGACTAAGATTTGAGAAGAAAGAAAACTTAAAATTTTATGCTCAGATAGCCGGCCCCCTTAAAGAGAGGCCGGTCCCCTTAATTTTAAGGGGGCCGCCCTTATAAATTAAGGGGTCCGCCCATCTAACAAGGAAAATTTTTCAGAACTTTGGTTTTTCAGAAGATGTTAAGTATTACAAGAATTTAATCAATTTGCTCCATCATTCCTAATCCTAAACGTAAGTAGTTAAGTAAATCACGCTTAAGAGGCTTATTGACTATATCGGCAATGTTACCTTCCGAAGCTACCTTCTCTATTGTTATATTTTCTTTTTGTATAATGTCCCTAAGAAAGTAATGACGTATTTCTATAGCACCTTTGTTATTGCACATAATAGGAATATTTTCTAACCTAATGCCATAGTCTTCGAGAGCTTGTTTCATCCATAGTTTTCTTACACGAGGGATCTAGTCTTACTTCTATATTAACGATTAATCCACTTAACTCATTTCACTTCATCACCATGAGTTTTCTACTAGTGGACATAGAAGATTTCCATTTTCTATGTTATTCGACAACGAACAATTTTAATTTAAATCCTAGGAAAGCCAACTAAGAGGGGTTCATAATATGTGAGCAAGTAAGTATTACTAGCTATATAACTAAGCATTATTCTAACTAGTTATTAATCTAAGAATAAAAATTTTAACGATAAACTTAAAAGAAATGCGTACCTTTTAGTCTTCAATAAATTTTCTTCAAAAAAAACTTCAAGTTCCCATGTTGACTTATAGAAGCCATTTGTAGATGAGATTCCAATAGTTTCGAAAAGTGACAACTTAGCCACTTGGTTCCCATGGTCTCATTGGTCCAAAGTTGTTTGAACCAAACATGGTTTGCAATTGACTAGGATGCATGTATGGTGGAAGTATTCCCCATGGGCTAAAGCTTGGTTGATGTGGATAAATCCACATTGGGTGACTATTATTGGAAAAGTTTTGTCTACCTTGATTTCTACTATGTTGAGGGGTTTTAGACCGATGATGAGGATTATTTGGTCTATTTGGAGGTGGAGCTTTAGATCTTAATTTTAGTTTAGAAAATTCGGTTTTCGCTTTTAATGATGGTTTATAAAAACTTTTTACTTACTCATCACTCGCAATAGGTATTTTTCTATCTTTTACAGGTACATACTTAGGTTTTGAGTCTAATGGTTTTTGTTTACTAGATTCATATTCAAACTTTTCATTTTTATTTTCACTAGTTGAAACATTAGTTAAGTTGAATCCTATACCGGTTTTATCTCCCAAAGTTTCTTGAACACTTATCATTTTCTTAAGTGAGTTACTACTATTTTTAAACTTGTCAAGTTTGAAAATTTCATCTTTAAGTTTTTCGTTTTCATTTTTGACCTCTAAACATGTTTTACATTCTTTAAAAACTTCTTTTTCTTTTTCTAAATGTTGTAGTTTAATTTTTAATTCTAGTACTTCATTTTCTAATTGATTATTAATATGTTTTAGTGACTTATTTTTAGCTATAACCTTTTGACCTATTTTGCATAACCTATTATATTCACAATCTAGGTCTTTTTCGTCTAATGATAAATTTTCGTCACTAAAGTATTCGGTTTCGGAACGTACCTCGCTTGATGTCTTAGCCATAAGACACTTCTCCTCATTTGTGATTTCTTTCTCATTGTCATCGCTATCACTCCAAGCTCCTCCAACAAACGCCTTTTGATTTTGATCTCTTGGCATCATTGGACATTTTCCGATGAGATGATTTGGATCACCACATTTGAAGCACTTTCTCTCATTCTTGCTATACTTGTCATCTTTATTCTTTTGAGGTGCTCTCCTTTCATCGTGTGGTTGTTTAACGAATCTTCCTCGCATTTTGAAGAATTTCTTGAAATCTCTTACGGCCATGGCGTATTCTTCGTCATCACTTTCGGAAGATGAGCTATCTTCGTTACTAGATTCCTTCCTAGCTTTCAACGCAATTGACTTGCTTTGCTTTATTTTTCCATTGACCATCTCGGATTCTTTCTTTATTATTGCTTCGTAGACTTTCAGGTTCCCGATCAACTCATCAAGTTGAAGAGTTGACAAGTTCTTCGATTCTTCAATCGCCGTAACTTTAGCTCGCCATTTTGGATGAAGAGCCCTAAGAAATTTCCTAACAAAATTCTTACTAGAAAAATTCTCATCAAGTGCTTTTAAACTTGTGATGATAGTGTTAAACCTAGCAAAAGCATTATCTATTGATTCCTCCTCCGGAATCGTAAATTGTTCATATTGTGGAACAAGAAGATCTATTTTATTATCTTTAACTTAACTATTACCTTGGTGAGTGATTAGTAAAGAATCCCAAATTTCTTTTGCGGTTTTACACATAAAAATTCTTTCATATTCTTTGCGTGGTAACACATTATAAATAACCATTTTAGCCTCATTATTTTTTGCTAGTTTCCTTTTCAAATCATCATTTTGTTTTTCAAAAGATACAATTTCATCCATTTTAGTTTCAAGATTATATTGAATAGGGGGAAAATCACCAAAGGTAATGACATGCCAAAGATCAAGATCTTTCGATTTCACATAAGTTTCGAATCTATTTTTCCAATATAAAAATCCATCACTTTCAAATAGTGGTGGTCTTTGCATAGATTGCCCTTCTAAATATTTTTCCGATTCCATAGATCGATACAAGTTTTAAAATACAGTATATTTTAAAAATCTTGTTTAACCTGGCTCTGATGCCAATTGTGGAAAACTAGAAGGGGGGGGGGGGGTTCAATAGTTTTACGTCCGTTTTAAAATTTATAAAAATAAGTTTGTTTTAAAAACTTCGATTCGATTTTATGTGAACTCAAATCTTGAACAATATGAACAACTATATCTAAGTATAACAATAATAATAATATAAACTAAGTATGTGAAATCAACACATGCATAATATAAACAATTATAGCTATATACGAGAGATAAGTAAGTAAACGTTTATTTTATAATCCTTAGTTATATTATGTATGAAAACTATACTTGATCGAAATGATCAATTATATGTATGTTACCTTTTTAGTTTGATTGTAAAAAACTTTATTTTGTGAATGAAACTTTTGTTTGATCTTTAAGTAAAATCAATACTAGCACTATATGAGCAACTATATATATATATATATATATATATATATATATATATATATATATATATATATATATATATATATATATATATATATATATACGTCTACAAAAGTAATAGCGATATAAGCAAGATGATAAGTAAGATATGGAAAGATCTAACCGCGAGACAAATGATTTATAGTGGTTCGGCTACAAGGACACCTTCCTCGCCCTACTCCACTCCTCGAGTCACCTACTCGAGAGTTTTCTTCACTATGTCAACAAGCTCCCTTATGGCGGAGAAAACCTTACACACCAATATACACACCACAACTTCGTCACAACTTATTCACACCTTCTACACAACTTCTTCACACCTAGTCACTACTTAATCACAACTCTACTTCTTCACAACTATCTATCTTCACAACTATCTACTTCACAACAATCTACCTCTCAACAATCTTCTTCACACCACTACTTATATCTCACTACTTCAATTCATAACTTCTACTCCTAGATCTATCTAGTTACACTACTATCACACCTGTACAATGAATGTACACAACAACTAGACTATATACACAAATCTACAATACTTCACAACTTGATGTTGAAGAAGTATTCTTCTCTTGCACTTTGAGAGATGAGAGGTGAGGGAATGAATCACTTGAAACAAGGATTAACAATTATATGATTAAAGGGTTTTTAGGAGGATGTTTAGAGAGATTTAGATCTGAAAATTTTCGTGCAAGAGGTGGAAAAAATTCCAGATTTAAGGTGGTATTTATAGGGAAAATTTTCTGACAGGGGAGCGTGGCCGGTCCCCTTAATTGTGTGCCGGCCCCCTTAAAATTAAGGGGGCCACCCAAATGAAAACTGCAGTTTTCTTATCTTTTTCTGGGGAAAATTTATTTGGTGAAAAACTAACTGATTTTGGTTAAAATTTTGAATTCATATATTTATTATGAATAAAACATTTTCCTTTATTACCAAAAATGTTTTTCAAAAATATATAATAAGTTTATTTAATTTTATAAACTTTGTATTATTTAAATAAACATCCCTTTGATCGTAAAATGTATTAGTCACTTGTTTATTCATACCTTAAGTGATTATGTTGGATGAGATGATATAAACTTGCTTAAAACTTGTTTACATATTAACTTTGCGTTTAATGTTCTTATATTTTGTGATCGTCAAAACTTTAGGATATCGAAAGATATTAATAACGTTTTTATACATTATTTATATCAACAATGATCTTACTTAGTAGTGAGTCAATGAGTGAGTAAGAAGTAGTGGGAAGAAGAAGTAGTGTGGAGAAGTCGTGTAGTTGTGAAGAAGTAGATGTGTGAATAAGTTGTGGAGTATAGAAGAAGTTGTGAAGTAGTCGTTAAGTCGTGAAGAAGTCGTGAAGTAGTGTAGAAGTTGTGTAGTGATCGAAGTCGTGTTGTGAGATTGGTTCTAGCTACTATTAGAACTCGACATTTAGCTTAGTGTCGTTAAATGGTGTAAGCAAAAGTTGTGTAAGGTTTTCTCCGCCAAAAGGGAGCTTGTTGATTAGTGAAGAAAACTCTCGAGTAGGTGACTCGGGGAGTGGAGTAGGGAAAGAAAGGTGTCCTTGTAGCCGAACCACTATAAATCATCGTGTCCAATTTGCATCCTCTTTCTCTTATCTTTTCACATTTATTCTTGCATTTATCGCTTTATATATATGCTTGCAAATATGTGTTGATTGTTGCTTATATTGTCATGATGATTGATTGTGGTGTAGTTACAAGTTTATATTGTGATAGGATATATAATTGTATGATATTGCCTAATGGATTTATATATATTATTAACACTTCTCATGTTGAGTTTAACTTAATCGATAAGTTGATACAAAACGTTTTAAGATTTTAAAAGGGAAACGTATTCACATAAAGATCGACCAAAGCTTCATTCATAAAACTAAGTTTTGAAAACTAATCCAAAAGCTCACATATATAATTGATCATATTGATTATATGTTGTTTTCATACTAAACTCTAATTGAAGGTTTTCAAACAAACAATTGAATAAATTTGAATCAACATTTTGAAACCAAGTTTTTATAAAATCAAAAAGAGGGGAAACTATTCAACCCCCCCTTCTAGTTTTTCACACTATTTTAAGTTATGATGTTCATCCTCTTCCCGATTACTTTAATTTTTTTAGATCTAGTTACGATGCTGTCGGTCGTGCAAGTATTGGTCCTTTTTTGAAGTGCACATCCGCCATCCGCCAATTGGCGTACGACACTGCTCCTAATGCATTAGATGAGTACTTGCAAATTGGTGAATGTTGTTCATGACAATGTTTAGATAACTTTACTAAATGCATACATGTTTTATACAACGAGAAGTATTTAAGAAAGCCTAATTCAGATGACTTTGTAGCATTGCATGAAGAAAAATATAGACTCCCGGGAATGCTCAGGAGTATTGATTGTACGAATTGGGATTGGAAAATTTTCCCAAAGGCCTTACAAGCTCATTTCAAAAGACGTGATCATAAATACGCAACTATTATGTTAGAAGCAGTTGCGGATAAAAGATTATGGATTTGGCATGCATATTTTGGGGTTCCGGGGGGAAATAATGATCTTAATGTGTTATATGGTTTCCCGTTAGTTGATGATGAACTTGCCAGTAAAGCTCCGGAAAGTCCATTTGAAGTTAACGTACATACATATAAGAAAGGTTGTTATTTAGCAGACGACATTTATCCGGCATGGTCCGTGTTTGTCAAAACGTTTAGTGTTGTAAGGTCTGAAAAATATTTAAACTTCAAAAGGGTTCAAGAAAGTGCTAGAAAAGATATTGAATGGGCTTTCGGAGTCCTACAAGGTCGTTGGAGAATTATACGACAACACGCACGTGCTTGGCATATCAACACCTTAACACTAATCATGTATTGTTGTATAATGTTACATAACATGATATTGGAAGACGAAGGATTCGAAGTGAATTTAAGAGATACATTCGTTGATCCAACGCCGAACATGCTAGATACTTGGATCGAAAGATGTGATTTACATGTTAGAAAAAATAAAGAACTTCGAGATAGAAAAGTGCACGATGAGCTTCGACAAGACCTTGTGGAGCATTTATGCAACTTTAATAATTAGTTAGTAATTTCAATTTCTATGTTTATGTACTATGTTTCTATTTTTATGCAATTCTTTTAATGTAATGTTTTTTTTTTTTTTTTTTTTTTTTTAATTAATGAAGTTTATTTTAGTTAATATTGTGTATATTTTATTTTATGTAAAAGAAAAAAAAAAATGGCCGACGACACCAGAATTTCTGGTGCCAAGGGTTACAGCCAGAATGTGGTGCCGTGGAGATTTTTACTGACGTGACAATACTTTTTTCCCACGGCACGAGCGTACCCAATGCTTTTAGTGAGGGGGGGGGGGGGGTTAGTTGTGAAGAGTATTTAAGGTGATGTGGCACCCGTGGGCCTCAAATGAGAAGCTTGAGTTGCTCATTGCACCTAGTGCTCTAAGGATGGTCTGCTACTATTTTTCATTAATTCACGGGGTTTGATCGATTAATATGGCGTTTGAGCTTACTTTACGGTTCAAATAAGGTAAGGGCTTCTATCTTTTTATAAAAGATGGCGCGGCCACTTTAAGATCTTTTATGCCAAATTAAGTTGTAACTTAAATGTACCACATGTTATGGATGACTAGCAGAGTACTCGGGCATTACGACGGCGGTTATTCTGTAATTGGTATTTTTGGCGAATAATGTTTTTTTATTATTTAATTTACAGTGACAATATGTTTAAAGTTGGTGAAAATCGTTTTTGTAGTCACGATAAACTATTATTATTATTATTATTATTATTATTATTATTATTATTATTATTATTATTATTATTATTATTTTCTTTTCTAATTTTGAAAGTTCGGACATAAATTTTTTTAATTGCATGGGTTTAGTTTGTATCATGTAGGGCTGAGCATGGAAGGTTCAAAACTAAACCGGACCGACAAAACCGACCGAACAGACGAAAACCGAGCCGACCTGACAGCCCGTCGGTTCGGTTTAGGTTTTCCATGATTTTGGTTTCGGGTCGGGTCGGTTCGGTCGGTTCGACCCAAAAATGACAAAAACACACATAAACACACTTAAACCGAACCGAACTGACGAACCCGACACAAAACCGAACCGAACCGACCATATTAGGTTCAATTTCGGTTTAGGTTTTTCATGATTTTTTGTTTTCGGTTTTGCCGGTTGGGGTGGGGTCAGTTTTAGACCGATGCTCACCCTAGTATCATGTGTTAAAATAGTTGTACTTTTGAGTGATGGGTGATTAAGAAGAGTATTAATTGTATACTACATATCTGTCACGTAATTCCTTTTGTTTCCTCGACGTATTTCGCATCTCTTGACTCATGTACATTGCATATTGGCTGCACTACTAACATATATCTCGTCAAATGCACTTATTTGAATTTTTGATATTTTCGTATCAAGTTATGCAATATGATGCAACAATAGATATTTCTACGTATCTTGTTCACTTGGTAAGTACGTTTCTGATGTGCTATAATTTCCCAACGAACTTGCAAAACAACAAAAGCTCGTTCTACATCTTTTCTTTCACTTTCTTGAGATCTCTTAAAATTCAAATCAAGTTGGTCTCGGGCAACCGTATATATTTTGATAATAGCAGCCCAAGTAGGATAAATAACGTCGGCTAGGTAATACCCATTTTTGTATGTTATACTATTCTCCGCATATGGGACCTCAGGAGCGACATGGTTAATGAGATAGTTAAACAAATTTTTGGTGCAGAAGGTGAATTATATTAATACTCAAATTTTGTACATCATAACTAAAATACAACTGAATTGGGCATACCCAAGACAAACATACAATGGGAAATACAAAGCACTGCATTCGATATCTGATATTGCTTAACAGATATTTGATAGTTAAACAAATTTGAACGATATAAAATGCTAAATTCATTATTTGCCCTCGCTATACCAAAAAAATTCATGTCAAATCCACAAATCTTATGATGCAATAACTCCCCCCCCCCCCCTCTTGATTTGCACATCTTTAGTGTTCGGGCGATTCCTCCATTCCCATGCATTGCATAGAATCTATACTAAGTATACCCGGAAACCCATGATAATTTTGGTGTTTTTCATATAAACTCTAACATGTCATTAGGAGACAGTTTTTTTAAATACTTATCGGAGTATAAATCACATATACATTTGGTAAAATTATCCAAACTATTATTCGGAACTGTCTCCTAAAATTCCTCTCGGAGTATTTTTGGTTATCGCCAAAATGATCATTCAAAAGACGTTCAACACATTCATAATCCCGAGGTTTGAACTAGTCGCTTTGTTTTCATCAAAAGATAAATAATGTTCATGCTAATCGTGCAACCTTAACAATTTCTCGACGCGTTCTTTGTCAGAATAACTCATATTGAAAGTGTATATGAATTGGGGAAAAAGTGAAGTGTTTTTCGTTGTTTGGATGTTAAAATGGGGTAGGTTTTAAATTTTTTATTAGCCGTTAAAGTAGCCGGAATTCAAATTCTAAATAAAAAGAAAAAAGACAGAAAATTGCACACGAAATCGATCGTTATAGGTATAATGCCATACAAATAACGCACCAAACGATGCAGTATAACGGTATTATAGTGATGACGTATAGTCTATATATGGGCCACAAGCCCAAATATTAAACATTACTAAGGCCTAAAGCCACCATGCGTGGGCTATTATAACTTGGGCCGCATCAATAATAAGAATGGGCTCACGTAAGCCCAACCAAACTATATACGGAATAGATAGAGATCTTCTATCTATGGAATGAATATCCTTAACCCGGATAAGCACCATGCGTGCGAAACGTAAGGAGCACGAACCCTACAAGGATTCTGCGCCTATATAAGGAATGACATAATTCTCATTCAAGGTACGATTCAAAAACCCTAAAACTCTTTACGAGAACCCTAAATCGATTACTTACTCTCACGCCGGAGTCTAATCGTGGGAGACAATCCCACGATAAGCCTAACGGTGTTGTTTATTTTCTTAGTGCGCAGGTTTTAAGCATTAAGAAGCGAATTGGTACGAGAGCAAGAGCCCATAATCAGGAACGCCCAACTTTTGTATCAACAAGTGGCGCCATCTGTGGGACCCTACTAAGAACTAAGGAACTAGAATGACGAAGAATAAGAATTCAAGCCAGCGGACTCCGCAGTTGGAAAAAACACGTGACCCCCAGAGGAAGAATCAACAAGATTCAACCCCTAGGCAAGCTGCTGGGACAACCAGCGCACCTGGTCACCAAGAGGCAGGTACAACCTTACCTCTTCCAGGGGTAGAACTGCCTATAAGGACTACCCAAACCACAGTGGTCCCAAGCGTTGAGGAACTCCAGCGCACCCTCTTCACTACTCCTCATCAAACCGTACCTACAGTGTACAACACTGTACCACCAGGCGCGCCTAACCGAGATAGGGCGCCCAACACTGAGGCAAATATTCTTGCAGCAACTGAGGACACACCTGACCTAACATTGGGAAATTTTGTATCCCAAAACTATGAAACTCTGACTGCCCTCATGCAAGAAGAAGCAAGAAGAAGGTCGAGTGCAAGCCTTCAAGCCCGGCTCAATTTTGGTCCTGAACGCGAACCATCACCACCGCGCCACCCACGAGGGAGACGCGCAGATAACGAAAAACGTACTACTATCCACGATAGGTTGGGTACGACGTCTGATTCACAGTACTCAGAGGAATATGAAGAAAGCGAAAGGTGCACTAATGTTCACTCCAGACTTGGCAGTCGAGGGATACAAGACCGATTAGGACCTCAGCATTCACCAAGCCAAGGGTCCTCCAAATCTAGGAGTAAGAGAATTCACGACAGGTTGGGGAAAAGAATGTCCCCAAGTGAAAGCCCCTCAAGCTCCTCTTCTGAAAGAAGTCGGCGCAAGCGCCGAAAAAGAAACTACTCTTCCTCCAGTGACTCCTCGAACAACGAGGATAAAGAAACAGGACACTGGAAGTCAAGAGGCAGACGTCGCGAAGAAGAAAATGAAGACATGTCTCTTCCATGGCGTCGCCAGAAAGTTGATGCGTTTACACGACGCATCAGCGATTACTCCGATCACAAAAGGAGGCGCATGCCCACTAACGTAAAAACATATGATGGAACAGGTCATCCTGATGATCATCTAAAAGTTTTCGAATCAGCTGCCACTATCGAAAACTGGCCACAGCCTGTGTGGTGCCATATGTTTAATTCTACGTTGGTAGGGAATGCGCGCACATGGTTTAGCAAACTCCCACGACGGAGCATCGGTGGGTTTGAAGAATTACGGAAAGCATTCCGTCTTAACTTCCCCCAAAGAAAGAAGTGCGCTAAAAACCCTGTTGAACTAGCCAGAGTAAAACAGCGCCAAGGGGAATCAACCAGCGCTTTTATGAAACGCTTCAAGGATGAGTGCATACAGGTCAAAGCATGTCCCGAAATTCTAAAAATTTCAGGGTTCATGAATGGGATTAACAACCCAGAACTTATCCGGAAGCTAAATGACAAAGTTCCCCAAACTTTCGATGAGCTAACAAAGCGCACAAGATCCTTCATACAAGGAGAAGCATCCGCTGCGGACAGCAAAAAGGGTTACTCGAATTATAGGCAGCAAGAGCAGCCTAGGAGACAATCCAACGATCAGAATAACAACCGCAGCAGGAATTACCGCAGTGGAAGAGACAATGACAAATATACCCCTCTCACAAAAACGCCGAGAGAAATATTTGTAACAGAAGGTGCAAATTTCTCAAAACCTCCACCAATGCGTACCGCAGAGGATAAGCGCGTAGGTAATGGATATTGCGAATACCATGGTCAAAAAGGCCATACAACTAACGAGTGCGTCCAGCTACGACAACTAATTGAAAAGTTAGTAAGGGAAGGCAGAATGGACCACCTTGTAAAAAACATCAAAGAGGGAAAAGACAAACAAAGGAACGGGGGCAAGAAAGAGCCTCCCAAAGAAAAAGCTGACATCATATACATGATACAGTCATGGCAACGCAAGATAAAACAAAAAGTCAGTCAAAAATTCTCTCCAGAAATAGAGATATCTTTCCCCACTTTAGCTGCGGACAACGCAATGGTATAACCTCTAACCATTAAAATACATACGGGGGGACATGATATCCACCGCATGTACATTGACGGGGGAGCATCCGCAGATATCCTATACGATCATTGTTTCAAAAGACTGCGACCTGAAATCCAAAATCAATTGATACCAGCAACAACGTCGTTGACTGGATTCAGAGGAGAAAAGATTTGGCCTATGGGGCAATTGCGCTTGCTAGTAGTTGTAGGAGATGAACAACACTCAACAGCAACATGGATAAATTTCATGGTAATCAAGTCTCCCTCACCATACAATGGCATCATTGGGAGTCCGGGAATATCATCCATGCGCGCTGTGCCATCCACAGCACATGGGTTGCTCAAATTCCCAGTGGAAGGAGGAGTCGTTACCCTCTACAACACAACAATACTACCAAAAGAATGCAACGCAGTAACCACGGAGGTGGAGAATATCCCAGATCAGCGCACAGAAAAAACACCAAACCTAAAGGTCGCAATTCACCCCGATTACCCAGACCAACAAGTTTCGATTGGAGGATCTTTATCTGACAAAGGTAAAGCAGCCGTGTGCGCACTCTTGCAAAAGAACCTAGACATCTTCGCATGGGAACCAAAACACATGACTGGAGTGCCACGCTCTGTCACAGAGCATAAGCTACAAATCCGACAAGGATATCCCCCAATACGACAGAAGAAGCGCGGCCAAGCCCCAGATCGTGCAAAAGCTATTCTGGAAGAAGTACACAAACTCGTAGACGCAGGCATCATGCGTGAAGTGTACTATCATGACTGGCTCTCTAACCCAGTGATGGTAAAAAAGAGCGATGGCAGTTGGAGAATGTGCGTGGACTTCACAGACCTTAACAAAGCATGTCCACAAGACTGCTATCCACTGCCAGAAATAGACTGGAAGGTAGAATCCATGTGCGGATACCCTTTCAAATGCTTCCTAGAAGCATACAAAGGGTATCATCAAATTCAGATGGCAGTCGAAGATGAAGAAAAAATAGCTTTCCACACCAGTCAAGGAGTTTACTGCTACACAAAAATGCCTTTTGGCTTAAAAAACGCAGGCGCAACATACCAACGATTGGTGGACACAGCTTTCGAGAAACAAGTAGGTCGCAACTTGGAGGTCTACGTTGACGACCTTGTCATCAAAAGCCACACAGAGGATGAATTGGTGCGCGACATCGAGAAAACGTTCAGAACATTGGGACAAATAAACATGAAGTTAAACCCCAAGAAGTGCACCTTTGGCGCAACCGAAGGCATGTTCCTTGGATACTTAATAGAACCTGATGGAATCAAGCCTTGTCCAGAAAAAACAAAGGCTGTTATTGATCTTCCCTCACCGCGCACAATCAAAGAAGTCCAGTCATTAAATGGAAAGCTAGCAGGGCTAAACCGCTTCTTATCTAAGTCAGCAGACAAATCACTTCCTCTCTTTAAAACACTCACGAAGTGTACTAAAAAGGGAGACTTTCGCTGGACCGAAGAAGCAGAAGAAGCTTTCCAACAGCTAAAACACCATCTGGCAGCTCTTCCCAAACTTGTCGCACCGCGACCAGGGGAAGAGCTAATCATGTACCTATCGGCAACTCATGGAGCAGTCAGCGCAGTACTATTGACAGATAGGAATTCCGTCCAGACACCCATATACTTTGTAAGCAAAGCATTGAAGAAGACAGAGACTAACTACAGCGCTATGGAAAAGCTGGACTTAGCTCTAGTATTCGCAGCCAAAAGACTGCGCAGATACTTTCAAGCGCACCCAATAGCGGTGATCACAGATCAGCCAATCAAACAAGTCATCTCTAAACCTGACGCATCAGGGCTGCTACAAAAGTGGAGTGTACTGTTAAGTGAATATAACATCTCATATAGACCGCGCACTGCAATCAAAGGACAAATATTAGCTGATTTTATTGTTGAGAAGCCAGATAGTGATAGTCCAACGTCTGCAACCAAAACAGATCTGCAGGAACCCTGGATTCTGTTCACAGATGGGTCTTCATGTGTAGATGGATCAGGCGCAGGCCTCATTCTTACAAATCCAGAAGGTATGGAATTCACCTATGCGTTGCGCTTCGAATTCACAGCCACAAACAATGAGGCAGAATACGAAGCCCTACTAGCTGGACTACGCATCGCTATCCAAATGGGTGTACGCAACTTGGAAGCAAATGTAGATTCTCGGCTAGTCGCTAACCATGTGCTAGGTGAATATAAAGCCAAGGATGAACACATGATCCAATACCTGGAAAAGACCAAGTCCTTAATTAAAAACTTTGACATGTTCACAATAAAACAGGTGCCCAGAGGGGACAACAGGAAGGCTGATGCGCTCAGCAAGATCGCATCCACAAGCTTTGCAGACCTATCAAAACAGGTATTGGTAGAAACCCTACAAAACAAGTCAATCTTGGAGATGGAAGTATCCACAGTGATAGAAGAACAAGATCCTACATGGATGACACCTATCATTGAATTCATTAGCAAGGGAATTTTGCCACAAGACCATAAGGACGCTCGAAGAGTGCGGCGCACAGCGCAGCGATTTGAACTACGAGACAACATACTCTATCGACGCTCTTTCTTGCAACCTTGGCTCAGATGTGTTGGACCTCTTCAAGCAGACTATGTACTCTGAGAAATCCACGCTGGATCATGTAGCATGCACTCAGGACCGCGATCTGTGGTAGCAAGCGCTCTACGGTCGGGGTATTATTGGCCAACCATGCACCGCGACGCACGCGATCTGATAAAGAAATGCATCAATTGTCAAGTACATAGGCCAATTCCGCGCCGACCACAACAAGAGCTGACACCCATCACCTCACCATGGCCATTTTACAAATGGGGCATTGACATCGCAGGACCCTTTCCAGTTGCAGCAGGAGGACTAAAGTTCCTCATCGTAGCCATAGATTACTTCACGAAGTGGATTGAAGCAAAAGCGGTGGTGAGCATCACGGGAAACCAAGTCAAACGCTTTGTCTGGGACAACATTGTCTGTCGCTTCGGACTACCCGGAGAGATTATATCAGACAATGGAAAACAGTTCTGCGACAACCCATTCAAAGATTGGTGCGCGCAATTGAACATCACACAACACTTTGCTTCAGTTAAACACCTACAAACCAATGGCTTAGTTGAGCGCGCAAATTACAGTCTAGGTGAAGGAATAAAAGCGCGCCTTGACATACACAAAGGAAGGTGGGTGGACGAGCTCTCACATGTCTTATGGGCGCATCGCACCACAATCAAAACCAGTACTGGCGACACGCCATTCTCCCTTGTCTACGGAACAGAGGCCGTCATACCAGCTGAGATAGGAATGCCAACTATACGAACAGCAGAGGTCAACGTCACAACAAATGACGAGGAGTGGCGCATAGACTTGGACTTACTGGAAGAACGACGTGAACGCGCAGCAATACGCGAAGCAAAGGCTAAGGCAAAAATGAAGAAGTATTATGATGCAAAGGTCAAACACACTTCCTTCAGGCCAGGAGACTTTGTATACCGCGCCAATGATGTGAGCCACGCAGAAGACACAGGCAAGCTCGGACCTAAATGGGAAGGACCCTACGAGGTCACTGATGTGCTTGGCAATGACGCATACAGGCTGCGCGATATGGAAGGTCACGACCTAGCACGCACCTGGAACATCTGCAATCTTAAAAGATGTTATTTTTAGGCAAGGCTACGGCCATTACACAGACACCTTTGCACTTCAGGATGTGCCCAATAAGTGTTTGATTTCCCTTTTCTTTCTTAGGAATTGTATTTTTATTTTTTAAAAAACTTGCAAGTATAAATAAAATGTTATGGTTTCTAGCTAACTCCATAACGTATTTCACTTTATTGCATACATACTTATATATGTCAATATTGTTATCTTATATTTTTGCCTACATGGCGTGCATGCACTAATTAAGACCCACGAAGGCATAAAGGATGAGTAAACCTACTAATTCACTCGTTGAGTAAGAGGGTTGCAAACCCATCAACATTGGATCACGCATCCTTGCTAAGCACCTTACTTTTGAGACGTTGAGGTAAGTTTTACATGCGCATCCCACGAAGGGTGCGCAAACATTAAGTACATCGTACAAAGCTTAGCAAATAACGAGCCAAGACACTTGGACAAATAATAAAAACTTAGCAAAACATTAATGCAAGTATATCTCTAAGTCATACACTTAATTTATACACAACAAGTTATCTTATTCCATCTTTTTACATAAAAGAAAAAGACAACTACGACATCACAAAAAATATACACCTTGTTATTTACACGATAAATATACAAGCTACAACAAGAAAGCCTATATGCTATGGCGGTGCTCAGGGCTATCTTCTGGTGCAGCAGAACTCCCCGCCTCTTGAAGTTTCCTCAAAAGCAATGCATCCTTGGGAGACACGGTTGGCACACTCACAGGAACCCCATCAGACATGGGGATGTGTGCAGCGCCCACACCGCATAATACTGCCTTGCCCTGAATGCCTTTCTTCTGGGCAGCTCTTTACGCGTGGCGCTCCAGTACCTCCTTCAGAGGAATTTCCCTCTCAAGGGCAAAAGGGTTCAGCATGTGGCGAGGCTGCACAAACACTGGAACCTACAGCTGCGACTCATCAGGCTTAAGGAAGTAATCAGGTTGCGCCTCTGCATCCTCCAAAATGTGGTGCTCCAAGGTCAACCCCGCCATAATTACCTTTATGGGGTTGTCTTGGTCGCGCTCCAACCGGGCAATATGAGGCAACTTAAGAACTTTCAACCCCTCCATAGACTGCATCAGCTCATCATACGCAGTCGCGTTGTAACCAGGAACCTCAGTCAAGTCCTTGCTCGACAGCTTAGCCTCATGGAGATCCTCCATAGCCTGCGACCTCCCGCGCTCCACGGCACACTGCACCACCTTCCCAAAGGTACTCAACACCTCTTGGGACTCCAAAGTGCCCATAGCTGCCAGGCGCAGTCCGTGACTGATCAACCACCTACATCAACAAGGACAACTTGTGTTAAGAAAAAGCATAGCAACAAAATATAATAAAGTGTAAAAAGCTAAAAAGGAAGTACCTGCGCTCAGCAATGGTCGACATCAGATGAGGGTATAACTCCTCATCGTACTCTATGCTCAGGCCACGCAGCTTGTTCTCCTGCATCTGGACAATCTCCTCCATGCGCTCCTTGAACTTGGCAATATTGGCGAAGTGTTCCTCCTTCTTCTCCTCCAAATACCTTACTGCCCAAGTAAGGTTAGCCTTATACTGATGAAATTGTCTGCGTGCCTACTCCAACTCAGCCATCGCGGTCAACTTCTCATGGGTGACCTTCTCAGTGTGCACCCTGGAGGACCCCACTTCCGCTTGCGCTTCAGCCAGCTGCGCGCGGAGCATAGCTATCTCCTCATCCTTCTGGGCGAGAGCACTGCTCTCCCCGACGTACCTCGTCTTCAACTGAGCCACCAGCTCAGTCTGACGTGCAGCAGTCGCAGCCAACTCTTCCATCAGTTGCTGCGCAGGTACGCCCTCATCAACCTTAGCTTTCCCCTCCTTGTTTTCATTCTGCGGAGGGGACACCACCTCCACGAAGGCTCCATCACCCTTCGTGACATCATCACTACAAAACATGAAGGAAGCAGTTAGTACATATTACGACAAGTAATAAAAATATAAATGACGCCTGAGGAACACGACTTACATAAACGGAGAGGTCTTAGCAGCTTCCTTATCCGCACCAGGAGCCGATATCTCCTCCTCCGCAGACGACTCATCATCTCTGATGATGTAGCGTCTCCTCTTGGAGGTACCACTGCTACCAGCCTCTCCCTTGCGCCTCAGCTCCCGCGCTACCTCCTCAGGTTTCAACATTCCCTCAGGCTTCAACATCTCCACGCTATCAGATGATTCAACGTGCGCCACCTCCTCCTGCGCCATCTCCACATCTGGCGCCACGCTTTGAACGGGCGTTACTTGGAGCGGCGGCGTTTCTTCGTGACCAGCATCCGGCAGCACAGTCAGATGACCCCGGGTTGCCTCCAGAAGTGGCTGCTCACCCTCCCTCAGAGGGCGCACTCCCACAGTCACCTGCTTTGGCTTCTCCAGCTTAACCACAGCGAATAGATCCATCTCTGCGCACATAAACAAACAACAAAAAGAAAGGATTTGATACTAAATGTGCGCATATAGAAAAACTTACGTATTTGAAGTAGAAGGGACGAACACCCACCCCGGCCTTCCTCATCTATGAAGGTTGGCACCTCGTCAACACCACCGAAGTAATTGTGACTCAACCCCATGTGCACCAAAAACTCCTCCGGATAAGGGTTAATGGGAATGCGGTTGGCATCAAGGGTCTGCGCATCGGTCAGACTATAGGAACCGGGTGCGGGGCGCCCATCCCTTGGCAATGTATCTTGAGTATAAAACTCAAAGGGTGATGGAAACACCACGTCATCAACCCAGAAAAAATGCTCCATCCAAGGCATCAGGGAGTCTACCTTCTCAGTATAGCACTGAAGCGCCCCCGGGCGCTTCGAAAAGGACACCCATCCATTCGACCACGTTGTGTGGTAGAAGGCGCGGAACAACGCAATGGTCGGCTCAATCGCAAGTAAACGGCAGTTTACTTCAAAATTCGACACCTTAGCCGCACCTATACAGTGCAGCTGTGAGATGTGGAGACGATAGTGATTGAGCAAATCTCTCAGAAAAATAGATATCGGTACGCGGTAATTCGCGTACTCGAAAAAACGCGTGTATAATCCTATTTTCCCTTCGGGGAAATCGGCTATACACGCATCAACATCTGGGGCCTCTGGATGCACATCCAGAGAAATGAAGTAGTCAGATGTAAACTGACGCACATCATTCTCAGTCATCGCAGAGCGAAAATCTTCTAATTGGGCAACCATTTTCATAAATTTACTGAGAAACGCACACAAATTTACCTAATAAAATAGTCACTTTCTTTGCAAAAAAATGATTTGAAGAAGTGAGTGTGTGTTTTGGTAAAATGGGGGCGATGACTCTTATATAAGGAGGTCAAAAACCCTAGATGATGTCCACGTGGATCCCACTCACTAAACGTGTGGCTAGAAACCGAACTGGTACATGCACTTTTTCCGATTTACGAGGGACACGTGGACACAACCCCCGATTTTTGAGGTATTTCTTTGAAATATCTATGACTAGGTACATTGTACTCCAAATTGGGCGGCAATATTTCAGTGTTTCCCAGCCACGCTTACCGCTGTTGTGATTAGTCTAGCATCCGCGACTACGAACCACGCACACTAGACTGGGGGGACATGATGACGTATAGTCTATATATGGGCCACAAGCCCAAATATTAAACATTACTAAGGCCTAAAGCCACCATGCGTGGGCTATTATAACTTGGGCCGCATCAATAATAAGAATGGGCTCACGCAAGCCCAACCAAACTATATACGGAATAGATAGAGATCTTCTATCTATGGAATGAATATCCTTAACCCGGATAAGCACCATGCGTGCGAAACGTAAGGAGCACGAACCCTACAAGGATTGTGCGCTTATATAAGGAATGACATAATTCTCATTCAAGGTACGATTCACAAACCCTAAAACTCTTTACGAGAACCCTAAATCGATTACTTACTCTCACGCCGGAGTCTAATCGTGGGAGACAATCCCACGATAAGCGTAACGGTGTTGTTTATTTTCTTAGTGCGCAGGTTTCAAGCATTAAGAAGCGAATTGGTACGAGAGCAAGAGCCCATAATCAGGAACACCCAACTTTTGTATCAGCATATAGGTATCATACGGTGCATATAACTGCCTTTTAACATGTTGCACCGTGCACTCAGTTTATATCTATACACATTCATTAGTAAAGACAAGTAGGCGTTGGACAATTTATACGGTTATACCACTTGACCGATTTTTTGGAGTTGGAGGAAGATCTTGCTCATTGCTCCACCAAGGCTATGTTTGGGGAGGGCTTTTATGGGGCTTAGGCTTTTAAAATAAGCCGGTAAATTAAATAAGTCTAGTTTGTCATGAGGCTTATAAAAAGGCTTATAAAATAAGCCGGCTAAAAACTTTAGCCTCATAAAAGAGGCTAAAAACTTAAGTTGGGGCTTTTAATAAATAAATTACTTATTTACCCACAAAAGTACCTAACATATATAAAAACTCATTTAATTATGTCATTTTTAGTAATTTTGCAATAATAAGCCCCAGCCCCAGCCCATTTACCAAGCAAGTTTATAAAAATACAAATTTTAATTTCGGCTTATAATATAAGCCCTAGCCCCAGCCCCAGCTCCTGCCCATTTCGCCAAACATACCCCAAGTCATTATGTTTCATTCATTGATGATGTACAGGTCTTGTCATTTATGTGAATTATTTTTATGCATGAAGTCTTGAATTTGTTTGAACTAATGTATGTGACGGAACCAGGTCGGGTCTAAGTCTCGAGACACTCATAGATTTATATTACGTAGTGCTAATTCTTGTATAAATTTTTGAATTTTCGGAAATGCATCTGGTCCCTTACAAATAATATGCTTATAATCTTATTTAGCTTTTCGTAAATACATCTGGTTATTTTCAGTTCTGATTCGGTCCTTGCGAGTGACCACCACAAAGATTTACAAGAAATAGAGTTAGACCGAATAAATAGGTATATCATAACTTTTATTTTCCATCAATATTATTTGATGAATGACTTCGGTCGATTAAATTAGAGAATTTTGATCTTATATCATACTCGAAGATCTAAAGGTTATTCTTCAAAACAGTCTTCTACCATCTATCTACATCTCGCCTTTCTAATATCTTGTTTCACTAGGATTGAACATTATTGTTGCCGGTGATCTTCGACACAAAAGAGGTGATATCATCGTCATGGAATATCGAAATAAATAACAAACCACCATTCATTCATGTTCGTTAAAAAACCATTGTTGTAAAAAAAAAAAAAATGCTTACAAGACTGATTAACCGTCATCTATATGCTAAAAGGCTACTAATCTTTTTGGTTTGTGTAAATTGGTCAGCGGAACTTGCCGAAACCTGCAAATATTGCCGGTAATACTCAAAACTCGCCGTAAAATTATTTTAACAACTTATAATCGCTGTTTATATCTATTATAAGATGTTTAAAAAAAATCTTGACAGAAATAATTAAATTCTTTCGGAAATACCCGAAACTTGTTGAAAATGTCAATCCGATTAATCTCGCTATCACCGATTACAAGCTACAAAGAAGTCAACTGTCCGACTACTTATTTGCTATTTTTTGCAACATTGACAAAAACATTAAATATCTTGGCAATGTTAAAGTAAAAATTCAAATTTATATTTGCTATGCAATTATGGCTTGGTTAAGTTGTGCATGGACGGTCGTTATTCGTTAGCACCTCCATATTGAATTATAGGTGTCCATTTCAGGTTTGGTCAAATTTGTTTCACTCTAGTTTAATTATGTGCGGCTACTAAAATATGTCATAAATGATTGACAACACGAGAAACGTTTATGTCGATATAACTTTTAGAAAGAAACATAATGAATGATATCTTTTTTAGTAAAATAATTTGGGTTGTGAAATCGAGTTTCGTTAATGTAAATTAAGATCAAATGAGAAATAAAATTAAAATGAAAAAGGTGAAAAAAAAATTAAAACCGCACATTTCAGAATGAGTTGTTATGAGCTATTATAGTCGATTTGGGTCCAAAATCTTACGAATGTGCATATACGAGTTTTTACTTTGTCTTGCTGAATGTTCCCGAAGTTAGGGGTCATTTTACCGAGTTCTTTCAACATGGTTCTCTCAAGCGCCCTAGTATACTCTACTTGTTCACCTGTGTCGGTTTGGGGTACAGTCAGTTCACCGGGAGGATCGCCCTCTAAATTCGAAGTTTTTCCTTGAAGTTTCAACTTTTTTGTTGTTGTTGTTGTTGTTGTTGTTGTTGTTGTTGTTGTTGTTGTTGTTGTGTTTAGTTTACACTTTATGTCAGACTAGATGGCAAGGGAATGAATTATCAGTAACTGAGGAGGTAGTCACTTAGTTATCACAATTCCTTTCCTACCATCTCACGCACGAGGCATGGCAAAAAAGCACCAATAAGGTGAGCCACTCACCTAAATTACAATTGAAGTTAAGTGGGCTCTTTATCCTTTTATTGTTTTTTATTTTGTTTGTGAGTGTGTGTGAGATATTTAGTAGGTATATTTGTATAAAGTGAGTATTTTAATAAAAGATAAAAGTAATGTGATCATGACTTGTGAAAGGTGAGAAAGAGTGAGGGGAAGTGAGAGGAGAAGAAAGCTGAGGTGACACTAATATTTAAGGAGAAATAATGTGAAGTTATGGTGGCCATGACCACCGGCCTCAGTTCAACTTTGATAGTTTCTCAAATTATATTTTTTATAATTTTCTAAAACTAAATTTCAAAAATGATTTTGAAATCTTTATCATTGAAAAATCGATGAGTGACGGAGTGTGTGGTTAATATAATTTTATATTGGTAGATAACTTGGCTACAATTTTTATAGCCAATTGGCTACAATTCCTCATATAAATTACATAAGAAAGGAATTAGGGACCCGCTAAAAAGACTCAGGGACTCACAAAACTCACAAGTTATAGCATGAATTGTAGAGAGTTGGCTATAATTGCGTTGTAGCTAATATTTTCCCTTTTATCTTTTGGGCTGGGCTATAATCCATGTGTTTGACAGACCATTTTTTCACAAGTTGTATACCCAAGACTTGTTCAATGATCCAAAAGATGGTACATTTTAATATATGGTCTCAATATTGATCATGCTAACTGCTAACAGCATTTCTGGTTGTCTTAAGATGTAGAGGAAACTTCAAATCTAAACTTTTATGATAATACAAAATAACTTTGTTCATGAATCTGAGTATTGAGTTGTCGTTTAGAAGATATTAGACACGATACTGATATACATATTTCCTTTCAAATGGTATGTATATTTGATAGCTTATTTGGTTTAGTTATCGTAGTATGCATAATATAATTAACCTGAGTAGTGAGCAAATAACACCTCTAGTACCATGACCGCCGATATATATCCAGTAGTTCGTATTCATGAGAAACGTATGTATTATTCAAACGGAAAATGGATACTCGGAAACATTTTAGCTTCCTGAAAACATGTCAAAATCCATCTACTATGAAAGAATAACTGAGATCTATAAGGGCCCGTTTGGTTTGTAGATGAGTTTAAATTAGGACTTGGATTAGAATATAAAGTTGTAGATTAAGATTTGGATTTAAATTTGAGTGAAGAGAGAGAAAATAATATTTAATTATATATTATATATTAAATGTTATGATTTAACATTAAACCCTAAATCCTAAACTCTAAATCCATATTCCGTATTACTTTACAATATTGTAATGAATAGAGAAAGGAAGAGGACAACATGGGCCCACTGATTTTCAGAAATCTTGCCATCCTGCCCTACTTTTCAAAAACCTTTATATTTGAGCTATAAATCCAAATTCATGTTGACAAAAGTTCAACCTAACAATTGTGTTTTCTTTTCAAATCCAAAACCCATAAAAAAACACACAAACAAACGAGCCCTAAATCTTATACATCTTCTTTCATGATTGATTAATCGGGCATGTTTAATGGCGAGTATATCCATTTAGTCATTTAACTGGAACACAAGAACACAACCAAAGGGCCTTTGGCCCAACGTATATAGTACGTGCAAATTGTGTAAAATAGTTTTATTTTTAAGTTTTAACCGATAAGAATGGATAGACGCACTCTTATTTGTTATTTGCACACTCAAATATACGAACTGTAAAAACAGAATATAAGAAATGTATAACTGCTGAATGCACACGTTAAAGTGTGCAAATAAGAAATTGAAATGTGCAAATTATTAGCCTTGAGTCCTTGATGTGGTTCAAATCCCTCCAACGATGAAAGTGAAATTATTGTTGTTGTGTGAAAATAAGTAGCATGTGTGAGTTTGAGACCTTTGAAAAAAACTTCAACGGGAAACACAATATTCTATGACATATATATCTCATTCATTTAAAAGTATAAACGTTTCAATAAAATTGTATCTACGGTTCTTCTAAGTCTACTGTTAGACGTATTGCAGTTGTCAAACAATTTGCCAAATTAAGCAAGTTATAATAAACACGTGAGACAGTCTTTTTCTCGAAAAGGTGAATGCTTCCACTAAATAACAAACCGATATGGAAAATGATGCCTGATTTTTTTTTTTTTTTTTTTTTTTTTTTTTTTTTTTTTTTTTAATTATTATTATTTTAATTAAGAATTACCTTTTAGATTTAAATAGAGGTGAAACACAAACGGGAAACAAGCTGTGCCGCTAGTCTCTTTTGGATTGTAAAACTTATTATTTTGAAAACTACATATGTGGATTTAGGTGTTATAACATTACTATGAATAACACGTTGGACTCTGTTGAAGAACTCTATTGTCTCAGGTGCAAGAAAACCAAATGTGTCAAACGCAAAAGAAATAAAAACATGTTGATTTTCAATGCACGCTTTCTCGTGTTTTGCCACTTTGTACGAGGCGGCTTCCAAAGCAGCCTGTCCTACTGTAAAACCCCGGCTACTCAAACCCACAAGAGGAGAAACCCTAGTTGGATCCACACACGCATGTTTCCCTCAAACACATCCAAACACCAAAACGTCTGTCGGTCTGAGTGTGGATATTCCATCCAACGGGCCAATCAAATAGTTCACATGTACTTCTTTCTTTGTAAAGATCCCAACACGTTTACAAACGTAAAAAAGAACGTCCTTAACCAAATCATGTATGTACTTAAAACCCGGGAGCTCTTTGCCTGAATGGTTATGCTTTATGAACATATACCTCATTGCGTGACAAAATCACAAACTACGATCATGTCACTAGATACTTTGTGTCTGGAACCCAAAAACGTTACGTATCCGGATGAATGAACAAAATACGAGTTCTACGACGTTGCTAGTTATTCATGAAATAGAATGATTATCTTTGGACTGTTCGAATAAATCACACTAGATGCAAAAACAAATTGTTGTATGAATTTAATTTACCTATGCTAGAATATAGAAATGGAGGTAATGTGTACATTACAAATATATTGCAGTATAATGCTATAGTATATTATTGATATTGTACTTTAGCATACTACTGTACAGTATATAGCTAGGTATCGAAGTTGATGACGTACAAATAGGCTCTCATAAAGATTGTGTCCATATTTTTAGTTGATTGAATTGACTCATAGTACTAAATCAAATCAACACTTTGTACTATAATACACCTCGGTTCCTCGGCATGCGCTTGGGGTTTGTCTTTCATAGTTTTCAACATAAATCTCGTGAATGTATACAATGATATGACCACTCCTTAAATCAATTTCAAGTTCTAGACTCTCTTTTGAAAAACTTGTGGGTACTAGTCGGCTAAATACCATTTTAGTCTGTCAAAAATATTACGATTGTTTCTCTCTTTTTACTTTACTGAAATCTCTAAAGGACATGTAAGTGTATAATACTACTAATGTTAAGGCCACAGAAAGTTGGTATTTGTTATTTTCTTGAGTCATAGATTTGATGTCATCTCGAGGTGCATGCGATTGTGTTATCCAGCTAGAATGTGAGAATCGACCCGTTAACCTGACGATATGTTTGAACTTGTCTTGAGGAATATTATTCTAGCTTGATTCAATAGCTCAACAACATTTCCATAGAAACCATATAGAGATATATTACATATTTACATTCAATAGCTCAATACAGTTACACACAATGTTTTGAAAACCGGGTTCGAAATTGACCCGGTCGAGGCACCGGGCACCGGTCAACCGGTTCGATCGGTTGGACCGCCGGGTCAACCCGGTTTTCAATTTATTATTATTTTTATTTTTTTGACCGGGTCAACCGGTTCGACCGTCGGGTCAACTGGTTCGACCACCGGGTCAACCCGGGTTTTTATTAAAATTTTTGAAAAAACAAAACCCGGCCGGGTTTCGAGAACCGGGTTGACCCGGGTCACTCAAAACCCAGTGAGTCTAACAGGTTAACCCGGTTTTAGAAACCCGGATTATTTTGACCATTTTTTTGGCCGGAACCGGTCAAACCGGTTAACCCGGCCGGGTAGCTAGAGTCGACTTTGTGCTCAAGTAACTATTTTCAAAATGCTCGACGTACTACTTAGCAGGCCTGATTATATATGGATTCACAATTACATATCAAGCAGGCTTTGCAAAGGGCAATACAAATTTGAGTAAGTGATAGTAACATTGAGCTCATATATTTATTTGTTTTGATCTCGACCCATTAAGTTGATTTATCATATAAGATGTTTCTTTCATAAAACGAGAAACAAGCAACATTGTTATGTGGTTTGAGCTAAAACCTACTCCAGGGGCCATTTTAGAATACTACAAAATTTATTCACACAGTAACAACATACGTTTTTTTAATTATTACTTATCACATAGTCCGTATAAATTTAGTTCCAGAAGTACAATATGTTTACTACACAGACCCCGAAACATGTAATGACTTCTAGCACTATCTGTCTATCAGTGAAAAAGTGACTAAATTACGAGAACCCTATTATCGGTTTTTCAACGCGGTAGCAAGCTACTCACGCGTTATAATCGTCGAAGTTTGAGCATTAATATGGAAAAAGAGAAGAGTTAGTTAGATTCGGCTAATCAATGTTATTCCTTTTGTGATTAAGAGAATGTGTTAAACAAAAATCTTAGAAAGATATGCATAGTATTATGTTACTCGTTTAAAAAAGATAGAGTAAATTGGGAGATCTTAATGATTGGCAGGTTGGTGAGGAATTAATAGACACAGATTGGATACAGTAGGCATTTTACTTATTGGGATATTGACCCTTTCCTTGAATTTTGTTTTCTTTTCTTATTTTCTTCAAAAAGCTGAAATTTTATTATAAAAACAGCTCAAAGTAGAGCCCAGCAGAACTATCAATTAAAAAAATATATATATAAATAAATAAAAATAAAAATAAAAATAAAAAAGATTCAGAAAATGTCATTAGATATTCTAGTTAAGCCGTGTATAAATAAGTCAAAAACTCTTACCTTTGGGTATCATGAACAGTGAAAGTTTAATTAATTATTTCAACGAATTGGGAGTATAATTGTACAAACCAAGAAACATGAACTCGAACATCACATTGTACGTATAATAATGCATAGTATATATATAGTCTTATTTTTCTAAAGTCTTTCAAGAAATCTTTTTATGATGATTTGCTAACAAAAGATAAAAGTTCAAAACCGAACAGTTGCCTTGTAAAGGCAAACATATCATTCGTACATATACTCGATTTTATACCCCTTCCCACGCATTGCCAGCACACACACACAAGTAGTAAAGCGTGTTGATGTAATTGGAAATAAACCAAAATACAAAGTTAGTCCCTTGATTTTCATTATGAGTTTTTTTGGACCTTTATTATAAGTTTATTATTACGATACTTTGTAGAAATGACCCATTGTATGGTATATCCTCCATAAATCCATTTTTGTGTTTGTAATGGATGAAATGATATCACTCATGAACAGTTGAAAACAACCAAAACTTTAAATGATAGAATTGGATGAAGTATGAGCAAGTGATGGGATCATGGAATTACTGTAATGAGTTTCTTTGCAATAACATCATTAGTGTCTCATTGGGTTATGCATTTGTGGTGGCTCTTTAAAGATACTCTCTAGATGGTCCTCGTATTAGTTGTTCAATGTTTAGGGAATGCAACTTAAAGATAGAGGTCATGGGTTCAAATCATAACCCCGTGTCCGTAAGTCATTGCATTACGTGATTCACTTCTCTAATATAGGCCATTGAACCGTTCGGTTATTGGGGCCGTCGGAAAGTCGGTTACCCCATTTTATTTTACTCTACAGATGATGCATTATATTTTAATTAAATGTATACCTCCAAGTTTTCGTAACTAAAAGCTTACAGAGCAACTCATGAAACCACACATTCGTTTGGATGATGTCTTGAAGAAATTCAGGTTTGGTGATCGTTGGTGTGATTGGATTCAAAGTTGCTTAATATCAACCAGAGGTTCGATTCTTGTTAATGGAAGTCCAACATCAATTTTAATTCCATAAATGTCTCAAACAGGGAGACCCCTTATCCCCTTTTCTCTTCATCTTGGTCATGGAAAGTCTTCACTTGTCATTTCAAAAAGTTGTAAATGTAGGTTTGTTCAAAGGAGTTGTCTTATATAATTATTTGCAACTATCTCACCTCTTCTACGCGGATGACGCGGTTTTTTTAGGCCAATGGAGCGACTCGAATATTAATACCATAATCCATGTGTTGGAATGTTTTTTTTCGTGCTTCAGGATTACATATTAACATGCATAAAAGTAAGATTATGGGTGTCGCTGTGGAAAACTCTAAGGTTAGTCCCGCTGCTACAAATATCAGGTGTATGACTCTTAAAGCTCCATTTAATTACCTAGGTGTCAAAGTTGGTGGTCGAATGACGCGTATAAACTCTTGGGACGAGATCATCAACAAGCTTCTTTGTAGGCTTTCAAAGTGGAAGATGAAAATTCTCTCTATTGGAGGAAGATTAACTCTCCTTAAACTGGTTTTGAGTTCGATGCCTATCTACTATATGTCAATGTTCAAAGTTCCATCACAGGTGCTGAAAAAATGGAGTCCATTCGAAGTCATTTTTTTAATGAGGCTGATCTTTTTAACAGGAAGATGTCGCTTGTTAAATGGGATAACGTTCTGATTTCTAAGGAGAAAGGGGGCCTAGGCATTTTGAGTTTCTTTGCTTTAAATCGTGCTCTCATATTTAAGTGGGTTTGGTGGTTTAGTACGCAAAATTCCTCACTTTGGTCTAGGGTTATTAAAGATATTCATGGTACGGATGGCAACCTTGGTCGTCCTAAAAAGGCTTGCTACTCGTCTAATTGGAATGACATTGTTAGAGAAGTATCTCTTCTTCATAACAAAGGGATGGATCTCCTTGGTTTTATTAAGAAAAAAAAAAGGTAATGGCGAGAATACTTTGTTTTGGGAAGATTCTTGGAAGGATGATGTTCCTTTCAAAACTGTGTTCCCCAGGATATACGCCCTTGAACGTGATAAGAAAGTTACGGCGGCGACAAAGATTTCTCATTTTGATATGTGCTCTTCGTTACGGCGTATGCCAGGATGTGGGGTGGAACATCAGCAGCTCATGGACTTATGTTCAAAAGTGGACGGTTTACTTCTCCCTAACATGTGTGATCGTTGGTACTGGTCTCTATCAGGAAATGGTGAGTTTTCTATTGCCTCGGTTCGAAACTTCATTGATGATCATATTCTTATGGTGGTTGCTCTCAAAACTCGTTGGATGGCGAAAGAGATTTACAAGAGTATCGCTTCTTGGTGGGATATCAATATCTTGGAGATTTCTTCTTATGAAGATTGGTGGACTTGGCTTATGGCTCTTCCTCTCCCGACCAAGTTAAAGATGTTCTTAGAAGGAGTTTTCTATATCATTTGGTGGTTGATTTGGACTTTTCGCAATAACTCTATTTTTGGTTCTAATCCTCTGTCCAAATCTCGTATCTTAGATGATATTTTGGCTCGCTCTTTCTCTTGGTGTAGGTCTAGATGCAATTCTAATTTTAGTTGGATAGAATGGCTCAAGAACCCTTCGCTTATTCCTTGTAATTGTTTGTTTCTAGCTTTTTGTTAGTGTTTTAATAAATTCCGCTGTTCAAAAAAGAATAACTAGATGTTCATATATTAAACACCAATGTATCGTTGTTTAGAGACATACATTTAATATAAGTAACCAATAAATATTGTTTTAGTACAAACGAAGCATTAAATTTTCGTTTTGATAGCAAAGTGTCGAAGAAAGGTCAAACAACAAATTTAACAAAAGTGAAGGGGTTGAAAAGGATAAATTTTTAAATGGTAAGAACATACTCGTTAGACAACAAAAGGGTTTCTCAACACCGTAGCGGGATTCTCGGCCTCTCCTCAAACACTTCCCTTTTCCGTAGGCCTACATGCATTCTTATTTAAATATTTTCTTTTCCAACTAGAGGTACTTTTCACAAGTCTAAGACTATGTGCAATTAGAGGAGTCAATTTCTGATCCAACATGAAAACCGATTTAAAATCGTCACGAAAATTATTAGGTTCGGATTGTGTTTAAATAGATTTCGAGTCGGGTTTGGATCGACCATCTAACATGTTTATTAGTATATCAGGTTCGAGTTGAGAATAAATTAAGCGGATCGACCTACCAACTCGTTTAAGATTTTTTTTCTTAAATTAAAGATTATTTATATATTACGGGTTAAATAGGTTAAACAGGTCGACCTGCAAACCCGTTTAACCTGTTTAACTTGTGTAATGTGCCAACTTTTGTATATAGAACGGGTTAAATGGATCAACCGAAAACACGTTTAGCCTATTCAACTTGTGTAAACTATTTAACCCGCCAACCCAACTATATATACGGGTTATATGGGTCATGTTCGGGTTATGTGTAAACATGTTAGGGTTGACATAGCTGATCCGATGATTTAAATGAGTCAAGTTTGGGTTGGGGTTTTCTGACCCGCCAACCTGTCAACACGAACCTGACCCGAATTGGCAACCCTATGTGCAGTGGTGGTGATGAGACACCTTACACTCCCATCCTCACGATCCACCATTGTTGCACCCTTCCGACTCATGCGTGAGACTAGACCAAAAAACAAGTGAATGGTGATGTAGCTCGCCATTCGGACATTGTGTAAAAAGTGAGCCTCCAACTATCTTGGAGTATTTATTTGATTTATAAGTATGTGTATTTTATGAGTTATGTTTATATAAATCAAGTTATTTAAATGAGATGTAAAGGAGTGATGACCATTGTACGTGAAAGGTGAATAAAGGTAATGTGATAAATGATGATGTGACGCTGAAATAAAAATTGATAAAGTGGTGTTGAAGGGTGACCGTTGCACGTAGTCTAAATGTATGTTTGTGTGTAAGAACAAGCTTGTTAGATCTTTTAAAAACTTGACCTTTGAGAATAAATTAACTTACATGATATTTGCTTGGCACAAAAGTTTATTAAAGTATCAATGATAAACATGCAAACAAATAAATTATATCCGAGTTGAATTTGATGTATTTTTATTTCATAAAAGTTTGAAATGTGTTATATAATAATTTTTCTGTCTTAAATTTATTGTTCACGTTTTTTTTCTCAAACTAACAGTCCTTTTTAAAAAATAAATAGAAAATTTAGATCAAGTTTTCATATTATTCTCATTTGAGGTTACTATTACACATTTTAAAGAAGTTATAAATTAATGAGTTAAAGATAAAATTACCATTCTGCATTAAATAAGAAAAGAAAGCTATAACGATGATGTTTTACATAAACTTTTTTTTATTTTTATTTTTTTTTCGATAAACAATTATTTTGGGACGTAGACAGTATCATTATGCACGCGAAACGTCTCTATAAAACTTTTAGTTTTCTGCTAATTATACTATAAGTGTCGGCATCATCTATAGATTTATTTAATTATATTCGTACCTTCTTAATTATTTTATATTTACATTTCATCTAGCTAACATGTAAAATCTATACGAATTACAAGACAAACAAAACAAAACCGCAAAGCCATCCGTGTTTAGCTCATTTTGGTTTTTAGCTCAATTTTATACACGTTAACAACAGTTCTTCTCAGTTTGATGTTTAGCTCGACTTATTTTGATTTATGCTTGATATTAAAGACTTTTAACTGTTTATTTGCTATTAATCATCTTAAAAGAAAATGAAACTAATAATGCCTAGGTTAATTGTACACTTTTAAACTGCTTGTTTTTTTTACGTGCAGGAGCTTTTGTTCTAATGATTAACTTACTGTGTATAGTTTTTATTGTATGAAGTGTAACTTTTGATAACACTTTTGCTAGATTCGGTTATCTAGTGTTAAGTTAATACCCACATTTCTATTAATTATTTGGCATGGGCTATATTTTTAAAATTCTTTTGGCACTTAGTAGAGATACCCATATCTTGCTAACATTAAGTCTAATACACGTAATCGGTTGTTTAAATGACAGTCTGATTCCTAACTAAGCAATTTAACGTTAGGATGTCCTATCCTATGTTGAATTCGTATTCCTAATATATTTTCTACCCTTTTCATTGTCTCCATTGTAAAGCATCGGTAGTGTTGTTTTATTTCATGAAATGCATATATCCTGGTTATAATAGAACATGTGAACGCTTTGGTCAAGATATGTGTAGTACTGCTAATTAAACAGTAATTTGATCAGAATAAAAGTAAATAAAAAATAAATATTAGTTTGCAATGTTTCATTAAAATCAATATTTAAGCTTTGAGAAATACAAAAATTCAATATTAAATCTGACGAATATTGCTCAAGAAAGTGTTTTGGTGGATTTTAGATAAGTATTACGTACATAATAATAATAATAATAATAATAATAATAATAATAATAATAATAATAATAATAATAATAATAATAATAATAATAATAATAAATTCTATGCATTTAAAGTTATAAACGGCCAGAAATATAATGCTAATTTTGCATGGTTCTTCACATTGTTCAAACATTTATCTTGTGTTTACAAACACTTTGGTAAGCACATTCACCATGTAAGTATGTAACGAACATAAATAGTTCATTACTGAAAAATTAGTGAGATACTTCTTTCGACACCACGGGTTATGTACTATCACCACACACTCGAAGTCTCGAACAAATAAAACTCCAAAAAATATATATTATATAAAAATCTCTAGTTATGCAAGGAATTATAACATGAGACTCGAACCAAGTTGGTCACATGGTACAACTATTAGTTGTTAATGTATTCTATGGTCACTTCTGCTATTCCATCAAAAGCGGGGCCCATTCTTGCATGAAAACTCATGACTCTCTCTTTGACATCTTTCATAATATCCCATCATATTTAACTCTTGATTTAGATACATCCTCTGAATGCTATTGTGTGTGTGTTTTACAAAGAGATCTTCCAAAGAATATATATTCAATCCACATTCCATAAGCTAAGTAGTGACGTCACTACATCCTGATTTACATACATCCACTCTCATTGTGTCATTGTGTGTGTTTCTATTTTGATCGTTTGGATCTTCTAGTTTCTTGCTATTATATGTGGTAATCATCAAGCGATGTTACTTTTTGGCAAAAAGCGAAGATCATCCACAATGGTATTGCTTTTCATCTTCTTTTGGTTGCTCCAAATATGTGTTTTGAACAATGAGTGTTGCAGTGTAAGAGCTATAAGGATACTATCATCATCATCAAGTAAAGAGTTGAACGAGATTAAAAGAGCAAATCTTTTTAAAAAGTTCTTCAATGGTGATCGATATCGGCAAAAGATGAACACTACTACGAGTGTTTCTAAGGGCAAAGGCTTCCAAGAAAACAAAAGAACGATACCCAGTTGTCCTGATGCTCTTCATAATTAGAAAAAAAAGGTTAATCGAGTAGTATAGTTATTTCTTTTAACTTTTCCTTTCGAGTTTAATTTGGTAATCTACTATACGCAACAAGGTTGCCACATTTATGTGACACATTTATCTGGTTACTAGCTGTAACCAAATAAATTTGTTACTTTGAGCGTGACAACCTTGTTGCTATAAGTTTAAAGTAGTTTAGTATCTTACTCGGAAAATAAGTTAAGAGTTTAGTATCTTTTGGTTTTGAAGTTTGTTTATTATGCAAAATTAATGGCCACGTTTTTTCCAAAACTCTGTATATTTTGGAATTAGCTTGGGCAAAAAAGCTTTGGTTTTTGTTGGTAGATGAAGAAATTTAAAGTTAGGCATCATGATGTATAAATATAGTATCTGAAACTTAATAGTATTGAAATACAGTTCAACTCTTGTGACTTCTTTGTTTAGCTTTGGATATAATCATTGTAATGTACTTATTTCTATGTTTTGGTTATTCGTGGATAAAGTGTTACAATGACATATCAACTTAAAGGGCTAACATTCAAGTGTGGTTATTTCGTCTCCATTATTACTTTCCGTAACACATTTTTAAATTAGCTAAACCTGTCTTTTAAAAAGTAAATATTTGTCTGGTATAATAAAGTAAGCTTTGTATAAAATATGTAGATGGGTAAGGATCCAGTGAGAAGAAAACTTAAAATGAGAAGAATGAGAAATAATTATAACCACACATTTGAGATGCATCGACTTGATTTAGATGTATCTCTATTCATTTAGATGCATCCCAATTAGTTTCGAAAGTGATTTTGAAGTGAAAACGATGCAAAGTAGTACTAAAACCAAATTTGACCCGCAGAGGACGAAAAATGTATAGGATTCGTCTAACTTGATAAAATGCATCTAATATATGTATATGCATATAATTTTTTGCTAGAAAATATATTATGGTGCATCTAAAAGACTAGGGATGCATCTAATTCAAGTCGATGCATCTCAAATGTGTAGTTATAATTATTTCTCATCCTTCTTATTTTAAGTTTTCTTCTCATTTGATCCTTGTTCATATGTAGATGGCATAGTATAGTAGACCTTTTATTTTTGTAAGGTGGTCCTGTGGAATTTGACATGATCTACAAACATCCCATCTCTACATATTCAATCATGGCTCATAAACATCATTCTTGCCAGATTCCTTACTAAAGCAACACGAAAGGTTTTAGTAATTTCTTAGCCAGAGTCAGTTCATTGTTGAAGCTTTTATGATGAACTTCTATGTAGATGGTAAAAAGAATGTGATCACAAATCTCAAACTATGTACGACGGAGTATTATCATAGATTCATATATATAGATGCATAGACATATTGAATAGATTATGTTGATGGAGATCACCTCATCATTCATCTTAATTAATGTTGAAAAAGAATGCAAAATTTTGTTTTTTCCTGCATCTTGATAGCATATGGATTATCCTAAACCATACGATATTTTGGTTATTTAGACTTCACAATGTGTGTTAAGATCATTTTTGAAGCTTTAATGGAGATGCAAAACATTGTGTGATAGACTTCACATCAGTAAACATATCTATAAACAAATCTCTCTTAAGAGAGCTTGGTGCGGGCAGTTGTTTGCCCGTCATATGCACCAAAAACGGACGAATGACACGCCATACTGCATTTTTCGTCTTGTTGTTCGTCCGCCGTAAGGATTTTAGCCGTTCAAACCACATACGCCGTTCACTATTTTTTTCTTCAATTTTTAAACGTTTGATAATTGTAAAAAGCAATGACACAAAATAAATTAAACCCTTATACCAAATCACAATTTACATACACTTTCACTTACATTTTATTCCACTCTTTCATATTTCATATACTTTTAATTTCCATGGATCTTTTCGACGTTGAAACTTGAGCCGAAGAATTATTACATTTATACGATTGTCATGAACAATTTCTAGCCTTTGATGACGATGAAGTAACTAGTTCACACACTTTGACGTATATACCCCAGAGTATTAAGCCGACGAACAACGTCTGCTGAAAGATTATTATGGGGTTGGTCCAAAATATCCTGAAAGGAATTTTAGGCGACGATTCCGATAAGGCGTAAACTATTTTTACAAATAGTCGAATGTATAATTAACTATGATGTTAAACCTATTCCTGTGCACTTTAAATTTTTAGTTCATGAAATTAGTATCCACTCTATAATGAAATGCACGGCCGCTATACGCTAATTGGCGTACAGGATAACACCCGATGCTTTTAATAAATGTTTACAAATTGGAGAACGTTGTAGTCGTAAAAGTTGAGACACTTTTTCCAAATGTATATGGGATTTATACTCGGAAGAGTATTTAAGAAAACCCTCCCCAATAATATTATGCGGCTATGTGAAAAACACAAAAACTATCATGGGTTCCCGGGTATGCTTGGTAGTATAGATTGTATGCATTGGGAATGGAAAAATTGTCTGAATGCTTACAAAGCGAAGTTCCAACAGGGGGATCACAAACATCCGACAATAATGCTTGAAGCAGTTGCATCCCAAAATTTATGGATTTGACATGCATTTTTGGTATAGTGGGTGCAAATAACGACATAAATTCTCTATAAGGGTCAAATTTGTTTGACGACCTCATTGACGATCACGCTCTCGAGGCCCTATTTACGGTGAATGGTAAAACATATACCAAAGGATATTACTTAGCAGACAATATTTATTCCACTTACGGTGAAAGAAACTACGTGACAAAGAGGTGCATAACAACCTTCGATCTAATCTTGTGGATCATCTTTGGCAACGACAACTAGAATGACAACAACAAGGCGATATGTAGTGTCTTTATGTATAGTATCTTTTTCTTTTCGAAATGCTGTATTCTATTTATGTATTGTAATTTTAATTTTAGATTAATGAAATGTTGATTGTTTGAAATAAATTAAAAGGAAAAAAAATGGGACTCACAAGTGGTACCAATAACATTTTATTGGAATTTTTGTTGGGAAGGTATTTGGTTGTTGGTGTGTTATTAGAAACCTGCTGAGGTGGCAGACGAATAACGTGTTATTCGTCTCTGCCACACCAAGCACTCTAAGTACGCATTTAACCCGAAAGGTGTAGCTTTGAGTGCAATGTGTGGGGAGAACGAATAACACGTTATTCGTCCTACTATCTCAACGCCACCTCATCTCTCTCTTCCAATAACACCTGTAACTAAAACACCCTTCCTAACAAAAAAACCAATAACACTTTGTAGGTCCCACAAAAATACCCACCTACTCACAAAAAATAAAATAAATAAATAAATAAAATAAAATAAATGGTGTTTGTTATTGCCTTGGCTAAATGACCAATGGCGGACGAATGGCTAAAAGGGTAGTGCAGGATGGTGGACGAATGGCATGTTGTTGGTACCTATGGAAGACGAAAAATGTTCCCACACCGAGCACTATTAGTAGTGAGTCATTGAGATTATCAAACATAGAGGCTTCACAACTTTTTGGGCAGCTTGCGACACCTATTCCTACAACACACATGTCCTCGTAAGGCTGTGAAATGAAGAGATTTTTCAAAATAGCTTATTGGCTCGATCCCAAATTTCCCGGTCCGCACAATACAACAACAATAATAAAAGATAAGCAATACAAAGGAATATAAGAAGACGCCTCCCCCCTTGAGATCCGCTAATGTCAAATTCCAACGTTCTTCAATAATCCTCATAAATGACCCACAAATTCAATTAATCGGTCCAAGAGCAACTAGTAACCCACTATCGTAGAATTAAAAGAACTACAGGGTAGGCTAGGTGTTAAGTGTAACGAAACAATCATTTAACTTATTTTAAGTAAACCGGAATCTCCTATTCAGAAGATATCTTTCGGTCTTTTCAGAATACTTAATGGAAACAGTTAACATGGGGGTTAAAAAAAAGATTTTGTCAATAGGTTTCTTAATGTATCTTACACTTAAAATGAGTGTAACTAATAAGATTTCATAGGGGAATTGAATAATCAGTGTGAAAAGTCAATATACACAATACATAACATAATTGTATGGGCTTATTTGGTTTAAATCCTAAAATTTCTGCCTTTTATCCTAACTCAACCGATTACACCATGTTACCCCAGTGCAATGCTCATTTTGGAGGTCTTGATATGCAAAAATGGTCATGTTCTAAAGTTTACTACAAGCAACCGGCACACACTCAACTAATTCTAAGTAAATAAGAATATCCTATTCGAAAGTTATCTTTTCGGTCTCAATACTAAATAATCATGTAAAAAAAGCTAGAAATCCTCACATATAGAATAATAAGGGTTATGCGCACTCGGTTACACGCTTAAATAGTTCAGTTATAATAAACATGTCCAAAATTTAAAATCATGGCATAAATTTCATAAAAAACTAGCAAGAAGTACAAACATATTTTAATTCTATTCCCCCCCCCCCCCCTTAAAAGTAAAATTGTTTGCAAGATAAGGACACATAAGAACTTAATCCACGTATCTAGAGTCTTCTTCTACTCTATTATTAATATCGAGTCTTCTTCTTCTTCTTCATCTTACTCGATATTCTAGGTGTCTTGTGTATGAAATACTTAAACACTCTCATTAATTTGTAAAGTCTTACACGTGTGCGGAGAATCAAGTGTAAAATCTTATCTAGGTGCGTATAAGCAAGTGTAAAGTCTTGTCCAGGTACAGATAAGCAAGAGTGTAAAAGTCTTGTACTGGGTGCGGTCAAGCCTTGTACAAGGTGCAATCAAGCTTAGGGTTTTATACTTTTTTGGTAGAATTCTTGTAATAGGTGTGAGAGTTCGCGAGGTACCTGTAAGTGGGTCTGGGTGCGGAACTCCGTTAGGTGCTAGCTCGGGTCAAGGTGTAGATCGGTGAGAGCTGTGGTGTATAATTTATCTGCCGCAAGGATGTTGTACTAGTGAATGGTATAGGTGTCTCGGTTCGCAGTTAGATGTACGGAAGATCTAAACCCCTCATCTTGAACCAGTATAAATCGGTCTATTTTTCTCTCTTTTCTCTTCCCTTAACTTGGTTCTCAATCTACTTAAACTTAAAATAAGTTGATAAGAGCGCACTAACCCCCTCCCCTCTCTATTGCTCTACAACAGTAAAAGATCGGAATGAACCCATGACCCTTTCTATAATCAACACATTATCCAAGGCCACAAAAACCGACCTCAAAACCATGACCCAACAATGAACCTTACATTCTTGCAAGAAAGTAACTCGAATATGTTGCAAACAAAATACCCATAGAAAGCTGAGGGAGGTGAGAAGAAGTATATATGTTAGAGAGTAGTGGGAAGGAGGTCCTCCCGACCACCGGAAAGGTAGTCGAATGCAACTGCTGTTTAGTTTTAAGGTTTTGATGGGGAAAAAGATATTAAAGAGAAGAAAAGGTTTTCGTTCCGTAATAATGATGGTAATGGTAATAGTTTACAAGAAAAATATCTATCCAAAGTAACTCTTAACAATGTTTGCTTGATTTTTTTTTTTATTTTATTTTTTAATTTTTTTTTATTTCATCTCCTTTAGTGTATTCTGGTTAAGATTAATTTTAGTGATAATTTTTGTTACAAAACTCGGTATCTATAAGGACCTTATTCATAAATAAAAGAAAGCGGATATATCTCATATTCAATTTTGCATTTTTAACTCTAACACTCTAGATTGACCTCTAGTCACCTGATAAAACTTAGACAATTTTGGAGATACATATGATATTAAACTCGGAAAGGTATGAAATAATGGGAACGAGGATGGCGTTGGCCCGGCACCTTGCGGCCGGGGTGGTCTTTTTTGCTGTTGTATTTGTTTTTTGATGTCTTAGTGAGCCGTAAAGTGAAAATACATTCAACATTGTATTTTACTATTCGTTAACATGTAATTGTTTAAGAGTGTTTCTTATTCATACTTTTAGAGTTTATAATAACCAAAGAGTTTTGACACTTTCATGTCTTCCTATTCCTATTTCTATACCGTTACAAAAGAAATAGTTTCCAATACCTCTGGGTTCAGTTGCAGAGTCTGTAAAATCAGCAGCAGTTGTGACCGCTCCCAAATGCAGGGCCATAATTCAAGCCGTAACCTAGAGAGTATCAGGCATAGGAAAACTAAAACCTCGATCATCCTTTAGTTGATCCTCTTTCGGCCCAACTTCAAGTGTACCAATTGTGTCTGCAAAATATCATTGATAGTGGTTTAACACAGTCGTAAGCTTTCACATGCAACGAATCATGAAAGAAGTTTGTGTATGTACATGAAAAAAAAATAACACAAATCAAACAATTGTGTGTGAATTTGTATTAATAAAACTTTCTGGTATTACTACTGTTAACTCGATAGTGAGACTTATGACTGTCAACTCGATAGTGAGACTTATGACTGTTAACTTGATAATTCATGACGTAACCGATGGTAAAAGAACAGGGGTCACTGTAAAACTTGCCTTTTCAGTTAACAGTAGCTTACTTTTTGGTAATACTTACTTGTAACAGATAAAACTGTAGTAGCTTACTTTATTGGTACAATTTGAAAGAAGACCACATCTACAGTCTTTTATGCAAAAAAGATGCAGTTGTTGTTGTACCAAGTGCCTTCACTTCCATTTCTTCTAGATCCCAACTATAAAGCGTACGTGCAACTGCTGTTGCAGCTTCTTTATCAGCCTGTTCCTGTAAAATCATGTTAACAGATTTAGTACAACTTTACAACAGTAGAATACCGAATACGGTTCATCGTAAAAAAGTACACTGATTAGCTAGATATGTTCTTTGTTTTGGTGGTTGATAGGGGTCGTTGTGGGGCCCACCAAAAATAATTTGTAAAGGGGAGGGAAAGATACGGATACAAATCAAAACACCTAAGTATAATGACAAGTATAGATCTCCCAGATGTCGTTCTAAAGGAATGGTGAATTTGAGACGCGCGTTTTAGTTCTTCGTTTGATGCTTAGATACCACAATTTTTGGGTTATAATAATTATAAACTAAAGAAAAACTAAAAGGAATCATAAGGCAAATAATAACTAAGGCAAAATAACAACTAAAATGAAAACTAAAGGGAACTAATACAAAATAAAACTAAGGAAATCTAAGGAATAAACTACGAGATAAGCTAAAATGATAAGGGCAAAAATATAAAGGAGAAATATACTCGTTTGGATATGGTTGACTTTTAGTGGTAACTAAGTGGTAATTTGGATTGAATTATAATCATCCATTCCAAATCACTACTTAACTACCACATTAAATCAACCAATCACCAAACAAGCATATAATAAATCTACTCTAACATCCTAATATCGCTAAAAAAAAACAAACATAATAATAATAAAAATAAACATGACGAAATTAATTAAGCAAAACATGGCAATTAACAAAATAAAACAAAAGTAAAGAAAATGATAGGAGAGCACCGGATATGGATTAAGCGTAATGGCGACGATAAGGACACTAAACTAAAAACCCCATCCAAATGCTCAATATACCCAAATACTCCATAATACCCAATAATCTTCGTCAAATCTTCAAAAGGTTGAAACTTTTTTGTGAATTTAGAGTGAAGTGAGGGATAAAGTTTGCAACTATATAATTTAGAAAGCTTAAAAACATTATAAAACTTGATTTAAAAACTAATTTAACACTAAAAATGCTAAAAGATCAAAACTTTATTGAAAAGAAATGGTAAATATGAGTTTTACAACTAAAAGATTTAAACTTTATAAATTTTAGAGACTAAAAATTATGATTTTTATAAAAAGATTAAAACTTTATATGATTTAGACTAAGAAAAGCATTAAAAACATTAACTTTTACAAATTTAACTAAATATAAGCAATAAGAACAAGCAATTAAAACAAAACATTAATTTTATAAAAACCTCGAAACATAAACACACTTCACAGACCAAAGTGTATGCTTAATACAAAGATCAATTAAAGAGCAAAGTCTACATTTAAAAGTAAATTGTGATTGAAATAAAATTGAGCGTAAAACAAAAGGATAGATCGCTCCTTCTTTGCTCGTGCCCTGCTACTTAAACCTCATCCAAAGAAAGCCGACCGTTGAGTTGCAATTTCATGAATGTTCCAGCAAATTGGGGCCCATAAAAAGATAACGGCTAACTTTCGTTTTGAAAATAACGTTGGAGTGTGAGAGTGGAGCGGGGTCCCATTAGAGAAACAACTAGTAACAATTCAATTTGATATATGTTGGCACGTGGGTAACTTTTATTCATTTTTGTTGTAGCCACTTTGCAAAACAATGTCAAACAAGAAGGGACCAGGTGGCATTGTATTTGCAATTCTTGGAGTATTCATTTTCTACTTCAATTCGTTAGGCTTTTATCCCACGCCGGACTGCCTTGGGTTGCTGCTGCTACATCTTGGAATGGGCCTTATTTAGTCTTGGACTAAATCTGTGCAAATTCGTGGTTATATCTGCCGCTATATCAATTGCAATTTAGTTGGGCTGAATCTGGTTTCATCACTTGGGCTTTAATTGGGCTTCCATTTAAGTTTCACAAATCTTTGAACAAGCTCCCAATTATCTTCTAAAAAATCTTTAATATCTTCTAATCTTTAAATAATCATCATTTGCTCCACTTTACTCCAATAATTCTTCAATTGTACCTTAAAAATAAAATAACGAAAAGATGTAATATTTGCAATTAAAAGCGCAATATTGTTATTTATATTAGCATAAACGGGGGCATTTTTTATAATAAAACATGTATAATCGTGATTTTATCAGTGGTATACTTTCTTTACCTTGTTCCAAACTAAATCCACCGCTACTGATGTTTTGCAAATTGTAGTTGTTATTTCGTCTGCAACATATATGTTGTTTATAAGAGGTGTTGGCCGAACGCAATTTTTGGTCAGCTTCTGCTTGACGTCTATTAGGATTAAGTGTATCATTTGGCTGTTCAAACGGACGCTGGTGAGCAGTAGCGTTTCATACGGCACCGATATTATAAAAAATGGCAATAGAAATCTTATCAATCCAAAGCTGCAATAAGGGCACCAACCCAAATAGGCATTACGCCATTGCTCAAAATCTTGATGGCAATGGCACTTTCAATCACCTCTTGAATATCAGCAGCAATCAACGCTTTATCTGTCATAAACCAAGCTAACCAAATAAGGTAAAACAAACACTCCCTTAAGCAGTTTATCAGTTTTCCTCTATAAGCATAAGGATAATCAACCCTAAAAACCCTTAAAGATTACCTTTACTTTTAACAAACTATGTGGATCCACGACACCATCACACCACCGCCGTGGATTATCAATAAACAACCATCACCACTACTGCAATTGAGACCCCAAATCACACTATGAACCATAAGTTCAACATAAAGTAATAATAATAATAACAATAATAATAAAAAAAAAAAAAAAAAAAAAAAAAAAAAAAAAAAAAAACCTTCTAAGAAGATGGATGGTTCTTCATGCGGTTAAATTAACCAGCAACAGAAATCAGCAAAACCAAAAACCAAAAACCAAAAAAAAAAAAAAAAAAAAAACAAAAAAAACAAAAAAAACAAAAAAACAAACTTTATATCAAATAACAATTATCACAAGTTAAGGCTCGGATCGAGTATAAGTGCGGGCACTAAAAACCCCAAATCTGAACCTTTAAACAAAAGTTCCCAGCAAACCATAACTCTTGTACTATGGTTGTACCAGAAAAACCCAAATGAAAACCCTCACTCCTCCATAACTCTTGCACCATAGTCGGCTGTGATCTTGAATGTTATATCTCTAAAATCTTGTACACAAAAACTTTAAATCTTCTCATCTTGGTACCTCATTCTTCCCAATCTTCTTAATCGTCTCTGGTACACAAGTGTGTGTTGATGGTGACTTGATGAAGCTTCTGGATATCGCTATACTTATCAAAGGATTTTTATTTATTTATTTATTTATTTATTTCGCCTGGACAACATGGTAATTGGATCGTTTGAGGAGGATCAAAATAGCCCAAATATTTTTGGCGAGAAACACCCTATGTAAAATGGCAGCGTTTTGAATGCCATTTAATCTAAACATATATAATGGAATGACCACTAAACACTAACAAAAACATTTAAATATTGGACCACATAGGAGGACCTATAAGAATTACAAATCCATGCATTGATTCATTTATTATGGGAACATGTTGCCATATGAACGGAATTGATTTACACAAGATTGATGGAGACACTTAGGCTATATTTGGTGCAAAGCTTTTTGGAGCTTTTTTGGGCGATGAACGATGAACGATGAAAATGAGCTTTTTGATTTTTGGTGTTCGTTTGGCATGAGAGTTGTGAGCTTTGCTATTTTTTAGAAAAACTCATTTTTCTAATGCTTCTTTGTGAAGCTGTGAGCGGTGAGCAAGAGCTGTGGTTACTGCTCACAGCTACTTTTGTCAAACATAGCCTTAAAACCATTAGATACTTATACAATATTGACATGTTATTTTAACAGTTTGTCTATATTTGAGTGCGCAAATAAAATGAAAGAAAACAAGTATTCAAATCAACCATATACGAAATTATGAGTCAACAAACCATGTGTTCAAGGTCCAAACCAACAAATAAATCATGTGGCCTCAACCAAGTTCATTTGACTTTTTTTTTTTTTCAACTTTTGAAAGTCATGAATTCAATTATCTAAGAACATCAATATCATATTTTAATTATGTGAATTCATTGGATAAGATTTGTTTTCTTGTTGTATTTTATGTGAGCCCCTATCACTTTTTAACTAAAAAAATATATTTGCATGTCCTATTTTTTTGTCCATGAGTACTTTTCATGTGGGTTCTTACCTTCTTATCTAATGCCCTTAGGGCATTGGTTAGACATTCCCTTTAATTATATCATTTAAAAAAACTAAAAGAACAAAGATATTACGACTTCCATTTCTTGAATGGCTACATGATTACAATGTATCATAACTATAGCCTAAAGCAATTGTTTTGCTCATATGTTAGGTTAAGAACTATGCTTCAAAACCTTTGAAAGACCGCGAACAGTTGAAGGTGTGGTTCGGCAACAACCACCAATAAGTTTGGCTCCTGAATCACGCCATCTGGTCGCTAAAACCTTGAACTTGTCATCATTGAAACACTTGGATGGCTACATATAAAAAGCAACCATCATCAAACAAAGACATAAATAGCTTGGAAAACACTTTGTTTTTCATAACAAAAAACTCACCAGCCATCTTTTCTGGATACCATCCCATGTCTCGCCACTATTTGGGTAAACAACAATCACTTTCGCAGTTAACTGCATAATAATTTAACAAAATTAAAAAACCAAAAATTCACAAAACGAAATTTTTACATTTAGTCATGTTTTACCTCCTTGAATTTTTGGACAAGACTATGAACAAACTGCGGTGGAGCACAGTTTATCCCGACAGCCTCGATTCTTTTGCTCTTGTTGAGTACTTGAAGACAATCATCAAAGCTCTCTCCTGAAGGAGCATTTACACCATCTACTGAACTAAAACAAATCCATGATGGGATTTGAACATTTTCTTCTTCAAGTAATTCGGCTATAGCCTGTTTACAACAAGAACTTAATTTAGGATTTAAATTTTTTTTTTTTTTTTAAAAAAAAAAAAAAAAAAAAAAGTTTTCAAAATTTTTAAGAGCAATTAAACAAAGTGATTACTTGAGCTTCAAGCTTATTTGGAATGGTCTCGAAAGCAAGGATATCAGGACCAGCTTCAACAAGAACTTGCAATCGACGTCTATGGAAGTCCTTAAGCTTTTCCAAGTCGACATTGTCCCCATAACACCCACTGAAAGCATAAAATTCAAATACCAAATTAAGTTGTAGTCACGTCTAGCCCAAAACTTCTCAATTTTATTTAAAAGATGGTACTAAAATAATAAATAATAGTGCATGGCCTGCCAATTTAGATTTATATATGGGTCTCTTTTTCTAACATGTAAGACAGGTTGTTACAAATTAATTACCTGTATTCGGAGCCATCAGCAAGATACGCACCGTAGCTTCCAACGGAGGCTGCAACTAGAGCTCGGTTATACGAATGATCACCAATCTTTTCCACTGTTTTCCAAAAAACATCACGAGCGTCCCTTGCTAACTTGACACTCTTCTCTAGTAGTTTTTCGCCTTGTTCAAGGGACAGTCCCCTTGATATGAATCCAGGAAGAGTAGCCTAAATTCCACCACAATCACATTCAGTTTCATTTTTAAAAGGCACATTTTTTATATCAATTATCAAAACAAATGGATAATTTATTTAGGGGTGTTTCTTTTTTTCTGTTAGTGGAAGCGTGAGTCCATCTATTTAATATTATTTGTTTTGTAAGTGGGTTCATTTTTTCCATGTTTGGTCCATCCCCATATTAGTAGTATAAGGGAGACTCCCCCATCCAGACTCATTAAGAGCCATGGGTCCCACGCATCCCCCTTAGTATATACTACCACTCAAAAATATACTAGTACATTTTTTAAAATCATGGTCACCCATATATTGATACTATTTAACATACCAGCCAAGTATGTACATGTATTGTATATGTTCAACTATATGTCTATATCCAATGACAAAATTGTCTTAATTATATAAAAAAAGGTTATATATTTGGACATCCTTAGCTGATCTGATATGAAGACGTTACAATTATATCCGCACCGGCTTCCAAATACTCCAAATGAACCTACATTTTATATTTCCATCAATACATTGCATTCAAAAAACCGAACAGAATTTATACACCCATATACAACCGATCAATATAACAATAAAATTTAAAAGTTTTGTCTACCTTAGATATAAGATGAGGACTATTAATCAAACAAAGTGCACTCCATAGAGGATCATTAATGTCAGCACCATGAATCTCAAGTTGTGTAGCAAAACCACCATCAATAACCGCGCAACCACCGGCTTTTTCGATATAATTTTCCAACATGCCAACCCTTTGTTCCTCATTTTTAGTCTCAAATAGGACACCCATAATTTTGTTTTGGTTTTAACGCGTTCGAATTGGAATGATGAAGCTTATGATATATTTATATTATGGGTATGAGGAAAACGGTGTCTTAGAAGACAAGCAAACAGGCTGTATATTTTATGTGTTGTAAAGGTTGAAGCACGCCATGTTCAGGTTGATATGAGGTGGTATTTAAAGGCGTTGATGACGGAACAAGTTAGGAAATAGGCAAAGGGTGAATGGGGACGCGTATGTATATTAGATTCTTACTTGACTTCCACTTTGTACGATTTTTTATTCTTAATTCCTAATCTTTAGCTAGACTAGGATTATGCACCGCTATAAAGTCGCACTATGTATATATCGGGTCAGAAACCCGAACCGAACTTGACCTATTTAAATCATCAAGTTAGCTACGTCAATCTTAACTTGTTTACACGTAACCCGAATCTGACATATTTAACCCGTATATATATGTTGATACAAAAGTTGGGCGTACCTGGTTGTTTGGCTTTGCTCTTATATCAATTCGTTCCTTAGCACTTTGTTACCTGCGTACTAAGAAAAATAAACAACACCGTTAGGCTTATCGAGGGATTGTCTCCCCCGATTAGACTCCGGCGTGAGAGTAAGTAATCGATTTAGGGTTTGGTTGAAGAGTTAGGGTTGTATATCGTACCTTTAATGAGAATCGTGTGATTCTATATATAGGGGCTAAGAAACCGTGTTTCTTGCTCCTCACTCTTCGCACGCGTGGTGCTTATCCAAGGTAAGGATATCTATTCCTTGAATAGATACTCCTTATCGTTACCCGGTGGGTTAGATTAGGCCTTTGGGCTTCGTGGGCCCAAGCGTTGATACCACAGCCCATACCATTTGTCATGGTAGCCCATTCGTGATGGGCTTAAGTGTAAGTAATGTCTATCATTTGGGCTTGCGGCCCAAATATAGGCTATACGTCATCATGTCCCCCCAGTCTAGTATGCGCGGCACGTAGCCGCGGGTACTAGACTTAATGTAAGCAGCGGTAAGCGTGGCGGGAATTTAAACAAATTGTTACCGCCTTTTTGGAGGTGCAATGCACCTAATAGGTGCAAAATAGTTGCCTCGGAGATCGGGGGTAGTGTCCACGTATCACTTGGGATTCGGGAAAAAGTGTTGTACCTTTTGATCTTCCAGCCACACGTTTACTGTGAGTGGGATCCACGTGGGCGTGAATTAGGGTTTTTACCACCCTATATAAGAATGCCGCCCCCCTTTATTTTCACCACACAGTAAAATACACACACAACCACTATTTATCTTCTTCATTTTGAGAGCGTTTTTGCTAGAAAACCTTTGAGCTTCCGTAGGTAATCTTTGTGTGCGTCCACTTAGGTTTAAGATGAAAATTGTCGCTCAATTAGATGAGTTTCGCTCTGTGATGTCTGTCGAGGATGTGATGCATTTTTCTTCCGACTATATTGTGCCTTTGGATGTACATCCAGAGGCGCCAGATGTCGATGCATGTATAGCAGACTTCCCCGAAGGGAAGATAGGTTTATACAAGAAATTTCTTGAGTATGCTAACTACCGCGTACCTATATCTGTATTTCTGAGCGATTTGCTCAATTACTATCGCCTTCACATCTCTCAGCTGCACTGTATAGGTGCGGCGAAGGTGTCTAATTTTGAGATAAACTGCCGTTTATTGGCGATAGAACCCACCGTAGACTTGTTCCGCTCCTTTTACCACTCAACGTGGTCAAACGGTTGGGTATCCTTTGCGAAGCGCCCGGGGGTGTTTCAGTGTTATACGGAAAAAGTTGACGCACTCAAGAATTGGAGGGAATATTTCTTTTGGGTAGACGACGTGGTCTTTCCCTCCAATTTTGAGTTTTATACTCAGGCGTCCTTACCAAAGGATGGGCGTCCCGCACCCGGTTCATATAAGATTGCTGACGCGCAGACGTTAGATGCCAATCGATTGGCCATTAACCCTTATCCGGAGGAGTTTTTGGTTCATGTAGGATTGAGTCGCGCGTATTTTGGCGCGGCAGATGAGGTTCCCACTTTCCTAAGTGAGGATGGCCGGGGTGGGTGTTCATCCTTTGTAATTGTTTGTAAGTATTTTATTCTTTTTCTTCGCGCATTTGCCAACTAACTTTCGTTGTTTGCTTGCTTTATTTTATATGTGCAGAGATGGACTTGTTCGCGGTGGTGAAGCTTGACAAACCAAAGCAGGTCACCATAGGGGTTCGTCCCTTGAGGGAAGGGGAGCCGCCCCTACTTGACGCGACCGCGGGGCATTTGACTGCTCTGCCCTCGGCCGCTCCTGAGGAGACGCCCCCACTCGTAGTGACGCCTGTGCAGACTGTAGCTCCCGAGGTGGTGGCGGAGCCTACTGAGAAGTCGGTGCCAGAGGTGGAGGTGGCGCATGAAGAGGCGCGCTCAGGGTCATCTGATAGCATCCGGATCCTGAAGCCTGAGGAGGTGCTGAGAGAGGAGGTTGCGCAGAACTTAAAGCGCAAGGGAGAGGCTGGAACTAGTGGCACCAGCAAGAGGCGTCGACACGTCATCAGAGATGCAGGGTCGAACGCGGAAGAAACTTCGACCTCCGGCGCACGGTTGAAGGCTGGTGCGTCGCCGTTTCTGTAAGTGTGCACTCCTTCTATTTATTTATTTATTTATTTTTTTTTTCAATTACTTGTTGTAATTTTTTGCTGAATGTCTTTTGTTGCGTAGGGACGACGGCGCGAAGGATGATGAGGTTTCCTCTCCGCAGAACGAAAACAGGGAGGGGAATACCGAGGCTGTTGATGGTGGTGAGGCGCAGCGGCTGATGGATGAGCTGGCTGCGACCACTGCCCGCCAAGCTGAGCTTGTTGCTCAGCTAAAGGGAAAGTATGATGGGGAGAGCCGTGCTCTAGCCCAGAAGGAGGAGGAGTTGGTGGCCCTCCGCGCACAATTGGCGGATACGCAAGTGGAGCTTGGGGAGTCGAGGGCGTATGCTGAGAAAATTGCCCAAGATAAGATGAGCATTTTGGCGGACCTGCTGTATGCGAGGTCGAGATTTGAGCAGGTGAAGGCAAAAGCGTCGTGGTCGAGGGCGTATCTTGAAGAAAAAAGGGCAGAGCATTATGCTAGCCTGCAAGAGTTCAAGGAGCGCATGGAGAAGACGCTCGTGATGTATGAGGAGAAGCTGCGCGCCCTCAGCATCGAGTATGACGAGGAGCTGTATCCTCATCTTATGTCTGTGATAGCCGAGCGCAGGTATTCTTACGCCCTTGTCTTTTAAATTTGCTTGTTCGCTCTATTGCGTATCTTATTTTATTATCACTTTGTGAATGCAGGTGGTTGATCAGCCATGGGCTTCGTCTGGCAGCTCTGAGTACTTTGGAGTCTGCGGAGGTGGTGGAAGTCTTTGGGAAGGTTGTTCACTGCGCGATGGCGCGTGGCCGTTCGCAGGTCATGGAGGAGCTCCGTGAGGCCAAGTTGTTGGAAAAAGACTTGGCGGAGATTCCTGGTTATAGCTCAACGGCGTACGATGAGCTGGTGCAGGCGATGGCGGGGCTGAAGGTTCTTGAGTTGCCGCATATAGGGAGGTTGGAGCGCGACCAAGATGACCCCATAGATGTGCTCATGGCGGGTCTGACGTTGCAGCGTCATCTTGGGGAGAATGCTGAAGAGGAGGTAGATTATTATCTCAAACCTGATGTCTCGCAGCTTCAAGTCCCAGTTTTTGCGCGGCCCCGTGATATCCTCAAGCCTTTTGCACTGGAGAAGGAAATCCCTTTGAAGGAGGTGCTAGAGCGTCACGAGCAAAGGGTTGCCATAAAGAAGGGTATTAAGAGCAAGGCTGTGATGTGCGGCATTGGTGCTGCGCACCTTCCTCGATCTGATGGCGTTGCCGTGAGTGTTCCAACTGTGTCGCTCCAGGATGCTATAACCTTGAGTAAGCTGAAGGAGGCGGGGAGTTCCGCCGCTCCAGAAGAGAGCCATGATCATCGCCATAGCATATAGGTTGTTTGTGAACTTATGTATTTTTCCTTGTAATTTAATAAATATGGAATAAGATACATTTTGTTATAAGTTCATAACTTAAATATACTTGCATTGTTTGCTAAGTTTGATTATTGACTAAGTCCTGTAAGTGCGTAACTTAAGGATACTTGCATTGTTTGCTAAGTTTTATTTTTGACTAAGTCTTGTAAGTGCGTAACTTAAGGATACTTGCATTGTTTGCTAAGTTTTATTTTTGACTAAGTCTTTTAAGTGCGTAACTTAAGTATACTTGCATTGTTTGCTAAGTTTTATTTTTGACCAAGTGTCTTGGCTCGTTATATCGCTAAACTCGTACGGTGTACTTGATATATGCGCATCCGTCGTGGGGTGCGCATGAAAAACTTACTTTGACGTCTCAAGAGTAAGGCGCTTAGCAAGGATACGTGATCCAATGTTGATGGGTTTGCAACCCTCTTACTCAACAAGTTAATTAGTAGGTTAACTTATCCTTTATGCCTTCGTGGGTCTTTAAGTGGTGCATGCACGCCATGTAGGCAAAAATATAAGATAGACAATATTGACATATATGCAATAAAGTAAAAGTGCGCTATGGAGTTAGCTAGAAACCATAACATTTTATTAATACTTGCAAGTTTATTGAAAAAATGGAAAACATAATTCCTAAAAAAGAAAAGAAAGACAAACACTTATTGGGCACCTCGTAGGGTGTGAGTGTGTTTGTGTAAGGGCCGTAGCCTAAAAGTAACATCTTTTGAGATTACAGATGTTCCAAGTGCGCGCTAGGTCGTGACCTTCCATATCGCGCAACCTGTATGCGCCGTTGCCGAGCGCGTCTGTGACCTCGTAAGGTCCTTCCGATTTGGGTCCGAGCTTGCCTGTGTCTTCTATGTGGCTCGCGTCATTGGCGCGGTAAACAAAGTCTCCTGGTCTGAATGAAGTGTTTTTGACTTTTGTATCATAATACTTCTTCATTTTTGCCTTAGCCTTTGCTTCACGTATAGCTACGCGTTCGCGTCTTTCTTCCAGTATATCTAAGTCTATGCGCCGTTTCTCGTCATTTGTTGTGACGTTGACCTCTGCCGTGCGTATAGTTGGCATTCCTATCTCGGCTGGTATGACGGCTTCTGTTCCATAGACTAAGGAGAATGGCGTGTCGCCAGTACTGGTTTTGATTGTCGTGCGATGCGCCCACAAGACATGCGAGAGCTCATCTACCCATCTTCCTTTATGTCTGTCAAGGCGCGCTTTTATGCCTTCGCCTAGACTGCGATTAGCGCGCTCAACTAGGCCATTGGTTTGTGGGTGTTTGACTGAAGCAAAGTGTTGTGTGATGTTTAATTGTGCGCACCAATCTTTGAATGGGTTATCACAGAATTGTTTTCCGTTGTCTGATACGATCTCGCCTGGTAGGCCGAAGCGACAGACAATATTGTCCCAGACAAAGCGCTTGACTTGGTTTCCTGTAATGTTCACCACTGCTTTTGCTTCTATCCACTTTGTAAAGTAGTCTATGGCTACGATGAGGAACTTTATTCCTCCAGCTGCGACGGGGAAAGGTCCTGCGATGTCAATACCCCATTTGTAAAATGGCCATGGTGAGGTGATTGGTGTTAGCTCGTGCTGTGGTCGGCGCGGAATAGGCCTATGTACTTGGCAGTTGCTGCACTTTCTTATTAGATCGCGTACGTCGCGGTGCATTGTTGGCCAATAGTATCCTGACCTTAGAGCGCTTGCCACCACGGATCGTGGCCCTGAGTGCATACTACATGACCCAGCGTGAATTTCGCGGAGTACGTAGTCTGCTTGGAGGGGTCCAACACATTTGAGCCATGGTTGTAAGAAAGATCGCCGATAGAGTGTGTTGTCGCGTAATTCGAATCGTTGCGCTGTGCGCCGTATTCTTCGAGCGTCATTATTATCTTGGGGTAGGATTCCTTTGCTAATAAATTCGATGATAGGTGTCATCCACGTAGGATCTTGTTCCTCTATCACCGTTGATATCTCCATATCCAAGATTGACTTGTTTTTTAGGGTTTCTACCAATACCTGTTTTGAGAGGTGTGCGAAGCTTGTGGATGCAATCTTGCTGAGTGCGTCCGCCTTCCTGTTATCTCCTCTAGGTACTTGTTTAATTGTGAACCTATCAAAGTTTTTAATCAAAGATTTTGTCTTCTCCAGGTATTGGATCATGTGATCATCCTTGGCTTCGTATTCCCCTAACACGTGGTTAGCGACTAGACGCGCATCTACATTTGCTTCTAGGTTGCGAACACCCATTTGGATTGCGATGCGTAGTCCGGCTAATAGGGCTTCGTATTCTGCCTCATTGTTTGTGGCTGTGAACTCAAAGCGTAGCGCGTAGGTGAATTCCATACCTTCTGGATTTGTGAGGATAAGGCCTGCGCCTGATCCATCTGCGCATGAGGATCCATCTGTGAACAAGGTCCACGGTTCCTGTAGGTTTGTTTTTGCTGCAGGGGTCAGGCTGTCGCTATCTGGCTTCTCCACGATAAAATCGGCTAAGACTTGTCCTTTGATTGCAGTGCGCGGCCTGTACGAGATGTTATACTCACTTAGCAGTACACTCCATTTTTGTAAGCGTCCTGATACATCCGGTTTGGAGATAACTTGTTTAGTTGGCTGATCAGTGATTATCGCTATTGGATGCGCTTGAAAGTATCTGCGTAGTCTTTTGGATGCGAACACTAGAGCCAAGACCAGCTTTTCCATAGCACTGTAGTTAACCTCTGTTTTCTTTAGGGCTTTGCTTACAAAGTATATGGGTGTCTGGACGAAGTCTCTGTCTGTCAATAGTACTGCGCTAACTGCTCCATGGGTTGCCGATAAGTACATGATTAGTTCTTCCCCTGGTCGCGGTGCGACGAGTTTGGGAAGAGATGCCAGATGGTGTTTAAGTTGTTGGAAACCTTCTTCTGCTTCGGGAGTCCAGCGAAAGTCTCCCTTTTTTGTGCACTTCGTAAGTGTTTTAAAGAGGGGAAGGGACTTGTCCGCTGACTTAGATAAGAAGCGATTCAGTCCTGCTAACTTTTCATTTAGTGATTGGACTTCTTTGAGTGTGCGCGGGGAGGGGAGATCAATAACAGCCTTTGTCTTCTCTGGGCATGGTTTGATTCCATCGGGTTCTATCAAATATCCGAGGAACATGCCTTCAGTTGCGCCAAAGGTGCACTTTTTTGGATTCAATTTCATGTTTATCCGCCCCAACGTTCGGAATGTTTCCTCGATGTCGCGCACCAATTCGTCCTCTGTATGGCTTTTTATAACAAGGTCGTCAACGTAGACTTCCAAGTTGCGGCCTACCTGTTTTTCGAAAGCTGTGTCCACCAGCCGTTGGTATGTCGCGCCTGCGTTCTTTAAGCCAAAAGGCATTTTTGTGTAACAGTATACCCCTTGACTGGTGTGGAAAGCTGTTTTTTCTTCATCCTCCACTGCCATTTGGATCTGATGGTACCCTTTATATGCGTCTAGGAAGCACTTGAAGGGGTACCCACATAAGGACTCGACCTTCCAGTCTATCTCTGGCAGTGGATAGCAGTCCTGCGGGCATGCTTTGTTGAGGTCCGTGAAGTCCACGCACATCCTCCAACTACCATCGCTCTTCTTTACCATAACTGGGTTTGAAAGCCAGTCGTGGTAGTATACTTCGCGCATGATGCCCGCGTCTACTAACTTGTGTACTTCTTCCAAAATAGCCTTTGCACGATCTGGTGCCTGGCCGCGCTTCTTTTGTCGTATTGGAGGGTATCCTTGTCGGATTTGTAACTTGTGCTCTGTGATAGAGCGAGGTACTCCCGTCATATGCTTTGGTTCCCATGCAAAGATGTCTAGATTCTTTTGCAAGAGTGCGCATACGGCTGCTTTACCTTTGTCAGATAAAGATCCTCCGATCGAAACTTGTTGTTCCGGATAATCTGGGTGAATAGCGACTTTTAAATTTGGCGATTTTTTCGTGCGCTGTTCTGGAATAGTCTCCGCTTCAGTTGTTACTGCGATGCATTCTCTTGGTGGTACCGTTGTGTTGTAGAGAGTGACCACTCCTCCTTTAACTGGGAATTTGAGCATTCCGTGTGCTGTGGATGGTACTGCGCGCATGGATGATATTCCCGGTCTTCCAATTATACCATTGTATGGTGAAGGAGACTTTATTACCATAAAATTTATCCATGTCGCGGTTGAGTGTTGTTCATCTCCTACGACCACCAATAAGCGTAACTGCCCCATGGGCCAAATCTTTTCTCCTGTGAATCCTGTTAGTGACATTGTAGCTGGTGTCAACTGACTTTGGATTTCAGGTCGCAGCCTTTTGAAGCAGTGATCATACATGATGTCTGCGGATGCTCCTCCATCAATATACATGCGGTGGATGTCGTGTCCCCCTGTATGTATTTCAATGGTCAGAGGTTCCACGACTGCGTTGTCCGCAGCTATTGTAGGGAAGGATATCTCTTTTTCTGGAGAGAATTTTTGGCTGACTTTTTGCTTTATTTTGCGCTGCCATGATTGTATCATGTATATAGTATCAGCCTTTTCCTTTGGGGGTTCTTTCTTGCCCCCATTTCTCTGTCTCTCTTTTCCTTCCTTGATGTTTTTTACGAGGTGGTCCATCCTTCCTTCTCTCACTAATTTTTCGATTAGTTGTTTCAGTTGGACGCACTCGTTAGTTGTATGGCCCTTTTGGCCGTGGTACTCGCAGTATCCACTACCTTGGCGTTTTTCTTCTGCCGTTTTAATTGGTGGTGGTCTTGGGAAGTTCGCACCTTCTGTTGCAAATATCTCCCTTGGAGTTTTAGTGAGAGGAGTATATTTGTCGTTGTCTCTTCCACTGCGGTAATTCCTGCCGCGGTTATTTTTTATCATTGGATTGTCTCCGCGGCTGTTCTTGTTGCCTATAGTTTGAATATCCTTTTTTGCTATCCGCAGCAGCTTCTTCTCCTTGTATAAAGGATCTAGTGCGCTTTGTTAGCTCGTCAAAGGATTGTGAAACTTTGTCATTAAGCTTCCGGATGAGTTCTGGGTTATTGATCCCATTCATGAACCCTGAAATTTTTAGAATTTCAGGACATGTTTTGACTTGTATGCACTCATCCTTGAAACGTTCCATAAAAGCGCTGGTGGATTCCCCTTGGCGCTGTTTCACTCTTGCTAGCTCCACAGGGTTTTTAGCGCACTTCTTTCGCTGGGTGAAGTTGTGGCGGAATGCTTTCCGTAATTCCTCAAATCCACCAATGCTCCTACGTGGGAGTTTGCTAAACCATGTGCGCGCGTTTCCTACTAACGTGGAATTAAACATGTGGCACCACACAGGTTGTGGCCAATTTTCGATTGTTGCGGCTGACTCGAAAATTTTTAGGTGATCGTCAGGATCACCTGTTCCATCATACGTTTTTACGTTAGCGGGCATGCGCCTGCGTTTGTGGTCTGAGTAATCGCTGATGCGTCGCGTAAACGCGTCAATTTTCTGGCGTCGCCATGGGAGGGACATATCTTCGTTCTCCTCCTCGCGACGTCTTCCTCTTGACTTCCAATGTCCTGTTTCTTTGTCCTCGTTGTCCGAGGAGTCGCTGGAAGAAGAGTAGTCTCGCTTTCGGCGCTTGCGCCGGCTTCTTTCAGAAGAAGAGCCTGAGGGATCTCTGCTTGGGGATCTCCTCCTCCCCAATCTATCTTGTATTCGCCTACTTTCAGGTTTGGAAGATCCTTGGCTTGGCGAATGTTGAGGCCCTAATCGATCGTGTATTCCCCGACTGCCAAGTCTGGAATGGACATTGGTGCGCCTACCGCTGTCTCCAGAATTTTGTGAGTCAGGTACCGCACCTAACCTATCATGGACAGAGGTACGTTCTGTACGTCTTCCTCGCGGGTGACGTGGTGGTGATAGTTCGCGTTCTGGACCAAAATTAAGTCGGGCTTGCAGGTTCGTGTTTGCTCTTCTTGTTGCTTCTTCTTGCATGAGGGCGTTTAATGTTTCATAATTTTGGGATACAAAGTTTCCCAAAGTCAGATCCGGTGCGTCCTCAGTTGTTGCAAGAATTTCTTCCTCAGTGTTAGGCGCCCTGTTCCGTTCAGGAGCGCCTGGCGGCACAGTGTTGTTTACTGCGGGTGTAGCCTGATGAGGAGTGGTGAAGAGGGTGCGTTGGAGTTCCTCAACGCTGGGGACCTCTAAAGTAATCCTGGGTAGTTCTACCGCTGGGGGAGGTTGGGTTGTCCCTGCCTCGTGGTGACCAGGTGTGCTGGTTGTCCCAGCGACTTGTCTGGAGGTTGGATCTTGTTGATTCTTCCTCAGATGGTCACGTTTTTCTGGCTGCGGAGTCCGCTGGCTCGAATCTTATGTTTCGTCATTCTAGTTCTTAGTAGGGTCCCACGGATGGCGCCACTTGTTGATACAAAAGTTGGGCGTACCTGGTTGTTTGGCTTTGCTCTTATATCAATTCGTTCCTTAGCACTTTGTTACCTGCGTACTAAGAAAAATAAACAACACCGTTAGGCTTATCGAGGGATTGTCTCCCCCGATTAGACTCCGGCGTGAGAGTAAGTAATCGATTTAGGGTTTGGTTGAAGAGTTAGGGTTGTATATCGTACCTTTAATGAGAATCGTGTGATTCTATATATAGGGGCTAAGAAACCGTGTTTCTTGCTCCTCACTCTTCGCACGCGTGGTGCTTATCCAAGGTAAGGATATCTATTCCTTGAATAGATACTCCTTATCGTTACCCGGTGGGTTAGATTGGGCCTTTGGGCTTCGTGGGCCCAAGCGTTGATACCACAGCCCATACCATTTGTCATGGTAGCCCATTCGTGATGGGCTTAAGTGTAAGTAATGTCTATCATTTGGGCTTGCGGCCCAAATATAGGCTATACGTCATCAATATACTTGGGTTGACGGATTAAATAGGTTACACGGGTTGAATATGTTAAACAGGTTTCGAATTGACCCATTTAACCTGTTTTATATACAAAAGTTAGCATATGACACGAGTTAAATGGGTTAGTGGGTCGGCCTATTTAACCATTTAACCCGTATAATCAAATATAAATAAATTTTAATTAAGAAAAAAAAATCTTAAACGGGTTGGCGGGTCAACCCGTTTATTTATTTTTAAGCCGAACCTGACCTGTTTAATAAAAGGGTTAGATATGTCAACCAAAACTTGACCCGAAATCTATTTAGCTCAACCGGAACCTGTTAATTTTTGTGTCAGTTTCAAGGTGGGTTTCGTGTCGAGTCAAAAATTGACACCCCTAGTTATATTATTGTAATCCGTTTAGTATTGTATCGGTACACAAGTACTACCTCCGTCCCATATTAAGGGGGTGGCAACCTTGCGGTGAAAGTGGGTCGGCAAAAGCCACCGATCGGCAACCATGGTTGCCAGTGGATCGGCAACCTTGTTTCGATGCCTCAAGTGGTGATACTTACCGTTTCGGTGGGGGAGAGGATCAAGGCAAATATGACCGTTTGCCAAAAATGCAATGGAGCGTGTATCATTTCAAAAAAAAAAAAAAAAAAAAAAAAAAAAAATCTCTATAAATATTCACTACATAGCACATATTGTTTCATTCACAAAAAACTCACAAATCAATTCACAAAAACAATACACAATTTATTTAACCATGTTAATGTCTTATACGTCATCGGACGAGATCATTATTCCCCCGGATTCGTCCGAAGAATGGTTATCCGAAAGTACGTTTGAAACCTTTTTAGCCGCAAACGAAGCTCTTGAAGACACGGCTAGCTCTACCGACACCCGTGGTTATGTCCAACGTTTTCGTGAAAAAGCATTAGAAACTCTATTGAATGATTATTTTGTTGAACAACCAAAGTTTAACGAAAGCGTTTTTCATGATCGTTTTCGTATGAGTAAAAATTTGTTTTTAAAAATTGTTGATGATATTGAAGCCTAATTCGAATGGTTTCAACCAGGTCAAGACGCGATGGGCCAAAATAGTTTCACGCCATTACAAAAATGTACATCCGCCATTCGACAACTCGCAACGGGTGAACCTCCGGATAGATTTGATAACTATCTAAACATGGCACGAAGAACGTCAGGTTATTATTTTAATTAAATTATTTCGTTATTAATTTTTAATCATTTTTTTTAGTTATATATTTCGTTAATTTTTTTTTAGTTATATATTTGTTTTTCTTAATAAGTTATTTAAATTGTTTTCGTTATGTTTTTTTATTATAATATTTTAGTTATTATTTTGTAGTTATATATTTTGTTATTATTTTTTTTAATCAAAAGTTGTCATTTTATTTTAGGAGAATACCTTGATAAATTTTGCGATACGATTATAAAGTTATATGGTCGACAGTTCTTACGTAGGCCTACAATCCATGACGTAGCATGCTTATTCAATGTACATGAAGAAAAACATCATATTCCGGGAATGCTTGGTAGCATCGATGGTACACATTTTGTTTGGCGAAATTGTCCTAGACACTTAAGAGGCCAATAAAAGAGAGGTGATCACCAATACCCGACTATTATGCTTGAAGCGACTGCTTCATATGATTTGTGGATTTGACATTCGTTTTTTGGTCCTCCCGGTTCAAACAACGATATCAATGTTTTGAATCAGTCTCCATTGTATATTAATGAACGAAATGGAACGGCACCAAACAATTCATTTTTATTAGGTGGAAGGCTTTACAAACGTGGATACTATCTTACCGATGGAATCTATCCTAAGTATTCAACATTTGTTAAAGCATATCCGTATCCAACTGACCCAATGGAAAAGAGATTCAAAAAACTACAAGAGTCTGCAAAAAAGGATATCGAACGAGCTTTTGGTCGTCTAAAAGGAAAATGGATGATTCTCAGTCGTCCTCTCCGAGCTATGTCGGTTCAAAAGATTCGCCAACTGGTTTATACGTGCATTATATTGTGCAATATGATTTTGAAAAACGATGATATGGCAATATCACCGGTTCATATAATGGATCCGCCGGTAACGCCAGTTTATGATGATAATGTGCTACATGAGTTACTCAACGAAGATATCCATAATCGTCTTCGATATGATCTTACGGAGCACGTAGCGGCTCAAGACTTATCATACCTCGATGACTAGTGATTTCCTATTTTTTGTTGATTGTTTTTTTTGTTTTTTGTTTAATAAGTGTTATGTAATTTCGCTTTGAATTATTAATAAAATGTATTGTTTTTTTTAATAAAAATAGTTGTTTTTTATTAAGTATTTAATTATGTTTTTTTTATTTAAATTATATAATTATGTATAATTTAATGCTTGACATTAGGCAAGATTGCCACTTAAAATTTAAGTTTATGCAACTTTAGGCAAAAAATGTGTTGGAGGACCATGATTGGTTGTTTACAAAAAAAGATGAGGCAACAATAAGTGTCAACTTTTATAATGCACAAAGTTTTAGGAGATTCCACTATCTAAATTCTCCACCAATCAAATATTACTTCTACCCACTAAACTCTCATCTTATTAGTTGAAAGATATAAGTGAACACTTAATTTGAGACATTCAAAGATTTCATTGTGGACATTTAATTTAAGACATTTAAAGATTTCGTTGTGGATAATTAATATGAGACAGAGGGAGTAATAAATATAATTATTGTGCCTAATAACTATTTTTAGTGATGTATTTAATGATTTGATTATATTAAAGTATACTCCGTATTTTGTTATGCACTCATATCTTCTGGTTTCTATTTCAAAATCCATATGTGTTGTTTGAACAAAAAGGATCGAAGTTTTAGTTGATTTTGTTATCTGAATTTGTTTATTGGATAATTGTAGTTACAAATATAGAGCAGCTTTGTTTAAAAAGGAAAATTACAGAGCAACAGTTTATTTGACAAAGTGTTGGATGAAATTTATGTCAACTTTCCCACTAACTATTTTCTTGGTCGCAACTCCCATGGACTTAATTTTTACACTTTCGGTATTCGACACTACACGTTTAGCATTTGACAAAATATACTTCTAGGGTCATAGCTTCAGATGTGTTCCCCCAATACCCATACATTAAGAACAGAAAATTTATTAAAAGTTAAAAGTTATATTATATTCGATTGATAACTAAAATTATATCAATCTCTTATATAATAAGGGAAAATAAAATCGAAAATACATGATTCACATCAATCAAAAGGAGAGTTCAATTTAAAAATTGATGATTCTTATTGGTCGATTGAAAAATCAAAATTGAGTTTTTTATTTTATTTTATTTTTATTTATTTTTTTTGGTCAACATTGCTTAAATTTTCGTACAATAAAAAATGCATAAAAGTACAAATGTCAAAACTGTAAAAGAAATAATTAATAACATTGATTTTGTAATTTGACGTGGGAAAAAACTAAAAGAAATTGGTGTAAATTGACAATAAAGAAATTAAAAAAAAATGGTGTAAGTAAACTTAAAAGGAGAGTTCAATTTTAAAATTGATGATTCTTATTTGTCGATTGAAAAATCAAAATTGAGTTTTTTTTATCAACATTGCTTAAATTTTCGTACAGTGAAAAATGCATAAAAGTACAAATGTCAAAACTGTAAAAGAAAGAATTAATAACATTGATTTTGTAATTTGACGTGGGAAAAAACTAAAAGAAATTGGTGTAAGTTGACAATAAAGAAATTTTAAAAAAATGGTGTAAGTAAACTTAAAAGGTTAAATTTAAAAAATAACATTATATTCTGATTATTTAATAGAATTTACATTTAAGACCAAAAATTTATAATGACATCTAATCTTAAATTAATAGGTTTTGCTATGACTGTGATTAAGAATACAATTTTTATTACATAATTATAATGAATGATTATGATTGAAAAAAAAAAAAAAAAAAAAAAAAAGCGGAGGCAACCCTTAAAAATACAAATTTACAACTAAACACTTGATTCTTATTGGATGCTTTAGTTTCTTACAACCAATTGTAATAAAAATTAACTTTTTAACCACAACTCTTATATTGGGGCTGTCATTAGCAAAATCGTTAATTTTACGTAATAGATTTCTCATAAACTTTATATCAACATTTATTGTTATTGTTGTAGTTTATAAAGTTTTAATTTAGAGAAACTCAAACAAATAGTAAATCGAAATGTGTCAAACCCAATTAGTACGATTTATGCTAAAACTCATTTAATGCGAGTTATGTCAGAACCATTTGCTTGCGGGAGATTTAAATAGTATTATACAAATTAAACTTTCCTCTCTTGTTTGTTATTTGAGTTAACTACAATTTTTTGTCCTTGTTGTTTTACGGGTTAGGGTATTTCAGTTTTGTCTAATATTTTAAAAATTTAGCGATCCTTAACTTTAAAAACATTGAACTGAAATTGAAATACCCGACAAATCTCAAAGACCAAAAATTTACTTAACTCTTCTTATTTTCTTATATCGCGAGATGCGATATAAACACAAATAATACACAACTGCAACTCTATGTAGTTTTTATAAATTGATGCAAGAAAGTTTATATATTATTCGCCTTAACAGCTGCCATTTGGTGGATATCTATACTCCGTAATAAATAAAAGAGTATTGATGTAAAGACTTAATTCATATGAATAATTTAATGTCTAAACAATTTATCATGTGACGTGAAATGTGCATTTTATTTTTCATAATTTTAACACTAATCTTGTCATGTGTCATAATCTTAGAGTTAGGCATGCCTTTAGTCAAGAATTTTAGTCATGTAAATCATTTTCCTAAATAATATTTATACATTTTAGAAACAAAAACAATTTGTAGCATGAGTTAAAATATGATTATTTGCTGATATTTTATTCAAATACGAAAAAACGTTCTAAATCCTCCAAATTACATGAAGATAATAAGTTTAATTGTTGCGTACTCCCATACTTAATACTAGCAGGGTAACCACGTGTTGTGGCGACGATTGCCCTATAATTGAAATTTTGGACAAACAATGTTTTTTTGTCAATACGATTTATGTGACAATAACTTTATAGAAAACGAGAATTTTAGGTTATAATAACTTCAAAAAATGACAAACTATATTCTGTAAAAGTAGATAATAAAGAATATAGATATGCAATTTTTTTTGATAGATTGTATTAATTTTTATTTATTGAATGTTTAATGCGTTTGAGAAGACTATTTAAAAGTTTATTCTAATGGCTTAATTGATTTGTAAGTATAATATTTGCATTAAGAAATGTTTTGATAATCATATTAAATAAAAATGTTAAACATATATGTTGGTACATAAGTAAATTGTACAACATGCATATATGTTATATTGTTTAATATTTAAGTTTGTAAATATTTTAGTTATTTAATGAAAGGAATGATCTTTTTATATTGTATGTAGTTTAGATATAATAACGTAATATTAAACCAGGGACGAAGTAGGGGTTCCCGCGGGTGCCCGAAAACTTCATGTATTTTTTAGAAGTAGTGTTAATTTTTGAAAAAAACACTGATTTTTTTTAAATTCATTTTAAATGCATCCGGTATTTCGAAATGTGTTTATAATATTACGGTTCAAAAGATTTTGTGCACTCACTCATATTTGGTTCTGGTTCTGTGCCTGATTAAACCCATTTCCTTGTTTTAAAAGAGATATAAAAGAAATTGTTGATCAACATGATACATACTTTCGTTCGATTCATTATCTTATAATGGCATTATCATAGAGTAACAGTGTGATTATACCAAATCCATTTGGGTATGAACATTGAAGAGCAAGGCATCTATGAAAGCAACCTGGGGGTTGGTAACATCTGATATAGCTTTGACTTTGAACTTGTCCTAACCATGCTGGATCAAATGTTGGTGGGTAAACGCTAGTAGTTTTATTTATTTACTTTATTTATTATTGACTTAGTTCAACCTTGTTTGATTATTCTTGCAAAGCGCATACTCATACCGAGTATATTTTTCATTTTATTCTTTCATACAAAAAATATATATTTACTCCGTATCAGTTAAAAAAATATATATGTTTATCAATTACATAAAGATGTCCGTGATTGTATAAAGCTAACTGTGTATGACATAAAGAGATGAAATACTAAACTTTAAGAATACAAAAGAAAACATTGATCACATCAATTCTAATACTGATTTTAGCTAACTGATGATGAGCGATCTATACACATCTTTTCTTCAGTTTCAATTACACAGTCGATAATCAGGCCCGAACATAAGCAAAGGCAACATGCATGGGCCAGTGCACAAGGCCCTATTATTTGGAAGGGCATCAAATTTGTAAGAAGCCCAACTCATATACATATTTGACATGTCTATTTTAAAGCCCAATAGAAGAATACACACATATGCAAATGTTGAGTTTTAGTAGGATTAGTATTTAGATTTTACTCATTTTAGTCTCTATATATGCATACGATGTACCATAAACAAGGGAAAAAAAAAAACCATACAATAGTTTTGAGTTTTGATATCGATCGAACAGAAGAACAACGTTTACCATCGTTATTTGTTTTGGCTATTATAAAGTAAAACTTCTATTTGTTTACTTTGAATTTTTAATTGAGATTTTTAATTTATTATTATTATTATTATTATTATTATTATTATTATTATTATTATTATTATTATTATAAACCATCACTTTTATTAGAATAATAAAATTTACGTGAAGTTGGCTGGGAGTCTATACACAAGCTGTGCTCCCACTTATTTCTGAATACAAAAACTTATTCGATGAAAAATAAACACACCACTATTAACATTATTGGAGTGGCTAATGGCAAATGACATAATACATGAAAGTGTGTCCAAGGTTTCCGTATCGAATTTGCCGAATGTGAAAAAAGCAAATGGTATGAATGTGGAAAAAGGAAATTATTATTATTATTATTATAGAATTTACAAGAAGTTAGTGGAGAGCTGAGATACTAACTGGACTCCCACTCATCTAGCTATAGAAAAGCTAATCCTACTAAAAATATGAGCAGCAGCTCGTGCTCCAATGTCTTGGGTCATCGAGAAATTTTGAATCCGATTTAGTAAAGTCACTGCATCCTTTTCAAGTTCCCCAAAAGAAGAGAATTGAAAGAGAAGGGAAGGAACCCGTATCTAATATTCGCGCACTTAGCCTCATACTTGACGCGTTTACGTTGTGCAGCCTCAATCACCGCACGACCCGGCACAAAATCATCCATACCGGTTTGCGTCAAGAACGATGACCCAGTCAAATCAACACATACATCAAGCCCTCCGTCCCAAGAGTATAATAACATATCAGCTGGACGTAAGGGTTTAACCCTTTCCCCGCAAAGCCCAATATCAACCTCTTTACGAGCCGAAATCCCCGACCGAGAACATACGTCAACAAGGACATCACGTACCACGTTATGCCGATGTTTACGTTATGCCGATGTTTAATACCAATAATACCAGCGCAAGATACAACATGATCACCATAAATATCCCCAATAAAGACCCTGGAATAAGCTGAGCATGGCATCTGAATAGAGAATAAGGGAACACCTAGCCGATAACATAACACGCACCAGTAGGTCCTAGCATTCATAGTCTGTCCAATCCCAAAAATCAGAACCATCCTAAGCCAGTCTGAAGTGTAGTCCTCCATTTGCGAAATGTATTAATCATCAAACTAAGATAAGTACTTACAAAGAATTAGACTAAAGAATCAAATGACCTGCCCATGATTCGCTACTAAATGAAAACTGTCTGACTACATTCTTTACAAACACAACACCATTCTTCACATTAACACTCATAGATACTACATTTCTTTTAACAATTTCAAGAAACAATAAGTCATTTCCATAGCAGAAAGACTTAATGATCAACATTTAAAGGTCTCATATCTGTGAAAGAACATACACTTAGACTACATTTCCTACATGAAGGTAGCCAATTCACCCATCTGCAGCTCACCCTCATAGAAAGATCAAAAAACCAGCATCTATGAAAGGTGTCATCTAATGCAATGAACTTGTTACTAATGACTTTAGAACTACATGTCCTTCATGAAGGCAAGTAGAAAAACCAAACCTCACAAGGTTATCATCAATGATAAGTATCATTTACAGCCAAAAGCCCAACTATCTCTTTCTCCTTCCCCTTCATCATAACATCCCATTCCCTTTCAACATTCCTTACTTGCACATAATCATTAACTCTCATACTCATTAGCTTCAATTACATGTTCAACTATCATTTCTGTCATAGTTTCAACTTTTTAACATCTCCTTTTACCTTTATCAAACAACATCTTATTCCTTTCATTCCATATATAGTAGACAGTAGCAGCCACAACGATCCTTCTTATAATGCTTCTATTAGCATTATTATTATTTAGCTTCACTAATTCAGAAATGATATCCTTCAAATCATTAGGCAAAGACATTCCTCATTTTACTTTTCACAGTGTCCCAAATCTTTATAGAATTGTTACATCCAAAGAATAAGTGATTGTGTGAGTTTGGACACGAGCTGCACAAGGGGCATTTTATATCAGCATTTGGGTTCCACACTTGAATTCTATCTTGAGTAAGAAGCCTCTCTTGAATTCCCAGCCATATAACAAAGGAATGACTTGAATGATTTTGAGTGAACCAAACTAGTTTCTGCCAATTTACATTTGCAAAAGCAACATTCCTAATTTCATTACATACTTGACTTGTAGAAAAAGGATTTTCTACTTAACCACAGCTTCTCCACATAATTATGTCTTTTACATGTTCATTTAAAAAGGAACACCCACACTCTTAAGTGCAGGATATTCATAGAACGATTCCTGACGCCAAATCCATCTTCCATTAATAATCACATTAGCCACAGTAGCATCATCCCTCAATCAAAGACTCCTTTTACTAATAATATCATAAAGAGGATAGATAACATCCCATTTATTGTACCAGCATATACATCTTTGCCATTGCCAATCTTATGCACAATAAAGGGTCTAATTTTCACTCTTAACCCTAGGAACACTTTCCACATCCAACTATCATTAACTTCACTTGAACATCCTAAAAATTCCTCCATTTCAATTTAACCATATAAACCCATTTAACCCATTAATGGTCTTTTTTGGATGCAATATTGCACACATGTTTTGATAGAAGACTTTCATTCCACAAAGCTAGAATTTTTAACCCCAAACCTTCCTGACTTTAATTATTCTTTAATGTTATAATTTATTGATTTATTAATTTAGTTATCAAATAGGATAAATGCTTAGTAATCATATATGTATATTATATAGTTAAGTAGTTGATTAGTTTTCGGTTACTCGGTTTACTTTATAACTTCAAGCTTTTGATTTTTAGTTGTGATATTATTTCAGTTGTGAATTATCTTGCTAAACACAAGTTATCATTTCGTGAAAAAAATGTGAAGTTGTATTAAAAAAAAGCAATGTGAACTTTTTGGGCTTGTAAGAATTTGACCCTGTTATCAAAAAGCATGTGCGGCGGATTGCGAGAGATGACATGATGCATGTATATTATCTTGGTCCCACAATCCAAAATGATTAATACTATTGACGGCTCGTGAAATTAAATCAACAAATATTAAAGTAAAACAAGCATAGTATTTCTCTATGATACTTGATTGTATTCCTGATACAAGTCATCAGGAAATAATGTCCTTGATGTTGAGGTATGTAAATGTCTCTTCAACATGTGTTACAATTGAAGAATCATTGTTAGGATTTTTGAATGTTGATGAAACCACGGGGAAAAGACTTTTTGATATTACACAAGATGAATTGAAGTCTCTAGAACTTCATATTGATAATGTGTGTGGTGAAGGTCATGACAAAGGATCAAATATGAAAGGGAAACATAAAGGATTATGATGAGTGTGTAAATACTCATCATTTTTACCATTTCTGAACTGCCAAAACATCCAAAAACACTCAATAATGAATCAAAATAGTGAAAATATCCCAGGAAAGTGTTTTACATGTCTCAAATGCAAAAATACCAAAAACAGATGAAAAACGCACAAAGTTTGCATAATTGGCAGTTTCAGTCCCCCAACTTTCAAAAGTTGTCAAATCTAGTCCCCGGTCATTCTAAAAAAACTTGAAAAAGTCACCAAAGGTCCTTATAAACCAAAAAGTTACATAAATAGTCCTTTGGTGAAAAGTTTCACAAAATGTCAAGTTTAGTCCCTGAACTTTGAAAATTGTAAAAAATGATCCCTGGGATATGAAAAACTTTGAGGAAAACAAATTTTGTCCTTGCACTAACCTTTTATGACAGGATTGGTCCTTGGTGGAAAGTTTGGTGATATTTACACAAATGGTCCCTAAAGTTTGAAAGTTTGACGGTTTCAGTCCCTGATGAAAATAAATCTGAAAAATCATCAAGGACCTTGTACTATTCATGATATGGCATTATACACCCTTGAAAACAAATTAAAAAATGCCAAGTATACACCCTCAACTTTCCCGAAATTACAAAAATGGTCCTTGTGTTAATATACCTAAACCGGATCCAAAATTAATAAACCAAATCCAATCCAAACACCTTAATCCATTTTGGGCCCAAAAGTTACCCAATCCACCACACAGCCCAGTCCACTACCCACTTTGACCCGGGTCAACGTTTGACCTGGTCATCCCCAGTCAAACACCACCATCTCCATTACCACTTCCCACCAAAACCACCCCCCTCTCAGACCAATACCACCTGGTATTGCCCACCACCACCACTTGCAAAACCCATCATCACCTCCCTACACCTACCCTTTCACACCACATTTAATGCTCCTTCCCCAATTCACGTTATCAGATCAAATTGCAAAAGACATCTTTTCCCGCCAAAACACGTGGAGCCTTTTCATTGGACCAAAGTTATCAGAAAGAGGTGGGATTTGATCAGAGAGCAGCTGGGAACCCTAATATTGGGCTATAAAAGGCAAAGAGATGCAAGAGGAAGATTGGTCTAGTTTTTTTTAATAGTTGTAATCGTATAAGTTAATTTAAGCATTTGTAGTGTAGCAACAAGCTTTTAAGCAGTTGTAGAAGTCAATTCAATGTATTGTTAAACTTTTTCAGTAATATATGCAAGTTTTCTCAACTTATTTTGTTTATCCAAATTTCAAAGTCCATTTGTTCATCTGAATCATAGTCTGCTAGAATTTAAGCTTGAATCATGGACTGAGTAGGTACACATAAGCTCCATTAAGCTTATCTAAGCTTTAGAGACATCTAAAACTCAGTTACTCTAGAAGAAAACTAAAAACACAAAAATAGTCAACCTTGGTCAACTGTGGTATTGATTTTGATTTTCAGGTTGAAGAAGGATTGGTGATAAAAGATTGGAGCTTAATTGGCCTATCTAAAGATAGGCTTCTGTGGAGAAGCCCCTTGTTCAGCTAGGGGTTTGTTTGTAAGCTTTTAATCATTTAAATTTTCCACTAAATACCTAGTTTAGTTTCTAGTTATCTGTTTGCTATTATCTGTTAATTTGTGTTGATTTGTGTTGTTTGTGTATTGCTTAAGTAGTTTATAGCTTGGTAATCATAGCTTATCTTATAAAATTAATTAGTTGTTGAAAATTAAAGGTTTAACTGTCTCATTGGCTTTAGTGATCAATTTTGCATAAGTATTGTGATAATCTGATTTCTAAGCACTCAAACCAGTTAATCTTAGTCATAAGTGTTGTTTGGAATTAAGCTTGCACCTGCTAGAGACCACATGCCTTGAAAATCTTTAAACAGTCCACAAAAAGTAGTGTTTGGATTAACTGATTGCTTGGTGTTAAGCTTAGTTGTTGTCATAACTCTTGGTTTCTGCATGCTACATTAGTATAAATAAGATCATATAGGGTATAAAAACAGTAGCTATAAGTTCAAAAAGTCAAAAATTTGGTTAATCACCCCTCACAGTTAACTGTGAAGGATTTTAGGTTCATAATCCCATCATTTAGCTTATAAGACATAACTTTAGCTTAATTTAGGTTAAATATAGCTTATAGTAACTTATTAAGTCAGTATTAGTGATTAGAATCTCACATAAGTCAAAGTATCAAGTTCATACAAAAAGTCAAAAGTTCCATTATCAGATTTTTACTAAAATTCCAAGATTAATTTTGAGTTGTGTAATGGGAGTTAAGGTTTGAAATTTGTTGTGGTAAGAGTCTACCAGCTGAACTTTGAACCCTAATTTTTGCTTAATTTTTGTGGGAACTTAAGTGGGTCCCACAGACCCTCAAAGTGACTTGCAGGGCAAGGGTGTGCCCTGCTCACATCAGACCTCCACCACACCACCACCTTAAGTGGTGGTTTGTGGCCACTACAGTGGTCCAAGACCCTTGATTTTGGTTCCCATCAACCCCCTTCCTACCAGGGTTGACTCATTGACCATTTGTTTGATCCCTAAGTCACTGGACCCCACTTGATTTAAGCTTGGAAGTTTGTCCCTTAAACTGCATCAGAACACCAATAATTAAGTGCTTATCTTGGCTTTTTGGCTTATTGAGGCTTATTTGTTGTTTGATATCTGCTTATTATTGTTTATTGAGCTTGTTGAAACTCATTTTTACCATTGTGGACCCCACCTTAAGCCATTTGACCACATTTGACCAAACAGTCAACCAAAGTCAACTGTTTAAGACAAGGGGGTGTTTACAGCTTATAAATAAGCTAATTTTCAAAGTGTTTTCATAAAAGTCTTTCATATTTAGTAGTAAAGTTAGTTTGTAAACTAAAAATCCAAAAAAATCAAAGTTAAAATAAGTGATAGTTTCTATTTAATTCAATTTAATCTTAATTTTCATTTTTATATTTTAATTAAGTCACTAGTGTTTTTATATTTTTATTAAATACCTTATATAGTAAAGTATTTTTGATAATTTTTTCAGATTTTTATTTTGTCATTTAGTGTTAATTAGATTTAATTTTAGTTTTCTTTATTATTAATTAATATTAAGTATTAAATAGCTTATTTAGTTTTTATAAGGATAAACTTAGTTTTTATAATTTTCCTAGTTCTAATATAGTATAATAAGTTTTTATAAAATATATTTTGAGATTCTACTGTTCATTTTCTATTTTTCTTATTTTATTTGTTTAAAATAGACTTAAGTTAATTAAAAGGTAAATAATTAGTTATTTAATCTTAAAACATAATTTTTAGAGTTTTTATAATTTTGTAGGATTCCTGTGATGGTTAAGTAATTTTATAAATTTTCTTGTAATTTTCTAAGTTAATTTAATATTAATATTAATTAAAAGTAGTTTAATTAGTTTAATTAAGTTAAATAGTTTTTAATTAATAACAAAACCACAAAAAGACAAAAATATTTATTTTTATTTTTTTATACTTTCTTCAAGTTCTAATTTAGGTTTAAAAAATATTTTTGTAACTTTTTAGTTTAATTTGTAATAGTTATAATTTTTAGTTAATTTAAATTAGATTTTAATTTAGATTTTAAATAGTTTAATTAATTAAATAATATTTTAATAGTATTTTAATCATTTTTATAATTTCATTTTCATTTTTAATTTTAAGTTTTGAAAAGTGTCAAAAGCACCCCCTGTAGTTTGATAAATACCAAAAACCCACTTTTCCAGTCCGATACGTGATCTTAATTTTGAATTTGTGCATATATCTGGTATCTGATTTTTGAGAATATTACATCTGTGACCAATACCAAAATAACAGTAGCAAAATCAATTCCATATCATCTGGGCTACTGTCCTCAGTCCCACTCACTCATAAACGATTTCAAAAGCACCATTTCAATCTCGTCGGGACTTTAACGACCCGGGGAAATACTACACTATCACCGGAGTATTGATTCTAGGCTGTCTTTGACTTATTGACCTTGGTCAATAATATCTGACGGTTCGGGCTCAATCAGACTACACAAAAGGTTTTTAGATATAAATCCTAGAGCGTTTTATACTCCACATGGTTTTTTCCTTTGATGAGAGTAGTTATGTCTTGTTATATATGCTTTACCGTATATGTAACAGACTGAGATGTGAGATTTACTAACATCCGTTGTACTTAACTGTTTTTTAGAGTAATTAATATATGTTTACTGGGTTACAATTTTTTAAAAAAAAAAAATCAATATTTTAATAGTAATGAGCACCCTAAATGCATTATAGTGGTTACAATTATATATAAAAGACTAAGGGTCCGTTTGGTTTATAGATGGGTTTAGATTAGGATTTGGATTTAGGTTTAAATAGGAGAGAGAAAATAATATTTAAAAATATGATTATATATAAAAATATAAATTTAAAACTATTTACTTCGTATATTAATAATTAAAGGATAAAAAGAAAAATATAAGGTTAAGATAAAAGATGGTCCCACATTTTTTGTAAAACTCATCTAATACATAACTTTAACACACACCCTTATATTTGAGATTAAAACCTAAACTTCAATCTAAAAATAGCAACCAAACAATTAAAATTGACTTACCAACAAAAAAACACCAAACCAAACGGACCCTAAATAAAAGGCATCTTGAGCGTGGGAAATGTTTAAACTTACGAAAAGCTTTATCATTTAACTTTATTTATAATAATAAGTTATTTTATGCTTATGTATCCTGAAATAGCTCAAAATTCTTTGATAAAAAGTTCTTTTGAGTGACATGGCATATTTATAAAGTTTAAATAATTGGCATAATAAACGTAGTTTAGTAAACGGTCTATGAAACAATTAGTTATGTGGCTATATGATTCATTTGTAAAGTTTTTAAGTTTAATCACTGTGAAAGACCATAATGTTTTACTTAGGGAAAGATGTAACAATCCAATTATTAAAGGGTGCACGCCATATCATTGATTAAAATGTCCCACCTCTATTGCCGATAGCTAGTAGCTAGCCCTTGACTCATTTTTTGACTTGTATTATTGTGATCATTTAAAGCAACTTGATATTTTATAACCATACCCACTAATCACTTAATCAGTAATTAGGTGCGTAAACGAGTCGAGTTGAGCCGAATACTGCTAAGCTCGAGCTCGACTCGAATACTAAGGGGGTGCTTGGTAAGGGATTTAAGGGGGGGTGGGGAATGGGTAAGGAATTTAAAAGGGTCCACCTCACTCAAATTAGGTGCTTGGTTAGGGGTGTGCAAAGGTATTAATTACCCAGTAGTGGGTAATCAACATTATAGAGTAAATTGAGGGGTAAGGTATTGATTAACTACCTCAGTCAATCCTTTGCATTCTATTTCCCTTTACCTTTCCCTACTTTGAACCAAGCGGACCCTAAAACTTGACTCGAGCTCGGTCGAACTTTATATTTCGAGATCGAGCTTGACTCCTTATATAAAACTCCAGCTCGAAGCTCGACTCGAGCTCTATTATTTTCATATTTAAGTCTCGAACTCGATGAATACTCGACATATCAAGCTCGGCTTGGCTCGATTTGTATGAAAATTAAGTAAATATATGTATATAAAAGGGTAAATGCGCAATTTAGTTGAAGCTCTTCACGAGCAGAGTATTTTCGAGCTCGAGCTCGACTCGAAAATATACTAGAGTAGCTCGAACTCGAGCTCGACTTGTTTAAATCAAGCCGATTTGATGTATTACGAGTCGAACCCGAGTAGCTCGCGAGTTGTCTCGTCTCGTTTACACCCCTAATCAGTACTAAACTTTTCAAGTACTTCATATAAGATTGGGTTATTTGGTTGATCACCACCATCAATGGACAACGGTCGTCAATAATATATATTGGCTTTCTGGCGACTTCAAGGATCGTTGGGCTCGACTGATTAATGATCTTAGAAATAGCTATGCAAAAGTAATTAACTACCAACTGAACTTTAAAAAATCAAGATGAACATAGATTTCCGGTCCATTGCACAACATGGCAAAGTACGATTATATATTACATTACGAGTAGTTTTTATGTTTGTATACATGCAGGATATAGTTTCATGTTGGAGAGGAAACGACACCTAATCTAATATGCTGATATAGAGGCATTGAGCCAAGAAGGATTGACAAGCTAGTTTAGTTGTAACCTTAAATTTTTGTTATTAATAGAGTTATTCAGAAGCCTTTTAATAAAAGATCACAAAAATCATCATCCGAAAACAACCTGTAATATTTATGACCGGGACATTACAAAACAACGTACATCATGATTTTTCGATAACTCAACAACAAATGTCTTGTACTATATATTTGCAATAAATTTATTATTTGGGACGGTACGTTTCTTTTAATAGATAGAAAATGAAAGACAGATTGGTCAAGTATGCCATGCAGTGATCACCAAAAAAAAGTAAAAATTTCCAAATATGGTCCTTGATCATAAAAGTTAGAAATTTTCACATATGGATCTAGGTATTAAGTTTAATCATTACTTTTTAATTTTGTATTAATGTTAAAAAGCAGTTGCTTAACACATGCACCTCATGTTCCCCCTCAAGGCACTTTCAATGAGAGGTAAAGTCATTGAAAAACTTAGGGCACTTTTGGTTTATACATTTTGGATTCGGGGAATTGCTTCATTATAAAATGTGAAAGCTTTTGAGAATTTATGCGGGCTCAAGAATAATAATAGTTTCACACCTAACATATATGGTTTCTTTTGTAAATAAAAACATATATATATATATATATATATATATATATATATATATATATATATATATATATATATATTCACTCACAATATATACATAAATTAATTATTAAAAAATAAAACTGCTCATTTTTCTTTTAATAAATTATTTATCAACTATTAAAATAAACTTTCAAATAAAATATTAATTGTTTCTATTAACTTATTTTCTTTTATTCTAATCTTAATCCAAATCTGATTCCAAATTATTTTACAAACCAAACGGCCCTAATTCCCCCCAGCCCCGCCCCCCCAAAACACACACACGCAAAGTCAGATCTATGTATCTATTTAATTATACAGACTAACGAATGTTAAGATGAACAACGTGTCACTTTCCCTAATCTAGTATATATAAACCATTGTATTCATTTCTTTCATCACAAAATACCCGAATCCCCCTTTACATCTTCAAAATGTTCGAATATGCAAAAGAATCTTATTACTATCTCAGCAACAATGTCCATAAACTTCTTCTCATAACATTAGTCTTCGCTATATCCATTCAAGCATTCAAAGAATCCCCATATCAGCTTCTTAATCATCTTTCTTTAATCCAAAAACTCGTTTTCACCTTTCTGATCATCTCCGTTCCCACATTCTACTTCTTGAACAAGCCTAGAAGTGTCTATCTCGTTGACTTCGCTTGTTTCAAACCATCTTTTACTCTTCGTGTTCCTACTGCAACCGGGCTTGAACACGGACAAATCATCTTAGCCACACGACCGGAAAGCTTCACTTTCGTAAAAAAGATGTTAGAGAGGTCTGGTTTGGGTGAGGAGACATGTATACCAGGAAAGTTGCATTATCTGCCACCAAACCCTGATATGATGGATGTTAGAGATGAGGCTCATTTAGTCATATTCTCAGCTATGGACTCTTTATTTCAGCAAACCGGGATTAGCCCAAAAGATATCGATATTTTGATAGTCAACTGCAGCCTCTTTGCACCAACTCCATCTATTTCAGCCATGGTAGTTAACAAGTATAAGATGAATCATAACGTCAAGAGTTATAACTTGTCAGGAATGGGGTGTAGTGCGGGATTAATATCTATAGATCTTGCTAAAAACTTACTCCAAGTACACCCTGAATCAAATGCAGTTTTGATAAGTACTGAAATTTTGACCACTAGTCCTTACAAGGGAACAGAAAGATCGATGCTTCTTCCAAACGTTCTTTTCAGAATGGGCGGAGCAGCGATTCTTTTGACCAACAAAAGGTCACAACGTAAACATGCAAAATTCAAACTTCTGCATGTTGTTCGTACCCACATAGGGTCCGATGATAAATCGTACCGTTGTGTCTCACAAGAAGAAGACAAAGAGGGACATGTCGGGATAGCTTTAAACCTGGATCTCTTGACGGCCGCTGAAAAGGCCTTAAAGTCAAACATTAGCACAATCGCACCATTAGTTCTTCCAGTTTCAGAGAAACTCTTGTTTGCTTTAAATCTTTTGGAGAGAAAGCTCCTTAAGCTTGATAGGAAACCCTACACTCCCAACTTCAAAAAGGCGTTCAATCATTTTTGTATACATGCAGGTGGACGTGCTGTTATTGACAAGCTTGAGAGGAATTTGATGTTGTCGGAGGAAGATGTGGAAGCGTCAAGGATGACTTTGCACCGGTTCGGAAACACATCATCATCTTCATTGTGGTACGAATTAGGTTATGTGGAAGCAAAAGGGAGGATGAAAAAAGGAGAAAGGGTTTGGCAAATAGGGTTTGGGAGTGGATTTAAATGTAATAGTGCCGTCTGGGAATGTAACAAAGATATTGAAGCTCCAAAAGTTGGTGCATGGGCTGATTGCATCAATAAGTACCCCGTTAATGTGCCAAGATTTCTGAAGTTCTAAAACCAAAAAATTATTCACTATTGGGTACGACTTGAATAAAGGCGAGATTTGGTGTCTCCCTGGAAAGAGAGAAACGAAAAGCTACTCGACAACAACATATAGCACATGCCGTCCATCTTATTTTCATTATGTTCCGTAAAATGCGATGGTGTTGGACTATCTGTTGCTAAAAACCCTTTTTTTTAGAAGTTTCTAATTCCTTTTAGTTTCCTTATAGATTTAGGATGTTGTTTTTCTACAACGTAAATTGCATTGTTTGATGTCCAAAAATATGAATAAATCCTAATATCCTATTACCCTCTAAAATTAAAGCTATATTGTACGTAGTAACATACAAAAAAAAAAAAAAAAGTGACTTGAAGTAATTCTTTCGAACCAATAGAAACGAATAGGTAAACGTGTCGTAACTTGTAAGTAATGGGGAGTAATGTTAGAAGAATACAATACAAGAATATATATATATATATATATATATATATATATATATATATATATATATATATATATATATATATATAGGGTAGGGATCCAGTAAGAAGTAAATTAAAATAAGAAGTGGTAAGAGGTGACCAAAACCATGCATTTGAGATGCAACGACTTGCATTAGATGCATTTCTATTCATATAGATGCAACATCTTGAGTTTTGAAAGTTAATTTGATGTATAGATGGTGCAAATTGATTTTCATGATTTTAGCATGTGCAGAGGAACAAAAAATAAGAGAAATCAAGAAATGCATCTAATATACGTATATGCATCTGATTAAAAGCAAGAAAACACACTATGATACGTTATAATGCATCTAAGATTATAGGGATGCATTTAATTTTTGGGTAAAAGGTCAAAAGACCCGGTAAATATATTACTCCAAAAAACATTTAAGAACAACGGATATGAGTGAATCCCATATCTCAGCCCGTTACATAGGCGAAAAACTTACATAACAAGATACTTCCTATTTTCTAGACAAGAAAACAAACCACTACCACATCATATAGAAAAACAACTCGGATAAAAATAACTACTTCCTACGACCTTGGAGATTAAAGCCATAAATGGCATTAAGAGCATCCAATTCCCCTGGAAGATCATGAATTTGCTTCGAGTAATCATCATAGTCATCAAACTCATCTTCACGCTCTTGACTTCTACCAAAAAGATTCGCAGATTCGTCGAACGTGTTAAGAACCTCCTCCTCCTCACTATCAGAAACCACAATCTCACCCACCTTGGAAAATGGGTTAGCCCTCTTAGTGACAGAGGCAGACGGAACATGATGACCATCATTATCCACAAGAGTACCTTTCCCATCAATAAGAAGCTTTTCAAACTTACTAATTTTATCAACTAAAGGAGTAGAACCAACTTCCTTAGTTCCCATTGAATCAGTCACAAGTGGTTCTTGTGATGTAACACCAGTCTTAACCGACTTATCCACATTAACTTCCATTGTACTGCCAGTATCCACATCCATGCTGGTGTCATAAGTAGGAATACCAAACGTATCCGTATCATCCATATTAAGCGCATCAAATTGGTTAGATGTAGAGATCGTTGTTCCACTCATACTAGCCACATCAGAAGTCTTCTTCTTACTATCATTAACTTTCTTGGGCACAGAAGGAGTCTTTTTTGGCTGATATTCAAAATGCTTACCCACAACAGGTTTAGTAAAACCTCCGCGACCCGTATTAGAGGCAGCTTGCTTACCCTTCTTCTTATTGTTAACAGTCTGAAAACCATCATTAACATTCTTAGAAGGTTGAGCAGTCGGTATAACACCCTTAGGATTTGTAGTTATAGTTCTTCTTAGTACTTCTTATTTTAACTAATCTTCTTATTTGATCCTAACTCTCTCTCTCTCTCTCTCTCTCTCTCTATATATATATATATATATATATATATATATATATATATATATATATATTACTACAAATAGGGTTATAACAACAAAATGTGCCGGTATAGGCCACACATATACTGTGAGTTTGTGACCGCAATTTTTAATGCCCCTATGCAGGTAATTGTCTCGCGTTATTAGCCACAATAAATTAATTACATAAGTAAGCTAATTTATACATAATCCTCCTAAAGTATTAAATGAGTTCAAAGTTTCAATACATTAAGTAAAGATTTACCTATAGACAGCAATGGGATATGAATCAAATATTTTATATACGTATGACCGGTTTCGAACTCGAGCATAGGTGACTGCACATGTTATGTTTAAAGATTAAGTTTATATAATTAATATTAATAATGAATTTTATTTATTCATGAAAAAACCACTTATCCTACATTGGTGGTGGGATGGTTTTTTACTAGTTATGGGAAACGTATATAATTAACCATTTTAGACTTCATTATTCTCGTAACTTGTAAACCTAACAGGTTAATCTTCTCTTCTCCTCTATAGCCAATCGATCTCCTCCCAAAGTAAGGTTATGGTTTCAATTTTGGTTGTTGATAACAAGAGATTAATTTGTTTCGTGATCGAGAACTAGCATTCTAATTGAGTTGCTATAACAACATTTGTGCAAGATCGCAGAGAAATCATACTTTAGTTTTTGGTGGAGAAGCATTCAACTAAATCCTTTAGTCGTTTTCTATAAACCTTAAATTAGGGTTTATGGCGGTTTGATCTTGTGTTTGATATAATTGCGGATTTTCTATCAACTCTATTGAAGCTAACAAGGTATGTTAGGTTAATTATTTTGCACTATATAGTCTAATTATTCCGCTGCGCTCTCTTGATGATTATATGTTATTATTTGATAAGTTGATTATATAAATTCCAACATGTTCAATATTTGACACTTTTTTTTTTTCATACATACCATTGATATTTACACATATCTCAATCTTCATTTTAAGCATGTAATAATTAGACACATAAATTAGTCACATAGATTATTTTCCGTTCATGCACATGGATTGCTCGAATCATAGAATACTTCATGAAGCGGACTTTGTGTTCCCTTAATTAAAAAAAATGAACAAGCATACGTAGAAAAGACTACACGTTTATTTTTCTTCTACTTTTTATGTTTTACAATTCTGTATTACTGCTCTGCCGGTCAGTCGTGATTCGCAAACCGTTTCGTTTTCTTTATCTCTCTGTTTAGTATTTACGATTATTAGTTTTCTCACGTAATATTAGGGCTGTAAACGAACCGGACGAACACGAACGAATGCTTGTTCATGTATGTTCGTTTAATTTTTACCTGACAAATAAACGGATACGGACGCTTAAACGGACGAATTTTCTTGTTCATACTCGTTTATTAAAAAAAATGAGTTGTTCATGTTCATTTATTAAGACAATATAAATGAACATAGACAAATAATCATAAACTTTATTAAGTTATGTACATTTTATAAGTGTTGTTTTGTTTAAACTAACCAATTTTATAATTATCCAATTACAAGATATAATATACGAATATAAATGAATAAATAAATATAAACGAATATTTTTTTGGGTAAAAGGTCGACGATCCAGTAAATATATTACTCCAAAAAGCATTTAAGTACAACGGATATGGGTGAATCACATATCTCAGCCCGTTACATAGGCGAAAAGCTTACGTACATAACAAGAAACTTCCTATTTTCTAAACAAGAAAACAAGCCACTAACCATATGATAACAAAAGACTCTGACAAAAATATAGACTACTTCCTACGACCTTGGAGATTAAAGCCAGAAATGGCATTAAGAGCTTCCAAATTACTTGAAAAATCATAAATTTGCTTCGAATAATCATCATAGTCGTCAAACTCATCTTCACGCTCATGACCACCACCAAAAAGATTTGATGATTCGTCGAACGTATTAAGAACCTCATCATCATCACTATCAGAAACCACAACCTCACCCACCTTTGAAAATGGGTTAGCCCTCTTAGTGGAAGAGGTAGACGGAATAGGATGGCCATCATCATCCACAAGCGTAGCTTTCCCATTAATAAGTAGCTTTTCAAGCTTCCAAATTTTCTCAACAATAGGAGTAGAACCAACTTCCATTGTTCCCATTAAATCACTCACAAGCGGTTCTTGTGATCTATTACCATTTAACGACTCATCCTTATTAACTTCCATTGTACGACCAGAATCCACATCCTTGTTGGTGTCAATATTAGGAACACCAAAAGCATCCGTATCATCCATATTAATAGCATCAAATTGGTTAGATGTAGAAATCTTCGTTCCACTAGAACTAGCCACATCAGAATTCTTCTTCTTAGTGCCATCCACTTTCTTAGGTTCAGGAGGAGTCTTTTTGGGTTGATACTGAAAGTGCTTACCCACAACAGGTTTAGTAAACCCTCCTTGGCCCGGAATTGTAGGACCACCTTGCTTTCCTTTTTTCTTGTTATTGACAGTCTTGAAACCATCATTAACAGGCTTAGTAGGCTGACCAAATATCTTACACTTATCACAACGAGGTGGTTTTCACTCATATTCAACCTGTATCTTCTCAATAGTCACACCCGACCCATCAAGTAAAGGTATCTCAACAATGAGGCTATCCCTAAGCACCTCATCCGACTTCACTTCAATCATGCATCTAGCAAAACTACTACGGCCCCATGATTCCTTGCACATTTGGCTGGTATAAGCATCTAACTGTTTGGGTGTAACAATCAATGTGACAAGAAGACTAAGACCATCATCAGAAAACATAGCAAGAGGAACGTCATGGAATTTAACCCACACTGGAATGTTAGTCAAATCCTCTTTAAATAAATTGGTGTTCAATGTCCATTGTTTATGAATAATAGGTACATTTCTAATTAACCAATGACCGTTTTCAAGAACATCATCAACACTTTTCTTAGAATTGAACTTAAAGAAAAAGAAACCCTTTGCATTCATCATTACCTTTTGGATACCATACTTAGCCCACACATTACGTATAAAATAATCAACAACAGGAAACGCAAGGTGTTGACCTAGGAAATACAAATACAAAGTATTCTCAAACCTAGTGTTCACCTCTTCAACCACTTTCATCGGGACAAAAAGATCCACACCATTAGCTTTCTTACTACATTCCAACGTACAAAAGTTTGACGTGTGTTTCTTAGGTTCATTAGAAGTAACTATAGCACCCACAAAAGAAACCGTCTTCCCATTAGTAGTACTCGTAGTAGTAGGCTGTTTTAGAGTACTTGGAGTGTTTTTTAGAGCAGCACCCTGAGGTAACGAAGTAGGAAGAGCCTTAGCATGATTTTCCTTAGCATCAAGGAAATCTTGGAAAGATTGATATTATGCAGGCTCTATTCCACCCTCTTGATTAGAACAACCAACATCCAAAACAGTACCATGTGAAGTAGCACCTAACCATTGAGGCTGCTGTAACCGTGTAGGACCAGATGTACCCACCTCAAAATAAGGGTTTTGCACATCCCTAGTATTATTCGATGGCTGAAGAACATCGGCGTTCCCACCATCACCTTCCTTTAACCATTTCATACGCTCACAAAAATCATCAATAACAACCTGAACACTAACATCAGATTTGGTAGTACTTGTGTTTAAAAAACCTTTATTCATCTTCTCCCAACCTTACGTACAATGAAGAACCAGAATCACAACCACTAATAAGGATTAAACCCTAACCGAAGTTAGGGTTTAAAGCGAAGCAAACAACCCAACTAATCACCAGACATACTAACACGACCAAGGATTAGGGATAGAATAATGAGCAATATATAGACGCAAATCGAAACCCTAACAAACCGATCACAACAGCAACCCAAAACAAAGCGATTTAGGCAAAAATCTGATCAAGATAATGAAAAACATGAATGTTAATCATATAAACGCATATTAATAAATGCATAATCGGACTATACAATTAAAAGATATGATATACGAATATAAACAAATAAACAAACATAAACGAACGTTAACGAACGCATAATCAGATGTTCACGAACATAAATGATCGGACACGATATTTGTTAACATTTGTTCATTAATGAATGTAAATTATTGTTCATGTTCGTTCAATTAATAAATAAACGAATATAAATAAACCTTTTACATAATGGTTCATTAAATGTTCACTGATCGTTCAGTTCGTTTTCAGCCCTACATAATATGTCAACTTTAGTTATTGCTTAAAGGAACTCTTTTAATATACCCCAGAAGTTGAGGGCTAAGCTAGTTCATTAATAAATTTGGCCTGCGTACTTTGACGATAGCCATTTGCCCTTGACTCATTTTTTGACTTAGTTTTACATATTCCTGTGATCATTTAAAGCATAAAGCAACTTGCCTTTTAATTAGAACTTTAATTACCATACTCAAGTCATTTTCAATTACTCATATCTATGATTGGTTGAACCACCATCAATGCTCGTCAATAATATATTCAAACCATAATCGCGGTTCAAATTTTATCAAATCATTCCCGAAAGGTATACACTAAGCACGACCGGGGCGATGTCATGATGTTTTAACAACTCACAATAAAAGTCGTGTACTATCTGAAATGATACAATTATCAGCTGGGACATTTTCCTTTGACAGCTTGAAAGTGAAAGACGGATTGGTCAGGAATGCCGTGCATTTCACCTTGCAATAATTTTTCAAATATGGAGCCCTAATAAAAGTTAGCTTGCCGACATGTGCATTAAGCTTTTAGTTTTGTATTAATGTTGAGAAGCCGTTGCTTAACTCATCTCATCATTCGTTGAAATCTGATGAGTAGCGATTGAATTGGATGGATAAAATACCCAGATTTAATTTGCCATCTATCTAATTTCATTAGATAATTTATCTTGCTACATAAGTACTCTCCTATATCAAAAGCAATCATGTGAGATAAATCCTTGATTCCTATTGCGAAAAGGGCATCCGGAAGACCGGAACTGTATTAAATCAAAGCCAATAACTTTAACTTGGAATCAATCAGCTTAACCTAAAATATCAAATAGATATTGATTAATATACAGACATGAGAAAGCAAGGAACTAGAAGATAAAGGAAGCAAGAAACTAATATTCTATTTGATATTTTGATGTTAATCGTTGGTGTAAGAGGGGCTCGAATGGCCTACTAAAGATTTACCTATAGACAGCAATGGGATATGAAGCAAAATATAAATGATCAACAACATTTCAATTTCCCTCGTCTACTACTAGTATTTAACTTCTACTGTTCATTACTTTTATCAAATAACACTCACATATCTGTCTTTACATGTTCACAATGTTCAAATTCGCAAAAGGATCTTATTACTATCTCATCAACAATGTCCATAAACTTCTTCTTGTAATCCTAGTCTTTGCTATATCCATTCAAGCATTCAAAGAATCTCCATATGAGCTTCTTAATCATCTTTCTCTCGTTCCCAAACTCATGCTTGCTTTTATAATCATCTCCATTCCCATATTCTACTTCGTGAACAGGCCTAAAAAAGTTTATCTCATCGACTTCCCTTGTTTCAAGCCATCTTATCTTCTTCGTGTTCCCACTGCAACTGCGCTTGAACATGGACACACCATCTTAGCCTCACGGCCAGAAAGCTTTACTTTTATAAAAAAGATGTTAGAGAGGTCTGGTTTGGGTGAGGAGACATGTATACCACATGAGGGGCATTATCTGCCACCAAACCCTAATATGACGGATGTTAGAGACGAGGCTCATTTGGTTGTATTCTCAGCTATGGACTCTTTATTTCAGCAAACAGGGATTAGCCCGAAAGAAATCGATATTTTGGTCGTCAACTGCAGCCTCTTTGCACCAACTCCATCTATTTCCGCCATGGTAGTTAACAAGTATAATATGACTCATAATGTCAAAAGTTATAACTTATCAGGAATGGGGTGCAGTGCGGGATTAATATCAATAGATCTCGCTAAAAACCTACTCCGAGTACACCCTGAATGAAATGCAGTTTTGATAAGTACAGAAATATTGACCACTAGTCCTTACAAGGGAACAGAAAGATCAATGCTTCTTCCAAACGCTCTTTTCAGAGTGGGAGGAGCAGCAATTCTTTTAACCAATAAAAGGTCACAACTTAAAAATGCAAAATATAAACTTTTGCATGTAGTTCGGACTCACAAGGGTACGATGATAAATCGTACAAGTGTGTCTCACAAGAAGAAGACAAATAAGGACATGTCGGGGTAGCTTTAACCCTAGATCTCTTGGTGGTCGCTGGAAATTCCTTAAAGTCAAACATTAGCACCATTGGTCCTTTGGTTCTTCCGGTTTTAGAGAAACTCTTGTTACTTTTCAATTTCTTGGAGAGAAAGTTGCTTAAACTTGATAGGAAACCCTACACTCCCAACTTCAAAAAGGCGTTCGATCACTTTGTATACATGCAGGCGGACGTGCAGTTATTGATGAGCTTCAGAAGAGTTTGAAGTTGTCAGAGGAGGATGTGGAAGCGTCCAGGATGATTTTTCACCGGTTCGGTAACACATCATCGTCTTCATTGTGGTATGAATTAAGTTATATTGAAGCAAAAAGGGAGGATGAAAAAAGGAGAAAGGGTTTGGCAAATAGGGTTTGGGAGTGGATTTAAATGTAATAGTGTTGTCTGGGAATGTAACAAAGATATTGAAGCTACAAAAGTTGGTGCATGGGCTGATTGCATCAATAAGTACCCCGTAGATGTGCCAAAATTTCTGAAGTTCTAAACTAAAATATCATCCACAGGTGTGTACTACTTAAATAAAATCGAAATTTGGTACGTGTCTGGAAAGCTAGCTAAATGAAAAGTTATTTATAACATATTCCCAAAAATTTGATGGTGTTGGACTATTGATGCTTAAACCATTTTATAACAGTTTCAAAAGGATTGAGATCCTATTATGTTCAATTTGAACATGAGAGGTAATGTTGAATATTTTTGTGAGTGAACAAAAAAGTGAGTCATCTATGTGGGACCTCTAACTTATTAAGAATTAAACATCTCACTCACAACAAACCCAACATTACCTATCATATTCAAATATTACATGAGAGGATCCCAATCCGTTTCAAATTCTGTTTAGTTTCCTTATCTTATAAATGGGATGTTGTTTTGCTACTGTTGTTGATGGTGAGTTTTGTTTGTATTAATTGCTCACCTTCATCTCGAGGTTGAGTTCCTTCTATTATATTACTGCAATTTTTTTGTTTGCTGTACACAAAAAATTGCTAGTTTTCTTTGCCGAGTAGAAGAAAATCGCACATATATAGCAACACACAATATAAGGGACTTGAAATACAAAGTTAGTGACTAATTCTTTTGAACCAATAGAAAACAGTAGGTAAACGTTTTGTGAAAATACTCAACAATAGAAATGTGTTTAACTAACTATCTAGAGGCTCGCTACAAAAAAGAAAAACAAAGTTTAAATTCTGGAAAAGAACTCCAGCGACCAACATTACTTACTCTGCGGCTGATGTTGTTGATTCGTCATTTTGATAGTTGATACAATTTCTTAGATTACTGATTTCGTTATTTATTTGAATTCTCTCTTCTTTAATCAATGATTGCTAATTTCCCTCTCAGTGATTTGATGTAAATTAAAAATTAATTGGATTTGTGTACCAATGTTCATTCAGCAAGGTATTTACCTCTGCCTTTACAAAAGCGCTCTTGTTTTATAATTAGCATGTAAGCCCTAAATTAAAACCCAAGAATTATTATTGCTCACGCTTTATTTTAGATGCTTACGTTATATCTACTAATCTAATAGCTGACAATATAATCCACCCTTAAGTCAATAATATTTTTAATCCAGTCAAAACTCAACAAATTCCAGATTCACCAACAAAAAACATAACTAAGAAGTAGGTTATGGATTCAGATCATTAGCAAGATAATCATGATTCAAAAATCTACCATATATAAGAATTATACTCTATTGTTATGTTGGTCCATTGCTGAATTATTGGTCTCAGCAAAAGGAGAAAACAAAAGGATTTAAGCTAGGCTAGAATATTAGCAAGCAGCCAAGCACTACTACAGAAAATGGAATAGAGCCCCTCATGATAACCCGATTTAAATAAAAATAAAAAAAAGGGGGCTCATCCCACCCCACAAAAACCTATAAAGCCTTGAGGTAGCACAGTTCAAAAATATTCACTTAAGGTACAATGCTATTTTGAGTTATCTAATGTAAACCTGCAATATAGGGCCGGGTTAGTATCGTATTATAAACTTTATCAGATCAACCCGATAAGATCAGAAAATTTGAATCTATAATTTGTTTTTCAGATGCCCATATGCCAAAGTCTACGAAACATTTTATTATGCCTTTTCATAATGGTTTCTTACTCCTTAGACTTTTTGTATGGAGGTTTTTAGTGATTCTTTTTATATGCAGCCTCTTCATATTTTAAGTCGGCAAGAACAGAAGCTCAAGAACAAGAGGATTCGCGGTTTGAAGGCCTGACTAAAAATAGAAATAAAGATGAAGATTAGATAAGGGCAAATAATATAAAAAGGTAACATACTTGCCACAATTTCTTCGATTGGGTAGTAAACTAAAAAATTTAATAAAGAGGTAAAAAAAGTTATAATTTTTTTTCTAACTGGGTATGTTTTTACTTGGAGACCCGGTTGATGCCATGTTGGCAGGTAACCATCTTTTTCTTGTTCAAATCCTTCAAAGTAGGTCCTAAACATCTGAAAAGTGATCAAATCTGAAGTTGGGCACCACAAGAACGTTTCTCACGTTTCTCAACCGGGTATAGAAGATTTGATCACTTCAAAGTATGAGTAGGAAATGTAGGAATCTGAAAGTACTACATTTCCATGTTGGCAGGTTTCTCAAATCTGAAGTTGGGCAGGTTTCTCAATATAGAAGATTTGAAAAGTAAAAACTAGGTACATATTGACTACATTTCCACGTTTCTCAATATATAGAATTAGCAAATCCTTCAAAGTTCAAATCACCAAATCGTTTCCTTCAAATCACTAACCATGAACAATTCTGATCTAATGGTACCCATGAACAATTCTGATCTAATCACCAAATCCTTCAAAATTACCACCGGCCGACTAATCACCAAATACCCAATCCAAATCACTAACCATGAACAATTCTGATCTAATCACCATCGGGAATCCAAACATGACAAACAATAACCCAAATCAACAAAATTAATAAGCTCACAAGTCACCATCGTGAATCCAAACATGACAAACATGACAAACAATAACCCAAACAATACCCAAGTTGGTCACCATCGTGGATATATATTTTTACCTTGTTTTGGTGGGGATTTGGAAGGCGGTGGGGCGGTAGTGGTGGAGGTAGGTGGCGGTGGTGGTGGGCTGTGGTGGATATGCCGGTTTGGGAGGTGGAGGTGATGGGTTAGTCGGCCGGTGATGGGTTCGGTTTGGGAGGATTGGGTATTTTGACACACAAGAACTTTTTCTTGACTTGTGAGGATTGGGTATTCATAAGCTTATTAATTTTGTGAGGATTGACTTATATTAATCGGTTTGGGAGGTGGAGGTGAAGGGTGAAACCGGGTACCGGGTCTCCAAGTAAAAACATACCCAGTTAGAGAAAAAATTATAACTTTTTTTTACCTCTTTATTAAATTTTTTAGTAGACTACCAATCGACGAAATTGTGGCAAGTATGTTACCTTTTTATATTAATTATTTCTTATAATGGATGGAAATATAGAATGATGAAATTGGGACTTTTTTGCTCCTGGAAATCTGCTTTAATGGCATAAATATATATATATATATATATATATATATATAACAACGACGAGCACTAAGCACGGATGTTTTGATCACACGTATTTTCATCGTACACACTTCACCATAAGCCATCACCGAAGAGTCTATTATGATAAACCACATTTGAATTATACATTACCACACATCAAGCAAGAAATACACGAGCACTTTGACATATGTATACCTTTCAAATGAGACAAAACGTTTAAAAACACGAGTATTGTGCTAAGACTTACCATACTGATCTAGATCGTGTGTCGGAGCGGTTGGACTGTGTTATTTGTTGACTGGCAAATTGCTATTATTAAGGTGAATTTATAGCCCAATTTTTATACGAATTGTTTTATAAACCTTGGGGGCAAGAAACATGAAAAACTATTTTCGTGGACCAAAAATAGATTTTTGCTTTTACACGCTAGTATGCGGATAACCTAAGTATGTATGAATCCCATTGCGCCCACTATCATCAGCCGTCAATTTCTGCGGTAAGCGCGAATGATAAAAATAGATCTATTGGGGGTGACTCCCCCATTCGATTGGCCCGGTAGGTCAACGCGAACGTATACCATGTCAGATTTTTGCCGAGTGTCTGGGGATTAACACTCGCAGGCACCCTTATTTGCTATGCCTTTTGGCATATTGTTTGTCTAGTTTCGGTTGGATGAGCTTAGTGTTAGCATGCGGTTAGTGTGTGTTTGCTGAATTATTTGTTATGGTCCATATGTGCTTATTTACTTTAAACCTATGAACTCACAGCGTTAGCTGATTTTTAGCATGTTTTCTCAAGTGTTTGAGAATGTATTTGATGAAGGCAGGACATGGTATCCGTCTAATTACCAGAAGTGATTTTACACATGCGTTAAACTCTGATTTGGGACAGTCATGTTAAATAGGCCTTGATTTTTATTTAAACTAAACTTGATGTATGACATTTAAATTTGGTAATGTAAAATATTTTTAAAACGAATCTTCAAATCCGTTCTCTATATCTTTGTGTTGTGATTACCAATTCATAGCACCCAAACATGCATGCTTCCGTAAATCCAGATTTTAAATGATTTTTCCCGCTGGTAAAAAGTGCGTCTCACTTTATTATAAAACCAGAGTACATTGTTCATTTTCGTATTTTCGGCTCTTGTCACAAAAGTGAAAGTTATAGATAATTCTTTCCCTTTTCCGTGACCGCTTGAATCAACTCAATCGGAGTTCGTATTAGTGAGATATGGCTAAAACAATGAACATGTGTCGGGAACCTTAGAACTTGAGCTTACATCTTAGTTTTAGCTCAATTTCTTCGTGTTTTTCGCGTTTTCTTCTACGACACCCTACAATATCATATATAATCAATTAAGTATCGAAAGTTTATATAATTAACTAAAATACATATATATAAACACCAATGACACGTATGAAAATATGTATAATTTTAGCGTTATCACTTTCAGTTTGTGTAGATGGAATCATCTAGATCAATCTTTCGTTATCTCCAAGTTCAAACACTCATTCCACACCTCGGTATAGGTCGTCAAGAGAAAAACACATTGAACTTTTAAACACTATTGGCGAACCTTCATAATCCCCAATAAAATCACAATGGGGTTCGAAGCGGGTTTTGGTAAAGCTTTAGTATTTGGGTTTTGGTATGAGGATGGGTGCCCTGCCCCAAACCCGCGCCATTGCTATCCCTACTCATGGACGTTGGTTGTCCATCCTCGATTGGCTAAACCACGTTAGATACTAGCTAGAGTTGTTCTGTTTCACTTGAGTTGTCACTCGCTTGTTTATTGCATTTACTCTAAGCTTTGCTTTGGTTAAGTTTTTGGAGGGGCCACAACCCGGCCCCCTTTTGGTCTTCGCCCCTGCATTGTTTTATCAATCATTGGTTCAGATATAACAAAAAGATAAACCAGAACTCCAATCATAAATGACAACAATGATAAATGCTTATAATGGAAGGAAGATGATAACAAGTCAGGAATGTCATGTATCTGAATTATATACAACTGAAAACAAATTGATAATGTATGACAACATATATTATTACATTTACAAACTACATTATCATATGTATTTAATTTCAATGGCGGATCCAATCAGCTTATGGGCAATGTTACTACCGTTATAGAGCAAGAAAAATACAACAAAATATCCTTAAATGAGCCAGAAAAGAATGGATTATATTAAGAAGTTTTTGCAATCAGGTTATGGGCAATGTTACTACCGTTAGTTGTTTACGAATTACCGTTCACTTGTATAATAGCAATAATTAAAGTTCAAAGTCACAAAATTAACATTTTAACTTAAAAAGGAAGGGTAGTGACATATAACAAATATCTGTTCATGTTGTTAGCTTTCTCTAACATTAAAATAGGTTTTTTATATTTAGATCCTAAAAGCATGAAGTCTTTTATGCTAATTAAGAATGAAATGAGCTTTGCTATATTCTCCTACCATTTTATCCTACAAATCTTTTTATACATACAACAATATTATATAGTTTTTTCCTCCTCATTCTCTCTCTGCATCCAAACCGTCAATTCTACCACATGATATGATCATGTCACATGATCCTGTCAGTAGACGGATTTGTAAGATATTTTAATAGAAATATTTAACATTTCTCATTAAGAATCGGTTGAGCTGGGCAACCTCAAACATGGGGTGAGGGCATCTTCAGTAAATGTCAAAAAGGGAAACACAAGTACCCTATATACTTGTCAATATTGGAGAACATGTCGAGGAACACCCCCCCCCCCCCCCCCCCCCCACACACACACACACAAGTTGGCATATAGATCCACCACCCATGTTATAACATGACTTTCGGATAATAAATGTAATGAACTATTTTACTTTGTCTAGTCGATCTATAAATAGTGCCCTTCTATCCATTTCTTTCATCATCCAGACATACAATGCATATCTCTCTTTACATACCCATAATGATCAATTACGCAAGAAAATCTTATTACAATTACATACAATCTCTCCCTAAACTTTTCCTCTTAACCATTGTCTTTGCTATATCGCTTCTAGCAATCAAAGAATCCCCATATCACCTTCTTAATCATGTTTCATTCACACATGCACTCACTTGGTTCTTTTTAATCATCTCTAGTCTCGCATTCTTTTTCTTGAAGAAACCTCAAACCGTCTACCTAGTTGACTTTGCTTGCTTCAAGCCGCCTTTCAATCTCCGTGTATCCTTTGCTGCGGCTGCTGAACATGGCCGTATCATCTTAGCCTCACAACCTAAGAGCTATGATTTCTGTCTTAAGATCCTAGAAAGGTCTGGTCTGGGTGAAGAAACATGTGCACCACATCCATTGCATTATATACCACCAACCCCTAATATGGCAGATGCAAGAGATGAAGCTCAGTTGGTCATTTTCTCTGCTTTGGACTCGTTGTTTCAGAATACAGGGATTACACCGAAAGAGATCGATATTCTCATCGTTAATTGTAGTCTATTTGCACCAACTCCTTCTCTTTCCGCCATGGTGGTTAACAAGTATAAAATGAAATCGGATGTCAAGAATTACAACTTGTCAGGAATGGGGTGTAGTGCGGGACTAATATCAATAGATTTCGCTAAAAACCTACTCCAAGTGTATCCTGAATCTTATGCCGTTGTGGTAAGTACTGAAACATTGACCCCAAATAGTTACATGGGTACAGAAAGAGCAATGCTTCTCCCAAATGTTCTTTTTAGAATTGGCGGAGCAGCGATTCTTCTAAGTAATAAAATGTCGCAACATAAACATGCAAAGTACAAACTTGTGCATGTGGTTCGGACACACAAGGGGTCCGATGATAAATCTTACCGTTGTGTCTCACAAGAAGAAGACAAAGATGGACATGTTGGGATAGCCTTAAACCTAGATCTCATGTTGACAGCCGCCAAAGCCTTGAAATCAAATATTAGCACCATCGGACCATTGAATCTTCCGGTTTCAGAAAAGCTGAAGTTTGCTGCTAGTATTTTAGGGACAAAGTTCCTAGAACTTGATATGAAACCCTACACGCCTGACTTCAAAAAGGCATTCGATCACTTTTGTATTCATGCAGGCGGGCGAGCTGTTATAGACGAACTTCAGAAGAATTTAGGGTTGTCAGATGAGGATGTGGAAGCTTCTAGGATGACTTTGCACAGGTTTGGGAACACATCATCATCTTCATTGTGGTACGAATTACGTTATATCGAAGCAAAAGGGAGGATGAAGAAAGGTGATAGGGTTTGGCAAATAGGTTTTGGGAGTGGCTTCAAATGTAACAGTGGTGTTTGGGAATGTATTAACGATATCAAAGCTACAAAAGTTGGTGCATGGGCTGATTGCATCCATAGGTACCCGGTAAGTCTGCCAAAAGTTGTCAAGCTCTAAACTATGCAAATGTAGTGCATTTCACTGCCTTGTAATTCAGAGAACGGTGAATAAGAAGTTGTATCCTGACCTAGGTAGTCAATAAAAAAGGAGTGAAAAAGACTAAATATACCAACTATTTGTTTGGTTAATCATATCGATAGCTTATGGTAAATTATAAGTTCCAGTTGTCAGTAAAACATCCATGCGACCATCTTGTGTTTTACCTAACCATACTATAGTGTGGGTAGTATACATTTTTTTGCAATTGCTCCTTCTAGCATATTGCTAGGTTATATAATCTAATTGACTTTAAGAAAAAGTGAATCTGTGGGGAAAAAACTGGGTGGTAAAGTGTTTACTAACTCACCTATACTGACCCGAAACTTCTGACGACTTAGGTTTGTTTGAATACGCGTTACCTTGAGTATTCAAGTGAACACCTGGTGACTCAAAAATTCAGTCACTATCAGTTAGAGACAAGCTTTGTATCAAAAAATTACTCTCAGTGTATGAATTTGTATGTAATCCAAATACAATCATAATTTAATATAACAACAAAATATATACTCCATAGCTATTTTCCAATGCTACTATACAAAGTCTGAATCCTCAACGTTGTGCAAATGATTTTTTTTATTTTATTTATTTATTTATTTTTTTTTTCTTCATTTGCATTGTTTCTTGATTTTCTGATTTAAATTTGTTTTGTGTGCTAGAAATATCTAATAATTCAATTGCATTATTTTTCTTCCTAATAACAACCTTCTTGTTCATTAACTCAGGCTGAGCTAGCTACCTCTGAAACATGGTTGGAAACCTGATAATATTTCTAACGCTTGCTTAATTTTGAATATGATCTGTTATTTTGCTCGCTAATTTGCCATTATATCATTAATGATTTTTCTTGATCGCTGAGTTTTTTCACAAATACGTAACACTTCCTCTCTTGGTCAAGTTTTGACTGCTCGCCATAATGGGCAATAACCACGTTTGATCACGGGTATTTGAGATTTTTTGCCATAATAGAGTCCGACCACAACGACCGAATTGATTCACTTGATTCATATATTTCTCTCGGTATAAATAATGGAATTTCACTACAAGAATTAGGAGAACGGGCGACAAATCACATCCCAACGTAAGGGTGAGCATCGGTCTGGGACCGGACCGGACCGGACAGACAAGACCGAAAACCGAATTAAGGTAAAACCGGGACCGAGACCGAGACCGAGACCGAATGTGGTCGGTCCGGTACGGTCTTCTGTCGGTCCGGTCCAAATAGGCAAGATTTGGCACCGAAGATCGAATTAACCAAAAAGCCTAGACCGAGGACCGGACCGAATGTGGTTGGTCCGGTCCGGTCGGTTTTGTCGGTCGGTCAGGTCTATCCGGTCCGTTTGCAAAAGCCTAGACCGAGGACCGGACCGAATGGGACCCAACGACATAATTAATGTCGTCGGCATATTACGCTAACGCCAAAAAACACATTTGACCGAGACCAGCGTGCGTTGGATTTTTGGATTGATAAAATCCCGAAGACATGTCGTCGGTACCATATTGGTCAAGCGAGACTTTTCCCCCGCCTCTCAATAATTGCTAATAATTAGGCAGGAATTTCCCCCGCCAAGTTGGTACCGACGATATGTTGTCGGGACCATACCAAATAAAAAATTAACGCAATTACCATTTGGTTAGCATTAAACGTTATAATTAGCCTTTAGATGCCGACAACATGTTGTCGAGAGGTATTTAGGTCAAATTTGGTCTTCCCCTGCTTGTAAATAATAGCGAATAATTGAGCGGGATTTTTCCCGCCAGTTTGGCACCGACGAAATGTCATAGGTATTTTTTCCCACCTCATTGCAACTTTATCCCACCAATTTTTTAATTATATATAACCAATCATCCTCAACTCGGCAAAACGCACATAACTTAATCGTCAATTCTCACAAAAAACATATAACAATAGCTAGTTAATTATACGCCGGAAGATGAGTGGTCAAAGGTATTATCGTCGCTGCATCTCTTTGATGATCAAGTTCTTAATACATTTGACAACGAAATTTTGGATGAATATGGTTCTTATAAGAACATTATCCCGTGGATAAGAGATGTTATTCTGGAATGGTTGAGGAAAAAGTCATACTTCAGAGAGTGTTGAATGGTGCAGCTGAAAGCACGTTATCAAAATTTGATGAAGTGGAAAATAGGATAACCAATCTTAAAGCTATGTTTGAACATTTCATCAAGCAAAAGAATGCAAGTGGGGAAAAAGGTGGTGCAGGTTCTAGCAAAGTGGGAAGTAGCAGCAAAAAAAAATTGAATGGGCGATGTTTGTTATGGTCTATGTCATGTGGTTCATTTGCTTGTCGAGTTATTTAATTTGTTGGAGTTGTTTCATTTGTTTGTCAAGTTGTTTCGTTTGAGTCTGTATGAAATGTATATGGTTGATCACAATATATGTATTATGAGAAATTGGGATACTATGTTTTGTTTTTTAAGGTTGGATACGGCGTATGCAGTTTCTGTATACGGCTTATTGGTTGAACAATAACATAAAAAAAAAAAAAAAAAAAAAAAAAAGTCTTTTTTGTATTTAGATCTTATTACTTTAGGTGTACTAACAGTTTTTGTTTGATTTTAGATTAAGTAAGAAAATAATTGCAGAGGGTGAATTCATGGACATCATGAACATTGACACGGATTTTTTTCAGTTACGAGATAAAAACTAAAGATGGATTCATAGCCTTCGCATGATCGCATTGAACTTATCCACTCGCGACATTATTATGCACCTTGGCGAGGAAGAGCACTTCATATTAGGATGGAAGATTACTGATGGAAAGAAAATGTCTCTAAATGTTGTGACCGAATCGAACAGGAAATTAAAAATAGTATTTATAGAAAGGTAAAGGCAAAGGAGATGACTTTTTTATAAATGGGTTGAAGCAAGCTATGAGGGTATTAGTGAGATGGACGAAGAAACGAAAGGGAGAATGTGGGATATCTGGTATGCACATCTAGTTTAAGAAGGGTGTTACTACTAATTTAACTAATCACCAACAGATTAACAAAAGTGTCATTTTGAGAAGTTACTACCACTACTTAAATTTTCTTCATGTACCAAAAAGTGTTCTGCTACCCTTGGCCAATGATTTTTGAATTAAAACTATAGTCCGATTAACCACTTAACTAAGCATAATTTGCTTGTGCAGGCCTAAAGAAGAAGAAAAAAATGAATTAAGCCAAATATGTTAACATAAACTGCAAAGGCCCATATCACCATTATGCATCAAATATATACCCTGATTTTTAGACTATTTAAACACAACTACCACGTTTGGTAGAGAGAATTTGAGAGATGAAAAATGAAGTAGAGAATATAAATTCGGAAAAATAATATTTAGTTAGAAACTATTAAATTGCATTATTTAATAGCGCCAGAGAATTGAAATAAAAATAATTACAAATATTTTTTTTCAAAATGTTTAAGCAGCAACTGTTACACGTAATTTGTTTATTTAATTTTTTTTAACAAAGTTCATTTTTAATTAAAAAAATAATAAAACACCACGCACACAAAATAATAATAATAATAATAATAATAATAATAATAATAATAATAATCTATATCTCCAATTTCTACAACAAAATAATGGAAATGGAGCTACCTAATTTACACTACACATTTCTCTTCATTTCTCCGCCAAAATCTCTTTAATTCTCTATCTTTTTATTTCTCTTTACTAAACAAGAGAAATTAGTCCAATTTCATTATCTTAATTTCTTTCACTCTACCAAACACACCTTTAAGTGACTGAACCCTAATTTCAGTCTCACATAAACTTTCGCAGATACACAACGAAAAACCCAACACACTATTTGTAAGCACACATTGTTGTTCGAACAAATAACATCCCTAAACAATGAAGATTCGTCCCATTTTCATATACAGAAACCCCTCAATCTCTTTCGTTTTTATCAACAAAACCGAATAAAAACTCCAACCGTAGCACAACATGTCTTCATGATCTTTCAAATGATGTCTCGGGTAGGTTTCGTTTGTATTTTGTTTCTTGTTTTAACCGAAAGAAAGGAAGATTGAAACTAATTTTTTTTTAATTTTTTTTTTTTAAGTTTTCGAATATTTGAAAGAAGTTATGCTTCTTATAGATGTATGATGGTTTTTGTTCACACATGAAAATCTTTAAAGATTGGTACTAATGATGAACAAAACTGAGATCTCGTGTTGTTTGAATGTATTATATTTTTTTGAACGATTGAAATATATTATGAAAAAAGATACTAGCAAGACACTAGAAACAAATAAGTACAAATACAAATCTACAAATAAACAAAGCTACACGTCTAGACTCCTCCCAAGGCTTTAGCTGCGAGGAATTCAAAAAAAAAAAAAATACTCTTGCCAATATTACAGAGAACCGAGACAAGAGAAAAAATCCCCGCCCACGGAAGCCGAGCCACCAGTTTTCATTCCAAAATGTTTTGTATGCAGACCCATACATGCCTCGGGGAAAGAAAAAGGAAATTACAAACTAATTCGTTTGAATGTAAATTTGGGAGAGTAAGTGAGGTTAGTGAGGTGGTGGTTTTGTTGTTATGAAGATGAGATTGTAATTGTATGTAACATGGATCCAAAGTTCTATTGAGGCATGGAAATATCTTTTATATATTAAACAAGAAATTGTAGCGTTGCAAAATAAAACTAAAGTCAAAGTCAAAACGACGCGCCTTTCGCATTGACCAAGAACAAATCGCGGTAGAAACGACAATCTTTTCATAAACGACGTCATTTTTCGCCCATTCAAAACAACGTCGTTTTAAACGGGGAATGATATATTGTAAAATGATACCTTTTTAATTGAATAATTTTGGTTTGAGATATTGGTTTACAAACGTAATTGTAACTCGTTTACAAATTTTATTTTCACGTAGTCATGGATTGGATGAGTTGTTGAAAAGAACACCGAAAGATGGTCTTCCTCAATCCTTAAAAACTGGTTTTCTCACAAAAAAAGTAATCACAGTCGATATCACAGTCGATCTCACAAGTGTGAAATTGTTATGATTTTTTTTTTTTACGCATTTATAAATGTAAGAAAGAAACTCGACAAAATTTAACAACTGGATGTCGATCTCCTTATCCATAAGTCCCTGAGATCTGAAAGCATACATAAGCCTAGGCAACACAAAGAGAATGTATTAGCGGGGATAGGAGTTGAGCGAGTGCGCATATCCTGCAATTGAGACAAGTCAACGGAGGCTTCTTTCCCTTTGTTCATTCGACATACTATTCCACGAAGCACCAAAATAGCACTTTAAGAGAAGCATTAAAATAGCTTTCTGAGCAATCAACCTACAAGGAAATCTTATACATCTATTAAACAATGCAGGACATTGAGGCTAATGATACTACCTATACAGAAGACAAGGACTTGATCTAGAAACATGTTGAGAAAAATATGTGTATATCTTGGTTTTTAATAGTCTCCAGAGGAACATAAGTATTTTCAACTTTTCAAGTTCTGCATGATATATTTTGATGGACTTAATTTGCTCAAACATAAATTATAAGCTATTGGGTGATAGCCCATTGTGAAACATATAAGTCCATGTGATGGGTTGATCATTGTTGATAGTATAGCCCACCAATCTTTTTCTGTTGTTTTTTTTAGCAGAAACAAGATGGATTAGGTAGTTGTGGATAGCTCATTGTAAGTTACATTTAGGTGTTTGTATGCTAGCTCCTTCCTAGCTTATGGTGTTTTGTGATATTTAAATAAAAAAAGGGGGAATTGCATATATACCCACTAAAACATGAATATTTGCATATTTTCTCAAAACACAAGTTTTTAATGCACAATGTACAATGTTGTTTAAGCATGTTTTGGGTATATATGCAAATATGCAAGTTTTAGTGGGTATATATGTAATTGCCCCATAAAAAAAATTAGAGTATGTACTCGAGCAAGAGTAATTGGGCAAACCTTTTATGTATTCACACATTTACAAAGACATGCTTCGATCCAGTGACCCCTTCTTGCAACTTGCAAGTAAAGGTAAAACTGCAAAAGTATATATAATAAAGTTATACGTATAAGAGCACAAGGTGCAACAACAAGCATTTGCCTCAGTATTCGGGCCCCACCATGTCACATCACCAAAACACCTCAACTTCAACTAACCACAACAAACCCCCCCTCACCAAACAACAAACCTCAACTTCCCCATTAGGGCCCCACCTCTTACACACTTATTTTTTTATTCATTTCTTTAAATAAATTAAATTAATTTCACAAATACTTAAAAATAAAAAAACATACTAATTTTATTTCATAAAATAAAAAGTTACAATACGGAAAAAAAAATACGATACGAGGAAAAAAAAACACACATACAATATGGAAAAAAAATACGATACAGAAAAAAAAACATACGATACTAATAGGAAAAGTAAAACATTTTATTCGTCATCTTCGCGGTCGAGATTTTGGTATTTCTGAGTTATTCGTGCTTGTCTCTTGCGAATTACTTCGGCTCTAACCGGGTCAATAACCGTGTTTGGATCGAGCATTAGCATCTGCATATCCTGCCACTCCAACAACGCAGCTTCTTTCTCGAACGCCTTTTCCTCCATCTTCCTCCGCGCCTCGTAACAAGCCGTTTGAGCGTCTTTCGCTTGATTATACTTTTCGGATAATTGTCCCGAAAAAGTACTCGTTTGACTCCCCCCGGAACTCGCCACACTCGACGTTTCCGTCGACTTTTGTTTCTTTCCGGGTCGCCTGCTGCTTCTTTCGGGACGAGGTCGTTTATCCGGCCCAAATATATCCTCAAGACATGTAATGTCTAGAGGTTCTTCAGCATCCCATTTCGGGTAGCGTTTCAGGATATCCCAAACGTGAAGCAAAGTGAAACCCCTTTGTCCAAAACGTAGTGAGAAGTTCGTTTTGGCATTCTCGACATGATCATGCTCATTTTCACCACTGCGACGCTCTAAATGTTTACAAATAGCGTTGAATTTTTGGAAGTCGGCATTGATCATTGTCCATTTACCGGATAGCATGTTTTTGGTTCGTGGGGCTTCAGTAGTCCGCTCGTTGAAAAGTGCATGAATTTCGTTCCAAAAGAATTCATTCTCTTTGTCATTTCCCAGATCCTCGTCTTGGGAAACTTCTATCCACGCTTCCGCAAGAATATTTTCTTCTTGTTTCGACCACAACTTTCGCGCACGCGTATTAGCAGCTTCTTCCAAGTCATCGTCATCGTCCACGTCCAAATTTACGACGTTTTTTCCTCTTTGGGCTTTGGTTTTTTTTCCTCGGCCTTTGGCCGGTGATCTTGGCTTAGGTACTTTAAACGTACCTTCATTTGGTTGTGATGGTTGTATCGGTTGTGATTGAGGAAAAGTGGATGGTTGATTCGGGTTATAAAATTGTGGCGACAAATTGAATTGTTGATGACTTGCGAATCCTTGTTGAAAGGCTAATTGTTGGTTACGGTAAATGTCATTCGGATTTAATGGTTGTGAACCGTATGGTGGTGAAGGGTTTGGACTTTGAGACGAGGGACTAGAAGAGTTTGAGGCTCCCCCGTATGGACGTTGGTTTGACGTTAGGAGGTTCGTGAAATAACCTCCTTCGTTCGGGTTTTGAGACATTTTTTTGTTGATTAGGAGAAGAGGTATAGAAATATTTAGTTTAGATTGTTGAATGTAGTGAAGAGAATGGAAGAAGAAGGTTGTATTTATAGTTGTAAAAGAGGGTAGGAAAAAAAAATAAACAAACAAACACAACCGTTGGTGTATAAACGGTCATGTTTCTTTTTCTCACAAATAAAACAAACAAATCCAAACGTTAACCTGCAAAATGTCAGAAACTTTGCTTCGCCGTGGCCACGACGAGTTGGCCAACGGCGAGCAACGGCGAGGCTTCTCCGGTGTGGCGGCGAGCAACGGCTCGCCGTTGTCCATGCCACATCGGACGGCGAAGCTCCTTTCGTCGTTTGCACCTTGTGCTCTAAGATGGCTATTGATCTGACTGTTCAATGACAATATGTATAGTATCTTGATATCTTCAACAAACTAATTAAATACAGTACCAATCTAAGATATGATGAAAAATAGCATCCTCATTTAATCTTCTCATCTGCCTCCATCTACATTTTTAAATCTTCACCTTCTCCCTTCCCTTTATATATATACCCCTTCACCTTATTTCTCATTCACACCAATTTAATAAAAATCTTCAATCTTCACTATTCTATTCACTATGTTCAAGTTTGCAACACAATCTTATCACCATATCCCTAAGCTTCTTTTCATAACCCTAATCTTAGCTATATCTATACAAACCTTCAAACAATCCCCATATCACCTTCTAACTTTCGCTTTACTAACCATCTCGGTTCTCACATTCTACCTCTTGAACAAGCCTCGAACCGTTTACCTCATCGATTTTGCTTGTTTCAAGCCACCGAGCATTCTTCGTGTGCCATATGCCACCGCGGCTGAACATGGTCGAATTATATTAGCATCACAGCCCAAAAGCATTGCATTTCAAGTTAAGATCTTTGAAAGATCCGGTTTAGGTGAAGAAACATGTTTACCACATCCATTACATTATCTACCACCTAGCCCTACTATGGTGGATGCTAGAGATGAGTCTCAATTGGTTATATTCTCAGCCATGGACTCTTTGTTTAAACAAACCGGGATTAGCCCGAAAGAAATCGACATTTTGATTGTAAACTGTAGTCTCTTTGCGCCAACTCCTTCAATTTCGGCCATGGTAGCAAACAAGTATAAGATGAGAAGTAATGTCAAGAGTTTTAACTTGTCGGGAATGGGGTGTAGTGCGGGATTAATATCTATAGATTTCGCAAAAAACTTGCTACAAGTTCACCCTGAATCGAATGCAGTTGTGATAAGTACCGAAATAATTACCCCAAACTCTTACATGGGTAAAGAAAGATCGATGCTTCTCCCGAACTGTCTTTTCAGAATGGGAGGGGCAGCGATTCTTTTGACCAATAAAAGGTCACAGGGCAAACATGCAAAGTACAAACTTTTGCATGTAGTTCGGACCCACAAAGGGTCTGATGATAAATCTTACCGTTGTGTCACACAAGAAGAAGACAAAGAAGGTCATGTAGGAATAGCTTTAAATCTCGATCTTATGGTGATAGCTGGAAATTCTTTGAAGTCGAACATCAGCACCATCGGACCATTGGTTCTTCCCGTGTCCGAACAACTCAAGTTTCTTATCAACATGTTGAAGAGAAAGATCCTTAAATTTGATATCAAACCCTACATTCCCGACTTCAAAAAGGCATTCGATCATTTTTGCATTCATGCTGGCGGACGTGCAGTTATTGACGAGCTTCAGAAAAGTTTGCGGTTGTCAGCGGAGCACGTTGAAGCATCGAGGATGACTTTGCATCGCTTTGGGAACACATCATCATCTTCATTGTGGTATGAAATAGGTTACATGGAAGCAAAAGGGAGAATGAATAAAGGAGATAGGGTTTGGCAGATAGGGTTTGGAAGCGGGTTTAAATGTAACAGTGCTGTTTGGGAATGTAACAAAAAAATTGAAGCAACAAAAAGTAGTGCATGGGCTGATTGCATCCATAGGTACCCAGTAAATGAGCCAGAAATTGTGAAGCTCTAAGCCAGGGGCAAATATGTCATCTACTTTGTTGTTATTTAAAGAAATATGTAATACATAAACATATTTCAGGTGTTCTCACTACGTTTTGCTTAATTATAAACAACGACATGGAGCATGTGGAACTATCCAAATAAAATTTGCTTCGACCCAAAACCCCACCGAAAGGACACGTTGGTTGATGATTTCAAAAGTTTGTTCAAACTTGGATTTTCAGTAGAAATAGTCATTGATCCAACAATTGTTTGTACTGTTTCTTTGTAAGTTCTTCTCCTCTAGTTTCTTGCTAGAGGGGCTTGAGGAATCACACCTTATGTTGTACGAAAAAAAAAAACACGTATAATATTTATGTGTGTATAATAAGCACGAAGATTTCACGATAAAAAAGAATGATATTTCCTGCAAATTTTCTTCTTGATTATATTACCCATATAGTTGTTACATGTGTTAAAGTAATTGATTGAGATGATGAAAAAAAGAATTGGACATGTCATGTTTTTAAACGGCCAAAATGATACTAAGTAGGTGAGAATTGCAGGAGGAGACATGATACATTTCCATTCCATGCTCAGGTTCAAATTCGTGAACTTCAACATCAACATTAATAGGGTTTGGAGTGAGTCATACGATCCGGTTAGGGGTTGTATCGGGATAAGGCATTACTTTTAACGTATGTGAGCTCCTTAAGAAAATAGAGAGAAGAACTAAAGATTTGTTTATCTTAAACTTTGATTGATTGATTATAATAAATGATTACAAGAGTATTTATAAGACAAAGTAGGGTAAAACCCTAAGACTTAAACAGGCCATGGGCTCGGGCCCAGGCGTATCATTCATCACTCTTTCAAAACCACCTTGCCCTCAAGGTGTTGTCTTAAAACATTTTTAATTGACTTTCCTAAATAAACATGAAAACAATCATAAACAAAGACACGTAAATAAAGATAGATTATATGACATAATCTTTATGCCATACGTTTGGACTTCTTTGTAAACACTCATAAAATCCCATCAACATCATTTCCTCTACAATACTAATAGTAGGTATTCTTCCAGGTAAATTTGTGTTTTTCTTTCTTGTGCATTGCATGTGATAACTTACTAGATCTGCTCACGTATCCTCTCAAGCCAAATATCCTTACAACCACAACACCTGAACTCCTAATCTAATATCATTACAATAGCAAAATAAGTAATCTATCATCACAATACCAAAACAAACCCTAATCAAACCCTAATTGAGCCCTATGTGTTTATAAACCCTAATTGCTTATATAAACTAGTATGAAAGTACTCAAGGCTTATGTAGGAGTTACATTAGCAACTTTAGGATATCTTAGACTCCCTAAACCTTAGTACAACCCTCTAGAAGCTTAGGTACAAGTCCCTTAAGCACAAAACCCTAATTAGGTCCTACAAGTCCCAAAACTAGGTTAAACCTTCCCAAACCTTTACCATAAACTGCCACCACTTAGTATAAGCTTCTTAAGACTTAATCTTAGTCACTAAGCACCCATAGGAACCTAATCTGGGAACTAAACCTTAGGCTAAACACTAATCCTTCACTAAACAAAACTAGGTCTAAAGTAGGTCTAAACTAGATAAAACCTAAACATAAGCACCTCAACCAAGTAGCCTAGAACCTTGATCACCCTAAGCACCCTTCCTAGAACCTCCCAAGCCAGCACACAAGGAGGTGGATCACCTCCTTGTGTCGCAGCTAAAACCACACTACAAACACCATTCCACGCCAGACTAGCCTTCAATAGTCATCATGGTAACTTAGATTAGTCACCACTAGCTGGTAAGAGTCACTTCCCCCCCCCCCCCCCCATTACACCTCGACACCCCTTGCTTACTCATCAAACCAAACGAGCCCTATAAATAGCTCGACACCCCTCCTCACTTCAAACCACACCATCACACTTCTTTACCTCACATATTCTGGTCCTAGTGGTAGTACAAGAGTCCTAGTAGCCTTAGAAGTTGAGTTGCTAAGCCGTGAATGCTTGTCGAGTTCCATTTTAGCCTAGAAAACCCTAGTTTCCCACGTTAAGCCCTTCTTTGCTCAAGTAAGATTAATTTTTGCTTCTAATAGTTTTATTACAGTACTAGAATAGTATTAGGATACCTTAGAACCCTTGCTTTAGTCTTGATCATTTTCCTTTAGAACTTTTCATTTTAAAACCCTAATTATAGACTAGTTGCTAAATACATGCTATAATACCTTAACTTAAGTTATAAGTTAGTTTAGGTAACTTAGATAAGCTAATATTAGTAAACCATAAGCCATGAAACTCTGTTGTTTCATAAAATTATACTTTGCATGGAATTAGGACTAGTTTTGCAATAGTTTTCATGCATAGGGGTATATATGGTAACTTTCTAAAAAAAATTAAGTCTGGGGACTATTTTTGGCATTTCTTAGAAGTATTAGGTATAAGGACCCATTTTGCAAAGTTATATAACCTTAGGATAAAAGTTATAATAGTTATAAACCTATAAGGACTAGTTTTGCAAATACTAGTAAGTCAAGGGTATAAATGGTAAATTCTGAAAACTAATAAGTGTAAGGGTTATTTCTGTCATTTTCATAAAATATATAAGTATATGGGCTAATTTTGTAAAGTCTAGATAGTTAAAAATTTAAATAACATATATATAAGTTTAGGGTAGAAAGTGTAAATATGTGAAACTTAAAGGTTATTAAATAAAGTGTAACCCTAAAAACAAAAGCATGACACAATAGTAGGGAGCTTCATGTTATGGGTTTCATTTGGTTATTCGTTTTGACGAGTTTGCTGGGTTTACGAGTTAAAGTGCCCTGGCTCCTCAAATGTATACTACATGACCTCTGAATTATGATGGCCCGAACGGTGTTATGTTATAACTAAATCTAAAAATACGTAACTCAATAGTAGGGAGCTTCGTGTGAGGAGTTATATACTTCTGAATTATGATGGCCCGAACGATATTATGTTGGCAGCATAATACAATAGTAGGGAGGTTCATGTGAGGAGTTATACTTCTGGATTACGATGGCCCAAACGGTGTTATCTTATAAACATAGAAACCCTAGGAGTAATTACTTAAGAAACTTAAAACAACTAAGGCAATTAACCACACAAACACACCTACAAACCCTCAGGACACGTGAGTAAGGCCATCTAGTTTCCGAGTCACTTTTCACATCAATCACATCATCTCTAAGCCCAGGTGAGTTCATAGCCTCACTCTTTATAAATGCTTTATAAATCCTGGGAGGGGGTTACATGCTTACTCTTTTCTTTAAACCGAATACAAGTCCTTTTCTTTGGTTATTGCACGAGTGTTACTTTCTGCCACCATTACATAACTAAAATTCATGAGCCATAATCACTTGTAAGCTATACACAAGTGAACGCGAGTATAGTTGATAGATCTATTTGAGTTTGACACCTCCCGTTAGTTTACCTCAGCCGGGTAACCAATAAGTACTATACTTGAAATCTCACAAGGTTTAACTTTGGCAAGTTAACCTTATCTCCATCCCATCATGTAAGGGTTTGCAGTGCCCCATGATCTGGACTGTTAACGTGCGGTTTCATGAGCTTAGTGCAATAACTCTTTTCACATGATAATTGTATATGCATTGCAATTATCAAAAACCCTACATTTTTCCTAGAAGGGTTTAACATCTAAACCCTAGGGAAACTTGTATTCACATTACACTTAAACCTATGACTCTCACTCAACGCCTAGTGTTGACTTTTAAGCATGTATCCTAGGTATATAGCTGTTACGGATCTATGGCACAAGGCGGCACTAAACTTGGAGGACTTTCAACCCCGTTATCATTCAAAACACAACATTTCACACTTAGATTCACGGGACCTCTTCTTAATAAAACTCTGATAATTTAATGAATGATAACTCATTTTATAAAAATGTATCTTTTTTAGTGGTTTTCTATTATTGTAACTGTGATTCCATAAGGTAATACCCCAGATCTAAATCCGCTGCGATCTGTCAGAAATGGGAGTGTTACATTCTTGAGTCGTTTGGCAGTCCGTCTTCCTGCAACATTGGCGTTATCCGGGATCCCATAATCTTCTTTGAATTGCAGCTTTCGCCTTTTTCTTCTTTCATATTCCTTTGCCTAAGACATAACACAACACCATTCTTACATCTTCCGCTATCCATGCCATAACACTCCCCGCTCCTTCAAAAATCACCTTGCCCTCAAGGTGATACGAAGAATATGCAGATTGAGAGTCCGCTAATTCCTCGCTTAAATTCAAATTTATTTCATCCAAACGACTATCAAATTCACCACCTCCATCCTTAAGTGTCGATATCACTATATTCGACTCATCTTCGTCAACCCTACACGCTTCACCAACACCCACAACAACATCTTCCACACCTTCTTTATTTTCTGAAAATTTTCTAAACTCACTACGAACTTCCATGCTGTCCACATTACACCACCAATATCAAAAACATTGTTTATAGCGCTACTAACCTCAACAGCACCAATATCTTCATTAGCATCTAAGGACTCTTTAATCACATATGCAGCTTCTTCACTTGGCCATGATAGAACGATATCTATTTTCTCTTCAATGTTCAGCTTTTTTCCTGCAATTATCTCAAAACGAGCCTCCATTATATGGGCTATGGAATAGGCTTCTCCTAAAGTTGTAGGCGCTAACCTTAAGAGTGCACATTGTAGAATCGGTTTATAATAAATGATTACAAGAGTATTTATAAGATAAAGTAGGGTAAAACCCTAAAACTCTCACTGAAAGCACCAATGGATACGACCCGTTGAGGTTGTATCGAGATAGGGTACCACTTCAAGCGAGCGCAAGCTCCTTAAGAATATTAGAGAAAAAGAGAATTATTTATTTGGCAACTATGCTTTCATTAATGAATGATTCGGTATTTATACTGAATAAAGCCTAACTTGTATCACAATTTGAATACAAGATAAACTCATAAAACAAAGATACTTTCCTAGATAATGACTTACATGACTTTTTTAACATGACTCGAACACGACTAAATAAAAGATAGTTATCCAAAGGCTTATTATTCCCCACTCCTTCAGAAATCACCTTGTTCTCGAGGTGTTGCTTTAAAATCTCGCCTCATGTAGTTCCAGGATCCCATACCTTCATTTGTAGTTCACCCTCTTTTGGATTATAAGAAAACAGCTTAAAGTGCATCAAAAACTGTTGCCAAGGCTGTCTATAATTTGCATGACTGGTGTCCAAATTTAGCCCGCCATATACAACTTTATTTAGTCCAACTTGAATGACAACATAAAACTTTGATTTCATCCACACGAGAGGACCTCATCTCTATTCTTTCTTTTAGTGGTTTTCGGTGGAGGTGGTTCAACAGTAGTTTTAGGTGGCATTTTCAACAAAGGTAGTTTAACGACGGTCAGTGGTAAAGCTAGAAAATTTTCAGTGAGGGGTCGGGATCTAAATTTTTTTTTTCTAACGCTATTTTTCGGGTAATACCAAAATTTTGGGGGGTCGAAACCGAATATATCAAAATTTTTCTACACGAAAACTATATACCCCCTACATCGCAAAACAAAATTCGGGGGGTCGGGCGCCCCCCCCCCCCCCCCCCCCCCGGCCCCTATGTAGCTGCGCCATTAATGACGGTTGTAGGTTCCTAGTTCTGCGATCTGCTGTTGATACTACTCGCGTTGCTGCTTAAAGAAGACGACCGTTGATCCTTAAAACGTGCTTCTGTTATGCGGGCCAAGGGTAAGGCTTCTCCCAAAGTTGTAGGATTTAACCTTAACCGCTCCCAAAGTTGTAGGTCCATGAAGCGTGCTTCCGTTGCACGAGCTAATGAAAAAGCTTCGCCTAAAGTTGTGACCTTAAGAGTGCACATGGTAGAGCCGGTTTAAGTCCAGAGATATAAAATAATTTAAGTAAGTTTTCAGAGATCCCCGTTACTCGATTTATAAGTACCTCAAACTCACTATGATATTCGGCCACGTTACCCATTTGCAAGAGCTTAGATAGTGTATCCTGATCGCTGATACCCGATGCCATGAACAGTAACTCGAAGAACATAAAAATTTTCTGGTGAACAGTACTTCGTTAACAGTTGTGTGAACAGTACCTGTGAATAGTGATTGATGAGCAGTTTTTTTTTTTTTTGGAAACCTAATTTGGTAGCCCTCTCAACGAGGGCTCTCAAAGAAAACACCAATTGATACGACCCGGTTAGGGGTTGTATCGGGATAAGCCACCACTTTTAGCATGTTCGAGCTCCTTAAGAAAATAGAGAGAAGAACTAGAGATTTCTTTATCTTAAACTTTGATTGATTATTTATAATAAATAATTACAAGAGTTTTTATAAGACAAAGTAGGGTAAAACCCTAAGACCTAAATAGGCCATGGGCACGAGCCCAAGCATATCAGTGAGTCGCCTACTATTGTTAGGCAGGCTGCTTGAGAGGTGCAATGTTTCATCCTAAGTTTTTAGGTCCTTTTTTTGTAAGTTTTCTGGTGAGGTTGTTGCTTTCCTCGAATCGGAGATTTCTTTGAGTGAAGTTAGATCGGCTATGTGGAGTTGTGTTGGTTCCAAATCTCTAGGGTCAGGCGGTTTCTATTTCATCAAAGCTTATTGGGAGATTCTCAAGGACCAATTCTTCACTTGCATAAAATACTTCGAGTCCACTAGAAGTTTTGCTACCAGCAACAATCCTTCCTTTTTTGTTCTTTTTCGTAAAGGCTCTGATCCGCTCAGTTTTTTGGATTTTAGGTGGATTAGTTTGATTAGTTGTGTGTACAAAGTAGTTTCTAAGATCTTGGCTATGTCTCGCTAAGGTAATTCGCTCAATCATCAGGCCTAACCAAATGACCTTTTTAGCCGAGAGGCAAATTCTCGATTGTTGTCTTATTTGGAATGAAATCATTTATATGGCCAAGATTGACCAGCTTCTCCATTTCAAGAAGGCCTTTGACAGTGCTTATTTTTTATTTCTTCTTAGATGTTATGGCTCAAATAGGCTTTGGAGTAATATGGAGGAATTGGATTGGGTCTTGTCTATCCTCAACTTCGATTTTTGTATGGATTAATGGCTCCCCCTCTAAGGAGTTTAAGATGAGAAGGGGTCTCCGTCAAAGAGATCCTCTCTCTCCCTTTCTCTTTCTCTTAGTCATCAAGGCTCTTTAAGTTTCTATCATCAAAGCTTACAATAAGGGGTTCTTCAAAGGTGTTTCTCTTTCTGAGGATGGTACTAACATCTCCCTTTTGCAATATGCTGACAATGCCTTTTTCTGTGGTAAATTGTCGAGATCAAATGCAAAAAATCTTATTCTTAATCTTAAAAGCTTTTATGAAGTCTTGGGGTTAAAAGTCAATCTTGCTAAAAGTAGACTTTTTGGTATTGGTGTAGATCTTATTAAGATTGAAGTCGTTGCTTCTTCCTTAATTTTCTCTCATGATCACCTCCCGTTTATGTATCTTGAGCTCCCGGTAGATAAGAATATGCATTACGTTGACTGATGGACGGACGTGGTTAATCGTATTCGCAGTCGCGTATCCGCTTGGAAAGCTGAGTCCCTCTCTATTGGGGGCGGCTCAAGCTTGTTAATTTGGTCCTTAATAGTATTCCCATTTACTTCCTCTCCCATTTTAAATCCCCATCAATTATTATCAATCTCCTTGAATATATTTGTTGTAGATTCTTTTGTGGATTAAAAGAGAATCAACGTGGAATTAGTTAGGTTAAATGGGATAACATTTTTAATAGCTCCAAATCGGGTGGTTTGGGGTTGGAAGCTTGCTCACCAAAAACCTTGCTTAGGTTGGCAAATGGAAGTGGTGTTTCCTTTCGGAAAAGGATGCCCTTTGGAGAATTATTATTAAAAGTTTATATGGATTATATGGTGGTTTTTCTTCCTCTTCGACTCGAAATGGGGTTAATGGAGTGTATTTTTAAGGCTAATTATAAAATTAAGGACACTAATGATTCCTTTAAGAACTTGTTTTCTTTAAAAGTCTCAAATGGTTTCCATACTCTTTTTTGGAAAGATGTGTGGCGTGCCAGTCGTTCTCGTCTCATAGGTTCTTTTCCTAGACTCTTTGCTCAAGATACTAGAAAACATTGGACTATTAGTGGGAGATAGATGCTTGTTGATGGAAATAAGAAGAAGAATAAGAATTAGTTCTGGCGTATTCCTCTTAGAGGGAGGGCTCTTGATGATCTTAATACTCTCATCTCTATTATTGGGTCTTTTTGTCTTATGGACAATGTCAGGATAAATGGGTTTGTTTTACGAACTTATCAGGTTTGTTCAAAGTTAATATTATGTCGTCTCTCATCCGGAATAACTTCCTGTTCAAAGCATCTCTTGGAGTGCACCAATACTGGAATAGTTATATCCCTTGTAAAGTTAATTTATGTGTGTTGATGGATTCTATTAATAGACTTGCAACTCGTCATTTTCTTTTGTTATGCCCGAAGGTGTTGCTTGTTTGGAGGAACGTCTAGGCTTGGTGGAATTACTGAGGCGAAAAGTGAACCACTTTTAAAGGGTCATTTAAGCCCGAATTCGAGATTATTTGATCAATTATCGCCCTAAATCGTTCCTTTTGTCATTTTAGGTACTTTTGGAGAGAAATCTGGAAAAGGAAACATTTTGGACGTTTTTTGAGCATAAAAGTGAAGAAAACGGCAAAGTCTCAATTTTCCTTGCTGGGAACAGTACCTGATGGCGTCAAGACTCTCCGCATGACGGCGTCAAGAGTTACAAAAGAGGTGAAAGTGGAAAATACACGTGACGATACAGAGAGTTTTTAAGCATAGGACCTGACGGCGTCACCAAGGCCGTCATGGTCCAATTACTAGTGACGGCCCAGAGCACAACTACACATGACGGCGTCACAAATGGATCTAGCTAGGCAATACGATTTTTATCATGGCGGCGAGTTGACGGCGTCACAAGCTAACACATGACGCCGTCACAATGTAAAATCTATATATAGTTTTCCAAATTTCATTCATTGGTGTGCAACTTTGAGGGAATAAACCCTAGTCCGAATTTTATCAGTTTTTCAAGGGTTTCAACCCCTTGAATCTTTCATGTTCAATTAAAGATAAGTACTCTTTCAAATCATTCAATATGTCTATGTGTTGTTTGATTATATCTTACGCTTGTCTTCTATTTAACATGCTAGGCTAGATTACTCTTGTGTTTGCTTAGATGTAGTGAAACCTAGACGTTAATTATGGGTTGATTGTTTGTTTATAGTTGTTACGGATGATTGTATTCGATGTTAGGCTTAAGAAAACTGGTAGACTTCCATTGGTAACTTGCTTGAACGTCTTAAGAAACATGATCGGAGGTGTACTACGCTTTTTTGTTGTATTTAATGCATAGGAGAATTCTAATGATCCCATGTTAGGAGCTTCTAACGGCTCGACATAGGAGTGAAGTAGGATCCTATAGAGTTAGGGAATATTATACACGGCCCTACGACTAGTATTAAAGAATATGACCCATCATCCATGCAATTGTAACAAGCTATCAACCTGTAAAAGATATCTAGGGAGTAATGAAATCTAAGTAAATACAACCTTCCTCATTATTGTTTCCACCACATTAGTATAATTAGTTTAATTTTCATTTCTGTTATTTTACTTTTATTGCATTAGTAGTAAATTGGGTTAGTTGGCTAGCAACTAATTTCGTCCACTCTTCCAAAACCTGAGATTTTAATTGCTTTCATAAAAATATAAAAATGCAAAAAAATCATCCCTCACCTCTAGACCTAGTTTATTAGGCTTTCTAATCCCAGCGACACTATTCCTGAGTTGAACGATCAATCCCCTGGTATTTGTCACTATACTATACTACAACGATCAGGTACACTGCCTGGTGGGGGTTGTAAGCTTCTCAAGATCCCTTGAGAGGCAAAACCTGTTGCGAGGGTGCGATCCCCACGTACATCAGGAATCCTGATGCCCCAGCGACGTTTCCTTCCTTCTTAGTCAAGGACTTTGCTCTTGTTACTATTGGCAATGCTAGTGGTCATTTTCTTGCTAAGGTCCTAAATGGTATCCTTCAATGTACGACTTGGGCTATTTGGAAGTGGAGGAACACGGTTATGCACTTCGACACTGCTATGGTTAGCGCCCCCTTGAGATGGATATCTTCCCCTCTATTCAAAGTTTGTCTAGGCTTTGGATTGTTGCTTGCTGCAAGAAGGATCTGTTTTATTGGGATTGCAGGATCTCCAACCCGAATAACCTTTTGTATCATAGCTAATGGGTCGGGTGTGGCTCCCTTTGGCTTTGTTTGTTTTGTTTAGCTTTTTGGTTAACCATTTGTGGCTCTTCAATTTTATTTGTTTTGCTTGTTCTTTGCCTCCTTCTAGTAGCCTTTGTTTCATTCTAATATATTCAACCTTTAGAAAAAAAATCTGATATAGAATAAATGATGGGTGGTGTTATTTATACCTCTCACATTATTTGCATCCGATGATGTAACAAAAATTATTATTTTATTAATTTTTGTAATTTTTAACTTTCTCTTAAATCTATTAATTGCAACCCCCCTTAAACACTATAATTTGGAAAAAAGTTTTCCGGCTCATGTTATTCATGCAACAGCAAAACAGTATTATTCTTGAAAAACTAACAAAAATACAACAAAAACAAAATAGAGTTAATTGCATTTTTGGTCCTTGTGGTATGGCTAAATTGCAGGTTTGGTCCCCAAAACTTTGAAAGTGCAACGATAGTCCTCATTTTGAAGTTTGGGTTGCATTTTTGGTCCCTGATCGGTGTGTTATGAACAAGAAACACCTTCTGGAGGTCGAGGTTGATCGAAATACATCATTATTCTAGAGAGAGAAAGTATATAGAAGGTGAGGTGAAACAAAGATATTTTATTAAGAAAGATAAGCTTACACACACACACACCCCTCAAGTGAAGTCTTGAGGGATTTATATAGGGCAAACATAAGACAACTATTACCATATTACATTAGTAGTCCCTGCATTATACGCATATTAGTTGTCTACTCTAATTCATGTAAATATCGCTCAACTTCATTTTTAACAATCTCCCTCCAGCTGGAGATATACGTGAATTGGTTACAATGATTCTTAACAAGTACATAACAATGATGAATACAATGCTGGAGCAGTGAAGTTTCCTCTGAAGATGTATTCACAACTCTTGATCTTCTCGTATCTTCCTCAGCTTGCTTGTATTACTTGCAGGATCACTGTAATACTCTAATTGGGTTATTACTCCCTCCCAATTAGTAAGCCCTTTTCTTTTACATGCTCCCTCCCAAATTGACAATCCGTTTGATATAACCTTGATGCTTGTAGAAGAAGTGTCTCTGAATTCTGCCAAAATTGTCTTTAGTCTCATATCTTGTCATGCACAGCGGAAAGTGAATCATAGACTGATAAACTGTAACTTCTTCACGGGTTTGTTTGGGGAGCATCATATCGACATCTTCAACTCACTTAGAATGCTTCCAGTTCTTCGATAAAAGCCCCGATGTACACATTTTTCCCTCCAGGATGACGACGATCTCTCGGAATCATCATAAATATGTGTACATAAACATAACAACTGGAAGCAACATACAAATCAATACCCCAAGAGTGAATGTCAATAACGATTCTCTCTACAATTCGTCTCAGATCAACCTCTTAACAAACCTTGTAGGACCTTAGATATATCAACTTTAACACAAATATAAGCACTAGATGAAGGAAATATGGTGACTTGATGTTATAAAGGTGTGGTGTTAATAAGTATAAAAGAGAGGTAAAGATGAAGAGAGCTTTTTATTAAAAACACACACAATACACACACAAGCACACACCTCAAATGAGCTTTGAGGTGTTTATATAGTTCCTAAGAAAGGATGCCTTAAAGGCTTTCTATGGGCCTTGTCTAATGGGCTTGGTTTACAATTTCTAATAAAGGCTTACATGATTTACTAAATAAGTACCAAGTCCATAGCCCAATATACTTAACTATTACAATACTTTTCGACTCAATAATAATCGTCACTTTTAATGCTAACAATCTCCCCCTAAGGGACGATCATTGAGATCTCCCTTTGATTACATAAATGATCAACACTTCTAATGCTAACAATCTCCCCCTAAGGGTGATCATTGAGATCTCTCATTTGTGACCTTGATCTTTGATCATTGATGCTTGTTCTTTTTGAACTTTGAGTCTTGTTGTGTAATAGTTTTGCAAGTTCCTTTGTTCCAATCATGCTTTCTGATCTCTGAATAATGTCGATTGGTCGTTCTTGCCTTTGATCAACATCTTTACTCTGTTGTCTTAACGTCTTTTCCAACATGCTCATACTTTGTTTGGCATTGAATTCTTTGTGAAGTTCTCTTTTCATAGACTTTAATCTTTGTTTCTTTAGTTTGCAGATTCTTTGAATTTGACTTAGAAACGTTCTGAACTTTGCTTTGCTTTGATCTTTGAAGAGAGCTTTGCAGGGTATGAGCATGTGGATCTTTGAGTGATGGTAATGGTCTTTCTTCAAGGAATATTCATCAGTACCTGCATTAAAACAGTTAGCAATAAAGCATCCAGTACTTACAGGTTCGAATCTTTTTCCACTTTTTCAACCAAAAACACTTTTTCCACTTGATTATTTTGATCAAATCTTTCCCAAAACACTTAGAATCACTAAAGCTTCAAGAAAAACAACAACTTTAACACTAAAACACTTAAAGATCAAGACTTTTTAAAGAAAAAGTGCACTTTTACAAGAAAAAATGCAACTTTTTAAGAAAAAACTTGAAAAATACGATTACCACACACTCCTAAATCATTGTTAGGCGATTGATACCACTTGTAGGACCTTAGATATATCAACTTTAACACAAATATAAGCACTAGATGAAGTAAAGATGAAGAGAAGATGGTGACTTGATGTATGTATATGTATGGCGTGAATATATAAAGAGAGAATAAGATGAAGAGAACATTTTATTAAAAACACACACAATACACACACAAGCACACCTTACAAATGAGAGGTAAGGTGCCTTTTATAGTTAGAGAGAAAGGCCTCATGGGCTTTCTAATGGACTTGGGCTTGGACTTGGTTACATGTTTAGATAACAAGGCTTATGAAACATAGCACATAACATATTAGCTTGCCAAGTCCAAAGCCCAATGACTAAACTATTACTAATCTTTAACAAACGACACAAAGTTACAATATGAGAATGACCATCACTTCTATATATAAATATTTTAATGCTAACAAACCTCTTTTCACTTATACTGGCTAATAGTAAGTGACCACGTATGGAACCCGATATGACAAACTTGAGAGTGAAGTAAAATTCCCAGACTTGTGACTTATACTTGTACTATCCTTGATTAAGAACCTATATTGAGCACAACAACGTCACTCCTTAAATTATAGGTAGTGGTCATATACCCATCCATCCATCCTTTATTGTATATCCGCCTCTTGAACAATCCACAACCATTTGTGACACTGAGCACTACAACATAACTCCTTAAAGTGATAGCTATTGTGAGCATTAAGAACCAACTTATGCATTTATAGATCTCACACATAGCTAGATGTCCAAGTCTTAATCACTATTCTATAAAAGCTCAAACAAGGATCTCTACAAGTCTTGCAACCAACCAACCCCTAGACTTTGAGATACTAAGTGCACGAACCCGTGAAACGTCACATCAAGCTCAAATAAGTAATAAACAAATTATCCCCGTAGTCAACTTTTGATAATGTTCAAAATTTAGCCATTGATTTTTGGTAAATCTTGATCAGGATCTTTTAAGCTATATGTGGTTTGTTTTAAAGTGAGATATATTGGTATTAAGTTTATGAAACGATGAAACGAATCATCTTCTATTAAGTGTAGACCAATAATATCATATGTGTTTTTGGTGTGAAGGTGAACTTTTCTTGCTCTCTGAAAGATTTCCTTACTTAAAGAGAATGTCCTTACTCGGAGGCTTACGTGAAGAACTTACTTGAAAGGCTTACTTGAAAATCCTTACTTGAAAGTCTTACTTGAAAGTCCTTATGTGAAAGGCTTACTTGAAAGTCCTTGCTTTCTAAAATTAAGGTTCTTACTCTCTGGAAATAAAAAATCCTTACTCTCTGAAAGATTAGAATCCTTGGTCTCTAAAAATAAAATCCTTACTCTCTGAAAAATAAGAATCCTTAATCTCTGAAAATAAAAATCCTTACTCTCTAAAAATAAAAAAACCTTACTATCTGAAAAATAAGAATCCTTACTCTCTGAAAATAAAAATCCTTACTCTCTGAAAGATAAAAATTCCTTACTCGCAAAGAACCTTACTCGCAATTTAGTGCTTACTCGCAAAGAAGCTTACTCGCAAAGAAACTTACTCGCAAAACACTTGCTTACTTGCTACCTTACTCGCAGAAACACTTGCTTACTCGCAGAAATTTAGTGCTTACTCGCTACCTTACTCGCAAAACACTTGCTTACTCACTACCTTACTCGCAAAACACTTGCTTACTCGCTACCTTACTCACAAAACACTTGCTTACTCGCAAGAATATGTTTCTTACTCGTGAAAAATCAGGTTACTCGCCAGAAACATATCCATACTCGCCAAAATTCATACCTAACTCGAAAAACATGTACTTTTTCCGAGAGAAAGCACAAAAAATACATTTTTTCACCACAAAACACCACGATTCGCCCCTGGTTATCTCTGATGCCACTTGTTATGAACAAGAAACACCTTCTGGAGGTCGAGGTTGATCAAAATACATCATTATTCTAGAGAGAGAAAGTAGAGAGAATGTCAGGTGAAACAAAGATATTTTATTAAGAAAGATAAGCTTACATACACACACCCCTCAAGTGAAGTCTTAAGGGATTTATTTAGGGTAAACATATGACAACTATTACCATATTACATTAGTAGTCCCTGCATTATACACATATTAGTTGTCTACTCCAATTCACGTAAATATCGCTCAACTTCATTTCTAACACGGTGTGAAATGAAAAAATTACCCTTTGTCGTTTCTGAAAAAGACAAAGGGTATTTTAGTCATTAACTTTATCCAGAAACCAAAAATGCAACCTAAATTTTAAAATAAGGACTATTATTACACTTTCAAAGTTTTGGGGACCAAATCTGCAATTTGGCCATATGCAATTAACTCAACAAAATAAAAGAAAAGGAGGGGATGCAAATATGAAAATGAAGCGGTACACATAAGTTTACCCATTAATGAGCAAATGAAGGCGAGTGGAAGACTTTATTTGGTTATATAAATATTTTTTATAAAACATAATCAAAACATAATAGTTTGATTAGTTATAGAATAAAGGACTAAGTCTAAAGATACGTAACATACTTTTTTAAAAGGATCGAAATACGTAACATACTAAATCTATTACTTGCATCGCTTAGAAACTTTCAAATTTTGTACAATATACGCAATGTTGACCCATTTTTTACCTGTTTGGCCGCTTTGTAGGTTAATACTTAAAAAAACCTACATTATACGTCTCTGTGGTTTGCGTCTATTTTCACCGGTCATCTTTTAACTTTTTTTCAATTATAAAAGTAATTGTCCTTGTGGTTTGGATTGACTTTCATCTTTAGTCCCTTCACTTTTTTTTTCACTTTTTCGTCTGTGTTTACACATGTAAAGTTCGTTTTTGCACGTGTTATCCGTCTTTACAAGTTTTCGTCCGTTTTTACACGTTTTGTTCGCTTTTTACACGTTTTCGTCCGTCTTTACACTTTTTTTTTTTCCGTTTTTTCACTTTTTCGTCCGTGTTTACACAGTCCATCACCACCAAAAAATTTCCAAAAACCTATTTTCAAAAAAAAATATATATAGACAAAAAAAAAATTAAAAGGGTTTTCGAAAATATATTTTTGAATTTTAAAATTCCAAAAAACATATTTTCCGAAAAAAATTTTAAAAATTCAAAATTTTTTTCTAATTTTCTCTTGAATTTCTAACTATTTTATAAAAATAAATTCGAATAAAATTTTTTTAGACAAATATTAGAATAAAAAAATAATTTTTAGAAATGTATTTTAAAAAATATTTTTATTCAAATATTTTTCTAAAAAATTTTTATTCGAAAAATGTTTTTATTCGATTTTTTATAAAAAGTATTTTTTAGATTTTTTATATTTTTTTCTAAAAAATTCCAAAAAAATATTTTTATTTTTCGAATATTTTAAGAATTTTTTATTCGAAAAAAAGAATTAGAAAATAAAATTTTGAAACAAAAGTTGTAGAAAAAAAGTTTTTGAAAAAATATTTCAAAAAGAATTTTAATTTTTAAAAGATTTTCGAAAATAATTTTTTTTCTGAAAAAAAAAAATGAAAAAAAAAAGTTTTTGTTAAAATGGACCAAAGTTGAAAGTCAACCCAAACCACAAGGACAATTATTGTAACTTTTATAACTGGTAAAAAAAAAGTTAAAGAATGACCGGTGAAAACAGACGCAAACCACAAAGACCAATAATGTATATTTTTTAAGTATTAACCTACAAATTGGTCAAAAAGGTAAAAAATCAGTCAACATTGCGTATATTGTGCAAAATTTGAAAGATTCTTAGTGATATAAGTAATAGATTTAGTATGTTACGTATTTCGATTCTTTTGAGAAAGTATGTTACGTATGTTTAGAGTTAGTCCTAGAATAAACGAACAAATATGTTTCATCTTCTTTTGTTATCATCGGTTTATGATTTTTACTAAGTTGAATTATAATCAAGAATGTATGTTAGTATTTTAAATGTGTATCAACAATGCTTATTTTGTTGTTTTATCAATCCTGTCGAAGGTCTTAATATAGAAATGATTATGCACAAATATTCGTATGTTATTTTGTAATGTATACCAAAGAAGTTTATTGTACGAATTTTTATTCGACATCAAATCTAAGTTGCTTGATATGAATTCTTCTTCTTCATTAATTTGTTTTAGTATTTTGCTATATTGTGACGGTGTTTGATATTGTTTCAAATTTTTGTATAAACCGTGATTCATCAAACATGATTTAACTTATTATAATCAACCTTTTGTGTCATGCAATACGCCTCGCCTTCTTCTTTGTGAAACAAATAAAATAATAAAAGGATACCAATTAACTTGACTAAACTTTCTGACTTTGAATGCTTTTAGGGATGATTGAAAAATTACTGCCTTGTAATCAATCAGGTTATGGAAACTGAAAGATTTGTACAACCCTGAAAACTTAACAATGGACGTGGCTTAAATGGATGAACAAGTACTACTGAACATTCTGTTAGTTGTATTATGGTGTATTATGGTGTTTAATTACTTTTGTTTCACAGCTGCTAAAAAGGCAATGCTACTACTTGTATGATTTTTTATGTTTCTTAAAAGCGAAAATTACGGCAGAGCCCCTGCCAAAGAAGTTGTCTCCCGATCTACCCAAGCTTTTTGGACATTACAAAAATACCCTAACATGTCGCGTATTTAAGGTCATGACATACTTGACATGCACGTGTCACTCTCTTACCAATTATAGAACGCGAAAAAAAAAAAAAAAAAAAAAAAAAAAAAAGGATTAAAAGCATGCCGCATACAATAATAAGCGAGATGTATATGGTCTACACGACATGTTACAAAAAGGAGCAGCCATCTTGTAAAACAAAATTTTCAAAACTTACAAAAAGCACCTTTTAACTTTTTAATAATTACAATTTTTTTATATAACAAACTTTATTTGTCAAACATTTAGCAAATACCTAGCGAATTTGTTAATGAAAAAAATATCGTTACGAAGAGCTCTGAATTACGAACAAAACGAGCCCAATATTGATATGCTTTTGATGTACGTACGATTTTATAAAATTTTGAAATTCCATTTATAGGTTTATAAAATTATATCATTTTTAATTTATGAATATTTACGTTTATATTTCCCAACGATATTCATATTTTATAGAATTGTACAATTTTATAAACTTTTAAAACATACGCTTAAATCACAAGGGACAAAGACGTACAATTCTGTAAAATATGAATATCGTTGGGAAATATAAACGTAAATATTCATAAATTAAAAACGGTATAATTTTATAAACCTATAAACGGAATTTCAAAATTTTACAAAATCGTACGTATGTCAAAAGCATATCAATATTGGGCTCGTTTGTTCGTAATTCAGAGCTCTTCATAACGATATTTTTTTCATTAACAAATTCGCTAGATATTTGCTAAATGTTTGACAAATAAAGTTTGTTATATAAAAAAGTTGTAATTATTAAAAAGTTAAAGGGTGCTTTTTGTAAGTTTTGAAAATTTTGTTTTACAAGATGGCTACTCCTTTTTGTAACATGTCGTGTAGACCATATACATCACGCTTATTATTGTACGCGACATGCTTTTAATCCTTTTTTTTTTCTTTTTTTTTTTCGCGTTCCATAATTGGTAAAAGAGTAACACATGCATGTCAAGTATGTCGTGACCTTAAATACGCCACATGTTAGGGTATTTTTGTAATGTCCAAAAAGCTTGGGTAGATCGGGACACAACCCCTTTGGCAGGAGCTCTGTCGTAATTTTCACTTCTTAAAAATCAATTAAAGCACTTTGCTGTTTCTACAAAATAACCAACCACCCACTATTGCATATTGTCAATACATTATTATTGCGTTTATGTCAATTATATAGTATATCTAACATGTTTTTTTTTAATGTAATTTTTTGATGTAATCATTGAGATCTTTTGGTTGTAGACCTATTGATTATCTCTTGGATACTAACTTATTAATCTATGTAAGTCAAGAATAGTTAGTTTATGTATTTAGAGTCGTGTATATAAAGTGTATAAGTTAAAGGGTTTAGTGTGTCAAAAGTAAAGTCTATAACCGAAAAAGCAGTTAAATTCGGTTATAACAGTTAAAGTTTGTGAAAGGTCGTGTCTCTTAGAATAGTTATAATGAACCAGTATGTTGGTTCGTATGTGTCTTTTGAGAAAGTATAAATACCCATGTAAACTACTTTGTAAACTAATGATTGTTTAATAAATAAACTAGTATATTTTCCTTATTCAATTGTTCATAGACGAGACTAGACCAACAGTTGGCATCAGAGCCAAAGGTTTGAACCAGAGACAGAGAAGAAGACCAACGATTCAGGGAATCATTTTAGAGAAGAAAGACCAACGATTCAGGGAATCGTTTTAGAGAATAAACACCAACGATTCAGGGAATTGTTCCAGAAAAGAGAAGAGAGTTTTGATTCAGAGGAATCAAACACGATTCGATTAAAGACAAGATCGAATTAGAGAACACAAAGGAGAAGAGAAATAAACGTACTGTATAAAGGAAGAAGCGTACCACTGTGTGATTAGAAGAGAATAGACAAGAAAACCAACCGATTATAGTGGTGCCCTAATTTGCGTGTAGAAGAAAGAAGGAAAGGAAGCAGTAGCAGTTTTATTTAGGAACAGAAAAGGGACGTTGCAGTGTTTTAGCCCTAATCTGCATAAATGAGGAGGCGTGTTTTTTATAAAGAAAGGAAGCAGAAGCGGGTTTGTGTTTGGGCCTAAGAATACGTACAAAGGGCTTGCTACAGGATATACAGGATTACAGGTTCTATTTCAATACCCGTGATAGTAATTTTTATTTTTTCTATTAGTAGAATAGATTAAAAAAAAAAAAAAAAAAAAAAAAAAAAAAAAAAAAATTAAATACAATTCGCCTTAGGAATACGTTAGAATAGTTTGAGAATTATTGTGATTAGGCAGAAAATTTTAAGTTCGATTGTGTATTAAGATTATATTGGTTTAGAAGTTGCATATTACTATTGTGGGTTAGAAAGAAGGATTAAGTTCGACTATTATTAGAATTATATTGGTTTTAGAAGAAAATCAAATCAAAAGATATGGCGGGAGATAAAAACGAAAACAGAGTTGTTTTCACCACATCGTTACCATCTTATCAATGCCCAGTTCTAAATAATACGAACTATACGTTATGGGCATTAAGAATGAAGAAGATATTAATGGCAAATGGAGTATGGGATTTAGTAGAAGGAGTAAGTACATCAAAAGAGATTGATGTAAAGAAGGATAGTTCGGCGTCAGCATACCTATTTCAAGGGTTACCAGAGGATTTGCAAATGCAAGTTGCGGGATGTGAAACAGCGAAAGAAATTTGGGATTCACTAAAGGCTAGATTTATCGGAAAAGAAGATGTACAACAAGCACATTCACAACAACTTAAATCAGAATTTGAGAGACTTGTAATGAAAGAAGATGAAACAATAGATTTATTTGCCGGGAAGTTAATGAGTATTATTACAAAGGCTGCTACATGTGGATTGACGTTTGAAGAACAAACAAAAGTACGAAAATTACTTAATGCAGTGCCAGATAAGTTTGTACCAGTAGTAGCAACTATTGAAATGGTTGTTGATTTTAAGACTGTAAAGTTGGAGGAGATTATTGGGAAACTTAAGACTTATGAAGAAAGGCTTAAGTTTAGAAAAGGAAGTGAGGAAGATAATAGTGAGAAATTGTTGTTCACACGTCAAGGGAATAACAGAAATTATGAACGCAACTATGGAAATGATAGACAAGGAGGTGGTAATCAGACACGAGGAAGAGACCAAGGAAAATTCACAAGAGATAGTAAGAATGGAGATAGTTATGATAGAAATAAAAGAAACCATGGAGATCAAAACTACCATATGAGAGACTTTAGAGAAATAGAGTGTTATAATTGTCATGAGTTTGGACACTATGCTGCAAATTGTCCAAAACCATATCGTAGAGAAGAAAAGGCAAACCTTGTGTTCGAAGATGACGAACCAGCACTATTAATGGTTACTAGTAAAGATGAAAAGGAGATTACATCCTTAGACAAAGAAGCGACATGGAATGGAATTGTCATTGAAAAGAATGAATTTCCAAAAGAAAAGTTAGAAGATATACGGTCAGAGATAGAAATTGACTTGAAGAGTAAATTAGAGTTTTGGAAGTTTGAAATGCTTCAAGAGTTAGAGATGGAAAAACAAGAGTTTGAGCAGAAAATAAGAAATAGAGAAATGGCATTTGAGAAACAAATGCAGATAGAGTTAGAGAACCTCAAGAAGTTGAGAGATTGCACAAGCAAAGAGATGAAAGAGTTAAGATCAGAAAGAGAACAGTGAGAAAAAAGACCATGGAGTTATTTTAGATGAGAAACATCTAGAAGAAGAGCCAAGTATAGACAATGGCGAATGCAAGAAGCATCAAGAGACGCCATCAAGATTTCAGAAGGAAAGCCAGATTGAGAAAGACATCAAGTCAATAAACAAGAAAGCTGAATGAGAAAATCATGATACTAGAAATAGTGTGTTGGAGATTCAAGAGTACGAAACAATACAAATGAAGAAAGTTGGTGACAAAGATGATCAAGTTGAAGAGCAAGACAAACGAAGTGGAAGCAAGCCAAAGTTCAAAGATAAAGATAAAGTTTGTGAAAAGTCGCGTCTGTTTGAATAGTTATAATGAACCAGTATGTTGGTTCGTATGTGTCTTTTGGGAAAGTAAAAATACCCATGTAAACTACTTTGTAAACTAATGATTGTTTAATAAATAAACCTAGTATATTTTCCTTATTCAATTGTTCATAGACGAGACTAGACCAACATTATCTAACTATTAATGAAAAGCCGGTGAAATAGATTCGGTTTAAACTACAAGATACTATATAATTGATAACTTATGCAAAAAGTAATGCATTTATTGGAACCTCTCCTTTTTTTTATAAACATGACACGAGACTTAAATTTTTAATCATCTTGTGAGGTCCTTATAAAGAGCAAGTCGATGTCATGGTTGGTGATAGAACTTCATGGTTCAGGATGCAATTTGCAAAACACAAAATCTATACAGCTTAATATCTTCAGTCATTGGGCTGTTTGATAAAAAAAAATGAATTAGCGCTGAATGATTTTAAACTCTGAACAATACAAAGGCTCTGTATGACTTTACTTCTGAATGAAAATGAGATGTTTGATATGTATCATGAATCTGATCTGAATGGCACAAAATTACAAATTTGACCTTACGTTGTAAATTCTTTTGAAATAATACAATTATAATATGAACGGATACATTATTTATAAACATCAAATTATAAATAATTAATTTTCACATTTAAGCTTTCTATATAATACAATTTCTCGTTCTCGTTTCACTTATTGTAACGACATTAACACATATTGCATAACAAAACATCCATAGCGTTAAAAAATGAAAAGAAACTTATGTTTGAACAAAAATCATTAATACCCATTTCAATAAAATAATTAAATTATCATCTTATACTATTTGTCATTTTAATTTAAAAAAAATAAAAATAAATAGTCAATTGATGTTGACGTTCATGAACCTGACACCCCTATTTTGTTTTTAAATATGGAGGAACAATAGAGGTTATATGGGTAATGTGTTAGGTACTTAATGGTTTAGGGGGCCCTCTCTAGCAAAATCGTACAGAAGGAAATGGAATGACTCAGATACTTTAAAACTTTTATCAAACAATCAAGCCTTTGACCGATTAAGTGTTTGAGCTCTGAATTGGTCCATTAAGAAGTAAACAAACATGCCAACATCTTTTCAATACACATTATGCATGCCGTTTCGTATTTAACATGTGTAGAATATCTAACAAATATAAACATGTTCAATTAACATTCTTTTATAGAGAAAATTTCTTTTGTGGATCAAGTTTTTTCTATAAATTAAGGGACAAATCCCCACCATCCATCTAGTTTGATCTAATGGTGAGGATTAACCTATGATTTTTCATGAAAACCTAAGTCCATGTTTTTTTTATCATTTTTCTTTGTCTTTTTTTATTTATATACTCTTTTTCTTTTTCCTTTTTTTTGTTTTTTTAAGTCACGTGATACTTTTTTCTTTTTCTTTTTTTCTTTTTCTTTTTTTTTAAATAACGTATTCTATAAATCTAGGTTGTTTTTTTTTCCTAATCACGTTTTTTTAAATTAAGTTTTTTTTTATTTTTTATTTTTTTTAAATAAATTCATGTTTCTTTCACTTTATTACGTTTTCGTCTGTTTTTGTCTGTTTTCACATGTTTATATACGTTCTCAGTTGTTTTGTCTCTTTTTAGACGTTTTTGTCCGTTTTCAGCAATTTTTATATGTCTTCAAACGTTTTTGTCTATTTTCATGTGTTTTCGTCCGTTTTGATACGTTTTCGTCAGTTTTGGTACGTTTATGTCCATTTTTGTCCGTTTATAAACGTTTTCGTCTGTCTTTATGTATTTTTGTCCGTTTTCATATGTTTTCGTTTGTTTTCATACGTTTTCAGTAGTTTTATATGTTTTTGGGCAGTTTTTATACGTTTTCATCTGTTTTCATCAATTTTTCATATGTTTTCATCCATTTTCAGGTGTGTTTTTACAGTTTCATGCGTATTTGCTCGTTTTGTTATGTTTTCGTTCGTTTTCATACGTTTCTAAATATCACAATTGATATTCTTAATATCACAAGTGATTTCCGGTGATATTCACAATATCACTTGTGATATTAAGAATGATATTCATAAACGTATGAAAACAGACGAAAACGTATGAAAACGAACGAAAACAGACGAAAAAGTAAGAAAGTCAAAAAAAAACGTGAATTAAAAAAAAACGTGAAAATCACTTGTGATATTATGAATATCACTTGTAATTTTGTGAATATCACTTGTAATTTTTATGTTACAAAACATTAGTTGAAAATCACTTGTGATATTCAGAATATCACTTGTGATATTCTGAATATCACTTTTGATTTTCTAAATGTTGCTTGTTATATCCTGAATATCACTTGTGATATTCAGAATAACATTTGTGATTTTCATGTTACAGAATATTTGTTGAAAATAACTTGTTATATTCAGAATATCACTTGTGACATTAAACAAACGAAAATGGCCAAAAAGTTATGAATACAGACAAAAACGTAAGAAAGTAATAAAAACGTGAATTAAAAAAAAAAACGTGAAATCACTTGTAATATTCTGAATATCACTTGTGATATTCAGAATATTACTTGTGATTTTCATGTTACAAAACATTTGTTGAAAATAACTTTTGATATTCTGAATATCAATATCATTTGTGATTTTCATGTTACAAAATATTAGTTGAAAATCACTTGTGATGTTTAGGAATATCACTTGTGATATTCAAAAACATATGAAAAATGTCTGAAAATGGCCAAAAACATTTAAAAACGGATGAAGATGTAAAAAAAATGGACGAAAACGTAAGAAAAACGGAGAAATATGTAGAAAAACGGGCGAAAACATCTGAAAACAGACGAAAATATATAAAAATGAATGAAAACATATGAAAACGGTCGAAAACGTATGAAAACAGACGAAAACATTTGAAAACGGACGAAAACGTATACAAACGGACGAAACGTATGAAAATGGATGAATAAGGACGAAAACAGATGAAAACGTATCAGTCGTAAAACGTATGAAAATAGACGAAATAGTAAGAAAATGGACGAATATGTATGAAGACGGACGAAAACGTATGAAAACGTGCGAAAACGTAAGAAAACGGACGAAAACGTAAAAAACGTATGAAAATGGATGAATATTTATGAAAACGGACGAATATGTCTAAAAACGGATGAAAAAGTTAGAAAGTGAAAAAACGCGAATTAAATTAAAAAAATATGTGAATTAAAAAAAATACTCGTAAATTTAAAATAAAAATGTGTATTTTCTTTTAAAAGAAAGGAAAAAAAAGTGAAATCTAAAAGTAAAAATTTTTTAAAAAAAAAAAAAAAAAAAAAAAAGGACAAAAAAAGGCATCAAAAAAAATGAAATTTTTTTTTGAAATAATAGGAAAAAGAGACAAAAAGAAGGAAAAAATGCAAGAAAAAAAACGTAAATAGGAAGGAAAAAAAGTAAAAAGAAAAATAAAAGTGAATAAAAAGAAAGACAAAAAGACAATAAAAAAACATGGACTTAGGTTGTCTATTAAATCTTAGGTTAATCCTCACCATTAGATCAAACTAGATGGATGGTGGGGATTTGTCCCTCAGTTTGTAACAAAAACTTAGTATGTAAAATAACTCACCTCCTCTTTCTGTTAATTAGTCTTAATGGGGAGGAACATCATTTGCTTCATCTCCTCATATAGACGATTTAACAGAAAAAGAAACATATTATATGTGTGGCCCGAACACTATCTCTCTATTAAGACTTATTAACATTAAAAAGAAACACCCCCTTAGAGTACAAATCTTTTGTTGTCACCCGTGAAACCTTCAAATCTATGCATGGGATTCTCTAATCAGTACCCTAAGAGCATTAGTTAAAGTACATTTACTTTCCTTTTATATTACAAATTGAATTTAACACATATTAATTACATTTATAAATAATTAAATTTGATTTGTAATTAAATAAACACAAACTTTGACAAACCCATAATATATGCACAGTTTTCAGGCCAATAACCGTAAGAGTTGAGATCAATGAAGAACCCATACATGTCATAAAACCTATCAACCAATCATAGCCACCTATTTATATTTTCCACATTTTTTTTTCAAAACAACATATTTTTCAAACGGTAAATCTTCAATCTACAAAAAAAATACCATCGCGACGAGAATTAAATGATCTTTCTATAGATATGCATTGTTATATACTTTCGACGAACTTTTTTTCGCTCAGAAAGAATCATATATGATTCGTAAAAAATCATATATGATTCGATTCTTCGAATCATATATGATTTTTCTGGGCGAAAAAAAAGTTTGTCAAAAGTATATAACAATGCATGTCTATAGAAAGATAATTTAATTCTCGAATCAATGGTATTTTTTTTTTAGCTTGACGATTTACGGTTTGTGAAATATTTAAGTTTTAAAAAAAGGGTGGAAGTTTATTTTTTTATTTTGATAAAAAAAAATGAGTGGTTAAGATTGCTTGATGAGTTCTATGGTAAAAGTTGGATCTATAAAGAACTTTTGGCCTAACCGTAAATCTTGAATTTTGGTATCAAAACATAAATATAGATAGCATTATTATTAATATTCTCCAGTGATTCTTCAAATTGATCCACGATACGAGTCCTTTTTTTTAGGTCAATTTTCATGTTCTATTGCCATCTTATAAGGTTTATCGAGAGGTTTTAAATATGATACTCCCTCCGTTTCAGAATAAATGTTTATTTTGACTTTTCGCGTTTTTTTTTTTTTTTTTTTCAATTTTGACCTTAAATAGTTTTAATTGTGTTACTCCCTCTGTCCCTTATTAAATGTCTTGTTTGAATTTTTAAAGTCTTTCTTTCTCAACTTTGACCTTAAATAATTTTGTTTGTGTAATATAATATTTGATACAAAATATATGAATGAATTAAGTTTTAAATGTATTTTCATTGCGTATAATTTTTATCAAATACTATATAACACAAGTAAAAATATTCAAGGTCAAAGTTAATAAATAAAGACTTGAAAAGTCAAACATGGACATTTAATAAGGGACGGAGGGAGTATATAATACTTGATAAAAATTATATATAATGCATTAAAAATTATATAATACAAAAAAGATATTTAAAGTTAAAGTTAATCAAAAAAGACTTTAAAAAATAAAACTAGATTTATTTTGAGATGGAGGTAAGTACATAATGAGGTTGACTAACATGGGTATGTTTGGTGAAATGGGCTGGAGCTGGGGCTAGAGCTGAGGCTGAGGCTAGTGCTTATATTATAAGCCGAAATTAAAATTTGTATTGTTATAAACTTGTTTGGCAAATGAGCTGAGGCTTATTATTGCAAAATTACTAAAAATGACATAATTAAATGAGTTTTTGTATATGTTATATATTTTTGTGGGTAAATAAGTAATTTATTCTTCAAAAGCCCCGGGCTTAAGTTTTTAGCCTCTTTTATGGGGTTAAAGTTTTTAGCCGGCTTATTTTATAAGTCTTTCCCTAAGCCACATGACAAACGAGACTTATTTAATTAGCCGGTTCATTTTAAAATCCCAAGCCCCATAAGCCCCATAAAAGCCCCTCCCCAAACACAGCCATGATGTTTTGAAAACTCAAACCGATTAGTTAAGGCAGTGTTTGTTTTTTTCTTTCAGATCTGAATGGCGTCTGAAGTCTGATTCGGTCAGACGTAATCAGATTCAGACTGTTTGTTTTTTTCAGATCTGAAGTCTGAATACATCTAAATAGGGTCTGATTCGTTCAGACATTGAATAACGTTTAATTACATCTGAAAAGCCTAAACTTCAGTGATACTTCTTTTCAATCCTTATCTCCTCATCTTGGTCCTGATTTTTTTATTAATAATCACGAATGGAGGGTCGTTTGGTTTGTTTTATAGCGAAACGATTGTTTATTTGTTTATTCAGATATTCAGATTCAGACATAAAAATAAACAGTCTAAAATAATTTAGATTCAGACTTTTGAACCACTCATTCAGATTCAGAAGTGGTATTCAAATTCAGACCCTAAACCTCTTAAAAAACAAACACAACCTAAGTTTATTTGTATATCTGAATCAAATTTCTTTTTAAATATCAGCTGGGTCGTTGTCTAGTATCATATTTTTTATCCATAGACCAGAATGGGTCCATGCATGGACACGAACAATTGAATGATGTAGCAAAAGTGGGTGAATCTAACTGAAAATAGAGTAAGGAATGTATGTGATTAAAAATTTCAAACATCAAACACTTGCCAATAAAATCCTATACAACAATTATTAAAGTAACTTTCAAGATATGATTTTTTTATCAATGTTATAAATGGCGTGAGGCGTGGCGTGGCGGCAAGGTCACGCCTCAAGCCTTAAGCGTCATGGCGAAGCCATGACATTTTTTGCGGCGTGACTAAGGCAGCGAAAAAATATTTATATATTTATCATTTATGTTATAATATCATATTTTATATGCATATCGAGTTTACAAAAGGTGATTTTACAAAAGGTGAGCTTACAAAAAGTGATATGCATAAGAAATAAAGTGAAAATTTGAACTATGTTTAGAAATTATTAGGCCTAAAATTTAAGCTCACATCATCCCCTTCTAAAAATGGCGCCACGCCATACGATAAGGCGCGCCTTGGCACGCCTTTTCGCGCCTTATTCCACGCCTTTTCACACGACGCCTAGACTTCACGCCTTAGTCCATTTCGTGGCGCCGAGGCCACGCCTCGCGCCTTGACGCGCCTTTTAGAACACTGTTTTTTATACGAATCATACGAATAAAGTAATTATACTGAACTAAATATTGAACTAGCTAGCTTAGGGGTTTGCAACCCATTTCTCACCCAAAATATCATCACTCACTCTCAATCAATCCACTTATGACACATCATTCACCTACTTTTTTTCATCACTCACCTATTTTTTGTTGGCAATACTATCACTCACTACATCACATAACTCACTTCATTTTTTTAAATTCTATTAAAATAAAAATAAAAAATTAAAATTCAATTCAATTAAAAAAAAAAAAAAAAAAAAAAAAAAAAAAAAAAAAAAAACCATTACATAATACGAAATTTCACATACTAAAAAAACTAAATTTCATCGTCTTCATTGTCCACCTCGATGTATAGTAAGTGTTGAGCGTGAATATGCCCCATAAAATCAATTCGGAGGCGAAAATGAGTTTCCTCATGTCGTATCTCGTCTAAGGCTGCTTCGTCAAATACCGGTTGGATCGGAGGATCCCGAATATGAACTGGCGAGATTACGTTACCGACGTCATGCATAATCATGTTGTGCAATATCACACACGCATACACTAGTTTTCTAATTCTGTCTAGTGTGTGTGGTCGTAAGGGTCGATTCAGTATACCTCATTTACCCTTAAGAACACCAAATGCCCACACAACATCCATTCGAGCTTACTCTTATACTTTCTTGAACTTTTTCTCTTTCGGGTCAGTTGGATATTTGAATGCTTTAACAAAAGTAGACCATGTAGGATATATGTCATCGGTTAGATAGTAGCCACGCTTGTACGTACGACCGTTCACAACAAATGGGCACTTAGGTGCCGTACCATTACGCTCGGTGAGGAATAGCGGAGATTGGATCACAACATTCACATCATTATTTGAAGCTTTTTTCGTTGAATTTCGGATCGTCACAAAAATAATCAAGATGCAATCTTTCTGAAGCTTTGACCCGATTGCGGTTTATTGCTTTTTGTTTCGACCTTGCCGTATCATCTTCCTCAATCGCGTTTATAAAAACCTCGAGACTACTATTGTTAGACCACTCAAACGGCTCATCTAACAATATAGTCGAACCAATTCTTTTATGCTCCATATGATTGAGTTTTTTTCAAAGTGAATTTATATTTAAAAAGATTTCAGGTTCGGTATACTTTTTTTTTGTTGTGTATGCGTGTTTTAAAAAGTGAGTTGATATTATTAAAAAGAATAAAAAATAGTCGTTTGGCTCAAACGGTAAAAAAATAGCCATTTATGCTTCTTCCCGTGCGTGAATCTTTCACTCAAATCTCATCCCGTGTGGCATCACGCAGGCATGGCGGCGATGTTGCCGTGCATGATGCTTCACGTCCCGTGCTTTCATCCATACATTGCCAACCCCCTTAGTAAAGGAAAAATCTACAGAAAACATCAAGTTGTGACTTAAAGAGATTATGGAAGTATGTGAGAGCCAATTGATATTTTTATGTTGTAAACATATTTTGGTATATTAGAACGATACTCGCGTGATGCGGCGGCATGTACCATGTGATTAAATTTTGTGGTTGGTTACACGTTTAATTATCTTCATGCTTTACAAGTAGAGATTTTCTGCTTTTCTGCTTTTACTTTTTTTGTTTTTTGTTACCAGTTTTCTGTTTTTAGGTTTTCACTTTTTTTAATTTTCTAGTTTTCAGTTTTTCAGTTTTTTGCTTTCCAGTTTTCCAATTTTCTGTTTTTTAATTTTTTAGTTTTTTAATTTTTCAGTTTTCAATTTTCTGTTTTTAGTTTTCTGCAATTAATGTTTGAAATTCTACTTTAATCAATATTTGAAATCTTTCTGAAATTTAAGTCTTTTTATTTATAAAATAGTACTAAATGTATTATAATGTAATATAGATAATTGTAGTGCTCATAATAATACTCCGTAATAATGATAAATGACTGAGAGTGACAGATCGTTTGTTGTCACAGTATTAGCTTACGACTTTTTTTATAGAATAGTCGAGACATGAAATTATTAGGTTGTGACACACCACACACAAAAAAGCCATTGAAAATTTAAAATATAGGTCCATGCAGGAGTAATGTTTTGTACCAACCCACTATCTATGTGTTGATAACAAAATTTAATGTACCCCTCTCAAATTTTATTTTCACACTATATTAATTTGTGTTTTGGTATTTCTAATCTAACAGGGAGTATATGATTAGAAAGAGGTTCAGTAATAAGAATAACTAAAGTGAAAAATAAATAAGTAAATAAATAATTTATAGTAATGTTTTTTAAATAAGAGAGAAATTTTTAAAAAAATATACATATATTTTTATAAGTGTATTTAAAATGTGTCCACAAAAGGTTTATTTAAAATATGTAATTGTTATTTATTTTATCATTTTCAATTTAATTTTTTCTTTCTCTTTTGATCATAACACATATATGATCATTTTCTATTTTCTAGCTAGTAAAGTCAGTTAGGTTTTAGCCATGGATCGTCACATTAATGAGAGCAACACATTATAGAAATTAGGGGTGATAATTCTCGACACGACATGATAAGCGACACAAAATGAAATAAGTATGGGTTGAGGATAAACAAGTTTTTGTCAAAACATGTCAACTTGTCTAACCCGTTTAATAAACGGGTTGTGTTTACTTAAACAAGTTAAACGAGTCACAAACAGTTAAACGATTAATAAGTGGGTCGCGTTTTGGTAGAGGTTATAATAACCCGTCAACCCGCGAACCCAAATAAGTCAACCCGAACACGACTCGAATGCCACCCCCTAATAGCAATCAAATAGTCAGACAAGCCAAAACTAAGAGAGAATTGTCTATCTATTCTTTAAAACTAAACGATTATCCGCACATAACAACGACAATGTATACAGAGTTAATTTGCATTTGCAAATTTTTTGTATGTATATGGGTGTGAATTAAGTGAGGGCATGTTTGGTACAAAGAGTTGAGGATGTGGAAATAGAAATCAATGCATTTTATGTTTGGTCCTTCAAAGAAATAAAAAAGTAGAAAATTGTAACTCCTAATATTTAGTTCCTTTGTATTTTGTGGAGAGTTGGTTTCCCATCTTTTTGGTAAAGAAAGAAATTATTTCCAAAACAAAGTAGTAATAATAATAATAATAATAATAATAATAATAATAATAATAATAATAATAATAATAATAATAATAATAATAATAATAATAATAATTTCTTGAGTCAATTATCTGGTGTTACCAAATACTGGAATTTATATTGAATTTCTGTGAGAATTCATTTCTGTGATTTGATTTCTACTCTTCATTTCATTTCTCTGAATTTCACTCCACCAAACGTGCCCCAGAGTGAATAAAGTTAATAGTTTAAATTGTAGTTAAGTATATTAATATTCAATAGATTGCATTAAATTTTATAAATATGAATATTTTAGTCTAACAACATTATTTAATTTTAAAATTTTTAAAGTGATATATATTTATTTATGAAGATGCTCAAATAAAAAGAGGTAATCTCCTAAAAAGTCTAACATATTATCTTGTTGACATGTGTCCTTTCATTTTCCCTCATTTTCACCTTTATTTTCCCACCACCCCACGATCGAACAATTATGATGAATATCAAGATACAATGAACCATGATTGATGAATATTCAGACCATAATTGATCACATCAAAATATGTTGAAGCATGACTGATGAACACTTGATTTAATCTTTTATCATAGACTTAATCTTTTTGTCAAAGATTTAGGGGTGCCCTATAAGAACGGGGTCTAGATGGGCTTCTGCAAACCCTCCCTATACATTAGGGAGGTACTTTTTACTGTAGCAGTCAGTAAATTCAGGTTTTTGCAGCTTTTTTTTTTTTTTTTTTCAAATCTTTAAGTTTTTTCTTTTTCTTTTTCTTTTTTTTTTTTTTACTACAAGTGTTTTAATTTATTTTTTGAAGTGTTTTTTTTTTTTGACAAGTTTTTTTTACAAATGTTTTGTCCAAATGTTGTGTCCAAATGTGCAGATTCACACAAAAATAAGTCCAAAGTCCAACCAAAGACCAAATGTGCAAATTCACACAAAAAAGTCCAACTCCAAGTCCAACCAAAGACCAAAGTGCAGCAACCACAAAGTGCAACCAAAGACCAAAGTGCAGCAACCACAAAGTGCAGATTCATGTTTAGGCAGTTCACACAATCAACACAAAGTAAATACAAGAAATATTCGTCATCGCCTTATCGGCTCAGATTTTTAGTAAGGCTCGGATAATGAAGGTAGCAAAGAGATAAAAATATCACTTTGCCATGCCATTCGGTTTTAAAAACCATTCTTCATCGCCTTAGTTACAAAGTGATAGTTTCACAAACCTGTAACCAGCATAAGTAACCTGTATCAGAATCACAAGTACTATCACATGTATAAACAGCAAGATTCTTGCTTTTGCAGACCTGTACCAGCATATCACATGTTACACTATAAACACACTGCCCACAAGGGTTGTTATACAAGAACGGGGGCTATTTCGTTATTGACTTAAGGCTCGGATAATGAAGGCTGCAAAGTGATAAAAATATCACTTTGCCATGCCATTCGGTTTTAAAAACCATTCGTCATCGCCTTTGTTACAAAGTGCAGATTCACACAAAATTTATCATGTCCAAGTGCAGATAGCCCCCGTTAAGATAAAAAAAAGTAGCCCCCGTCCTTATAAAGCACATGTTACATAACCTCAACAACATCCACAAGCCATTCCAAAAAACTCACAAGCCTGTAAACAGCAAGATTCTCACAACAAAAGCCTGTAAGTAAACAGCAAGATTCTCACTTGCTTTTGCAGCTTTCCTCAAGCAACCCTCAAATCACCAAGAAAAGTAGTATTAGAAGCATGTGAAATACTCACAAGCTCAACAGTTACAATCAGCTTTGCTCCACTATAAACAAAGCTCAGATTATCACAACAAAAGGCAAGCATCACAACAAAAGCTCAACAAGTAACAAGTAACAACAAGGATTGGGGCAGAGTATCACAACAAAAGGCAAGAGCATCACAACAAGGGTTGGGCCAGAGCATCACAACAAGTAACACCAATAAAAGCTCAGATTATCACAACAAAAGGCAGAGCATCACAACAAAAGCTCAACAAGTAACAAGTAACAAGGATTGGGGCAGAGTATCACAAGGGTTGGGCCATAGCATCACAACAAGTAACACAAAATGTCTAGGTCACGATTTTCCACAAATGAGGTAATAATAAGTTTTACGCTTTTACATTAGGCTCAGATTATATGGCTGCAACTTCAAATGTTGCAAAATCAAGTTTCTATTGCCATCCATTTGGAAATGCCACGCCAATATCAATTTTTTTTAAAAATCATCATTGCCTTAAATATGCTTAAAACTAGAGCCTGTGGACTGGGGGTAGGCCAGAGCAGGTATTCATACCACTCAAAGGTGGCAGATCAAGGTGTTAACCTACCCACATCCACAGGTTAACCACCACCATAGACCTCGTTCTTATAGGCATTTAAGTAGTATCATAATAAGCAGTTTTTTTATAAAAGTACACCTAAAAGGCATGAGATATAAAGACGGGGCCTACTATTTTATTCTAACGGGGGCTTGCATATTTGACTACTAGACATAAGAACACAGAACCATCACCACAGAACCACCACCACATAAGAACACAGAACCACCTACACAGAACCACCACCACATAAGAACACAGAACCACCTACACAGAACCACCACCACATAAGAACACAGAACCACCACCACATAAGAACACATAACCACCTACACAGAACCACCACCACATAAGAACACAGAACCACCACCACATAAGAACACAGAACCACCTACACAGAACCACCACCACATAAGAACACAGAACCACCTACACAGAACCACCACCACATAAGAACACAGAACTACCACCACATAAGAACATAGAACTACCAACACAGAATCAATTTTTTTATCAATTAACACACGGATCTAACAAAACAATCACAGAATCATCACGTATATATTCCAAACTTGAAAACCCCCAATCTAATTTTACGAAACCCTAATTTATAAAATTAGGGTTTCTTTGAAAAAATCAATTTTTTATATATATATATAAAATAAATAAATAAATAAAAATAAAAAAAACCGGCGCTAAACGACAAAATAGGGTAAAAGTCAAAAAAATATATATATAAAAAGTACCCCTAAAATGTAGCCCCCGTTAGACTAAAATATGTAATTGTTATTTATTTTATCATTTTCAATTTAATTTTTTCTTTCTCTTTTGATCATAACACATATATGATCATTTTCTATTTTCTAGCTAGTAAAGTCAGTTAGGTTTTAGCCATGGATCGTCACATTAATGAGAGCAACACATTATAGAAATTAGGGGTGATAATTCTCGACACGACATGATAAGCGACACAAAATGAAATAAGTATGGGTTGAGGATAAACAAGTTTTTGTCAAAACATGTCAACTTGTTTAACCCATTTAATAAACGGGTTGTGTTTACTTAAACAAGTTAAACGAGTCACAAACAGTTAAACGATTAATAAGTGGGTCGCGTTTTGGTAGAGGTTATAATAACCTGTCAACCCGCGAACCCAAATAAGTCAACCCGAACACGACTCGAATGCCACCCCCTAATAGCAATCAAATAGTCAGACAAGCCAAAACTAAGAGAGAATTGTCTATCTATTCTTTAAAACTAAACGATTATCCGCACATAACGACGACAATGTATACAGAGTTAATTTGCATTTGCAACTTTTTTGTATGTATATGGGTGTGAATTAAGTGAGGGCATATTTGGTACAAAGAGTTGAGGATGTGGAAATAGAAATCAATGCATTTTATGTTTGGTACTTCAAAGAAATAAAAAAGTAGAAAATTGTAACTCCTAAGATTTGGTTCCTTTGTATTTTGTGGAGAGTTGGTTTCCCATCCTTTTGGTAAAGAAAGAAATTATTTTCAAAACAAAATAATAATAATAATAATAATAATAATAATAATAATAATAATAATAATAATAATAATAATAATAATAATAATAATAATAATAATAATAATTTCCTGAGTCAATTATCTGGTGTTACCAAACACCGGAATTTATATTGAATTTCTGTGAGAATTCATTTCTGTGATTTGATTTCTACTCTTCATTTCATTTCTCTGAATTTCACTCCACCAAACGTGCCCCAGAGTGAATAAAGTTAATAGTTTAAATTGTAGTTAAGTATATTAATATTCAATAGATTGCATTAAATTTTATAAATATGAATATTTTAGTCTAACAACATTATTTAATTTTAAAATTTTTAAGGTGATATATATTTATTTATGAAGATGCTCAAATAAAAAGAGGTAATCTCCTAAAAAGTCTAACATATTATCTTGTTGACATGTGTCCTTTCATTTTCCCTCATTTTCACCTTTATTTTCCCACCACCCCACGATCGAACAATTATGATGAATATCAAGATACAATGAACCATGATTGATGAATATTCAGACCATAATTGATCACATCAAAATATGTTGAAGCATGACTGATGAACACTTGATTTAATCTTTTATCATAGACTTAATCTTTTTATCAAAGATTTAGGGGTGCCCTATAAGAACGGGGTCTAGATGGGCTTCTGCAAACCCTCCCTACACATTAGGGAGGTACTTTTTACTGTAGCAGTCTGTAAATTCAGGTTTTTGCAGTTTTTTTTTTTTTTTTTTTTTTTTCAAATCTTTATGTTTTTTATTTTTTTATTTTTTTCTTTTTTTTTTTTTTTTTTTTTAACTACAAGTGTTTTAATTTATTTTTTGAAGTGTTTTTTTTGACAAGTTTTTTTTACAAATGTTTTGTCCAAATGTTGTGTCCAAATGTGCAGATTCACACAAAAATAAGTCCAAAGTCCAAAGTCCAACCAAAGACCAAATGTGCAGATTCACACAAAAAAGTCCAACTCCAAGTCCAACCAAAGACCAAAGTGCAGCAACCACAAAGTGCAACCAAAGACCAAAGTGCAGCAACCACAAAGTGCAGATTCATGTTTAGGCAGTTCACACAATCAACACAAAGTAAACACAAGAAATATTCGTCATCGCCTTATCGGCTCAGATTTTTAGTAAGGCTCGGATAATGAAGGTTGCAAAGTGATAAAAATATTACTTTGCCATGCCATTCGGTTTTAAAAACCATTCGTCATCGCCTTAGTTACAAAGTGATAGTTACACAAACCTGTAAACAGCATAAGTAACCTGTATCAGAATCACAAGTACTATCACATGTATAAACAGCAAGATTCTTGCTTTTGCAGACCTGTACCAGCATATCACATGTTACACTATAAACACACTGCCCACAAGGGTTGTTATACAAGAACGGGGGCTATTTCGTTATTGACTTAAGGCTCGGATAATGAAGGCTGCAAAGTGATAAAAATATCACTTTGCCATGCCATTCGGTTTTAAAAACCATTCGTCATCGCTTTTGTTACAAAGTGCAGATTCACACAAAATTTATCATGTCCAAGTGCAGATAGCCCCCGTTAAGATAAAAAAAGTAGCCCCCGTCCTTATAAAGCACATGTTACATAACCTCAACAACATCCACAAGCCATTCCAAAAAACTCACAAGCCTGTAAACAGCAAGATTCTCACAACAAAAGCCTGTAAGTAAACAGCAAGATTCTCACTTGCTTTTGCAGCTTTCCTCAAGCAACCCTCAAATCACCAAGAAAAGTAGTATTAGAAGCATGTGAAATACTCACAAGCTCAACAGTTACAATCAGCTTTGCTCCACTATAAACAAAGCTCAGATTATCACAACAAAAGGCAAGCATCACAACAAAAGCTCAACAAGTAACAAGTAACAACAAGGATTGGGGCAGAGTATCACAACAAAAGGCAAGAGCATCACAACAAGGGTTGGGCCAGAGCATCACAACAAGTAACACCAACAAAAGCTCAGATTATCACAACAAAAGCTCAACAAGTAACAAGTAACAAGGATTGGGGCAGAGTATCACAAGGGTTGGGCCATAGCATCACAACAAGTAACACAAAATGTCTAGGTCACGATTTTCCACAAATGAGGTAATAATAAGTTTTACGCTTTTACATTAGGCTCAGATTATATGGCTGCAACTTCAAATGTTGCAAAATCAAGTTTCTATTGCCATCCATTTGGAAATGCCACGCCAATATCAATTTTTTTTAAAAATCATCATTGCCTTAAATATGCTTAAAACTAGAGCCTGTGGACTGGGGGTAGGCCAGAGCAGGTATTCATACCACTCAAAGGTGGCAGATCAAGGTGTTAACCTACCCACATCCACAGGTTAACCACCACCATAGACCCCGTTCTTATAGGCATTTAAGTAGTATCATAATAAGCAGTTTTTTTATAAAAGTACACCTAAAAGGCATGAGATATAAAGACGGGGGCTACTTTTTTATTCTAACGGGGGCTTGCATATTTGACTACTAGACATAAGAACACAGAACCATCACCACAGAACCACCACCACATAAGAACACAGAACCACCTACACAGAACCAGAACCACATAAGAACACAGAACCACCTACACAGAACCACCACCACATAAGAACACAGAACCACCACCACATAAGAACACATAACCACCTACACAGAACCACCACCACATAAGAACACAGAACCACCACCACATAAGAACACAGAACCACCTACACAGAACCACCACCACATAAGAACACATAACCACCTACACAGAACCACCACCACATAAGAACACAGAACCACCACCACATAAGAACACAGAACCACCTACACAGAACCACCACCACATAAGAACACAGAACTACCACCACATAAGAACACAGAACTACCAACACAGAATCAATTTTTTTATCAATTAACACACGGATCTAACAAAACAATCACAGAATCATCACGTATATATTCCAAACTTGAAAACCCCCAATCTAATTTTACGAAACCCTAATTTATAAAATTAGGGTTTCTTTGAAAAAATCAATTTTTTTATCAATTAACACACGGATCTAACAAACCAATCACAGAATCATCACGTATATATTCCAAACTTGAAAACCCCCAATCTAATTTTACGAAACCCTAATTTATAAAATTAGGGTTTCTTTGAAAAAATCAATTTTTTATCAATTAACACACGGATCTAACAAAACAATCACAGAATCATCACGTATATATTCCAAACTTGAAAACCCCCAATCTAATTTTACGAAACCCTAATTTATAAAATTAGGGTTTCTTTGAAAAAATCAATTTTTTTTATCAATTAACACACGGATCTAACAAAACAATCACAGAATCATCACGTATATATTCCAAACTTGAAAACCCCCAATCTAATTTTACGAAACCTTAATTTATAAAATTAGGGTTTCTTTGAAAAAATCAATTTTTTTTATCAATTAACGTACCAATCAATTAACACACGGATCTAACATCACCACACAGAACCATCTACCCAACAACATCACCACACAGAACCATCTACCCAACAACATCACCACACACTCACAAACTCTCTCTCAAATCACAGAAATATGACATAAATATTTGGGTTGCCAAATATTGATTTTAGATCTAAAATTAGTTTTTAGATCTAAAAATAGAGAGAGAAACGAGAGCAAATAGAGAGAGAGAGAGAGAGTATTTGAGTGTGTGGAGTGTGTGTGTGTGAGAGAGGGTGGGTATACGCGTGGGTATACACGGGTTTATTATTATTATTTTTTAATTTGTATTTGTATTAATTTTTGTAATAAAAAGTAATAAAAGTAAAATGTAAAAGAATTTTTGTTATAAAAATGTAAGAAATAAAAGTTATAAAAGTTAAATAAAAGTTAAATAAAAGTTATAAAAATGTAAAAGTATTTGTATTAATTTTTGTATTTGTATTAATTTTTGTATTTGTATTATTTTTTTTTAAATGTAAAAAATGTAAACGTTAAATAAAAGTTATAAAAATGTAAGAAATAAAAGTTATAAAAATGTAAAAGAATTTTGTTATAAAAATGCAAAAGTTGTAATAAAAACTAAAACCAAAAGTATTAGTAAAAAGTGTTATGTATTTTCAGGTTTTCGATTCTCACGAGGAAGTAACTGAGTGGGCGCAAAATATAGCTCGTGAGCTCGGTTTTGTAATTGTTAAAGATAGAACCAAATCAGAAAATGGTTATATGAACGAAATCAATTATAGGTGTACAAAGGGTGGGCCGTATATACCTCAAGGTAGTGGCAGACGGAAAACCAAAACATGCAAAACTGGTTGTCCATTCAGATTAAATGCGAAATATCATCGAACAAAAAATTATTGGGTATTGAGGGTGAAGGATGATACGCATAATCATGATATGCTAGAGTCGTTGCATGGTGTGCCATATGCAATGCGATTAAAGGATGATGAGTTGGGTTTGGTCAGAGAATTGACAGATTATAACGTACGACCACTTAATATACTTTCGACAATAAAGGGTCGTAATCCGGATAACGTGTCTAGCGTTAGAACTATATATAACGCACAAGATAAGTTCCGGAGAGTCAGAGTAGGTGATAGAACTCCAATTCAAATCCTTTACTCGCATTTGCAAGAATCAGGGTATACATGGTACCCGAGGGTAAATGAGCATACCAACGAGCTTGAGGAGCTATTTTTTGTGCACCCCACGTCATATGCTATATGGTGTACATTCCCTGAAGTCATGTTGATGGACTCCACGTACAAAACCATGGTGTTTAAATTGCCGTTGTTGGAAATTGTTGGACTAACTTCAACAAACAAAACATTTTCAATGGCGTATAGCTTTTTATCCAGTGAACAAGGGCATAATTTTAGATGGGTATTGCAACGTGTGAAGCAAGTGATTGGCGAAAGATATTACCCACGTGTTATCGTCACTGACAGAGATTTAGCGTTAGTTGGGGCAATAAGAGCAGAATTTCCTGACGCTCACCAATTACTCTGTCGATGGCATATACAGCAAAACATACTTAAGTTTTGAAAAAATAAATTCACAGGTGGGGATATTGACTATGACTCCGTTAAAAAACGATGGGATTGGATGCTTAAAGCTCCGACCTTTGAATCGTTCGAGCGACGTTATCGACGCCTACAAGAGCTATTGGTCAACCATCAGGGTACTTAATTATTAATTGATTGTTTTTAATTATTTAATAAATATGCACCCGAATGACCTTTTATTAATTCATTTTTTTCTTCAGATGTCGCTTTGTATCTGCATAACTGGGTGCAAGATTACGCATCCATGTTTGTCTCGTATATTACTGACCGATATAAATCCTACGGCCAGACAACAACGTGCAGAGTTGAGGCTCACCACGCGTTGTTGAAATTATATTTGGACGGCACACAGTCCAAATTAGACAGGTTGTTGAGGTCGGTCGATAAGATTCTCATGACGCAAGAAGATGCGATAAAAGAGACTTTCAATAGAAGCATGAACGAGAAACTAATTAAGTGTGATGTACCACTATTTCACGAATTAACGTATAAAGTTTCTAAACATGCTTTGAACCTCATGCACAGAGAACTCCACCTGTCGATCGCCCCAGAAGACTGTAGCCATAAGAATCGGGCAATATACGGACTACCATGCTTTCACGAGATGCGAATCTATGTTATTCATGGTAAGTATATTAAATTTATAACTATCAAGTTTTTTTCCACATTAATATCAGTAATTTATACAAGTCACTTTAATTGAATTCAGGATTACCCATTCCACTGGAACGAGTTGATATTTTTTGGAGAACCCTATCTGTTCCGTGGCCTGTTATCAATAGGCCCTCGAATAAAGATGGCTCTTCGTTTAACGATGATGATGATGACGGTGGTGTTGTTGTTGATGATGATGATGATGATGATGATGACAATACTTCGTTTAACGATGGCATGCGACAATTCAAGAATATTTTTAGCAAATCAACATCGTTTGTCAAGAAGAATATGTTAACGAAGTTAAAAGATATATTCCAACCTGAATCTGCTGACACACGTGAACCAGCTATTCAAAAAAATACCCGTGGACGTCCGAGCGCAAAGGACAAAAAGGGCAAGGCTACACAAGTCCCGGACTTGAATGAAGTTCCGGACTTGAATGAAGTCCCGGACTTGAATGACTTGAATGATGTGCCAACCATGAATCACCGAAGAAGCACAAATTCAAGATCCACGAAAGTCCCGAAACGCGCCAAAGAACCTGCGAGACATAGTTCGTACACGGGTCAAAAAATAAGACAGATTTTACGTTGGAGATAAGGATAGCGAGGATTTTATTGATCGCATTCCAGAGATTTTCCGTTCACAGGTAATAAGTATAAATAATGTGGAGGGTGACAGAAATTGTGGGTTTCGGTGCATTGCCCATTGGATTGTGCATGACCAAAATAGGTGGGCCGATGCTAGATACATGTTAATGGAAGAGTTACAAAGACATAGTGTAACTTACGTGAGTATGTGGGGGGAAGAAGACTTTTACCACCTTCGTGATACATTAAACTGGTTTAATGGACCAGTGCCTGAAGATTACTGGATGACGATGCCACATAACGGTCTGGTCATCGCTTCAGCTATTCGCCGACCTCTTGTATATATAGACTGTCATGGTTGGTTCACATGTTTACCCCTATTTTCTGCTCCAAACTTATCACATGGAATTGACCCCATTGTGATTGCGCGTGTGGGGGAGAACAGTGGTGCTCATTACATTTGTCTCAATATAGACAGAGATTCAGATCTACCACATTACCACCCACAATGGAGGTGGTTCAAACAGCCAGTTGCAAACGAATGGGATGCAATATATAACAATCGATGTATTTTGTAAATGTTGTAAATGATTATTCATTTATTAATTGTTTGTAAATGTTGTAAATGATTATTCATTTATTTAAATGTAAATTGTTTGAAAATGTTGTAAATGATTATTCAACATCGTTTAAATGTAAATTGTTTGAAAATGTTGTAAATGATTATTTAACACTGTTTAAATGTTAATTGTTTGAAAATGTTTAAATTAGTAATAACATTATTGATTGCTGATGTAAATTATTATGCAAATTCTTTGGTCAGATGAGCCAAAGAAATCCTTTCTGGTGCCGATGTAATAAAGGATTTATTGTAGAACGGAAATCCTGGCAAGATGGTAGTCGTGGGCGACTGTTTTATGCATGTCCTCTTTCAGTGGTAAATAATCATACGTTTGCTTAGTTATGTAAATAATTTGTTTGTTAAAAATAAATTTCTTATTATTTTCTTAACATGTAACAGCCAGGTACAAAAGACTATGGGTGTCGATTCTTCGCGTGGAAAGATGAATTTGAAGCAGAACACTTTAATCAACCCTCTTCTTCAACGCATTGCTCAAACTGCGTTGCTACAAAAAATGAGTGCGTTGCTACAAAAAATGAGAACAAGTTGTTGAAGGCAAGAATAAAGGCGCTGGAAATGGAGTTAGAAATGGCAAGGAATCCTGAGGATCACGCTTGTCAGTCAAGTGCCCGGCTCCATGATCTTTTAAATGAGATGAATAATCTTCATATGTCGTAGATGTTGTTGTTTTTAAATAATATGTATAACGTTGTCGTTTAATTTAATAATAACAGTTTTTGTTGCAGTTATTTAACGTGGTAATATTTAACGTGCTATTATACAAACAAAATAATTATACAAAACATTACACATATACAAAATATTATTAAACACAAAATATACAAAATATTATACATATACAATACATTTACTTTAAACACAACACACAAAACAAAACAAAAATAACAAAAAAAAAAAATATATATATATATATATATATATATATATATATATATATATATATATATATATATATATATATATATATATATATATATATATATATATATATAAAATAAATAAATAAATAAATAAATAAAAATAAAAAAAACCGGCGCTAAACGACAAAATAGGGTAAAAGTCAAAAAAAATATATATAAAAAGTACCCCTAAAATGTAGCCCCCGTTAGACTAAAATATGTAATTGTTATTTATTTTATCATTTTCAATTTAATTTTTTCTTTCTCTTTTGATCATAACACATATATGATCATTTTCTATTTTCTAGCTAGTAAAGTCAGTTAGGTTTTAGCCATGGATCGTCACATTAATGAGAGCAACACATTATAGAAATTAGGGGTGATAATTCTCGACACGACATGATAAGCGACACAAAATGAAATAAGTATGGGTTGAGGATAAACAAGTTTTTGTCAAAACATGTCAACTTGTTTAACCCGTTTAATAAACGGGTTGTGTTTACTTAAACAAGTTAAACGAGTCACAAACAGTTAAACGATTAATAAGTGGGTCGCGTTTTGGTAGAGGTTATAATAACCCGTCAACCCGCGAACCCAAATAAGTCAACCCGAACACGACTCGAATGCCACCCCCTAATAGCAATCAAATAGTCAGACAAGCCAAAACTAAGAGAGAATTGTCTATCTATTCTTTAAAACTAAACGATTATCCGCACATAACGACGACAATGTATACAGAGTTAATTTGCATTTGCAACTTTTTTGTATGTATATGGGTGTGAATTAAGTGAGGGCATATTTGGTACAAAGAGTTGAGGATGTGGAAATAGAAATCAATGCATTTTATGTTTGGTACTTCAAAGAAATAAAAAAGTAGAAAATTGTAACTCCTAAGATTTGGTTCCTTTGTATTTTGTGGAGAGTTGGTTTCCCATCATTTTGGTAAAGAAAGAAATTATTTCCAAAACAAAATAATAATAATAATAATAATAATAATAATAATAATAATAATAATAATAATAATAATAATAATAATAATAATAATTTCTTGAGTCAATTATCTGGTGTTACCAAACACTGAAATTTATATTGAATTTCTGTGAGAATTCATTTCTGTGATTTGATTTCTACTCTTCATTTCATTTCTCTGAATTTCACTCCACCAAACGTGCCCCAGAGTGAATAAAGTTAATAGTTTAAATTGTAGTTAAGTATATTAATATTCAATAGATTGCATTAAATTTTATAAATATGAATATTTTAGTCTAACAACATTATTTAATTTTAAAATTTTTAAGGTGATATATATTTATTTATGAAGATGCTCAAATAAAAAGAGGTAATCTCCTAAAAAGTCTAACATATTATCTTGTTGACATGTGTCCTTTCATTTTCCCTCATTTTCACCTTTATTTTCCCACCACCCCACGATCGAACAATTATGATGAATATCAAGATACAATGAACCATGATTGATGAATATTCAGACCATAATTGATCACATCAAAATATGTTGAAGCATGACTGATGAACACTTGATTTAATCTTTTATCAAAGACTTAATCTTTTTATCAAAGATTTAGGGGTGCCCTATAAGAACGGGGTCTAGATGGGCTTCTGCAAACCCTCCCTACACATTAGGGAGGTACTTTTTACTGTAGCAGTCAGTAAATTCAGGTTTTTGCAGTTTTTTTTTTTTTTTTTTTTTTTTTTTTTTTTTTTTTTTTTTTTTTTTTTTACAAGTGTTTTAATTTATTTTTTGAAGTGTTTTTTTTTTTGACAAGTTTTTTTTACAAATGTTTTGTCCAAATGTTGTGTCCAAATGTGCAGATTCACACAAAAATAAGTCCAAAGTCCAAAGTCCAACCAAAGACCAAATGTGCAGATTCACACAAAAAAGTCCAACTCCAAGTCCAACCAAAGACCAAAGTGCAGCAACCACAAAGTGCAACCAAAGACCAAAGTGCAGCAACCACAAAGTGCAGATTCATGTTTAGGCAGTTCACACAATCAACACAAAGTAAACACAAGAAATATTCGTCATCGCCTTATCGGCTCAGATTTTTAGTAAGGCTCGGATAATGAAGGTTGCAAAGTGATAAAAATATCACTTTGCCATGCCATTCGGTTTTAAAAACCATTCGTCATCGCCTTAGTTACAAAGTGATAGTTACACAAACCTGTAAACAGCATAAGTAACCTGTATCAGAATCACAAGTACTATCACATGTATAAACAGCAAGATTCTTGCTTTTGCAGACCTGTACCAGCATATCACATGTTACACTATAAACACACTGCCCACAAGGGTTGTTATACAAGAACGGGGGCTATTTCGTTATTGACTTAAGGCTCGGATAATGAAGGCTGCAAAGTGATAAAAATATCACTTTGCCATGCCATTCGGTTTTAAAAATCATTCGTCATCGCTTTTGTTACAAAGTGCAGATTCACACAAAATTTATCATGTCCAAGTGCAGATAGCCCCCGTTAAGATAAAAAAGTAGCCCCCGTCCTTATAAAGCACATGTTACATAACCTCAACAACATCCACAAGCCATTCCAAAAAACTCACAAGCCTGTAAACAGCAAGATTCTCACAACAAAAGCCTGTAAGTAAACAGCAAGATTCTCACTTGCTTTTGCAGCTTTCCTCAAGCAACCCTCAAATCACCAAGAAAAGTAGTATTAGAAGCATGTGAAATACTCACAAGCTCAACAGTTACAATCAGCTTTGCTCCACTATAAACAAAGCTCAGATTATCACAACAAAAGGCAAGCATCACAACAAAAGCTCAACAAGTAACAAGTAACAACAAGGATTGGGGCAGAGTATCACAACAAAAGGCAAGAGCATCACAACAAGGGTTGGGCCAGAGCATCACAACAAGTAACACCAACAAAAGCTCAGATTATCACAACAAAAGGCAGAGCATCACAACAAAAGCTCAACAAGTAACAAGTAACAAGGATTGGGGCAGAGTATCACAAGGGTTGGGCCATAGCATCACAACAAGTAACACAAAATGTCTAGGTCACGATTTTCCACAAATGAGGTAATAATAAGTTTTACGCTTTTACATTAGGCTCAGATTATATGGCTGCAACTTCAAATGTTGCAAAATCAAGTTTCTATTGCCATCCATTTGGAAATGCCACGCCAATATCAATTTTTTTTAAAAATCATCATTGCCTTAAATATGCTTAAAACTAGAGCCTGTGGACTGGGGGTAGGCCAGAGCAGGTATTCATACCACTCAAAGGTGGCAGATCAAGGTGTTAACCTACCCACATCCACAGGTTAACCACCACCATAGACCCCGTTCTTATAGGCATTTAAGTAGTATCATAATAAGCAGTTTTTTTATAAAAGTACACCTAAAAGGCATGAGATATAAAGACGGGGGCTACTTTTTTATTCTAACGGGGGCTTGCATATTTGACTACTAGACATAAGAACACAGAACCATCACCACAGAACCACCACCACATAAGAACACATAACCACCTACACAGAACCACCACCACATAAGAACACAGAACCACCTACACAGAACCACCACCACATAAGAACACAGAACCACCACCACATAAGAACACATAACCACCTACACAGAACCACCACCACATAAGAACACAGAACCACCACCACATAAGAACACAGAACCACCTACACAGAACCACCACCACATAAGAACACAGAACCACCTACACAGAACTACCACCACATAAGAACACAGAACTACCAACACAGAATCAATTTTTTTATCAATTAACACACGGATCTAACAAAACAATCACAGAATCATCACGTATATATTCCAAACTTGAAAACCCCCAATCTAATTTTACGAAACCCTAATTTATAAAATTAGGGTTTCTTTGAAAAAATCAATTTTTTTTTATCAATTAACACACGGATCTAACAAACCAATCACAGAATCATCACGTATATATTCCAAACTTGAAAACCCCCAATCTAATTTTACGAAACCCTAATTTATAAAATTAGGGTTTCTTTGAAAAAATCAATTTTTTATCAATTAACACACGGATCTAACAAAACAATCACAGAATCATCACGTATATATTCCAAACTTGAAAACCCCCAATCTAATTTTACGAAACCCTAATTTATAAAATTAGGGTTTCTTTGAAAAAATCAATTTTTTTTTATCAATTAACACACGGATCTAACAAAACAATCACAGAATCATCACGTATATATTCCAAACTTGAAAACCCCCAATCTAATTTTACGAAACCCTAATTTATAAAATTAGGGTTTCTTTGAAAAAATCAATTTTTTTTATCAATTAACGTACCAATCAATTAACACACGGATCTAACATCACCACACAGAACCATCTACCCAACAACATCACCACACACTCACAAACTCTCTCTCAAATCACAGAAATATGACATAAATATTTGGGTTGCCAAATATTGATTTTAGATCTAAAATTAGTTTTTAGATCTAAAAATAGAGAGAGAAACGAGAGCAAATAGAGAGAGAGAGAGAGAGAGAGAGAGAGAGAGAGAGAGAGAGAGAGAGAGAGAGTATTTGAGTGTGTGGAGTGTGTGTGTGAGAGAGAGGGTGGGTATACGCGTGGGTATACACGGGTTTATTATTATTATTTTTTAATTTGTATTTGTATTAATTTTTGTAATAAAAAGTAATAAAAGTAAAATGTAAAAGAATTTTTGTTATAAAAATGTAAGAAATAAAAGTTATAAAAGTTAAATAAAAGTTAAATAAAAGTTATAAAAATGTAAAAGTATTTGTATTAATTTTTGTATTTGTATTAATTTTTGTATTTGTATTATTTTTTTTTAAATGTAAAAAATGTAAACGTTAAATAAAAGTTATAAAAATGTAAGAAATAAAAGTTATAAAAATGTAAAAGAATTTTGTTATAAAAATGCAAAAGTTGTAATAAAAACTAAAACCAAAAGTATTAGTAAAAAATATTATGTATTTTCAGGTTTTCGATTCTCACGAGGAAGTAACTGAGTGGGCGCAAAATATAGCTCGTGAGCTCGGTTTTGTAATTGTTAAAGATAGAACCAAATCAGAAAATGGTTATATGAACGAAATCAATTATAGGTGTACAAAGGGTGGGCCGTATATACCTCTAGGTAGTGGCAGACGGAAAACCAAAACATGCAAAACTGGTTGTCCATTCAGATTAAATGCGAAATATCATCGAACAAAAAATTATTGGGTATTGAGGGTGAAGGATGATACGCATAATCATGATATGCTAGAGTCGTTGCATGGTGTGCCATATGCAATGCGATTAAAGGATGATGAGTTGGGTTTGGTCAGAGAATTGACAGATTATAACGTACGACCACTTAATATACTTTCGACAATAAAGGGTCGTAATCCGGATAACGTGTCTAGCGTTAGAACTATATATAACGCACAAGATAAGTTCCGGAGAGTCAGAGTAGGTGATAGAACTCCAATTCAAATCCTTTACTCGCATTTGCAAGAATCAGGGTATACATGGTACCCGAGGGTAAATGAGCATACCAACGAGCTTGAGGAGCTATTTTTTGTGCACCCCACGTCATATGCTATATGGTGTACATTCCCTGAAGTCATGTTGATGGACTCCACGTACAATACCATGGTGTTTAAATTGCCGTTGTTGGAAATTGTTGGACTAACTTCAACAAACAAAACATTTTCAATGGCGTATAGCTTTTTATCCAGTGAACAAGGGCATAATTTTAGATGGGTATTGCAACGTGTGAAGCAAGTGATTGGCGAAAGATATTACCCACGTGTTATCGTCACTGACAGAGATTTAGCGTTAGTTGGGGCAATAAGAGCAGAATTTCCTGACGCTCACCAATTACTCTGTCGATGGCATATACAGCAAAACATACTTAAGTTTTGAAAAAATAAATTCACAGGTGGGGATATTGACTATGACTCCGTTAAAAAACGATGGAATTGGATGCTTAAAGCTCCGACCTTCGAATCGTTCGAGCGACGTTATCGACGCCTACAAGAGCTATTGGTCAACCATCAGGGTACTTAATTATTAATTGATTGTTTTTAATTATTTAATAAATATGCACCCGAATGACCTTTTATTAATTCATTTTTTTCTTCAGATGTCGCTTTGTATCTGCATAACTGGGTGCAAGATTACGCACCCATGTTTGTCTCGTATATTACTGACCGATATAAATCCTACGGCCAGACAACAACGTGCAGAGTTGAGGCTCACCACGCGTTGTTGAAATTATATTTGGACGGCACACAGTCCAAATTAGACAGGTTGTTGAGGTCGGTCGATAAGATTCTCATGACGCAAGAAGATGCGATAAAAGAGACTTTCAATAGAAGCATGAACGAGAAACTAATTAAGTGTGATGTACCACTATTTCACGAATTAACGTATAAAGTTTCTAAACATGCTTTGAACCTCATGCACAGAGAACTCCACCTGTCGATCGCCCCAGAAGACTGTAGCCATAAGAATCGGGCAATATACGGACTACCATGCTTTCACGAGATGCGAATCTATGTTATTCATGGTAAGTATATTAAATTTATAACTATCAAGTTGTTTTCCACATTAATATCAGTAATTTATACAAGTCACTTTAATTGAATTCAGGATTACCCATTCCACTGGAACGAGTTGATATTTTTTGGAGAACCCTATCTGTTCCGTGGCCTGTTATCAATAGGCCCTCGAATAAAGATGGCTCTTCGTTTAACGATGATGATGATGACGGTGGTGTTGTTGTTGATGATGATGATGATGATGATGATGATGATGATGATGACAATACTTTGTTTAACGATGGCATGCGACAATTCAAGAATATTTTTAGCAAATCAACATCATTTGTCAAGAAGAATATGTTAATGAAGTTAAAAGATATATTCCAACCTGAATCTGCTGACACACGTGAACCAGCTATTCAAAAAAATACCCGTGGACGTCCGAGCGCAAAGGACAAAAAGGGCAAGGCTACACAAGTCCCGGACTTGAATGAAGTTCCGGACTTGAATGAAGTCCCGGACTTGAATGACTTGAATGATGTGCCAACTATGAATCACCGAAGAAGCACAAATTCAAGATCCACGAAAGTCCCGAAACGCGCCAAAGAACCTGCGAGACATAGTTCGTACACGGGTCAAAAAATAAGACAGATTTTACGTTGGAGATAAGGATAGCGAGGATTTTATTGATCGCATTCCAGAGATTTTCCGTTCACAGGTAATAAGTATAAATAATGTGGAGGGTGACAGAAATTGTGGGTTTCGGTGCATTGCCCATTGGATTGTGCATGACCAAAATAGGTGGGCCGATGCTAGATACATGTTAATGGAAGAGTTACAAAGACATAGTGTAACTTACGTGAGTATGTGGGGGGAAGAAGACTTTTACCACCTTCGTGATACATTAAACTGGTTTAATGGACCAGTGCCTGAAGATTACTGGATGACGATGCCACATAACGGTCTGGTCATCGCTTCAGCTATTCGCCGACCTCTTGTATATATAGACTGTCATGGTTGGTTCACATGTTTACCCCTATTTTCTGCTCCAAACTTATCACATGGAATTGACCCCATTGTGATTGCGCGTGTGGGGGAGAACAGTGGTGCTCATTACATTTGTCTCAATATAGATAGAGATTCAGATCTACCACATTACCACCCACAATGGAGGTGGTTCAAACAGCCAGTTGCAAACGAATGGGATGCAATATATAACAATCGATGTATTTTGTAAATGTTGTAAATGATTATTCATTTATTAATTGTTTGTAAATGTTGTAAATGATTATTCATTTATTTAAATGTAAATTGTTTGAAAATGTTGTAAATGATTATTCAACATCGTTTAAATGTAAATTGTTTGAAAATGTTGTAAATGATTATTTAACACTGTTTAAATGTTAATTGTTTGAAAATGTTTAAATTAGTAATAACATTATTGATTGCTGATGTAAATTATTATGCAAATTCTTTGGTCAGATGAGCCAAAGAAATCCTTTTTGGTGCCGATGTAATAAAGGATTTATTGTAGAACGGAAATCCTGGCAAGATGGTAGTCGTGGGCGACTGTTTTATGCATGTCCTCTTTCAGTGGTAAATAATCATACGTTTGCTTAGTTATGTAAATAATTTGTTTGTTAAAAATAAATTTCTTATTATTTTCTTAACATGTAACAGCCAGGTACAAAAGACTATGGGTGTCGATTCTTCGCGTGGAAAGATGAATTTGAAGCAGAACACTTTAATCAACCCTCTTCTTCAACGCATTGCTCAAACTGCGTTGCTACAAAAAATGAGTGCGTTGCTACAAAAAATGAGAACAAGTTGTTGAAGGCAAGAATAAAGGCGCTGGAAATGGAGTTAGAAATGGCAAGGAATCCTGAGGATCACGCTTGTCAGTCAAGTGCCCGGCTCCATGATCTTTTAAATGAGATGAATAATCTTCATATGTCGTAGATGTTGTTGTTTTTAAATAATATGTATAACGTTGTCGTTTAATTTAATAATAACAGTTTTTGTTGCAGTTATTTAACGTGATAATATTTAACGTGCTATTATACAAACAAAATAATTATACAAAACATTACACATATATAAAACATTATTAAACACAAAATATACAAAATATTATACATATACAATACATTTACTTTAAACACAACACACAAAACAAAACAAAAATAACAAAAATATATATATATATATATATATATATATATATATATATATATATATATATATATGTTGAAGCATGACTGATGAACACTTGATTTAATCTTTTATCAAAGACTTAATCTTTTTATCAAAGATTTAGGGGTGCCCTATAAGAACAGGGTCTAGATGGGCTTCTGCAAACCCTCCCTATACATTAGGGAGGTACTTTTTACTGTAGCAGTCAGTAAATTCAGGTTTTAGCAGTTTTTTTTTTTTTTTTTTTTTTTTTTTTTTTTTTTTTTTTTTTTTTTTCAAATCTTTAAGTTTTTTCTTTTTTCTTTTCTTTTCTTTTTTTTTTTATTACAAGTGTTTTAATTTATTTTTTGAAGTGTTTTTTTTTGACAAGTTTTTTTTACAAATGTTTTGTCCAAATGTTGTGTCCAAATGTGCAGATTCACACAAAAATAAGTCCAAAGTCCAAAGTCCAACCAAAGACCAAATGTGCAGATTCACACAAAAAAGTCCAACTCCAAGTCCAACCAAAGACCAAAGTGCAGCAACCACAAAGTGCAGCAACCACAAAGTGCAACCAAAGACCAAAGTGCAGCAACCACAAAGTGCAGATTCATGTTTAGGCAGTTCACACAATCAACACAAAGTAAACACAAGAAATATTCGTCATCGCCTTATCGGCTCAGATTTTTAGTAAGGCTCGGATAATGAAGGTTGCAAAGTGATAAAAATATCACTTTGCCATGCCATTCGGTTTTAAAAACCATTCGTCATCGCCTTAGTTACAAAGTGATAGTTACACAAACCTGTAAACAGCATAAGTAACCTGTATCAGAATCACAAGTACTGTCATATGTATAAACAGCAAGTCTAACATATTATCTTGTTGACATGTGTCCTTTCATTTTCCCTCATTTTCACCTTTATTTTCCCACCACCCCACGATCGAACAATTATGATGAATATCAAGATACAAGGAACCATGATTGATGAATATTCAGACCATAATTGATCACATCAAAATATGTTGAAGCATGACTGATGAACACTTGATTTAATCTTTTATCAAAGACTTAATCTTTTTATCAAAGATTTAATCTTTTATCAATTGCTAAAACATTTATATTATATAGAGCATATTTAAACACAAAAATAACAAAATTACTTTATTAAGACCAAGGTTTTCAATATCGGGATCCTACCCAAGATCGTTTTCGTCTTTACAAGATCGTGATCGTAAGATCGGATCGGGATCTTAAGATTTTTCTATAATGTCATTTTCTTAATAGTTTTTGTAATATTATACAAATTTACAGATTATTATATATCATAAAAACAAAATTATATGAATGTTCCATCGAAATGTTATCATAAATTATGATTATGAAATTTTTAATAAGATTAACATGTTGTTTTTTAAATTTTATAAAAAATAATCTAGAAATGTGCAGTTTTTTAGTTTGTTATATGAGAAAAATAGGATCGGATCGGATTAGATCTTAAGATCCTATGGTAAAGATCGGGATCTTATAAGATCTTAAGTTTTCAAAGATCCTATGTAAGATCCGAATCGTTTTTGCTTTGCAGTATTGTAAAATCGTAAGATCCTAAGATCAGGATCGGGATCCTGACAACCATGATTAAGACATTTCATCAAATGCTTTACGACCACTTTTATGAAAATTTGATTTTTTTTTTTTTTTTTTTTTTTTTTTTTTAATTTCAAAGGAAAACAAATAAGATAGAAGAATTTGATGTTACATGATTTAAATATAGTGTTTGGTTAATCAATAATTGTTATACTAATTTCGTTTGACTCAAAGTCAACGAAATCAGGGCCAGATTTGAGGGTGTGCGAGTGCTCGATCACACACCATTTTTTAAGGGGCTCGTGATTATTGACACAAAGGGTGTTTTAATTTGATTTCTTGCATAAAATAGGTAACATTGTGCTAAAACAATGTAAAAATATGATTTTACAAGAAGATATTGAATGCAAATAAGAATCAAGTTGTTTTAAAAAAATCAGTGTCTGCACGGAAATGAAAGGTGAGGAAGATGATGACTTTGGTGTCATCTGCATCTTGCCTCATAAGTTTTAAGTTTTTACATGTTTGGTTCACCTTTTTAGTTTTGTTTCCAAATAAGTAAAATAAGTTTGAAGGTGTTTATAAAATTTATGGTTTTCGAGTTTTGACTCTTCGAGAACATTATTACAAATGGCCAAAACAATCTTTTAAAGGCATATGTCCAATAAAATTAATATTATAAGTTTGATCGCCAAATGTTGAAGACTTTGATTTTACTTATTTTCTTCAATATTAAAATTGTTGTCGTGTTTATTTTGTAAGCAATAATTTTAGAGTTAAAAACATACACATTATAGATTGATAAGGCTCCTAAAATCACGAGATAGTTTCCTAGTACAACACTCAAACATGTTTGGGCATGAGATAATCTGCTAGTGAATAGTTATATTTTTTTTTTATCAAAGCCTTATTTAGATGTTTTCGCACAAGGCTTTCAAAATCAATGGGACGGCCCTGAACAAAACCCTAAACGTACTAGATTAACTTCAAATTTATGAAAATTGTCGTAATTTGTACTGCCTGAACATTTTATATGATGAAATTCACCAAAAAGCGGAGTTTAATTTTATGATTTTAAATGATTTAAAATTGAAATTGGAGGAAAAAAATGATGTTACCATTTAATGAGAATAAAAAAAGATATGTGGAACGAGGGAAAAAGAAGCGGGATGTGGATGAAGAAGTGTTGTAATGTGGAGGCTTGTAACTTTGTAGAAAGTGAGCTTTTACCTTTCATTTTCATAATCTATATATAGTATAACTTGGCTATAATACATAAGTAGATGAATCCTTCACTAAAATATATACGTAAATGAATTAGAGACACACAGAAAAAAGTCAGAAACCAACAGAAAGACTCAGGATCCACAATTTATAACACAAATTGTGAGGTATTGGTTACAATGCAATTGTAGCTAATATATCCCCTACATAATGTATTTTATCACAAGTTATTTAATTTCCTAGCTCATTGTAGATTCTTATATTTGAAAATTGATCAAGAGATCAAACTTCTTTCCTTTTATGGATACACCACGCCAACATATCTTAAAATAAAGGTTTTACTCGGTTATGACTAAATTAGTCGGTTAAAACGATGGTTATAAAATGTCCGCTTCTTTCTACTTGCATTCAAATCAATATATAATGTTAACGATTCACGCCAACGGCGAAGCGTGGCTTCAACTAAGGTAAAGAATCTATAGCCGACTAGTTAGAATTTAATCATGTTTAGCATGTAGATACCAGGGTTATCAAACCTTCGTGGATTATTACTTTGATGTGTAGTTTAAATCCTCTGTTAATTTCCACGCTGGCTTTTAAACTTTTTGGTTTTAATAAGATAACTCGTAATGATTCAGTTTGTCTCACTTCTAAGTTCTGACTCTTGCACTTATTGTTAATGGCTCATACCCACCACCCACGATGTTTGTATTTTGAAGGTTTTGGGGTTTCTTAACTTTCTTTGTACCACCCAAGCAATGAAAACCCTTTTCACTTTGCCAGTTATTACGTGTATACATATAGTATATATATTTTCTTCTCATAAAACGTCAATAATCAATTCTAAGTTACATTTAAAACATCACTTTACACATCTTTGAAATGGTGATAAACATTTCTTTTAAATAAAACATAGATATCTTTCAATATGTACAAAGTAAATGACCACAACCACAAGCTTGTTGTATTAAATGTCACATTAAACGAGTCAATCTACCACTCCGACACACCCTTCTGTATATCTTCTTTGTATTTATAGTACACACTTTTCAATACACACTTATAAATTTTGAGTTGAGTTTTGATAAAACGACAAAAAAATTCTTAAGCAGTGAGTTGCATAATTAGAGAGAAAAGAGAAAAACTATAATAAAGTCCACCAATCATACGTCATTTTGTGAAAGATTTTGTAATTTTTTTTATTTGATTGTATCATTCCTCATTTGAGTTTGTCTAGCAAATGTTTTTGAGACGATTGCTAAAGGTTAAGAGAGGAAAATATGAATTATTAACTTAAAAATCATTTCTAAATAAGATGATTTATAAAGTTTATTTTGGGTTTATTTTTTCATTAACCCTAATTAACTAATTTTAACTGTACCAAGATATATGTATGTCTTTTTAGAGCATTAGGTGTCATGAAGAACTAACGATATTTATTCGGGGTTCACGAGGTACCACATCACTATAACAAATCTCTACAACTAACCTCACATTCACAACTAACCTCAATTTACTCATTTGTGGCCCACCACTTATAACTTTATTTTTTTGTTTAAATTTCCATATAAAATAAATTCATTTCATTAAAAATTACCCCCCTCTATCCCAAATTAATAGTCCACGTTTTCTTTTTTAGATGTCTCAATTTAATTGCCCACTACTAAATATAGATAGAAAAGTTTAATCAAGTTTACCGTATTGCCCTTGTTTGAAATTATTATTACAAACTTTAAAGAATACCTTAATTAATTAATTAAGGGTAAAACTGTCATTCTGCTAAAAAGTAAGAAAAAGAAAGCTGTAATAAATGTATTTTTCTTAAATTATGTGTTTTTGTCGAGAGACAATTATTTTAGGACAGATGGAGTAAAATACATTACAACATACTAATATTACACGCAACTAAAAATAACACTACGGAAAAAAAACCGATAAAAAACCGATACGGGGAAAAAAATACAACACATATTAATAATATGAAACTTAAACATTTTACTCGTCATCCTCATTGGCATCGGCATTTCGAAATTTCTTCATTATTTTTGCTTGTCTATTGCGAATGATAGCGGCTTTTTCCAAGTCAGTAGTCATGTCGGGATCTAGCAGGAGAAACTTCATCTCCTTCATCTCTAACGTCTTCACTTCCTTCTCCCTCATCGCCTTGTACGCGTCCATTTGAACGTCGGCTTTTTGCGAATATTTTTCGCATAATTGTCTCGAAAAAGTATTCGATTGACTCCCACCGGAGCTCACCGCGCTCGACATATCTGTCAACTTTTGTTTCTTTGCAGCTCGACTCTTTCTGCCGCCGTCTCTTTCGGGATGAGGTCGTTTGTTTGGCCCGAATATATCCTCGAGACATGTAATGTCTATCGGATCCTCGGCATTCCATTTCGGGTAATTTTTCAAGACCTGCCAAATATGAACATACACGAACTCCTTCGAACCAAAGCGTTCTTCAAAGCTCCTCTTCGCATTTTCGAGATGATCGTGCTTTTTTTGGAGTTGAGATATAGAGAGTATAATGATATTTTTTGTTGGTTGAATTGTAGTTAGAAAAATATGTGTATAATGGTTTGGTATTTATAGGGGGTGTTAAGGTTTATTTTTAAATAAAAAAAAAAAAAAAAAAAAAAAAAAAAGTAACCGCTTGAAAAACCGGTAAAGTATCTGTTTTTTCCTCTACCATGGCCCACTCCAATTTCTCAAATGTCAGTAAAATACCTCGCCGTGCAGACGACGAGGCAATCAATGGCGAGCTAAAATGGGAAGAGACGGGGGGGGAGGGGGTGGTGTCACAGCGAGCTAAAACGAGCTAGACACTGTGTGCTCTTAAAATCACGCAAAAAAGTCGACCCTGACATTGCTGCTCACGGAGAAAATGATGTTTCATTATTTAAAAAGAGAGATTTAGGCTACAAAGTGTTGACAAACCTTTTTTTCCCTCAACTTGTGGTGACAAATTGACGCCCCTTTTGCAATTAACATTTACCGATGTAAATATGTCTTCGCCTAAAACTTATTGTCTTAGAGCACAAGGTGTAGATGGCAAAGTTTGCCTCTTCATTCGGGCCCCAAGTGTGTCACATCACCCAACACCTCTTCACAACAAACCTCAACTTTTTCATTAGAGCCCCACATCTTACACTTTTATTTTTTTATTCATTTCATTAAAAAAAATTAAATTCGTTTCACAAATACTTAAAAATAACACAATATACTAATTTTATTTCATCAAATAAAAAAATTACAATACGGCAAAAAAAATACAACACATACGATACTAAAAAAAACGAATCTCATTATTCCTATTTCGTTGAATTTTTTCCCATTGTTGTTATTGCCAAACATGCTCGATGAGACATCGTTGAAGCCTTGTGTGTGTGCGTTTATCGTGTATTTCTTTGGTTTTTCTTCTTTGCGTTGTGATGAGGCGAAAAATGAACCATTTTTAGGGGGTCATTTAAGCCCGGAATTGAATTTATTTAATCAAATATTGCTCTAAATCGTTCCTTTTGTGATTTTAGGTACTTTGGGAGTGAATTCTGGAAAAGGAAGCATTTTGGACGTTTTTGGAGCATAAAAGTGAAGAAAACGGCAAAAACTTAATATTCCATGCTGAGAACAGTACCTGACGGCGTCAAGAAGGAAATCCTGACGGCGTCAGGAGTAAAATCCATGACGACCCAGTGAAAATCTGAAGGCGTCAAGAGAAGGGCGTCAAGAGTTAAAATGGTGACGGCCTGAAGATGGACTACACGTGACGGCGTCAAACCTAGATCTAGGCAGTCCGAGGAGTTTATTGGCGGCGAGATGACGGCGTCATAAATTTACTCTTGACGCCGTCACCTCACAAACCTAGATCTAGGCAGTCCGAGGAGTTTATTGGCGGCGAGATGACGGCATCATAAATTTACTCTTGACGCCGTCACCTCACAAAATCTATATATACTTTTCTATTTCTCATTCATTAAGAGAGGAACTTGTGTGGAGAATACTAGGGTCGAACCTAATAAACCCTAGGTCGTTTGTAACAGTATTTTCAAGGGGTTTCACCCCTTGAAACCTTTCATGTTCAATTAAGATAAGTCCTCTTTCAATTCATTCAATATGTCTATGTGTTGTTTGAATATATCTTATGCTTGTCTTGATTTTAACATGCTAGGCTAGATCTTTCATGTGTTTGCTTAGATGTAATGAAGCCTAGATGTTGATTATGGGTTGATTGCTTGTTTATAGTTGTAATGGATGAATGATTTCAATGTTAGGCTTAAGAAAACTGGCAGATCTCCATTGTGTAACTTGCTTGAACGTCTTAAGAAACATGAACCGATGTGTACTAGGTTTTTATGATTGTATTTAATGCATGAGCGAATTCTAGTGATCCCATGTTAGGAGCTTCTTAGCCGGCTCGACATAGGAGTGAAGTAGGAGCTTATAGGATTGGGGAAGTAAGTACGCCACCCCATGAATGGTATTAAGGAATACAATCTGCCATCTACGCAACTGTAACAAGTAATTAACCTGTAAAAGATATCTAGGGAGTAGTGAAATCTAAGTAAACACAATTCCCCCATATATTGCTCACACCTCTATCTTAATTTAGTTTATTTTCATTTTTAAGTATTTTATTTTGATTGCATCTTAGTAATTGGGTTAGTTGATTAGCAACTAATTCCGCCCACTCCTCTTAAAACCGAGATTTTTACCTGCTTTTCATAAAATATAAAAACATAAAAAGAAACACCCCTCATCTCTAGACCTAGTCTTTAGGTTTTCTAATCCTAGCGACACTATTCCTAAGTTGAACGATCAATCCCCTGGTACTTGTCACTATACTATACTACAACGGTCAGGTACACTGCTTGGTGGGGGTTGTAAGCTTCTCGAGATCCCTCGAGAGGTAAAGCCTGTTGCAATTCTCACGCATCAAGTTTTTGGCGCCGCAGCCCGGGGAATAGTTATTGTCTAGGTTAGGATTTATTTTTATTAGGTCTACTTGCTAGATTCTTTTCTAGTAAGATTTTATTTTTATTTTTAGGTTTTCTTTTGTCTATCTTATTTCTTCGTGTTTTTGTTCGTAACTCTTTACCATCAGACATCATGGAAGATGGTAACATCTTTGAACCCATCAACCCACCACAACAAGACCACCCACAAAACCCACCACTAGCTAACCAACCTCTTAGACCCCGAACCCTAGGAGAGTACTCCCGACCTAGCCACCAAGGCTATCGAAACACCATTGAGCTCACCCAAGGAGCCAATGTGTCTCCCATGCGATCCGACACCATCTGATTGGTGCAAAGCGGATGTGCATTCCATGGACTTCGTTCCGAAGATCCAAATCAACATCTCAAGGACTTTCTTAAAATCGTAGATTCTATAGACCTTGATGCTACAACTAGAGAGTCAACCCGATTACGCCTATTCCAATTCTCTCTACGTGATCAAGCTAGTCAATGGCTTGAGCGTTTACTCGCGGGATCCATCACCTCATGGGATGATCTCACCACTCGTTTTCTTGCTCAATTTTTCCCACCAGGGAGAACTACCAAGCTTAGAAATGGTATCTTGATGTTCCAACAACGTCAAGGTGAAACTCTATATGAAGCATGGACTCGTTTCAAGGACTTACTCCAAAAAGTCCCTCATCATGGCATAGATCTTTGGCTCCAAGTCCAAATCTTCTATGACCATATCGATCTCTCCACAAGGCGAACCATTGACCAATCGGCCGGTGGCAAGCTACGTGATCTAAGTGCGGGAGAATCATGGGAACTCATAGAAGATCTTGTTCTCTATGACAACGAAAGTTGGAATGATCCCCGTGATTTGAACAAAACGTTAAGGCAATATCTTTGCCTTCGAACAATTCTAGTACTCCCGACCGTAGGATCATGGAACTTGAAGACCAAGTCAAGTTTCTCATGAAATCTTACGAAGCTCCTAAGCCTTCAAGCCAAGTGAACAAAATCACTTCTTCATGCGAATTATGTAGTGGTCCCCATGACACTCGTGATTGTGTGGAACTCCCCGGAACAGCTTTTGCGGACTACGCATCCTCGCGTACCGACGAAGCGGGAGATAAGTGGTACACTTTCAAATCCGAGCCAAACCTGTATGGTGATTCCTACAACCCTTCTTGGAAAAATCACCCAAACTTTAGGTGGAAACAAAACCAAGCCAATTCTTCCAATCCACCTAATCGTTACCAACCAAACGGTCTACCCTCCAACCGTACTTTCAACAACAATCCTTCTAACAACTATGGTAGTACCAATAATCTTGAAGGATTGATGTCCAAGTTTATGGCATCTCAAGAAGCTCGCATATCTAAGTTTGAAGCCGATTTCAAACAAAAGCAAAGCGAGATGACCACCAAAATTGACACATTGTTGAAAGTTCTTAATGACCGAGAAATGGGAGCACTCCCAAGCGACACGGTCAAGAACCCGAAACTAAACGTTAATTCCATATCATTAGTTTCGTCACCCACTTCTTGTCCGCAATACTACTCGGTTAAAACAACGAGCACGTGCTTCAAACAAAACCAAACTCTTCAAAAGGACCAATCAAATAAAACACCCAATATAAAACCGGTCAAAAGCATAGTTGAAACACCTCCTACGCAAGACCTTGACGATGAATTCAAGGAGCTTCACCTTGAACGCCCCGTCATTGATGTCTTAGCCCGTGCTCCCTACTATAGTGCCCTCCTATAAAAGTATGAGAAGTTTAAACTAGGTAAAAATGGGACCGCCTTCGTTCAAAACAAGTTGCCTAAAAAGCTTGATGATCCGGGTATATTTGTTTTGCCTTGTAAGATAGGAAGATTCGAAGCTTTCGACACACTAGCCGATTCAGGGTCAAGCCTCAACTTAATTCCCTTATCCCTTTTTACCACTCTCACGCTAGGAAAGTTAGAGGAGACGGAGGTATTAATCGGTCTAGCGGATGGGAGTATTGCCCACCCGGTTGGGATGATTAAGGATGTAGTTGTTCACGTAGGAAAGTTAACTATCTTAGCGGATTTTCACGTCCTAGACATGGTTAGTGACACTACATGCCCATTGTTAGTAGGAAGAGGATTTTTAGCTACCGCTAGCGCCATGATAGATTGTAAGGAGTCTAAGATAGCGGTAGGTGAGGGTGATACTTGGTCGGTATATGATGTGAAGAAACAGAGCTATGATTTTGAGGATGAACCGACACCACATTGGGTAGAGATGGATAGGAGACCATCTAGATATGGACCTTGGATAGAAACGAACTTTATAGGACCTCAACGCCCATTCTATCTAGAAAAAGATTTCATCGATAAAACACATTCGGTGGAACAATTCATAGCTAGAGATGAAGAGCTAGACCATTTTGAGGACCCCTTAGTCTTTAGGAAAATGATTGAGTTCTTAAGCGTAATGCCTATTAATATAGAGATGAACAAGTGAAAAAGAGAGGGGGATAATTGTAAATGGAGGTGGGACAAGCCACCTAAGGAAGGTGACGAATCATGGCATATGAAGATGATTTTTTATGATCCGGATGGAGAAAAGTTTGAAAGATCATATCGTACTACGAAAACTGATAGGAAGTTAAAACCTAAGTTTGATCCCAAAGATGTCCTCAATGAGGAACTCACCCATGTCACGTAGTAACCCATGACCTTGAGTCTAGCTACAAGACTCGTAAATAAAGAAAAGCGCTTCTTGGGAGGCAACCCATGTTTTGTGTGATTTTTATTTTTGTTTGATTGTTATTTGCTTCCGTATGCATGCTTTATTTTTATTGTTGGTAGATCATGTTTCAAACTAAAATGGTGAAAATACTTTATTTTGTTGTTTTGGCTTAGTTTTAACTTCATCCAAAGGTATTTCACAAAAGATAAGTGTAAGGGGAAATCCCAGATATGTTTTCAAGAAACAAACTCGATCATGAATCTCTACAATATTAAGTGAACATGTATATTCGTATTTGTTAGAGTCAAATGCTTGTATCGAGTCATAATGATGTTTTTCAGGATTTTCCAGAAAGTATGACAAAGTTTTTCCAGAAATTTTCCGGAAACTTAACATAAGAATTTCTGCAGGTCACTTCTGACGGCGTCAGGAAGAAATTCCTAACGGCATCACGTGTAAAATTCTCGAAATTTTACCAGTTTTGTTTTTCTAACGGAGTCTTAAAGTTTTTGTTGAATCTTTAGTTTTATAATCTCCAGGAGATATGCAAACATTATTCCACAAGCATTATATCTTACTTTGCTTTTTAGGATTTGTTAGCATATATAGATTGCCGCCGATTTTACGCGAGGTTTCCTTGTCTGTTTTCTCAGGTTTAACAGGTTATGTATGACAAAAAGATGATTTATATTCTGAAAGGGAAGCTTTGATTGTTCATTTTCTTGGAGGAAGATCTAACCTGGCCACCTTATTATCCATACCGAGCGAATCAGGGGAGTATTTGATTTCATTTTTTTACTTATTTCACTTTTATATTCTTTACTTGAACATTGGGGACAATGTTCATCCTAAGTATAAAGGGAGGGTAAAATGATGATACCTTACAAATACACTTTCGCTTGAGTTTGCTTGTTTGATGGTAGATGTGTAATAAAACTATGAGAAATATTTGTTAGTGTAATTTTAGCGCCAAATTTAAAATTTTTTACAATATTTAGGAGTGAAACTTGAGCCATAGCAAGCGTCTCATGGATAGGAGATTGTATGACTAGCACAAAACCGTACCATTCAGAAAAATTTTCCACCCAAATATGTGAGGTTCGCCTTTAGATTTGATAGGAAAAAGCATTTACTATTAGTGCTTATGAGTGTACCGTTAGCGTTTAGATTCTAGAACTTGCGTTAGTGATGCATCCCGAGACCGCTAGTGAGACTACATTCGTGTAGTAGGATTTACTACATGATAAGAGGCATTAGGATCACCCTTGTGTTAAACCCGTATCATAATTACTTGACCATTTAAGTCATATTACTTGGCTAGTTAAGTCAACTAATTTTTCCCACACCCTTAGCGTTGTACTCATTTTTAGTACACGAAACCCCTAGTACACCCCTCCGAGCCTATCCTTTCGTTTCTAACTTTAAGCATCTTACTTAAAGGAAGAATTTGTTACACCCCACTTAAATGTACACCCAAATCGCCTTAGCCTTCCGTGTATGCACTCATCTTTAGTGCATTATTGTTACATTTTTAAACCCTTAGTTAATTATCTAATTGATTACATGGTTGCTAAGTCGAGTCATATCCTTATACATATTGTTTTGGGACGATTGGGACTCATGGGTAACGTACTTATGTTATGGAGTAATGGGGAAGAACATCATATATTACCCCCATGTGTGCGTTAATCTTAAAAGTACTCCAAGTGTTTTGATTATCTTGATTCGAGTCATTAGATTAGTTTATTGTAAAGTATGTAAAAATTCAAGTGTAAGGGGAATTTTCACTCCATATGATGTATTATTTTGGATGGTAGGGTAAGAGTGTAAAAAAAAAAAAAAAAAAAAAAAAAAAAAAATCTAAAAAACCAAGAAAAAAAATAGAAAAAGAAAAAAGAAAAAAACATACGGACTACCATCCCGTTTCATTCTATGTTTGTTTTATGTTTTTGTTATTTTTCATTTATTAGCTTAAGTCGAGTCGAGTCTTGGCTTAGCAACGCCACATTGTACATGTAATTGACCAAGATGATTAACTCGCCACCAGTAAAGACTACCTATATCCAACAAAACCGTGTATTCCATATCCCTACACCTAACGTTACAACCCTTTAAAAGACCTCTTTGATAGTTTATCCTAGGTGCTTACGCCATGTGATGGAGGTTTGATCCTTTCCCAAGCATATGGTAATCTATTTTGCTATGACAAGTAGTGAGAGATGTTTTCTATTTCCATATTGTGATATACACTTTATTACACCCGAGAGATGTGAGTATCTAAACACTATTTGTGAGGTGCTAGTATATGACCTCCATGCTTGTCTTTGGTCTTTAGTGGAATGATTATTTGTTGTAATTACTTTTATATTAGTGTTAAATGACCCCTAACTTGTATTTTGATTAGAATAAAAGCGCATTTGCTTGAGGACAAGCAAATCTCAAGTGTAAGGGTATATGATGAGGTGAAAAATGAACCATTTTTAGGGTGTCATTTAAGCTTGGAATTGAATTTATTTGATCAAATATTGCCCTAAATCGTTTCTTTTGTGATTTTAGGTACTTTGGGAGTGAATTCTGGAAAAGGAAGCATTTTGGACGTTTTTGGAGCATAAAAGTGAAGAAAACGGCAAAGACTTAATTTTCCATGCTGAGAACAGTACCTGACGGCATCAAGAAGGAAATCCTGACGGCGTCAGGAGTAAAATCCATGACGACCCAGTGAAAACCTGAAGGCGTCAAGAGAAGGGCGTCAAGAGTTAAAATGGTGACGGCCTGAAGATGGACTACACGTGACGACGTCAAACCTAGATTTAGGCAGTCTGAGGAGTTTATTGGCGGCGAGATGACGGCGTCAGAAATTTATTCTTGACGCCGTCACCTCACAAAATCTATATATACTTTTCTATTTTTCATTCATTAAGAGAGGAACTTATGTAGAGAATACTAGGGTCGAACCTAATAAACCCTAGGTCGTTTGTAACAGTATTTTCAAGGGTTTTCACCCCTTGAACCTTTCATGTTTAATTAAGATAAGTCCTATTTCAATTCATTCAATATGTCTATGTGTTGTTTGAATATATCTTATGCTTGTCTTGATTTTAACATGCTAGGCTAGATCTTTCATGTGTTTGCTTAGATGTAATGAAACCTAGATGTTGATTATGGGTTGATTGCTTGTTTATAGTTGTAATGGATGAATGATTTCAATGTTAGGCTTAAGAAAACTGGCAGATCTCCATTGTGTAACTTGCTTAAACGTCTTAAGAAACATGAACCGATGTGTACTAGGTTTTTATGATTGTATTTAATGCATGAGAGAATTCTAGTGATCTCATGTTAGGAGCTTCTTAGCCGGCTCGACATAGGAGTGAAGTAGGAGCTTATAGGATTGGGGAAGTAAGTACGCCACCCCATGAATAGTATTAAGGAATACAATCCATCATTCACGCAACTGTAACAAGTAATTAACCTGTAAAAGATATCTAGGGAGTAGTGAAATCTAAGTAAACACAATTATCCCATATATTGTTCACACCTCTATCTTAATTTAGTTTATTTTCATTTTTAAGTATTTTATTTTGATTGCATCTTAGTAATTGGGTTAGTTGATTAGCAACTGATTCCGACCACTCCTCTTAAAATCGAGATTTCTACCTGCTTTTCATAAAATATAAAAACATAAAAAGAATCACCCCTCATCTCTAGATCTAGTCTTTAGGTTTTCTAATCCTAGCGACACTATTCCCAAGTTGAACGATCAATCCCCCGGTACTTGTCACTATACTATACTACAACGATCAGGTATACTGCCTGGTAGGGGTTGTAAGCTTCTCGAGATCTCTCGAGAGGTAAAGCCTGGTGCAATCCCACGCATCACGTTGCGCAACGTTCAACCCATGACTGTTGCATATTTGATGTCGGAGGAATATACATTTAGGCAGCTTCGGATATCCCAAAATTTTGATCTTTCAAAATCATGTTATGGATTATGATGCACGAGTACATGATTCTCTATAACTTGCCCACAGTAAATGCACGCGCCGGGTGGGCAATAATATGCCAATGTCCTTGGAGGACACCAAAAGCTCTTTCGATATCTTTTCGAGCACTTTCTTGTTTCGCTTTCCATGCGGCGTTTTTTGGGTTGGTTGTAACAGTGAAGGATTTGACAAACGATGCCCACTGTGGGTAAATTCCATCTGCTAGATAATACCCATTGCTAAATGTACGTCCGTATACTTCAAACAGAACTTGAGGGCCAATATCATCAATCAGGTCGTCGAATAACGGAGAATTATATAAAACGGTCAGATCGTTATTCGCACCTGCCACACCAAAAAATGCATGCCAAATCCACAAATTATACCACGCAACAGCTTCAAGCATTTCATAATCACACTAAAACTCATTAGACCCGTAGCATTGGGTCGTTGTCTAAAGAAATCAAGATGCGCAGGAAGAGGATGTTTAGTTTCAATATATGTTTCAATCCTTCGACTATTTCTAAAAATAGTTTACGGCTCATACGGTAACGACGTCGAAAATTTTCTTCAAGATATTTTGGTTGTTCACCAAAATAGTCGGCCCGTAGACGTGCTTCAGCAACTTCACGTTCACGCCGAATGTATCTACGACGATGTGAAGGACCGGCTTATTGATTTTGCAATGCTTGCTCGTGTTCAAACTCTTGGATAATCAGCTCTAGATCCTCTAACTCTTCAAAGTCACTAACTTCGGAATAAGATGATTCACTCATGATTTTTGCTTTTATATGGTTAAGTTTTTGGAATGAAATGTGTGAAATATATATAGTATATATAGGGGTAAATATGTTATGGTTAAAAAAAAAAAAAAAAAAAAAAAAAACGTCTATTTTTATAAACGTTATCCAACGTTTATAATTCAAAAGCTGCAAACCAACTCCTTTTCATCCTCACCGTGACCACGAGGAGGTACCCAACAACGAGCAACGACAAGGCACTCGTGGTGTAGCAACGAGCTTCGGCTCGCCGTTGGCTTGTACACGTCGGACGGCGAGAATGAACAACGAGGCTGCACCGGGTGCTCTTATTGGCCAATTTGCAACTGATAAATCTGGTAAGAAAGTAAACCAAATCGGGCACATTAACTATCGGAGTTGATTCGCAGCTATTTTTTGATTGTTACAATATTTCGTACAACATTATAATGCACAAAAAACATACAATACAATATTGTAATATAATGCATAGTGTGTAATAGAATTTAAAAAAAAAAAATGGTGTGTGAATCACCTCGCTTACACACTCAATAAAATAATTGGGACACTTCAATTTATTGTGTTTGAATATTTATGCACTTACAGTTACTTTTACACTTTCACCCATGTGAGAGTATAAATGTCAAAATACAATTAATTGCAGTATCCTCTCCCATCCTAAAACCACCAGTTATTTTTTATTGTATTATTTTTTTTATTTTTTTTTAAGCCATAAATGCTTCAGTCGTTTGCATTAGACCAAACGACCGATCAACCTACACGTAATGTATCGGCCGAGACATTTCTACTTTCTTGTTTGTACTATATATTGTAAGCCCTTTATTTGTAGTTATTAAAGAGAAAAAATTTACGACTGTGTTTAATAGGCATGGTGGTTAAAATTGACAATTATGATACTAGAAACTACTCGAAATCAGACCGTGACATGTGAATGTTTTTTCCTTCTATTTTAGGGCAGTACCCTTATTAGTAGTGGGGACAAACAAGGTCCTCATGTACGTGTATACTCAAAAGTTCTGCGACTGTATTTAATCGCATTGATCATTAGAGCACAAGGTCCTCATGTACGTGTATACTCAAAACCTTTTTATTTTATTAAAATCTTTATTATTATTATTATTATTATTATTATTATTATTATTATTGTTATTTAAAAAGAAAGAAAGAAAAAAAAATAAAAATAAAAAAAGAATATACTACAAAAATCATCATCATCTTCATATTCAATATCAATATTCAAAAACCACTACAACCTCCGCAGCCACCACCGCCTCCTTCCCCAACACAACTTGTAAACCACCACAACCTCCCATCATATACAACCAAGATATAAAACCCAAGATATAAAACCCAACAAAAAATAAAGAAAAAAAATGAACCTGCAAGATTGTCAGAACATCGCTTCGCCATGGCCACGGGGAGTTGGCCAACGGCGAGGGGTTTCTGGTGTGGCGGCGAGCAACGGCTCGCCGTTGTCCATGCCACATAGGACGGCGAGCACTGGTAAACCATCTGCACCTTGTGCTCTTAGGTTTACCCTACTAATTTATCAGTGATTTTGGCAGCATTAGTTTCAGTAAAGTTGAATGGATTGATATTATATACTCCTTCCGTCCCTAAATAAATGTCCACTATTGATTTTCAAAGTTTTTTTGTTTCAACTTTGACTTTGAATAATTTCATTCATGTTATGTAATACTTGATTAAAATTATACCAATGAAAATACATTTAAGACCAAATTCGTTTATATATTTTGTATCAAGTATTACATAACACAAATAAAATAATTTACGATCAAAGTTAAAAAAGAGAAGACTTAAAAAGTCAATAGTGGACACTTATTTAGAGACGGAGGTAGTATTATTATATATACTAAAAGGGGGAATCGTGCACTGTAGCAGCTACAGTGCTTGCTACAGTGGACGAAACAGTGAATATGTGATACGGGGTACTGTAGCAAATGTGATACGAAACAGTGAATATGTGATACGAAACAGTGAATATGTGAATCGTGCACTGTAGCAGCTACAGTGCTTGCTACAGTTGACGAAGTTAAATATTTAACAAAAATATATTTTTTGTTTCTTCTGCGGATATCGATATTTTGCAAATTTAGTCGTTATTAACAAAAATAATTTTTTTTCAATCGTTTTATTTCAAGTTTATATTAATCACAACATTTCAGCAATAATTTTTTTCAAACTTTTTATTTCAAGTTTATATTAACCACAATATATCCGCAGCAACACGCGGGTACCCTGCTCGTATATACTAAAAGGTTACTGTAGCAAGCACTGTGCTTGCTACAGTGATTTATTTATTTATTTTATTTTATTTTTTTTTTTTTTTTTTTTTTTTTTAGTATTAACAGTCGTTAGTTATTTAACGGCTGTTAACTAACGACCGTTATCTTTAACATTTAAAAAAAAATTGTACGCACTTTGTCCTTCATCTCAGTGGTTCATTGCAAATTTAGTCCTCAAATAATTTACATAAATAGTCCTTCATGTTATACATCAATTGCAAAATCAGTCCTAAGTAACTAACTTCACATTAAGTAGCTAACGGCAGCAAAAGAATTCCGCAGCAACGCGCGGGTACCAAACTCGTATATACTAAAGATGGGAATTTTTCCCGCATAAAAAATTTGTACATCACTAATACATCAACAGTGGTTCGCACAGTACATTGGCTTCAGTGGGCTGTACTTCACTGTTTATCACAATAAAAACCAAATAATAATAATAAACCAAACAATAATAATAAAATAAAATAAAAACACGTGTTCATTAGAAACGAATCTACAAACAGTTACAATACATAAACTTAATTTAACAAAATTTCCATAAGAAATTTTAACAACAGATTTAAAAATAAATCACACGAAAATTTTCCGGCAACCTTTTGGTGGAAGAGAAGCGGTTACAGCAGCGCCAAAGCAACCAAATCGCAACACTAACCAAAAAAAAAAAAAAAAAAAAAAACGTTAAATCTACAAAATATACAAAAATATGTATATATTTTTTTTCGGATATACACGGATCTAAAAAATATATATAGATCTACGAAAAAAAATATAGATCAACGAAAAAATATTGTGACTGTGGCAGTGGTCTCGGCAGTGGTGATGAAGGTGGGAAGGTTGCGGCGGTGGCAGTGATGGTGACAGAAGATGGTGGCGGCGCGTGAGGGTGCTACGGTGGGAGCTAGAAGCTCACAAACTTCAGAAATGATAAGAGGGAGTCGATCTATCGAATCGACTAAGAAAAGGAGTCGACGGAAAATATTCCGGTAACGGCGGCACCGAAAACTGCTGGTGTTGCCGGAATTTATGAAGAATCCGGCAAGTAGAGAGAGAGAGAGAGAGAGAGAGTGTAGTTGTGTGTGTGTTTTTGATATAAAAATGAAATAAATAAAAATAAATGATTTATATATAAAATGGGAGGGTGTGAAATGTAAATTGAAATGTGAGGGTGAGAAATGAAACTTAGGGGCAGAGAGGGTGTAAGTTTCAATCTTGGCTAAACTTTTCATGAAATCACTCTGAGGCTCATTTAACGTACCAAACGGACTTGAAGAATTACGAAACTTGCGCTATTATTCACGAAATAATTTTCCCAATGAAAACAAATATAAATATGCATAACTTTCAACACTTCAATATATTTGGCAAACATTCAATTCATTTCGTATTTTTTTGGATATGCCGGCCAGATAAAAGAAAGACGAACACATTTATCGTGATCCCGCAGGCCGCAGCAACGCGCGGGTACACCGACTACTTTGTACTCAAAAGTCAAAGTTCAACCATAAAAGATTGAAAAAAATTCAAATAAAAATGTCCCATTACCCAATACATTTAAAACCTAACCAAAAAAAAAAAAAAAAAAAAAGAAAAAAAAAATCCACGCAAACTCACCCGCCGTAACGCGCGGGCTTCCACGCTCGTTTTACATCGCTCGTTTTGTCTATGTATCGTATTTAAGGGGGAAAAAAGAAAGAATTCAAACTTTGATGGTTAGTGAAAACGTGTAACTTAAGGCAAGTTTAGTAGTTTAACATAACATAACATAAGCTAGTTTTTTTTTTATTTATTTTTTATTTATTTTATTATTATTATTATTATTATTATTATTATTATTATTATTATTATTATTATTATTAACGGCAGAATATAAAGATTATATTAAAAAGCAACTTGCAACACGCTAGAAAAGAGTACAATACAATTTAGAAATAAACCAAACAACATATTCTAGACACTTCCCGAGGCTTTAACTGCGAGGACTATAAAATAGAGAAAAACTCTTGCCAATTACTACGACAAGAGAAAAATCCCTATCCACGGAGCCGAGCCACCGGTTTTCACTCCGAAGTGTTTTTGATGCAGTCCCAAACAAGCTCCGAGGAAAATATACAAAATAGAAAATCCGAGCAAAATAAGAGAACCATAAAACCAAGCAATACCCAAGAACATTCTACAGCATCATCGAATGTCAAAACTCACAAGCAGCAGAGGAGACTTAAGTCAGTCTAACCAACTACAAGTCATACGACCCCTCACCCCTGTGATATAGTCAGGAAGAAGAAGAAGAACGCATGTTGTCGAAAATGTCACTTTTCCTTATCGGATGCGAAGAAACAGCTAGTGATTCCGCAATGAAGTGGGTTTTGCTTCCGAAACACCAAAAATGATCAAACCTTTAATAACATATATTCTATGATTCTATCATTTTATCCTCGCCACGTAACTCTTTGTTGGCTTTTAGCTACTCTTTTAATATCATTCCCGTTCATATCAGAAAAGAAAAGGGATAATACCATTAAAAAACATTATACTTGTTTAAAAATACTATTTTAAATAGCAAAAAAAAAAAAAAAAAAAAAAAAAAAAACTCTTGTGAACACTAATGTTGACATTTTTTTTCTTTATGTGAGTAATATAGACAAAAAAATATTCTCTGATGACCATTTTGCCCGTGAATTTTTGAAAACTGTATCCACTATCCTTAGAATAAATTACATAAACGGTGCTCGTGTTTTAGCAAAAATTGCATTCACAGTCCCTAATATATATATATTTTTGGATCTACTCCTTATGGTTTTGACCAGTTACGTTTTTATATACATTTTAATCTACATTTTTTAAACGTTTTAGTTCGTTTTTATACGTTTTCACCTATTTTCGTTCGTTTTTCTTAGGTTTTCGTTTGTTTTTTTTTGACGTTTTTTTCAATTTTTTTTACACATGTGAATTTTTTTTTTCGAAATCTTTTATTGAAAACTTTTTTTCACCACATGTGAATTTTTTTTTGTCACAAGTGAAATTGTTTTAGCGTAAATATTTTATTAGAAAATATTACGAAAAAAAAACCATAAATTTTTTTTCACATGTCACGAAAAAAACTTCTAAAAAAAATTATTTCAGAAAAAAAATTTGACAAAAATATTACGAAAAAAAAAATTGAAAGATTCGGAAAAAAATAGGGACGGTGGATGCAATTTCTCCAAACGACATGGACCATTTATGTAATTTAGCGTAAAGACGGTGGATGTAATTTTCGTAAACCCACAGGGATAAGGTGTAATTTGGAATGCTAAAATGGTCATACTACTCATATAAAGACAAAAGTGTCAACATTATTGTTTACATGACCTTTTTTTTATTCGCTACTTAGAAAAGTATTTTTTTCACAAATATAATGCTTTTTAAAGGTATTATCCTAAAGAAAAACATAAAATAAGCTAACAAGTCTTAATTAGATGGATATCATGCCAATGAATTTCAAGTCACTTAGAGTGCATGGTGGAGGGGGTTTTGGCACGCCATTGGCAAATTTTTGACCGGTAGTAGTGCACCGGGTAGCCACGCCATTCGTTCCTTCGTTGGTTTACTCGTGGCAATTGTTCGCATTTTTTTTTTTTTTTTTTTTTTTTTTTGTGAGTGAATGGGGTATTTTTGGTGATTGTGTTATGAGACCCACATGTACTAATAATAGTTATTGTCAGAAAGTGTTTTAGTTATTGTGATGTTATTGATATTTGCTGATGTGACACACCAATAAAAGTTATTGGTGTCATACTACACCTAGCACTCTTAGATTATTATCACCAACGAACTCTCTCATAAAGAACGATTATATAAGATGTGTCAAGAGGGTTTGTCAATGAGCATAAGATCTAACTAGACCGATTCGTATATTTTCTTTTTTCTTGAATAGTGGGTTTTATTAAAGACTAACAAGAAGCTAAAGACAACAAGTTACAACACTGTTTTTAAAACGGCAACTAACTATCTCACACATACACCACAACTTTCTCACATATCCTAAGCATGACTTGAACATATAACTATTTGGTTAAGGAGCTTTTCACATAACAAAAGGTACGATTTGAACACAAGCCCTTGGTAACAAGTTACAACATTACATTACAAGCAAGGATTGAGTTTATTAATCCAATCAATCCACGAGGGACGAAAATTCCTACTTCTATATACAATACAAGTATGTGACAATGATTTGATATCATCAACTAAAGTGTCTTTTCTCGGGGGTTTTGGGTCCAAACAAAAAGATTTCCTATACCACCATATCATTGAGAAAGTAGCTTGGACGACAACATCAAAACAAGTTTTGAGAATAGCTGAGAGCGAAGAATGATCAGCCCAAACTAAACGAGCTCTCGGCCATCCATCCTCACCGTTTTCTCTTCAACACGTGCTAAACTACTTACTGTCGAACTTTTATAACAACTTAGAAGACCGCCTTCTTATAATTCACAATGAGCTATGTCAATTTAGTAATTGCCTTCATTATCAGTGTTCTGTAGTTGAAGATAACATGAAAGAAACATGCACACATCAAGATACATTCAATGTGTTGAAAGTACCATTAAAATTACTGTATAACGTGCTAAAAATCCTACACAGAAATGTTGTATCCTTCTTCTGTACTTGAGCACATAATTGCCATTTATCTTTAATATTTTTGAGACGTGTCAAAATTACCATTAAAATATGACCTGTCCTAGGACATGCCATTTAATTAAATTTGTATCGACAATAACAAGTCATGAGCGGATTAAAATTGATAAGACGAAAAGATATATTGCAGATGATGAAAAAAAAAAAAAAAAACTGGCAAATGCTATTCCAATAAAAACTATGCAATGAATAATGTCATTTCGTATTGTAAAATTCTTCTCATACTAGAGCTATCTACTTTTCAAAGCTTTTTGCACGATTATATCAACAATTATTCATTTAATATTAGCTTCGGCAATATAGCAAAACAGAAATGACATTGTAGCTGACCGTAGCAAGTCTAGATGTTTATGCAAATACAAACATATACATATATGCAGTAAATCATATTGTACCTTCAATTTTGTCCAAAGACGCTTGCTTCTAGACGTTATGATGCTTCTTGATTTCTATAAAATGCATACATCAAACAGATAATTCTACAAACTTGAAGATCCAGTAGGCTTTGTTTCTGCATGTACAGGCATCGATATGGATAAATGTTATATATAATAATTAACAAGACTTGTGGTATATAATTACCTTCTATTTCGATCAATGAATGAACGAAAACGATCTGCTTACCGAGAAATGGAAAGGAAGGACAAGTCGGTTTGTCCATGAAACTTGCTTTAATGAAGGGTTCTGTAATCTATTTGTCAAATGAAATTAAGGGTGAACGTTAGACAGTCAAACAATCTGCAAGGGAAGCTATGCACTCCAAATTGAATATGGCTTCAAGCAGGGGCGAAGCCAGGATTTTCAGTTAAGGGAGGCCGGATTTTATTCCAAGCCAGTAACGATATGGTGCTACACCAAACTAGAAGGCAAACAAATATTATAACTAGTATCTTGTGTCATTTGATTTGTTAACAAAAGGCCAACATAAGGCCCAAACTAGAACTCATTGTTTCATGAAGTATAAATCATGTATTTTCTTGCCAATAGTTAACATAAGGCCAACATAATAAACTAACCTACTATATTAGTAGTCAATGATACAACTCTCAAATTTATAGTTAATATAGTTAATATAAGTAGAATTTTGAATGTCTCATTATTGCGTTAATTTTAAAATCAAGCAATTCACATATTCACAAATAAACTTTCTATAAGAAAAATAAAAATCATCTATAATATTTATCAGGATATTTATTAAACGGTTCTACATATACGGCTAAATTCATTCCATTACATCAATTTCTAGAATACCATATTACTTTTTATATTGGAATAATAAAAGAAGACGATAATAAAAACATAAAAAATGAACCAACAATCTTAAATAGCTAATGTCGGATCCAACAAAAGGCAGGAAAAAACAGAATGGTTAAGGTTTAGTTAGGGGAGGCTGAGCACCCTTCTGCCACCCTATCCCCTCTGCCCCTGGCTTCAAGAATGAAAGGAAGCTAAGCAAAAAGGATTAAAAATGGAATACTGTAACCTCGTATAAAATAGATTGATTATAATCTTATTTTCTCTGTAATGAAGGTAACTCGATTTATCACCAATTAGGTGAATGCATGTTCGAATTTCCACAAACTTATGAATTAGTTTCTCGATATGCCTTTTATATTTTTGCATTTTGTATGATTGTTTAAAGCCCAACTATGTCTACAATTGTCCTATTATAATGAAAGTAGCCAGTTCATTAGAATTAAGTTGACATCCATTAACTTGTCTATTCAAGGTATTTGATCAATCTTGCATTATAATGAGAAAGGGTACATTAACATTCCTATATGTTACAGAAAAACTTTAACTGAGATATGATGAAAATGCTAACCTCATACGAGCATCAGTCGATCAATGTTAAGATGGTAGTTATCAGTTCCCACATCAATCATTTGTAAAAACATAATTGGCATCAAGTCTGATTGGTTACCAACTTGTCATCCGAACTGAACAGATGATGCTCATAAACTGTTTCAATGAAACAAAATTCAACATCAATTAAAAGACTAAATCATCATATGTTTTGATCATGTGATAGTTCCTAATTCATATCATTGGCTTGAGCCACGCCGGCTGTTGTTAGCTATGCTCCATCATGTTTTAGACACCGTCTGTAACCTGTACCGCAACCAGGATCACTTACAGATTTATTACAGCTCAATGTTAAAATGTCTTTTGACATCTATCAAATTCACTTTGACCTGCCCGCCAATCTTTTCCTATAACATTTTGATGAAAACGACAACGAGCATACAGAAAGGTAAAACATGGAAGATGCACATACAGAAAATACAAAAAAGAGCGTGTCCATGACGCTTTGAAAAACTACACAAAACAGTTCTTAGTTTACACGCACTTCACCTTTGAATGCTATATTATCTCCAGACTAAAACTTTTGTTAGCAAAACAAACTAATCGGATTCCATTGGACAAGGCTAGTGAGAAGTAGAAGCAAATGTGTGTACTTATATGGTGTCACAATGTTTCCAGGATTTTCATTTCTGCGTGATGTCTTTTTTTCGCCACCAAGAGGAAGTTGAACAATTAAGAAATCACTCACAAAGACATAAACAATACTTATATATTGACGGTGAATATATAGGCTACGAGTTACATTTAGATAGCCTTTAGATGATTAGATCTATGCTAACCAGAGTTCACGACACATGCTCTGAGTTCACGACACATGGTCTAATGATTGTGAATGCCATATTCTTCCCAAAAGAGTAACTTTTTTTCAAATAAAAGCCAACCAAAACTAAGAAAACGTGTTATTATCTTCCCTTCCCTTCTCATGAATACCCAAAAAACACATACGCTTAGCTTTTCTTTGACCATTCATCTATTTTAAACTTTTACCTTGCTTCTGCATTAAAAGAACATAAAGAACAGATACTCTCTTTTAGATAATCATAATATAACCAACAGAACTAGAATAAGGATTGTTCTAACCACACAGTTTCTTGAGTGATTTATGTATAATAACGAAAGCCTAGATCAGGGTATAATGGCATACGTTTATAGGATAGAGTTGTAACCTTATGCTTTTGATGTTGATAATGTAAAATAAGGAATTGTAATTAGTGCCACATAACTTTCTCTGAAATCGGTGATAGAATATATGTTCAGGATTGTTTGGGATATACTAAACTGTATCTGCACATAGAAAAACATTAAGGACATTTTGGATTGCTTATCCAAAATGCTTATATGTTATTTGCAATTGATATAACTTTATTTTGAATAAGTGACTTGTGACTTTTTACTGGAAAGAGCTTCCAAAAAAAAGTAATAAGCGAATAAACAGTTATAAGGGAGTTTGGAAATGCTTATATGTCATTATTAACAGTGCTTCTGATTGCTTATCCAAGATGCTTATATCTTCTTTGTGATTGAAATAAGCTGTTTTGAATAAGCGACTCGTAACTGCTTACTCAAAATAGCTTATTTGACAACGTGATGAGTAAGTTTTAAGGGTGTTTGTGATTGCTTATTAAGCAAAAGGTATCTTAATTTTAAGTGCCTATTTAGGGGGTGTATGGGATTACTAACTTTAAACTGCTTATCAGCTTAAAAAAATAAGGAGATACCAACATTCTTATAGCATAAGCATGTAATAGGTTTGATCTAGACGCTTGAGGTTATCTGATTAAGTAAGAAGGGCGATAAACACTCAAGTAAGCAATCCCAAACACCTCTTAAGGAGCGTAATCACCCTTAAATCTTATACGAGGAAACACAAATCGAACAAAAACTAAAAATTGTGTTATAATATACATTTTATTGCTGCACATATAAATGACTATCTGTCTCTGCAATGTTTCTGCACATATAAATGACTATAAAATGTTTTATATCAAATTATAACCCGTGTCTGCAACCTATGCTGAAAACAAGATCAGTAGAACATTTGATAAATTTGAACGTTTAAAATGTGTTTTAACATCTGTAGACTTGATTTTGACCTTCCAGTCAACTTCTTCCGGTAGCATCCTACGAAAAATAAATAGAAGATAGCAAAAAGCAGAAACATTGCAGAGACAGATAGTCATTTATATGTGCAGCAATAGATTGGTTATATGTAGGCTATCTGAATCTAACTTGGAGCCGAAAAATGATACCATGATAACCTTTATAGCTCTGCTAGTTAACGTTAATCACCTAGGCACAAATAGTTAATGACTGTCAAATGCCATTTACTTCCTAACAGAAGTTACTGAACCAAAGTTTATTAAATAAGAAACCAACCTGAACTGAGAAAACGTGTTACTAGCTTCTGATCCAGTCTTCAGACCCCAAAAAAGACATATGCTTAACTTATGTTTGTGAATTCGTGTGTGTTATGCTTCTATCTCTTTTTCTTTAATCCTGCTCTGCACTCAAAAAATATAACACGACACTAATTTTCCTCTAGACAGAATAACCAACAATGAATAAGATTGCTCTAAATACGAAGGTTCATGAGTGGTTTTCTGTAAAATAATAAATGCATTAAATCATGGTAATAATATCATACGGTTACAAGATCGTGTTGTAATCCAGCACCTTTGATGTTTCATAATGAAAAACAAGGAATTGCAATTGGTGCCAAAGAACTTGCCCTGCAATCAGTGATGGAATCTATGTTCAGGGGTGTTTGGGATTGCATATTAAACTGTTTATCTACATATAGACAACTAGTGGTACGGGTGTTTCAGAATGCTAACCCAAGATGCTTATACGTTATTTGTATTTGAAATAGGATTTTTTGAGTAAGGTACTTGTAACTTATTATTCAAAAGAGCTTATTTCAAAAGTAATAAGTTAGTAATAAATAGTTTAGGGGTGAGTTGTAATCCTAAGCCTTTAATGTTGATACCGAAAAGCAAAAATTGTAATTAGTGCCACAGAACATTCACTGAAATCGGTGATGGAAAATATGTTCAGGGGTTTTTGGGATTGCATATTAAGATTGTTTGTCTGCAAAGAGACGAACAGTTTTAAGGGTGTTTCGGATTGCTTATCCAAAATGCTTATATGTTATCTATAATCAAAATACGACGTAAGCTTTTTCGAACAAGCCACTTGTAACTGAATACCCGAAAGAGCTAACTTCTAAAAGTAATACTAAGTGAATAAACAGTTTTAGGGCTGTTTGGGATTGCTTATATCAAAGTGCTTATCTGCTTTATAAATACGCAGATACCAACCTGCTTAATCTGAAGTACCTATATAGGGGGTATTGAGGATTACTAATTTCAAACCGCTGATCTGTTAAAAACTAAAGAGACACCAACATTCTTATAACATAAGTATATAATACCAGCAAGTTTTATCTAAACACTTGATTGATTATCAGATTTAGAAACAAGGGAGGTAAACGCTTTAATAAGCAATTCCAAACACACCTTAATGAAAAAGGTAATGAATAAAACGCAGAAGTGCCTAACATATATTCATCCATTCATATGCTATTACACTTTTACCATCTTTTTTATGGCTTTATCGTACTCTGCCCTACCAAAAACCAACATCAAATCACATTTTTTTAGACAGAAGTCAGAACAACCAACAACACTAGTATAACGATTGTTCTGCGCTTCATGAGTGTTTTTCGTTAAAGGCATAAGATCACTGTAATAGTGGCATACTGTTAAAGGATAGAGTTGCAATCCTACGCCCTCAATGTTGATTGTGAGAAACCTGGAATTGTACTTAGTGCCAATTGCTGCCAAAGAACTTGCTCTGAAATTGGTGAAAGAATATCTATTCAGGGGTGTTTGGGATTGCATATCAAAATTATTTATCTGCAAATAGGCAAATAGTATTACGGGTTTTTCAGATTGCTTATCCAAAATGCTTACTTGTTCTTTGCGATTCAAATAAGCTGTTTTGCATAAGCGCCCTTGCAACTGCTTACTCAGAAGAGCTTCTTCGAAAGGTAATAAGTGAATAAACAGTTTTAGGGGCGTTCGGGAATGCTTCTATCACAGTATTAAGGGTGCTCCGATTGCTTATCCAAGATACTAATTTGTTCTCTGTGATTAATATAAGCTGTTTTGCATAAGCAACTTGTAGCTGCTTACTCGAAAGAGCTGACTTCAATAATAAGTGAGTAAACAGATTTAGGGCGTTTGGGATTGTTTATATCCAAGTGCTTATCTACCTCGAAATCACGCAGGTACCAACCTGCTTAACTTTTAAGTGCCTATTTATGGGGCATTTGGGGTTACTAATTTCAAACCAATAATCTTCTATAAAAACACGCAGATAAACACTCAAATAAGCAAATCCCATACACCCCCTAATGAACAATCCTAATCACCCATAAAATTAATAACGAAGAAACACAAAGCTAATAAAAAAAAAAACTTTAAATTTCACTATAACCTCTCCAAGTACATTCTAAACAAAGATTGTAAACATCATCCAAACTTTTCTATAAAACATTTAACTAAAAGCTTAAAAACTATCCACCCAACCGGAATTGGTCACGCCAACCTCGGTTTAAGTCTGTTTAACGGTGGGGTCCAAACCCCGTGTATTAGTCAGCCAAAGGGAACCTAAACTACAAAAAAACATATACCCCTCCTCACTTACAAAATCCTTAAATCCTCATCCAATCTACTAAACTCACCCAACAAAAACCCATGTGTATCAATCATAACAGAATCAACAACCTGAGTATCCCTAACTAGTAACTCAAACTCATGTTTCTTTTTAAAGTAAGCACTCAATGCAGCTTCACATGAACCAAATTTACCCAAGAATTCGCGCGAATTAGTAATCGGGTTGCGAATACGAGCAACCCATCTCCCATTTTTCCTCCAAACACATCTGTAACGTTTTGTTATGGAATTTGATTGGTTTTTCGATAGGATTGTTTCGGTTTCTTCGGGTTGGTTTGGGTCGTTGTTGTAACCGTATATGACCGTTATTGTTTCTTCCTCCATTGATGTAGTGTTGTTCTTCTTTAAATTTGAAAATCTGTTACTCCTATTATCTTGTCAAGATTCAAAAGTTTCTATAATAAGGTAAAGGGTCTTGCTGTAGTAAAACATTGAAATATTTTTAGAGAAATAATTGGGGGTGTGCCTAAATGTAATTTTGTGATTAAAACTGAGTGTTCGTGTTTTGTTGGTTGAGACTAAAGGTTCACAAATCAATAAGTAAATGCCAAATAATTTTAAGCACAAAATTACACATACATTTAAACACCTCAATTATTTATTATATTTTTATAGAAAAACTGCAAAAAATGTCCCTAAACTTTGGCAAAATTGCAAAAAATGTCCTCTTACCAAATTTTTTGCAAAAAATGTATCTGAGCAGTTTTCAATATGCAAATAATGTCTTTGAGGGGTTACTGTTCATGCAAAAATGGTTTGCCTATCGCTCGTTAGAAAAACCCGTTAGTTAGTCCTCATGTGTGTTGCACGTGAGGGTATTTTCGTCATTTCACTATTCCCGCCATCAAATCCACCTGACGGGCCCACTAGTACACCTACACTTGTGCTGGGGGACATTTTTTGCAACTAAAGTTGATCGTCTTTCATTCTTATACACTTAACACACCCACACACCTATAACATTGAATCCTTGCTCCCAACTTGTGAAATCACCCAAATCAATAGTAGATCCATGATAGGTGGTTGGCAAATTAGAGCTCGGAGTGCACCAATTCCGGATATTGCTACCTTATACGGTACGATTTTTTTTGTGTACTTTTCTTTCGAATGACCATGCAATGTATATATATGGAAAGTAAAACATATTACCTTGATTCATGATAATGCTGTGGATGTTTTTTGATTTTTATTTGTTTCGTTGATTTATGTTCCCAGAATCGTACCCAAGGCTCTTCAGTATTTAAATCCACCACAGTGTTGAGTTTTCCAATCCACCTAATAGAGTGTACAAGTTTGATTACACTAATCACGTAGACCTAATTGATTGTGACAATTTCTCAATGCCTGTGCTGGTCAAAATCTTAGGTGACCTAGGTTTAGGTGATAACAAACAGAAGTTGGTTATCCATTTTAGGGTCCCTGGCCTGAATTTAGATGATGGATTAGTTGCATTGATCTCGGATCAGGATATGAAGGTATTGTTAAATTTTGTACCTAGGTATAAGGAGATAGATGTTTTTGTATAGACGGATGTATCGTTGGTAGAAAAACACCTGTTTGAGCATACATGTTTACGTCCGGCCTCAAACGGTCTAATGATACAAAAGATTGTTCAGGATGATGTGGTCAGTGCACCTCATAAGAATAGCAAAGGAAAATTGCAGGCAAGGAGAGCCATTTCGATTATACAATGTGATAAAAATAGGGTCAGATCTAAGTGCTTTGGCATTATGGTTGGTGAAACTTCTTTCAAGAAACATGATGATTTAGAGGTAAATCATCATGTTTCTAACAAGCTCAGGAAGACTGTGTATTTTGGATAAACTGTATGCAAATCATGTTATATAAGAATGAAAGAAATAAAATGTTGTTGCTTCATTGCCACTGGTTCATTATCTACACATAACAGATACATTCCTACTCCATCAATAGTTATATTGGTGAAATCATAATCCTAATTAACAAACAAATAACATGAATCATAAACAATCATAATCCTACTTAACAAACAAATATCACAAATCAAATGAGATAATTAAAGATACTTGAACCATTGTTGTGATACCATAATGTACATTAATTGCATAACCAACCATCAACAAAATACATTGTTCATATACACCTAACATAAACACCATTAACTACCAGAAACCAAAAAACCAACCAACATTGACCAAAACAAAACTTTCAACTTTGCAAGTAAACATAAGAAGCGAAGAAAACCCAACTAATGATAAGGTATTTCCTCATCTTCTTAGCCCGCTGCTCCTCCATATTTGCCCGAAGCTCCGCCTGGTTTGCCCGGGTCTCCTCCTCATTTGCCCAGTGCTCCTCCCAGTCGGCCCTCTCCTGCTTTAGCACGTAATTGATTACTTAATATATTTGAGTCTTCCCCAATTCGACATCTACTAATAAATTTACATGTTTCAATATAACTTAACAATTTAATTCATATATCCAATTTAAACAATTTAAATTCCAATACAATAAAAAAATCCATGCAAACATGCACTTTTTCATGGATTATGCTTAACAATTAATATATTGCACCAAGATCGTTTACTAAAACGCATAAACAATTACATGATAATCTTAGGGTTTCTAATCATATTAAAAACCAAAACCAAAACACTAAAAAAAATTTGTAGGTCCAAAGTTCTGGATCTAAGTAGCCTTTGTAAGACAATAAACACCTTGAATAAATCCAAAGTATTTATATGAGAAACTCTTAAGAACAATGTATACTTGATGTTAATGCGGAATATTAACACATGCAGTAAGAACAACACAGGGATTTACTAACTTTTATATTCTATTAAACTTGAAAAACTTGTCATATAACACAATGCCGTAGGGTTCCTTTTATACTACAAGGAAACCCTAATTCTACAAAACGAGTGAAAGGATACATGCATATCTTCTCCTAAGATATCTAACCGTGTGCATATCCTTTCCTATAATATCTCCTAAGATATCTAACCTGTTAAGCAAAACAGACTTAACAGTCTAAAACATAAACAGACTTAACTAGCGTCTGCCAGACATAGTACTGGCAGACTTAACTATTTACCCGACTTAACTAACTAATCGAGACTTAAGTCTGGTTACAAATAATTCCCAACAATCCTCCCCTAACTTGATCTTCATGCTCCATGATCTTCAAGTTCTTTTCTTCAGAAATGCTTTGAGGATTTAGAATATGATCTTCATTGGAATTATTTGGGAGCTACAACCTTTTGTTGAATCTTCATTTTTGTGCAGCATACTATATCAGCAACCACTTGATCTTTTCAGCAACATTGATAGTATGTTCATCAAATCAAAAAGTTTCATACTATTCTCATCACATCCAGGTGTGTTAACACCCGTGAGAGGTGAATCATTGAAAATTTAATGGATTTGATGTCTCTTTACCAGTTAGCCATTAACTCTGGAGTAGCCAATGTTTCAGTACAAGACCATGGTACATTAATAACCATATGATTTTTAGCAAACCATCAGCTATCAATGGATTTGATTTATCTTTACCAAAAGCCGTTTGCTTTTGGACTAGCCAACTCTTTGATGGAAAACAGTCATTATCTTGGTGAGTTGATTACTGATGAGGCGAAAAATGAACCGTTTTTAAGGGGTCATTTAAGCCCGGATTCGTGATTATTTGATCAAATATTGCCCTAAATCGTTCCTTTTGTCATTTTAGGTACTTTTGGAGAGAAATCTGGAAAAGGAAGCATTTTGGACGTTTTTGGAGCATAAAAGTGAAGAAAACGGCAAAATTTTAATTTTCCTTGCTGGGAACAGTACCTGAAGGCGTCACATCTTCCTTAATGACGGCGTCAAGAGTTACAAAAGAGGTGGAAGTGGAAATTATACGTGACGGTCCAGAGTATTTTCAAGCATAGGACCTGACGGCGTCACCTAGGCCGTCCTGGTCCATTTGTTAGTGACGGCCCAAAAGAAATTCCTACATGACGGCGTCAAAATCAGATCTAGGCAATACGATTTTTACTAAGACGGCGAGTTGACGGCGTCACAAATTCCTTCTTGACGCCGTCACCCTGTAAAATCTATATATAGTTTTCCAAATTTCATTCATTAGGGTGCAACTTTGAGGGAAAAACCCTAGGTCAAATTTTCCAGCTTTTTCAAGGGTTTCAACCCTTTGAATCTTTCATGTTCATTTAAAGATAAGTACTCTTTCAAATTAATCAATATGTATATGTGTTGTTTGATTATATCTTACGCTTGTCTTCTATTTAACATGCTTGGCTAGATTTCCTTTGTGTTTGCTTAGATGTAGTGAAACCTAGATGTTGATTATGGGTTGATTGTTTGTTTATAGTTGTTACGGATGATTGTATTTGATGTTAGGCTTAAGAAAACTGGCAGACTTCCATTGGTAACATGCTTGAACGTCTTAAGAAACATGATCGGAGGTGTACTACGATTTTTGGTTGTATTTAATGCGTAGGGGAATTCTAATGATCCCATGTTAGGAGCTTCTAACGGCTCGACATAGGAGTGAAGTAGGATCCTATAGAGTTAGGGAATATTGTACACGGCCCTACGACTAGTATTAAGGAATATGACCCGTCATCCATGCAATTGTAACAAGCTATCAACCTGTAAAAGATATCTAGGGAGTAATGAAATCTAAGTAAACACAATTTTCCTCATTATTGTTACCACCACATTAGTATAATTAGTTTTATTTTCATTTATGTTATTTTATTTTGATTGCATCTTAGTTTATTGGGTTAGTTGGCTAGCAACTAATTCCGCCCACTCCTTCAAAACCCGAGATTTTACTTGCTTTTATAAAATATAAAAATACAAAAAGAATCATCCCTCACCTCTAGACCTAGTTTAGGAGGCTTTCTAATCCTAGCGACACTATTCCTGAGTTGAACGATCAATCCCCCGGTATTTTTCACTATACTATACTACAATGATCAGGTACACTACCTGGTGGGGGTTGTAATCTTCTCGAGATTCCTCTAGAGGTAAAACCTGGTGCGATTCTCACGTATCAATTACCAATTATGGTTTTTCCACAGCCTTTACCACAAGCCATAACCTTTTGGGCTAGACAACTCTTCACTATCATAGATATGGTGAGTTGAATACCATATAATTTTTGGCAAATTGTCAGCCATAAACGGATTTGAGATATCTTTACCTAGAGCCATTTGCTCTTGGATTAGCCAGTCCTTATGTGGGTTAGACATGGTGGACTGATAACCATTTGTTGTGTTAGTCCAAGGCACCTCCACCAAGTGTTATTTCTCAAAAATTCATTTATTCCAATTCATTCAAACATAACTAAGGGTTCATAACAACATAAAGTGTGAATATCAAATCCTTCTATGCTTTTTCAAAGGTTTTACCATATCTGCTTCCTGACTTTGAATTCTTTCAATTTCAAGAAAGCTTGCTTCATCTTCTCTGATCTGCTTATTTGACTTCTTATATAGGGAAGTTGTCTGAGCAACTTGTTTTCCTTCCCTTTGGAAAATGCTTGGTTGAGTAGACTTAATATTTGAAGCAGACTTAATGGTTTCACCAGCCACAAATCTTTCCCTTAACCTTGTCCTTTGCTTGTGACTTTGACTCAGATTAATAATCAACTCTGCATATTCAAGCCTAGGTGAACTAACAGTTGTAGACTCTGAGAATTCACTTTCTGTTGTTTGAGCCAAATACCCCCTTGTTTGGATGAATTTTCTGAGTCAGCATCTCAGAATCAATAATATGAATGCCTAGTTCTTCCAAAATGTGTTCTAGCTTCTTAACCTTATTGGTTGTCTTTGTGAGTTGAAGCTCCAAACCATTTACTTTTGTGAGAAGGGAAGGAACTAACATCAACAGATCATCCACATTCAATGTGGAGGAGGCTTCATAAGTAGATGGTGGGGATGGAGAGGAACTTAGTTCAAGTGTGTGCACTGGAGCAAACTGAGGTTCAGATTGCACTGAAGGACCTGCATAAAGGTTAGAAGAAGCAAACAACATAGCCACAGATAATGGTTGCTCAATTCCTGTAAAACCACTCCTCATATTACTAAAAACCTTTTCTTTGAGGGGTTTAATGGAATAAATCATGTTGTTTGTAGGTTTAGTATTCAAAACCATTTGCAGAAAATGAGGGTACAACAAAAATTTATGTGTACTTTTCACATTAGCCACCATACCATTAAAAATCAATTTAGAAAAATTAAAAGTTCTTCCAAGTGAAATACAAACTATTGCAGAAGCAAGTTTGGCATCAAATTGATCACATCCTCCACTTTTGGAACTTAAACATTGAAGCAAATGGTGTGCTAAAAATCTCCATTGAGGTGAAAGATTTCTTTTTAAGAAAGTAAGGTTTTTATCAATGGGATATCCAATGTGTTTCATACCCTCAACAAGAAATCTATGTGGCAACTTATAATCGCCTGAAGCATCATTTAAGTGAAGAGAATATTGAATTGATGCTTCAGTAACAATATACTCAATATTGTCAATAGTTGCCTGTATTTGTTTCATTCCATTTGGTAGATTTTCGGAACTAGAAGTGTACCAAAACTGTTTTATCAAAGAATCATAAATTATGGGATGACAAGTCGACGCATACCTTATATATGAGCTGTTTAAAAAGTTTATTACTTGCTCAAAACCTTTACTTTTCGCTGACTTCTTCAAATAACCCACTTGATTATGTCGATCACTATAAGACAGCTGATCCATGTAAGTACTGGTTGAGTGAAAACGTTTGTACTGGTGTGTGAGAGAAACAGAGTAAGTATGATCAAGAGACAAACTTTTACTTGTTTATGAAAAATAATGAATAAAGATGAAAAATTAATCAACTTGTATTCATATATATGATTTGGCGTCGAAGAAATAGTAACGGTTCGATTTAAACAGTAGAAGTCATTATGCGAGGGATCAAACTTAACGGTAAAGTATTAATTACAGAATAACACTACCAGACTTAAATTGGTCAACCAGTATTAAAAACTTTCCACCAGACTTAGCAAAAGATAACTATTTTTCCACACTTACAACCAGAGAAGGATTCACAACTTCAATTTGTGACTCGAATCCATGCATATCCTGAAATGATTAGTGTAACAAAATACAACCATATATGACCAGAATTAACTGCTGGTGAAATACCCGTATTAACTGTAGATGACCAGATTTAACCATATACAAACTATACATTTAACCTCCCCTTAAATGTAGCTATGGGTTTACCATACCAATGTTGACTACCAAGTAGTTAAACCTTGGTCGATCAAAAGCTTTAGTTAACAAATCAGCTACATTGAAATCAGTGTGAATCTTTTCCACTTTAATGAGTTTCTTTTCAAACAATATCTTATAAAGTGATGTCTGATTTCTATGTGTTTGGTCTTAGAGTGATAAACCGGATTTTTGATAATGCAGATGGTGCTTTCATTGTCAATAAATATTTTAGTATTCATGAAATTCAAACCATAATGTAAGGAATTATTGAAGTCAGAATTAATACTGCTGACGGATACTGCTGACAGGTTCCTGCGGAAGCTTATAGTTGTTTCTGCTGACAAATGGTTTCTGCTAACGCATAGTGATCCTGCGGATATAGTTAATCCATGGATAGAATTTGTTTAGTTAGGACAAGATATGTAGAATATCTTTTATTAGTTTAATGTTATTCGTTTCTTGTAAGAAAGGTTAGGGTTTCCACTAGTATATAAGGAATCCTAGGTCATTGTATTATGTACGAGTTTTTCACTACACTTTTAGTAAAGAATATTGATCTATAGAGGATCAAAGTTTAGTATACAGTTTGTTTTTATATTCCGCAATAACTACAAGCTCACAGAGATTATCTATTTAGTCTTACTAGTGATTACATTAGTAGGCTAATGATCTATTGGCTCGAGATCTATCAAGGTTTAGATCCTACAAGTGGTATCAGAGCCACGAGATACTCTCTGTAACCTAACCACACTCAAATAACCTTTCACTTAGAACCAATGGGAGACAAACCATCCAGTGATGTCACTCTCATAGAAACCAGCTCTCTCACTCAGCAACTACAACATGTTGCTTTCTCAAACAGCAATGCCAAGCTACCCTTTCTCAGGAAGGACGAGTATGAGATTTGGGCTATGAAGATGCAAAACTGGATTGCAAGTGTTGACTATAACCTCTGGAATGTGATTCTCAATGGCTGCCGTCCTAAAAAGCAAACAAAAGATGCTGATGGCAACATTAAGACTGTGGAACCTATTTTTGCTGAAGAAATCCTTGCTGTACAAAGGGAGAACAAAGCAAGAACTATCTTGCTTCAAGCAATCCCTGATGACCACATGGGAGATTTTCATTCCATGACTGATCCTAGAGAAATCTGGTGGGCTATAAAAACTAGATTCGGGGGCAATGAAGAATCTAAAAGGATGAGAAAGAGTATGTTGAAACAAGAATTCCAAGAATTCAGAATAACTGAAGAAGAGGGTCCCCACAAAGGCTATGATAGGTTTCAGAAGATACTAAGTCAGTTGAATCAGCTTCTAGCCAGACCTGACAATGAGGAGGTGAATTCCAGGTTTCTAAGAGCCTTACCTCCCTCATGGTCTCAGGTTAGTATATCCTTGAAAACTAAAGGAGGCCTGGACTATCTCACATTTGATGACTTGTACAACAAACTCAGAGCTTTGGAAGGCGACATCAAGGGACACTCTCCATATGCAACATCTCCTTCACAATCTGCATTTATCAGCTCTAACTCAAACTACATGCCACATACTTACTCAAGTCCATCCACTCCCAGTCAAAGTCTTCCCATTACCACATTGTCTTTTTCAAATGCTAATCCAATAACTCATCCAAAGATTAGTAATGTGATGGAAGATGTTTTTCATTCGTTTGTTGCTGAAGTTGATAAACAGCAACAATTAGCTTATAAAGATTTTGAGCAGGTTGATGAACTTGCTTTAGAAGAGTTGGACTTAAAGTGGCAAATGGCAATGCTCTCACTCAAGGTCAGAAGATTTGAGCAAAAGGTTGGTAGAAAGCTCAATGTTAATGGTAGAGATGCAGCTCGTTTTGACAGAAGAAAAGTGAAGTGCTATGCTTGTGGAGAAATTGGCCATTTTGCAAGAGAGTGCACGACCAAGAAGGGTGAAGCTAATACCAGATATTAAGCATACAAGAAGAAAGAGGTGGAGGCTCGAGAATCAAAGGCCTTGGTAACTGCTGTAGATGCTTGTGTTGATTGGAATGAGCATGAATCTGAAGATGCAACAAGCAGTTCTCCTCAAGTCTCCTGTGTGGCTAGTTGTGATGCTGAATTCGCTTTCATGGGAATATCTCCTCAGGTATCTACTTGTGTTTGTGATTGTGATTCTAAATATAAAACTCTTAAAGAAGCTTATGATGAGATAAAACCAAAATATAATACTTGTTTTGTTGAAGCTCAAACATACAAAGAAGCTCTTAAAACTTTAGAACAACAGAAGGTGTGGTTTCAACAAAATCAATTGGCCTATGAGGAAAAGATAAGAGTTTTAAATAGAGATTTAGAGAATACTAGCAATGAATTAAAGTTTTCTGAAAAAGAAAAAGCTAGAATCGAGTCTGAGAAAGATGTTTTGCAAGAGAAATTGGATAAAGAAGTAGCTAGGCATAAAGAGTGGCTTGTTTCAGGTGATAAATTATCTAGTTTGCTCTATGGTAGTAAGTCTGTAACATATGAGATAGGTCTAGGGTTTAAGAAATATGTTGGTCCAGAAGCAAACAACTATTTAGATAAGAAAAGTAATAATTATTCTGTTCCTGTAAAATATTTAAATGAAGGTGAGATGCATGCTGTACCAGGACCTATTAGAGGTGTATTTATGCCTACTACCAAAACCTCTGACTTTGATGGTTCACACCATCTGTTTGGCAAAAAGTCTGAAGAATTGCCAAACCTTACTTGTAAAGCTAATCACTCTGACTCTCCCATAACCATAGGAACCCCTAAGCCTACATCCCATAAGTTGGACTTACCAGAATCAAAGGAATACACTGGCATTAGGATCAATGACTCCCCTGACTCTAGAAGTATATCTAGTAATGATTCTAATACATATATCTCTTGTTCTTTCAGGGACAAGGCCTCAGAGACCTCTAGTTATGCCAGCTGTGATTCCAAGATCAAGTCAGACTCACCCAAGTCCTCAATAAAGCTTTCTGACAAGTCATCTTACAAGTCTGTGGACTCTGAAGTTGCTGCTGATGAAGTTCTTTCTAAGACAGCCTCTTCTGAAGACTTGTTATTTACTACTTTTGAAAACAATTCCTTTCAGTGTTTGCAAAACAATTCTATTTCTGATGTTTCTTTGAATAATTCTGTGTTTAATAAGACATCTTTTGGATTTAATAAATCTTCTAAGAAGAAGAAGAAGTGTTTTGTTTTTGGTAGCAAAGTGCATTTGATTAAGGATTGTGATTTTCATGATAAGAGGATGGGTGTTTCTATTGTCAATAATAGACCTAGAACAAAGTGGACCAATACTTATTCCAAACCCTCATTAATTCCACAGGCACATTACACCATCAGCAGAATGAACTCTATTCCTGCTGATTGGTCTGTTCCTTCTGATAGGTCTGTTTTTGCTAATAAATATGTGAATACCAATAGAAATAGATATGTGTCAAGACCATTTTCTGGTTTTAATCATTGGTATGGATATAATGACCAAATGTTTTTAGGAAGGGCTAATTGGGATTCTGCTGAAAAGTCCTCAGCAAATTGTTCTTGGACATTTAAAAGGCCATATAACTACAGGGATTCCAGGAACAATTGTGGATCTAACCTATCTTCTTGGCTACATAATAATGATCCACAGGGCAGGCTCAAGTCTTACATGACTTAAGTCTCTCCATATATTCATGTTAATGTATTTTAACTTTTTTTGTTGTAGGAACATCCTCTTTTTAATAAAGACTTAGGTATTGTTGATAGTGGTTGTTCAAGAAGCATGTCTGGGAATCAGGAGAAGCTACATGATTTTGTGCCTTTTAATGGAGGAATAGTGAGATTTGGAAGTGGGGTAGGAAGAATCACTGGTAAAGGAACCATTAGAACTCCAAAGGTGGATTTTGAGAATGTCTACTATGTGAAGGAACTTCAAGGATTCAATTTGTTCTCAGTTTCACAAATCTGTGACAAAAAGCTTCCTGTGCTTTTCACTGAAGAGGGTTGTCTCATTCTTTCACCTGACTTCAAAATACCTGATGACAGTCATGTATTGCTAAAGGTTCCAAGAAATCATAATCTTTACACATTCGACTTGAATGTTGTCAAGCCAGAAGGTGATCTAGCATGCTTGGTGGCTAAAGCATCCTTGGATGAATCTGCTATATGGCACAGAAGGATGACACATGTAAATTTCAAAGTTATCAACAAGCTTGCTAAAGATGGACTTGTTCATGGACTTCCTTCCAAGATATTCACTAATGAACACAATTGTGTTGCATGTAACAAGGGTAAGCAACACAAAGCTTCCTATAAGGCCATTACTGCTGTGAGCACAGTCTTAGAACCATTGTAGCTACTTCATATGGATCTTTTTGGTCCAACATCCATCAGGAGTATTGACCATAAGTACTTCTGTTTGGTAATCACTGATGCTTTCAGTAGATTTAGTTGGACATTCTTTTTGGTGACTAAAGATCAAACCTTTCAGAAACTTAAAGAATTTATGGCTCTCATTGAAAACCAACTAAACAAGAAGATTAAAGGTATAAGGTGTGACAATGGGACAGAGTTCAAAAATGCTAATCTTATTGAACTCTGTGGGTTAAAGGGTATTAAAAGAGACTGTAGCACTCCTAGGACTCCACAACAGAATGGAGTTGCAGAAAGGAAGAATAGAACCCTTATAGAGGCTGCAAGATCTATGCTTGCTGACTCTAAACTTCCCACCATGTTTTGGACTGAAGCAGTTGGCACTGCTTGTTATGTGTTGAATAGGGTGTTGATTACTAAACCCCATAATAAGACACCCTATGAGCTTTTGACAGGGAAGAAACCTACCATTGAATACTTGAAACCTTTTGGATGTCAAGTGACTATTCTGAACATAAGTGATCACTTAGGAAAATTTGAAGCAAAAGCTGCTGAAGGGTATATTGTTGGTTACTCAGCTCATAGCAAGGCCTACAGGGTATATAACTTGGCTGCAAAGAAGATAGAAGAGACTCTTAACCTGAAATTTCTGGAGGATAATGAAAATGTTCAGGGAAAAGGTCATGAATGGTATTTTGACCTTGATTACTTAACAGATTATTTGGGGTATACAAGACGTAAAACTAACCCCTCTGCAGGTATACAAGTGTCACCTACTAACTGTGCAGGTACCCAAAAAGATGAATCAGACAGTGATTCAGAATGTGATGAACCCACTATTGTTGTATCTTCTCTACCTATTCATATAGCAGGTCCTCCTAACAAAGAAGTCTCTGATGCCAAAACTGCTGATGATGTGGAAAACTCAACCTATGCAGAAGATCTTGCTAGACTCAAAAAGCAAGAACATGCAGCTGCTGAAGAAGCTAAAAGACTTGGTCTTGAATTTGCTCAAGACACTGAAGCACTCTTGAAACAAGCTGCTATTGATATCAGCAGTCAATCTATTTCTGCTGATGAATCTGCTAATGAAGCTGCTGCCAATTCTGCTGAAGGCATTTCTGCTGAAGGCAATTATGCTGCAGTACCTGTTTCCACTGACACATCCACAAGCTTAGATGAACCTTATGGCAGGTTTCCCATTCTCTCAGATCTTGCTAATGTTGAACAAAGTGATGGCATTTTTCAATCAGCTTCTTATGATGAAGACTTTGCTCCTACACTAACCAAGCTTGATACCTCCATTGATGTTAATCCTGTTACCACTAAAAGGATCAACACCATTCATCCACAAGAAAATATACTTGGTGATCCAAATGCTATGGTTCTCACCAGGAGTGCCATTAAGAATACCAAGTTTGGATAATGTGCATTTCTAACATATGTATCTACTCAGAAGAGAGACAATCACACAGATCAGAAGCATTGTCTGTTTGCTTGTTTCTTGTCCCAAGTTGAACCAACAAGCATTAAACAGGCTTTGAGTGAACCTAGTTGGGTTGAAGCTATGCAGGAAGAGAGGCTACAATTCAAGAATCAAGATGTGTGGATCCTTGTTGATCTTCCTGCAGGGAAAATTGCTATTGGAACCAAGTGGATATTAAAATGCAAGAGGGATGCAAGAGGTATTGTGGTCAGAAATAAAGCAAGATTGGTGGCTCAAGGTTTCAGACAAGAAGAAGGGATTGACTATACTGAAGTCTTTGCACCTATTGCTAGGGTTGAGGCTATTAGGTTATTTTTAGCATTTGCTTCATACATGGGGTTTAAGGTATATCAGATGGATGTCAAGAGTGCCTTCCTCTATGGCAAAATTGAAGAGGAGGTCTATGTCACTCAACCACAAGGCTTTGAAGACCCCCAACATCCTAAGAAGGTGTACAAATTTGTCAAGGCACTTTATGGACTTCACCAAGCACCAAGAGCATGGTATGCTAGATTGTCTACATTTCTTTTGGAGCATGGCTACAGAAGAGGAGCAATTGACAAGACCCTCTTTATTAAGAAAAACTCCAGGGACATCATTCTTGTACAGGTCTATGTGGATGATATTATTTTTGGCTCCTCAAAGGAAGCATGGTGCAGGGAATTTGAAGATTTGATAAAAGGTGAATTCCAGATGAGTGCAATGGGGGAATTAACCTTTTTCTTAGGGCTTCAAGTCAAACAACAACCTGAAGGGATTTTTATCCATCAGGAAAAATATGTTAAAGACATCTTGAAGAAGTTTGACTTTGAACATTTGAGGACTGCCACTACTCCATATGAACCACCCAAGCTTAAAAATCTAAATGAACAAGATGAGGCTGTGAATGTTCACCTCTCTAGATCCATGATTGGATCACTCATCTATCTCACAGCTTCTAGGCCTGACATTACCTTTGCTGTCAGTGCTTGCTCAAGACATCAAGTCACTCCATTGACTTCCCACCTAAATGTAGTGAAGAAGATTTTCAAGTACATCAAAGGCCAACCCAAGTTAGGCCTTTGGTACCCAAGGGAATCACCAATTTTGTTGGAAGCATACAGTGATAGTGATTATGCAGGAGCTAATTTGGACCGGAAATCCACAACAAGAGGTTGTCAATTTCTTGGTAGAAGACTTATCTCTTGGCAGTGCAAGAAACAAACCATTGTGGCTACTTCTACTACAGAAGCAGAATATGTTGCTGCTGCCAACTGTTGTGGTCAGGTACTTTGGATTCATAATCAAATGTTGGATTATGGGTTTAACTTCATGAACACTAAAATCTACATTGATAATCAAAGTACTATTTCTATTGTTAAAAATCCAGTTTTTCATCAAAGAACTAAACATATTGAAATTAGGCACCATTTTATAAGAGATGCAAATGAGAAGGATCTAATTCAAGTTCTTAAAATTCATACTGATGATAATGTGGCTGATTTATTAACAAAGGCTTTTGATGGACCTAGGTTTAATCACTTAATTGTCAACATTGGGATGGTCAACCCTTGAATGCTATGTTTGAGGGGAGGCATAAGCCTCAGGGGAGGCATATGCCTCGGGGGAGGATTGTACATGTTGTATACTATGTATTTTATTATGTCTACTAACTTTATTATTGCAGGTTTCTAACCAATTTTGTATATTATTATGGTTGTCTTTTGTGTTCTGGTTGTATGGTTGGTGTGCAGGTTGTGTTCCTGCTGATGCAACAAGATGTACTTAACAACATCTTTCAGTGGAACAAGATGTAAAAGATCTACTAAAGAGTTTATTTATTATGAGATTTAAGGAGTACATCAACCCAACCATCTTACACCATGTCAAGATTACAAAAGCAACATTCATACAACCTAACAACAAACCACCTTCTAAATCAAAACACCACCACCTCCCACAGCCTAAACCTTTACTCCATCTTTCTCTTCCCTTTTCCCATGTCCTTGGGATCTGGCATTGTTTTGTGAGCCCCTCTGGATTGCATGTCTTTGTTCCAAAGCTTTGGAGCAGCAAGACCAAGAACAACCTTAAGTGGACCCGTGGTTCTCTGTGAAGATTGTGGCTCCACTGGGATAGAGTTTGCACAAACATGAGAAAACTCTGATGGTCCTTCACCTAGATAGTAGTATGCTTTTTGTATTTGAGGAATATCAAAGGTGGAATCAGAAGATGAATCAGAAGAAATATCAATAATTTTGGGGTTTGATTTCATGATTGGTGTGTTGGTATTAGGGTACTATTGAGTTGTGAGTAGCTTATGCCTTGAAGACTTCTTTATATAGACTTGATTTGGGATTAATATGAGTAAATGCAAGTTAATGGGAGGTAGTTGAGTCAGTAGCAATTACTAATTGTGGAAGTTGTCCATTTATGTTGATTCTACGGATGAAGGTCACAAGGGTTTGACCAATTGTTGCTGATAACACAAACTTCACTCTTAAGTTTGTTCCTGTTGATGGTTTATAATAGATTATTTTGTTCAGGGGAATGCAAATTTTTCAGAAAAATAACAATCAAGTAAAGACAAACAAGGCAACATGTTTATTGAATATTCAGAAGTACAAACAGGAAAAAGATTGAAAGTTTCAAACAAGCAATACAAGCCTATCAATCCTACACTTCCTATTCTACTTTGCTCTTGCCCTTGCCTTCAGCTATCTTCTCCTTGCCTTTGTTGTTGTTGAAGACTCCTTGCTGCTGGGGACAAGGCAACCCAATCACCACTTTCCTTGTCTTTGGCAATGGTGGATTTGACCTTTTTACTTTTGATGGTCACTTTGGACGAGAGGATTGGGGCTTCTCAGGTGTTGTAGGGTTGTAGAGTACATCATTCTCATCATTATCTTCATCAGAAGAAGTGAAGACGTAGGGAGACTCATTCGGATTGGAGGCTCTGTTTGCCCTCTCCAATGCATTCCACTGTCTCTCCATCTCTCTCTGGTATTCAGGATCATCAATTTCAGATGGATATGGTGGAAGATCCTCTGATGATGATGAACTTGGAGCAGGTACATCATGTCGCTTCTTTTTGGCTTGCTCTTTTGTTAGTCCCCGTGGGAGGGTTGGCATTCTGAGTGGTGATGGAGATGTTAGTAACTCTGATGAATCAGATGAGTCAGAAGCAAGGTTGATGATACTAGGATTGGATGCCATGATTCTTAATTGCTTGGTGGCTTTGTGATTAGGGATTTGTATTGTTAAAGTTGTGTGGTGATATTTGGGAATAATTACCCTATATTTATAAGACCATCCAAACCGTGTGAATTTATTACCATAAATGCGAGGTGGTTTACAGATAATTAAGGGGGAATTAAAATTTGAATAAAGAGATTTTCACAGATATTTGGTTACCAATGAAGTCGTGATTCTGCTGATTGATTCTGCGGATGCTGCTGATTAATGAATGGTTGACCGTAGTCAACAACTGATTGATTTCTGCGGATTGACCATCTAGTTTCTGCCGTTTGACTTGGTTTCTACTGAAGAGTCAGTTTAATTGGCATATTATAAAGTCGATTATTGGTCAAAGATTGGTTTCCATAATTTATGCCAATTACACTCCACGTTTGGTAACTTACCATAATTAACCTCGACGTACATATCCCACTCCCAATTAACTGATTCCCTCTAGTTATAACATTTAAAAACCATTTCAACATTATTCAGCACTCCCAACCCTAATTTCTTCTTATCAATCAATGGCTGCACTACTTTTCAAAGGTGATCATAACAAGCATGCTTTTCTAGGTCGTGGTAAGGGTGATGATCACTATGTGGGAATGATGGAATTTCTCCAAAGATCCAAGATTCATTATGCCTTAACCCGTTATCCAAATGTTATTCATGAATCTCTGGTTACACAATTTTGGCAAACGGCAAGGACGAGGTCTGTTGATAATGGACCAACAAAGATTGTTGCTATGGTAGATGGGGAAGAATGTGTTGTCTCTGAGTCATTGGTCAGAACTCAACTACAATTGGATGATGAAGGTGGGGTGAGCGAATTAGCTAAGGAAGAAATACTTGCAGGTCTTTAGGCTATCGGATATAGTGGTAATGGGAAAGTGTGGTACAAGAATTTGCTTTGCCCTAAATGGAGATTTTTGACACACACTTTGCTTTAGTGTATGAGTTCTAAGTCTGGTGGATGGGATCAATTTTCAATAGACATTGCTCTTACCATTGTGTGTCTTTCTCAGGGAAGAACCTTTAACTTTTCTAAGTATATATTTGATGAAATGCTTGGTAATGTTAAGGATACCAAACTTAAATATTTAATGTATCCTAGGTTTCTTCAAATTATTTTAGGTATTCAGACCACTGATCCTACCCATTTGCCTGTTAAGGGTTTTTCAAGTAAGCTTTTTGCTCAAATGAAAACCAACTATACATGAGAACACAGACCCTTACTCCCTGCTATGTTGCCTGTTGGCAATGCCCCTGATGGAGTAGCTGCTGATGTAGCTGGTGGTGGTCAGGATCCTCCTGATGATCAAGCACTAGAGGATTCCCCTGATAGGACTGAAGTTGCTACTGATGCAAGTGCATCAGTTGCTACTGATGTTCAGCCACGACCCTCTCCTAGGCCAACCACACCTATACCTTCACCCATGGCTAATACTTCTCCTGAGCATGTGCTCTCTGAGAACTTAGGCCCTGACCAACCTATACATTCTCCACAGTTAACAAGACTTCCAACACCTAGTCCCTTGAGACCTAACTTTGAGGATAATGTTGATGTAGATGTAGACTTAGATCATTCTACTCATAGGACCTATGATGCTTCCAATGCCACAGATATCCCTGTTGGTGGAACTGAAGGTCCTGTTACTCTCAATTCTTTGTCTCTTTTATTGAACAGGTATGTGAATAAGATGGACAAGTTGGAAAAGGATCTGAATCTCACCAAGAAGAATCTTGGAGGAGCTGTTCTGACTCTCATTACAAGAGTCAAGAAGTTGGAGATTAAGCTCAAGAACAGGAAGAGAAAAGGTGATGTGTGTGACTCAGATGATGAGACTGCAAAAGCATCTGACACAATTGATTTGGAAGGACTTGAACTTCTTGCTACTACCACACTAGATAGTGTTCAGAAGGATGCTACTGATTCTAGGCCTGCACCACCCACTCATTCTGCTGATAAAATTGTTCAAAAAGATCCAAGAGTACTTTATGTCAGGCGAAAGCATTCTGCTGATAAGATTTCTGCTGATGCTTCTAGGAAGGAAGTATTTACTGATCCTATGCCAAAAGTGGTTACTAATGATACATCAGCAGATATAGAAGTTGAGTGTCCTGCTGTTTCTGCTGATAAGCATTCTGTTCCTCCTGAGGTTCCTTCCACTCAGAAAGATAAAGGAAAGTCCATTCTGGTTGACCAGGACATTCCTTCCAGAGTGAAGTCAAAAGAGGAACTTGCTAATGAGAAGCTTAGTGAGCTTGTTGCTGCACACTAGAAAGCTAAAGAAGATGCTGCAGAAACAAAGATTAAGTTAGATATGAAAGCATCAGAAGAAATTGCTAAGAAAATACAGGCTGATTTGGATAGAATGGGACCTCCAATTACTAGTACTCTACCTGCTGAAAGACAAAGGGAACTAGATGAAATTTCTAAGAGTCTATCTGCAGAGCAATGGGAAAATTTGGCTAAACAAGCTGCTACTAAGCCTACTTTGGCTGAATCTGTACTTGGAGTTAATTATCATGCCACTGATTTTGCCAAGATGATGGTTGAAAGAGGTAAGTTGCAGAGACATGAAGAGGAAGAGAGAAAAGCTAAAGAGCTCAGGGAAAGACCATGGACAAAAGGAGAAATTAAGAAATATATGAGGAATTTTGTCAAGAATCAAGGGTGTTCTATGTTTGGGTCAGGATGGACTCAAAAGAAAGTTTGGGGCTTTTCAGATTCTCAGCTCACCTACTACTATGACAAAATTATTTCTAATCTTCATTCTTCTGGCATTAATGTCCAAGATGTGTTAGAGAAGCGTGGCAGACTTTTGGATGGGCCTGTTGCTAAAAGAGTTAGGCTTGATGATTCTGCTGATCAGCCTACTGAACCCACTGAGTCATCATTTGGTGCTCAGGAGAAAATCCATTCTCCTTCAGTGCTAACTCAGGTGGATGATTCTACTGATGCTGCTCCTTCAGATGTTGTTCCAGAGTCTGTTCCAACTGAAGCTTCTCATCATGATTCTACTGAAGCTCAACCTGATGTCTCTCATGATGCTTCAGCAGATGTTCCTACTGAAGCTTCAGAACAAGTTCCTAAAGAAGAAACTGCTGATGGTCCTTCACTTCCTTCTACTTCTGGCCCTAGGAGAAAAATTGTTTCTAAAAAGAGGAAGGCTTCTAAAGATGCATTATTAGAGGACAGTACATTCATTGACTATGATTCTGATGATGGGTTGGATCCTGTTGTTTGGGAAAAGGTTGTTAAATGGGAACTTGTTGATTCTTCACTTGGTCAAGGACAAGTAAATGTCATTCATAGACAAGATGGTTCTACCAAAACATTTACTTTTCCTTGCCAAATTTTACACATGGTGGATAGGCAAGATATTCTTTCTCTCTATGGCTGGGTTGTCTCTTATTATCAAACTCATCAACCTGAAGGGATTGGAATGTATTTGCTGGGAGATTTACAAATTCTTTGTGATTCTCATCTTGGTGATACTGGTGTTAAGTTTCAAGTGTGGAAAGGACAGAAGACATGGGTGGTTGATTATTGGAAATTCTTTCCTCTTCCTAATGTTCATATGATTGTCACTACCACTAGCAAGACATTATATTGCTGGGCAGATGTACTATATCCAATTACCATTGAAGTGATGAATCTCATGCTGGAGGCAAAACTCACTGTTCCTCTGGATATGACTGAGAATGATATGCATCTTGCTGAACAATTGATTAGGTTTATCAGGAGGAGTATATTGGTTAAGAAGGAACTGAAAACTAAGCATGGTATTCAAATGGACACATATCTGCAATGATTTGGTAATGGTCTGGTATTCTGTTGTATATTTTCTTTCTTTTTTTTGTTTAGTAAAAAAAAAAAAAAAAACTAACAGATTTTTTTAGTTTTTTGTATGTTGTATGCAGGTTTGGTGATGATTCTTATCACACCTTCTCTGGTTATCAACTTACCTGATGTTGACTATTCCATCAAAAAGTTGGCTAATCCAAAGGGTACAGCTTTGGTAAAGACACATCAAATCTGTTGATAGCTGTAATAGTTTGCTAAAAACTATTGGGTACTCAACTCACCCATGCTTCACAACTGAGAGTTGAATGGTTGTCAATTGACCATGGATTTTTCCTTTATGGATTCCCAATAATTGGCTAGCCCACAAGAGTATGGCTTGTGGTAAAGGCAGTGGAAAACCATATTTGGTATTCAGTTGACCAAGATGATTTTTCATCAAATAATTGACTAGTCCTGAGCAAACGGCTACAGGCAAAGACATCTCAAATCCGTTTCTAGCTGATGATTTGCTAAAAATCATATCATATTGTCATCAGTGTACCATAGTTAGTTAACTGAAAACACTTGGCTACTCCAGTAGTAATGGCTATTGGTAAAGAGACATCAAATCCATTATTTTCAATGATTCACCTCTCATAGGAGTTAACACACCTGGATGTGATGAGAATAGTATGAAACTAATATGTTTTGATGTACATTTGGTCATGTGTTGCTGCAAAGAATGGTGTTTTTCAAGTTTTTGCTGATCATAGAGATTCTGCTTATGAAGATTCTTTGCTACTGAAGTTCATCCTCAATCCTCTTATTTGTGCTATTAAAGATCTATTAAGAAATCTTGGAGTTAACCGTGTCAACTTCAAGATTAGGGGAGGATTGTAAGGAATTATTGAAGTCAGAATTAATACTGCTGACGGATACTGCTGACAGGTTCCTGCGGAAGCTTATAGTTGTTTCTGCTGACGAATGGTTTCTGCTGACGCATAGTGATCCTGCGGATATAGTTAATCCGTGGATATAGTTTTTTTTAGTTAGGACAAGATATGTAGAATATCTTTTATTAGTTTAATGTTATTCGTTTCTTGTAAGAAAGGTTAGGGTTTCCACTAGTATATAAGGAACCCTAGGTCATTGTATTATGTACGAGTTTTTCATAACACTTTTAGTAAAGAATATTGATCTATAGAGGATCAAAGTTTAGTATACAGTTTCTTTTTATATTCCGCAATAACTACAAGCTCATAGAGATTATCTATTTAGTCTTACTAGTGATTACATTAGTAGGCTAACGATCTATTGGCTCGAGATCTATCAAGGTTTAGATCCTACACATAATCCAACATTTGATTTTGAATCCATAATATCTGACCACAGCAATTTGCAGCAGCTACATACTTAGCTTCAGTTGTAGAGGTAGCCACTATAGTCTGCTTCTTACACTGCCATGAAATCAACCTTCTTTCCAGAAATTGACAACCTCTAGTTGTGGACTTCCTATCAAGACTTGCTCTAGCATAATCACTATCTGATTAAGCTTCGAGGTTAAAAGATGATTCTTTAGGATACCAAAGGCCCAAATTAGGTTTGCCTTTTAGGTACTTAAAGATTCTTTTCACAGCATGAATATGTGAAGTCTTGGGTTTAATCTGAAACCTGGAACAAGTAGAGACAACAAACATAATATCTGGCCTAGAGGCTTTTAGATACATGAGGGATCCAATCATGGATCTGTAGAGATGTACATCCACATCTTCAGCATCTTCATCCTTTGTCAAGGGCAATCTAGTCTCCATTGGTGTGACTGCAGTTTTGATATTAGCAAAGTCAAACTTCTTGAGCATGTCAGCTACATACTTTTCTTATGATATAAAAAGTCCATCTGACTGTTGTTTGACTTGTAAGCCAAGAAAGAAGGTAAGTTCCCCCATTGAACTCATTTGAAACTTTCCTTTCATCAATGCTTCAAAATCTTCACACCAAGTCTTTTTAGCTGAACCAAAAATGATGTCATCAATATACACTTGCACAAGTATGATGTCCTTTTTTTCCATCTTGATAAACAAGGTTTTATCAATAACCCCCTCTTGTAACCATGTTCTTCAAGAAAGGAGGAGAGTGCTTCATACCAAGCTTTAGGAGCTTGATGCAGCCCATAGAGTGCTTTGATCACCTTGTATACTTTCTTAGGAAGAGCAAGATCAACAAAACCAGGAGGATGGTGGACATACACATCTTCTGTAATTGTGCCATATAGAAAAGCACTTTTGACATCCATTTGGTACACAGTAAATCCTATGTAGGATGCATACGCCAAGAATAATCTAATGGCTTCAATCCTAGCCACTGGAGCAAAGACCTCATCATAGTCTATGTATTCTTCTTGTCTGTATCCTTGTGCCACCAATCTAGCTTTGTTTCTGACAACCACACCTCTTTCATCCCTTTTGTTTCTAAAGACCCATTTTGTTCCAATGACTTTAGCTCCATGTGGAAGATCTACAAGAACCCAAACCTTTTGCAATTGGAACTGCAACAGCTCTTCTTGCATAGCCTCAACCCAACTTTTATCATCCAAAGCATCAGAAACTTTGGCAGGTTCCTTTTGAGATAGTAAGCATGCAAAGAGACAATGCTGTTGATCCTTGTGATTTATCCTTTGTTGTTTTTGAATAAAGCTAATGAGTGCATGAAATCCAAGTTGCTACTGTATTTGTCTCCTAGTCTGAACAGCTGACTTAGGATTACCAAGGATTTGGCTCTTTAGATGAGCATTGTGAATCCTTAGAGTAGGAACTGGTCTTACATCGACTTCTATAGGTAAGTTGTTGAAGTCAGTAGTCACTCCTTCTTCATCATAAGAGGCTTCAGTAAAGAGGCCATCATTAGGCACATTACCAATATCAGGTTCAGGTATGACTGGATCTGGAAGATCATCTTGTGGAGTAAGGTCTTCCTTTTCAGGTTCACTGCCAGAATTAACAGAGTTAATTCTGGTAGCATGTAATTTATCAGGAGACTCCACTTCTTTTCTGAGGCCTTGAGAATCTTCTGAAGCATCTTGGGGAGAATCTTTAGCTTGTGCCTCAGAATTTGGCACCTTATCTTGTGTGGAATGTTGCTTTGTGCCATTAGCATCTGCTGATAACCTAACAGTTGTAGGTATGATAAGATTCTCTGGTGAGTCATCTTCTTCATTTGTAGTACCTGCATTGGTAGGGTCTTCTGAGGAACCTGCATTAGGGTTAGCTTGATTTTCCAAAGAGAGTGAGATATAGTTCATGGAGTCAGTTAGGTAATCAAGATCAAACATCTACCTATAACCAACTCCTTGCACATTTGGTTTCTCTTCAAGGAAGTCAACGTGAAGATTCTCCAATACCCTTTTTGTTACCAAGTTGTATACTCTATAGGCTTTGCTATTGAGTGAGTATCCAACTAAGAAACCTTCATCAGACTTGCCATCAAACTTCCCAAGAGGACTAATTGTGTCAAGAATTGTGACATGACACCCAAATGGTCTTATGTAGCTAATAACAGGTTTCTGTCCAAATAATAGCTCATATGGTGTTTTGAATTGAGGCTTAGTAACTCTGACCCTGTTAAAAACATAGCAAGCAGTGTTAACTGCTTCAGCCCAGAAAGGAGTAGGTAAGAGTGAATCTGCAAGCATAGTTCTAGCAGCCTCAATGAGTGTCCTATTCATTCTTTCAGCAACTCCATTTTGCTGTGGGGTCCTAGCATTGCTGTACTCTTGCTTTATGCCCTTGTGTCCACAGAATTCAAGCATACATCTATTTTTGAACTCAGTTCCATTATCTGATCTGATGATTTTAACCTTGTGACCAACTTGATTTTCAATCTGTCTAATGAAGGTTTGAATAATACCAGGAGTTTCATCCTTGGAAGACAAGAAAAATACCTAACAAAACCTGGTACAGTCATCAGTAATAGCCAGATAGTATTGAGCATAATTTATGCTTCTAACAGAAGTAGGTCCAAAGAGATCCATTTGCAAAGTGTGCAGAGGTTCAGTAATGGATCTTTCTAGTTTGGCCTTACATGAGGCCCTATATTGTTTTCCTTTATGACAGGCTACACATGTATGGTCATCTTGGAAAACTTTGGAAGGTAATCCTCTCACAAGATTTCCCTTTACAAGTTTGTTGAGGTTTTTGAAGTTTATATGACCCAATCTTCTGTGCCACAATTTAGATTCATCTAATGTCGCTTTTTCAATCAAACAGGCAAAACCTTTTGCAGGTATAGGTGTCTGTGGAAAACTAGAAGGGGGGTTGAATAGTTTTAGCGTTTTAAAATCTTTTTAACTTGTTTAATTAGCTTTGAAACTTTCCGTTTGATCAAAGATATATGTACAAACACAATATATATATAACATGCAAGTAAAGGAAAGAAACGATCAAACCACAACACGAGTATTTATCGTGGTTCGGCTACAAGGACTCTTTTTCCTTGCCCTACGTCCACGCCCCGAGTATCCAACTCGAGAGTTTCTTTCACTAGTCAACAAGCTCCTTTCACCGGCGGAGAAAACCTTACACGTCGCTTATACTTTTACCGACACAAAGCTAAATGTCGAGTTCTTTTACAAGGGCACAACCACTCCCGTTTACTTCTTTTACTAGGGTACAACAACTCCCAACACTCTTTGTATTTTGAGGACTAAAATACTAACCACTCACTTCAGAATATACACAAACAAATGACGCGTAAACAACACGAGTTTACACAATACTAAGCTACCAAGTCTTGCAACATTGTGTGAGCTTCTTTGCTACAAAAGGAAACTTCACATTTACAATGTTAAGAGGTTAGAAGAAAAGGATCAGTGTGTGTGTAAAATATGTGCTCAAGAGGTTAGCCAAAAATCAAGTTATGGCTTGGTATTTATAGCACAACAAACTGTGTGCTCGGCGGAACCCTCAAATGGGTTCCGCCCGTGTACCCCCAGGGTACCGCCGGGTCTGCAGTAGGTTTTTGCAATTACTCTTCAAACCAAACAAGGTCTTGTCTCATAACTTCTATCAACCAAACAATGTCACATCACTTAAAGTAAGTCAAACATGATACTTGCAAGCAACATGAAAGCAAGTCAAACACATAACTTGCCATAAATACATAATGACAAAACTTGCCATAAATGTGATGTGACTATTTCTAATTTAAGAAATAAACTTGTGTTATGTTTTATGAAATGTAAAATGTAGCAAAAGTCTTGTTTATGCAAGTCTTAAAAACTAAGAATATGTTTTTCTTAAAACTAAAGTTTACATTTTGTCGTTAACAAAACTTAGCGAAGATCGTAAAATATAAATAACGTTTTTAGGCGATATTTGTATTAACAATCTCCCCCTTTTTGTTGATGACAAAACATAAACTTTGTTTTTAAGTAACACACAAAATCTTGGTTTTTAAGACTTAAAAAAAATTATATTAACCTTGTTTTACTTAAGAGATGAAAAGCACATCAAGTATTGAAGGTTAAATATATTTCTCCCCCTTTTTGTCGAAACAAAAAGTAGAGTAGCGAAGCGGAATAATCGCCATGCTCCCCCTTGGTCGATACTCCCCCTAAATGGAGTACCAATATGGGAGACATGGATTTTGAGACCTACAAAAAAATGGTTAGTTGGTGATATATATAGTTAAGCTTGTAGTTACCACACACAATGCAACCACAATGACAACACAACATTGATCAACCAACAATGCACAAAAGGAAGTAGAAAGAAATTTCATTCCAAGTAAAATTTTGACTTATAAAAGTCAAAAGACAAGAAATGCTAACTATTCTTCTACTTAGTAACCAAAAACTAAAAAAAAAAAAAATAACCAAGAAAATAATAAAAAAAATCCTACATTCCTAAGTTGGGGCAAACGGCCTCCAAGAGTTGTTTAGGATTTGTTGGGGGTGGGAAAGTGCATCCAAACGTTCAATGACATGTTGGAATGCAAACCGGGTTTCATTTTGGAATTGGTGAAGCAAGGATTTTATGCTTTCACCCATTTGCTCACAATTTGAGCAAACATGGGGATGGTTGGGTGAAAATGGGTTGGTTTTGGTTTCTTGGTTTAGGGGTTGGTTTGGTTTTGGTTCTTGGGTGGAGGATGGATTTGGTATTGATTCAAGCAAGGTGGTTTGAAATTCCATAGCTTGATGAAGTTGGTTGTCAACCATGCTTTGTATTTCCTCATAAGAAGGAAAGAAAGACTCATAGGTATGGGCTTGAGAAGGAGGTGGAGTTGGGTGATCATGGTGTTCAAAATTTGGTTCTCCATAGAGAGGACCATGGATTTCACGGTAGATTGGGTGAAATAACAACGGTTTGGGTGGTTGGTACACTTGGTGTGGTGGTTGGTTAAGTTCAAGATCATCATCAAGATCAAGAATTGACCTTGGTGATTGGTTTGCAAACGGTGGTGGTTGGGTATGTCTTGGTGGAAGATCATTTAAATCTTGGACATACGGGTGTGGTGATGTTGGAGGAGACCCAAAAAGTTCCATAGGTTCAATTTTTGGTAATGGTGATGGTGATGAAGTCTTTGATGGTTGAGTTGGAGCACTTGGTGGAGTTGGGTCAATAGGTGATTTAGTAGGTGGTGGAGTGTGCTCATTTGGTTGTTTGGGTGATGGAGCTGGAGAGGCAAGATTCAAAAAGTGTTCATTTTTGATGGGTGAGGTGAATTCATCCGAAGATGAGGAGCTAATGTTGATGGATTGGTTTGACCATAGTGGTTTTACACTAATCCGGGCGGTTCTACGGATGAGTCGTGATGGTTGAGAGGTGTTTGTTGACTTGGTCATTGTTTAAAATGGTTTAAAGTTTCAGCATTGGTGATGAAGAAGGTGTGGTTTGAGAGTGTTTAGGATGGTTTAATTTATAGTGATGAAGATTTGTGGGAAGGAGTGTTTGGATTTGATGTTAGTCCATACAAAAATGGTGGTTCCTAATGATTTGGAAAACTTAATTGTGGGTTGTCATGTCATGGAAGTCAATCCAATGAAAATGGTGAAGTGAGAAGACAAGTTTTTGCACTAAATGCATAGTGGTTTTGGTGGATTTTGGTTGTATAAATCTCAGGGATTTCAAGGATCCCTTAGAAGGGTTCCTTCCTTTATGTTTGAGGGGTCCTTGAGGTTGTTATGGTTAAATTTGAATTTTGGCGGGAATTGGTTTTGGTTAAGTTCATGGAAGAAGGAGTATCCTATTATGCTAAACACATTGCAAGTAATGGGTTTCTACCTAAAAGGATTGGATTTTGTTGTTTCAATGTTGAATTGGCGAAAAAGAAAATAGAAATTCTGCAGGCAACTGGCGGCACCCTGGAAATACACAAGCGGAACCCAAATTAGGGTGCCGTCTGGTCCGTTGGGCCAAACCTGGGTTACCCAGATTTTGCACTGGCGGAACCCAAATTTGGGATCCGCCGGATCCGCCAGGCCTGAAAAACTTCACAGTCCGCGTTTTTGACCCGCGAAACGATTTTCAAAATTTTTGAAAACTCCTAAAACCTAAAATATAATTCATATCTGGTTAGGAAATGCAAAAATTAGATATGTAGACACTCATATCATGAGACTTTGACCGGGGGCTAGCGAAATTCACTAAACTTAGTGAAAATTTGATAATCAAGAAAATTTGACAACTTGCCAAAAGTTGTCTTCCTGCAACATTGTTAGTTAAAACATGTTCCATAGTGTATCAAACATTGTACTAACACACAAATACATCACAAATATTGTTTAAACTACCAAATTGTTCCAATAGCACCTTGTGCCAAACACTCCTAACACACCCGCACTCATTGGTTGTCGAGCTTCTTCTTCATCTTTCCAAGGAACCTCCTGAGGTTTTTGAACATCCCCTTTGTTTGCTTGAATTCTTCCGATTCATTTGGAATATCCAGAAGTTGGGAAAGGTATTCTAGAGGTGGGAGCCTAGAGTTTGGCAAATTATCATCTTCACTCATTGAGGAAGAAGAGGAGGAGGTAGGGGGATGAGGACATTTTCCTTGGGCTCTATACATTCTCTTATCACTTAGAGGGACAAATGTATGTGGAATGAGAGAGTAGTCAAGTTGAAGACGGTTAGGAGTTGGAGGAATGGGTGCAATGAACCTAAAGAGACGGGTCAAGAACATTCCATATGGCATAGCCGTTGTGCCATGCACGGGAATGTCGGCCATTCTCTTGGCCATGTAGTAAGCAAGATTGAAAGGTTGCCTAGTGGACAAAGAGTAGAGCATGTAGCATAGGCAAAGGTTGATATGGTCTCGGTTTCCTATGGTGCTTATAACATTGGCTCTAAGGACTTCCTCCCATTTCTTGAATTGGGGCAAGAGTTCATTAAGTTCCATTCCATATGGATCTTTATCAACCTCATTACCCGTTCGGGTTCTCCTAGTAGTGGTTGTCCTAACAAAGAGGTGGTTACGGAGTACATCTTTTGACACAAGCGGGGTATCATAAGGATGGAAACGGTCATCTAGGGTGTCAAGGGTTGAGAGGGAGTGCAAATCGGAGTAGATACAAGTACCTTGGTTTGGAATTCCTAGGATTTGAGCAAACTCCTCAAGAGTGAAGGAGTATTGATTGCCACTAACCCTAAAGTTGACGGATAAATAATCATAATCACCCGTGGATAAAGTGATGGATGCATAGAACTCAAGAATGAATCTAGGACAAATAGGCTCATCTAAAGTCAAAAGACTTTCAAAGTTGATTGCGGCAAATTCGGCATAAAGGTTTGTGCCTTCTAGGAAAGATGGGTCAATGGTTCTACCCTCATGGACATAGCGTTTTTCTAGGGCTTTGAAAATGTTGACTTGGTTTGGGGTAAGGCCTTTGGTTTTGTGGTGTTTTGGGAGGTACTTAATTGTGTCCTTATGGTTGTAATGGGTTAGAGGAGGCATGATGATACAATGATGATTGATTAGCAATGTAAATGAATGGAGGACCAAGAATTCGTAGGTGTGGATGAGTAGTGAAGTGAATAGTATCAGCCTTGAAGTGGTGGTTATGAGATAATGGGTGTTTGGTTAAATATAAACAAATGGATTGATTCTGCAGGTCGACGGACACGGCGGATCCCAAATTTGGGTTCCGTCCGTTATGGCTCAGGGTTCCGCCGACCCTGCTGAGAAAAATTGTTATGGATTTGTTTTGATTTTTGTGATTTTTGTCTAATGTCCAGAACTACAATGTAGGTTCCATGAGTCCTAAGCCTAGCCTAAGAAGGTTAAAAGGTTCACGTTTAAGAGGTTTGGTGAGGATGTCGGCTATGTTGTCCTCGGAAGAAAATTTCTCAATTGAGATATTTCCTTTTTGAACGTTGTCACGAAGGAAATGATGACGGATTTCAATATGTTTGGTACGAGCATGTTGAACCGGGTTTTTGCTGAGATCAATGGCACCTTTGTTGTCACAAAGAATTGTGATGTCGTTGAGTTGAATTCCGTAGTCGACAAGAGCTTGCTTCATCCAAAGAGCTTGTTGACATGCTTTTCCGGCCGAAACGTACTCGGCTTCCGTTGTTGAGATAGCAAGAGCCGTTTGCTTCTTTGAGAACCATGAGGTGAGACAATGTCCAACAAAAGTACAAATACCACTTGTGCTTTTTCTATCAACATAGTCACCGGCATGATCCGAGTCGGCATACACTATGGTGTCTATTCCCGTTCCTTTGGGATACCATAAACCTAAATGTGTAGTGACCTTAATATACCTAAATATCCTTTTAACGGCTTCGAGATGTGTAGTCTTAGGATCTTCTTGAAAGCGAGCACATAGACAAACACTAAACATAATGTCGGGTCTACTAGCCGTTAGGTAAAGTAGACTACCAATCATACCTCTATATTTAGTGCTATCTACGGATTCACTTTCCTCATCCTTGGTGAGTTTAGTTTCCGTGGACATGGGAGTTTTGATAGGTTTCGAATCTTCTAATCCAAATTTCTTAAGCATGTCCTTAATGTATTTAGATTGGTTAAAGAAGATACCATCTTCAAGTTGTTTAATTTGGAGTCCTAAGAAAAAGTTGAGTTCTCCCATCATACTCATTTCAAACTCGTCATGCATGATTTTTGAGAAATCCACACATAATTCTTGACAAGTTGATCCGAATATAATGTCATCAACATAGATTTAGACTATGATAATATGTGAATCTTTCTTCTTAGTGAAGAGAGTATTATCAACTAAGCCCATGGTGTACTTATGGTCAACTAGGAAGGTTTTAAGTCGATCATACCATGCTTTTGGAGCTTGCTTGAGTCCGTAAAGAGCCTTTTTAAGTTTGTAAACATAATTAGGTTTTTCAAAATCGATGAAGCCCGGTGGTTGAGCAACATACACTTCTTCATTAATGACTCCGTTTAGAAATGCACTTTTGACGTCCATTTGAAAGAGTTTAAAATTATGTGCACACGCATAAGCAAGTAAGATTCTAATTGACTCGAGCCTAGCTACCGGAGCATAAGTTTCATCGTAGTCGATGCCTTCTTGTTGATTATATCCTTGTGCTACTAGCCTAGCTTTGTTTCTAGACACAATTCCATTTTCATCCATTTTATTACGAAATACCCATTTCGTTCCAATTATTGTTTGACTCTTTGGTTGAGGAACTAATGTCCATACATCATTCCTAACAAATTGGTTTAATTCTTCTTGCGGTGCAATTACCCAAGATTCATCCTTAATGGCTTCATTAATATTTTTAGGTTCAATGGTTGACACGAAACAAAAATAATTACTTTCATTTTGGACTTTTGATCTTAGTGTTCTTTCATTAATGTTTCCTATGACGCTATCTAATGGATGACTTTTAGATTCTTTGACATTAATAAGTTCCTTGTTTAATAGTTCATCTTCCTTGTCATTATCTAAGATTTCTTGACTTTCAATTGCTTGGCTTTCAACTAAGTCATCATCTACCAAAGGTGATGTCTTAGAGGGAGGTGGACTTTCGTCAAATGTTACGTTTAACGATTCCTCGACTCTTAAGGTTTCTTTGTTTAAAACAATGTAAGCTTTACTACTTTGTGAATATCCAAGAAATACACCTTCATAAGACTTTGGGTCAAATTTGGTGAGATAATCCTTGGTGTTAAGAATGAAACATTTACTACCAAACACTCTAAAGTATCCTAATGTAGGCTTTTTACCTTTGTAAAGTTCATAAGGAGTTTTATTCAAAAATGGTCTAATTAGGACTCGATTTAGAATGTACGTTGATGTGTCTACGGCATTACACCAAAACTTTTGTGGAATATTGTAACACCCCAATCTTTCAGGTACTAAACTTGTAACAATTTCCTACAAGGGACTAAAGTTGCCAAAGTTTGAAACTTAATATTATAACTATACTTCATACTCAGGAAAGATGAAATTCCAGAAATCTCTCCCTCCCTCTACTGATACTTCACGACAAACTCACATCTCCCTCTTGTGATCTAGGGTTTTGATTCCAAGTTGATTTAGAGCAAGTTTGAAGCAAGATAATACCTTACCTAAGTCTAGAAACGCATAAATTAAGGTTTCCACAACTCAATTCGAGGTAAGGAACATATCTTAATTTGATGTTAGTATGTTATGGCTTCCTAGTTGTGGGTAAAGCCTAAAGTTCATCTCTTTATGCCATTTATGGGGTTATTGTAGAATTTTACATGATTATGTGAAATTATGATTTTTGAGAAATCACCAAGAACCCTAGTAATCATGTTTAAATGGTTAGAAAAGTGATGGGTACCTTATTAAGGTGCTATAACACCATTATGTGGTGTTAATTTCAGAAATTATGTTGGTGTGGTTATATAAGCCATAAACCAAACACCCCCTTATGGCTTATCTATCATTTTAGTACTTATTATGATAAGCTTAGTTATGTTCTAAATAAGCTCCATGTAATTTATGTGTTCCTAGGTTATAAGAGTTAGCCGGGGACATCTTTAAAGGAGCTCGTGTTCTATTCAAGTGTTTTTGAGGTGAGTAACATATTTTAGCATAGAAACGGGTCCTTGGTAACCCGTTAGTGTGCCACTTTAATTGTGGTATTCATGGTAAGATTCATGTATTATATTTGAGTTACAAGTTCATGGTGTTACAATTATACGTTATGTGCCTAAATGAATTACTTGTAGTATGTTTATATGTGAATTATGCTAGACGGGTCAAAACAGCCCCGAATGACCCGTTTGGGTTTAGTTATGTGATTTTAACTCTATTTCCACGATACTACTTGTATAGCGTCCTAAGTGGACGACACATGTTATTATGTCATGACATGCTCCGAAATGGAGCCTAGACATCCTTAGTGGATGACCGAGCCTTTATTAGTGTCTCGTCTCGTTAAATGGGACTTAGACATCCTTTGTGGATGATCAATGTGTATAAGCGGCTCAAAGTCATGGAATATATGACTTAGACGTCCTAAGTGGACAACTAGAACATTTTCAGTTATATTGAACCAATATGGGTTCACAACGTCCTTATTGGGCGACTAGTATATAATAACAATACGAAGCAACGATAGTATTATGCCATGTTATGATTAGTATCTTTTATATGTTATCTCACTAAGCTATTGCTTACGTTGCTTCGTTATGTTTATTATAGGTGAAGCTAGTGGTAGTGCAATCAAGGGTACGAAGACCGAGAACTAGACCCGGTGAAATACTTGGGTATGGAGCCTTTTTCCCTACACGCTCTCCTACCAAGAAACGCCCTAGGTTGTATGCTTTTGTGTACGAACATATAAACTCATGGTTATGTAATGATCAAGTAGTTAAGTAGTTCTTTATAGTTTTAAGGGTGTTTGGCATAGTGCCATTCTTGCCCATATTGACCCATTTTGATCATGTACGGGTCAAGGCGAATGATACATGTATTGTACAGTTTTTAGGTGTTAATATAAGTGTGATGTTATGCAAAAAAAAAAAAAAAAAAAAAAAAAAAAAATTTGCCTGGGCGTTTCAAGTTGGCATCAGAGCTGTGGTTTAAGGGATTTAGGTATCCACTGTAGATGGGTACTTAGACTTAAACCTAGGCTCTATGGGACCTATAGTATTAGATACGTTTTCGCATTATTATGTAGCATCAGTATTAGTATTAGCATACGTTTCCGCATTATTAGTGTAATATGGTATCGGTAAGAACTTGGTTATCTGATGGAATTATTACTACGTCTGGCCAACGTGGTAATAATCGCATCACATAACGGGAACTTACTGGTGTTATGTTACACTAAAGGAATGAATTACGAATCTTATAGTGAGTCTTATTATTCCCTTATCGTGCAATATGTTTAACTTTCAGCGTAGATATGGCTGAAAGACCTCCTGAAAGCTCTGAGTGGCCGACTCATGTAGACATACCAGAACAGGATGATCGGGAGCCAACCCCCGATCCACCAGAAACAGATGAGCATGATAATGCTCCTATTTCTGATGCTATGGCTAGACAGATCAGAGATATGATATCTCAAGAAGTAGCCAAGGCACAGGAAGCAGCTATACCATATTATACAGAACGTCTCAGTAAGATCATAGCTCAGGCTATCACAACAGAACTTGATCAGAAGCTGGCTGCACGAGTCGGTCTAACTAAGGAAGTTACTTATACTGACTTTTCAGCTTGTAAGCCCCCGACTTACTCGGGAGAACAGGATCCTTTTAAATGCCACAGATGGATCCAGGATGTTGAAGGGGCGTTTGCCACCAGCAAGGTCCCTGAGGATCGTTGGGTTAATTTTGTTATTAATCTCCTTCGCGATCGGGCTAAATCATGGTGGAATTGGACCCTTTCATCAAAAACACCAGAAATTGCTAGGAGTATGACTTGGAAGCAGTTCAAGGAATTACTCTTTCAGAACTTTGCTCCAGAGGCGGAACTTAATAAGATTCGCCGAGACTTCTTGGGTACTCACCAGACCACGGAGTCAGTACATGATTTCTCCATGACCTTCCTGGACAGAGCACATTTTCTGCCTGAATATGCTAATGATGAAAGGTTGCTTATGAAACATTATGTGGATATGCTTCGAAAAGATATCCGTCAGTTTATTTCAGCCAGGGATTGGAAAAACATGGATCAGCTCATGAATGCAGCCTTAGAGCGAGAACAAGAAACAAAGAAAGAGGAAGAGATTCCTCCTAAGAGAAAAATAGAGCAGGCTAGTTCGTCTCGAAAGAAAGTTAAGCCAAATGAGGCTTATCCTAGCATGGGGGGTAGGAGTTTTCCACTGTGTGCGAATTGTAAGAGGTATCACCCGGGGGAATGCCGTGCAGGTAGCCGGACCTGCTACAGTTGCGGTGAGCCTGGTCACATCAGTAAAGATTGTCCAAAACCAGCTCAGGTTTGCAGGAAATGCTATGATCCCAATCACACGACTGAGTCTTGTCCAAATGTCAGACCTCCTCCTCCGCGTCAACAAGAACCTAGGAGGAATACAGACAGGCGAGGGGCGCCATCTACTTCTAGACCTTCAGGAGCCCCTGGCTTTCCTACTACCCAAAGACCACATAGACCCCCAGCTCGTGTTCATCAGATGACCGTGGATGAAGCTAAGGAAACATACGACGTTGTGACAGGTACCTTCTTTGTGAATCTATTACCTGCTCGTGTGTTATTTGATTCTGGTGCAGATAGATCTTTTGTATCCGAAAGGTTCAGTCGGAGATTTTCTGTTCCAATTAGTCAGCTTAAGCCACCACTAGATGTGGAAGTAGCTAATAACAAAGTGATACGTGTAGTTGATGTCTTTCAGAACTGTGAAATAGAAATTGATAATGAAAAGTATCCGATCGACCTAATTCCTATCCCTATGGGAGAGCTTGATGTAGTTATTGGTATGGACTGGCTCGGCACAAATGAAGCCATCATTTTGTGTCATCATAAGCTAGTCCGACTCAGAACCCCAAGTGGGGGAGAAACAGTTATCTATGGTGAGCATAAAAAGGCTAACCTTGCTATTTGTACTTATGCTAGAACCAAGAAATACTTGGCACGTGGCTGTCAAGCCTATTTAGCTCATGTTGTTGATATTCAGAAACCCGTTCCAGACCTTAATAAAATTCCAGTTGTTAAGGAATTTCCTGATGTCTTTCCAGAGGAACTCCCAGGTCTACCGCTTGATAGACAAGTAGAGTTCCGCATTGATCTTATTCCAGGGAGTACCCCTATTGCTAAAACTCCCTACAGACTTGCTCCATCAGAAATGCAGGAACTCATGAAACAGTTACAAGAACTGCTAGACAAGGGCTTCATTCGCCCTAGTAGTTCCCCGTGGGGAGCACCAGTTCTTTTTGTTAAAAAGAAAGACGGTAGTATGCGAATGTGCATTGACTACCGAGAGCTCAATAAAGTTACCATCAAAAATCGTTATCCTCTTCCTAGGATTGATGATTTATTTGATCAGCTCCAGGGCGCAAGCTTCTTTTCAAAAATAGATCTTAGATCAGGATATCACCAGTTAAAAGTTCGGGAAGAGGACATCCCGAAAACAGCTTTCCGGACCAGGTATGGGCATTACGAGTTTACAGTTATGCCATTTGGCTTGACGAATGCCCCAGCAGCATTTATGGACCTGATGAATCGGGTCTGTCGTCCGATGTTAGATCAGTCAGTTATTGTTTTCATTGACGATATCCTAGTTTATTCCAAATCAGCTAGTGATCATGAAACCCACTTGCGCCAAGTCCTCAGTATGTTAAGACGAGAAAAGCTTTATGCTAAGTTCTCGAAGTGTGAGTTCTGGCTCCAAGAAGTTCAATTTCTCGGGCATGTTATAAACGGCGAAGGCATTAAAGTAGACCCAGCTAAAATTAGTGCCATCATGAATTGGGAGCGACCAAAAACTCCCACAGAAATTAGATCTTTTCTTGGACTCGCGGGTTACTACCGCCGTTTTATCCAAGATTTTGCAAAGATTGCTTCTTCGCTCACTGAGCTCACCCGCAAGAATGTGAAATTCGAGTGGGATGAGGATCAGGAACTCGCTTTTCAGACTCTTAAACAGAAGTTAAGTCAGGCTCCAGTCTTAGTATTGCCAGAAGGCAATGATGACCTTGAAGTTTATTGTGATGCATCAGCCAATGGCCTCGGCTGTGTTCTCATGCAGAGAGGCCGAGTCATAGCTTATGCTTCCAGGCAGCTCAAGAAACATGAGGAAGATTACCCCACTCATGATTTAGAGCTAGCAGCAGTAGTTTTTGCCTTAAAATTGTGGAGGCACTATCTTTATGGAGTAAAGATCAAGATCTTTACCGACCATAAAAGTCTCAAATACTTCTTTGATCAGCGTGACCTCAATATGAGGCAACGACGTTGGTTGGATCTAGTCAAAGATTATGATTGTGAAATTCTTTACCACCCGGGTAAGGCCAACGTTGTGGCAGATGCCTTAAGTCGAAAGACAAGGCATGATTCTCTACTAGTAAAATCACTTCAGATGGTGATTACTCCAGACTTTTATGAGAACATCAAAACAGTTCAGTTAGAAGCATGGGAGAACGGTGATGTAAATTCAGAACGACTCGTGGGTCAGGTGCACAACTTAGTTGTGGACTCACGAGGACTCAGAACACGCTTCGGTAGAATATGGATACCGAATAATAAAGAGCTCAAAAAGTTGTTGCTCGACGAGGCTCATAAGTCGAAATATTCCATTCACCCAGGTGCCACCAAGATGTATTATGATCTTAAACCAGATTATTGGTGGCCAGGTATGAAAAGAGATATTGTAAAATATGTCGAGCAGTGTCTTACTTGCCTTCAAGTTAAGACAGAACATCAGCAACCTTATGGTAAGCTACAACCTCTCGAGATTCCTGTCTCGAAATGGGAAAGGATCACTATGGATCTTATCACAAAATTACCCAAGACACCGCGTCAGTATGATGCAATATGGGTAATTGTAGATCGTTTAACAAAGAGTGCGATTTTCCTTCCTATTAAGGAATCGATGTCCTCAGAAGCTCTTGCGGAGTTGTATCTTCGCGAAGTAGTAGCTAGACATGGAGTACCAGTCTCTATAGTATCGGATAGAGATATCAGATTTACCTCTAGATTCTGGCAGAAATTCCAAGAGAATCTAGGTACTCGTGTCCATTTTAGTACGGCTTATCATCCGCAGACAGATGGTCAGAGTGAAAGGACCATTCAGACACTGGAAGATATGCTTCGAGCCTGCGCTATCGACTTCGGTGGTAGCTGGGATAAGTACTTAGCACTAGCAGAATTCTCTTATAATAACAGTTATCATTCCAGCATTAAGATGCCTCCATATGAGATGTTGTATGGAAGGAAGTGCCGAACTCCTATATGTTGGGGTGAAATCGGACAAAGAGAATTAGCTAGCTCAGATGTTGTTCAACAAACGAACGATAAGATTGATCAAATCAGAGAAAGGCTTAAGATGGCCCAGGATCGACAGAAGTCTTATGCAGACAAGAGGAGACGACCTATAGAATTTCAAGTTGGTGATCGTGTCATGCTGAAAGTTTCTCCCTGGAAAGGTGTTATCCGATTCAGGAAGCGTGGAAAGCTAGGACCACGTTACATTGGTCCATTCAGAATAATCGACAGAGTTGGAAAAGTAGCATACAGACTTGAGCTACCAGAAGAGTTTAACAGTATTCACAATACCTTCCACGTGTCTCAGTTACGAAAATGTCTTGCAGATGAGGCACATTATATCCCTCTAGCGGATATAACAGTTGATGAGAAACTTGGCTACGTTGAAGAGCCGGTAGAGATTCTTGACACCATGGTCAAGAAACTCAGAAAAAGAGAGGTCCTCCTTCTTAAGGTAAGATGGAAGCACAGAAAGGGGTCAGAGTGCACATGGGAACCAGAAGAGGATCTCATCAAATACTACCCGGCTTTTTATCAGGAATGGTTTGAGAGGACCCAAACCGAATAAGTGGGGGAGAGTTGTAACACCCCAATCTTTCAGGTACTAAACTTGTAACAATTTCCTACAAGGGACTAAAGTTGCCAAAGTTTGAAACTTAATATTATAACTATACTTCATACTCAGGAAAGATGAAATTCCAGAAATCTCTCCCTCCCTCTACTGATACTTCACGACAAACTCACATCTCCCTCTTGTGATCTAGGGTTTTGATTCCAAGTTGATTTAGAGCAAGTTTGAAGCAAGATAATACCTTACCTAAGTCTAGAAACGCATAAATTAAGGTTTCCACAACTCAATTCGAGGTAAGGAACATATCTTAATTTGATGTTAGTATGTTATGGCTTCCTAGTTGTGGGTAAAGCCTAAAGTTCATCTCTTTATGCCATTTATGGGGTTATTGTAGAATTTTACATGATTATGTGAAATTATGATTTTTGAGAAATCACCAAGAACCCTAGTAATCATGTTTAAATGGTTAGAAAAGTGATGGGTACCTTATTAAGGTGCTATAACACCATTATGTGGTGTTAATTTCAGAAATTATGTTGGTGTGGTTATATAAGCCATAAACCAAACACCCCCTTATGGCTTATCTATCATTTTAGTACTTATTATGATAAGCTTAGTTATGTTCTAAATAAGCTCCATGTAATTTATGTGTTCCTAGGTTATAAGAGTTAGCCGGGGACATCTTTAAAGGAGCTCGTGTTCTATTCAAGTGTTTTTGAGGTGAGTAACATATTTTAGCATAGAAACGGGTCCTTGGTAACCCGTTAGTGTGCCACTTTAATTGTGGTATTCATGGTAAGATTCATGTATTATATTTGAGTTACAAGTTCATGGTGTTACAATTATACGTTATGTGCCTAAATGAATTACTTGTAGTATGTTTATATGTGAATTATGCTAGACGGGTCAAAACAGCCCCGAATGACCCGTTTGGGTTTAGTTATGTGATTTTAACTCTATTTCCACGATACTACTTGTATAGCGTCCTAAGTGGACGACACATGTTATTATGTCATGACATGCTCCGAAATGGAGCCTAGACATCCTTAGTGGATGACCGAGCCTTTATTAGTGTCTCGTCTCGTTAAATGGGACTTAGACATCCTTTGTGGATGATCAATGTGTATAAGCGGCTCAAAGTCATGGAATATATGACTTAGACGTCCTAAGTGGACAACTAGAACATTTTCAGTTATATTGAACCAATATGGGTTCACAACGTCCTTATTGGGCGACTAGTATATAATAACAATACGAAGCAACGATAGTATTATGCCATGTTATGATTAGTATCTTTTATATGTTATCTCACTAAGCTATTGCTTACGTTGCTTCGTTATGTTTATTATAGGTGAAGCTAGTGGTAGTGCAATCAAGGGTACGAAGACCGAGAACTAGACCCGGTGAAATACTTGGGTATGGAGCCTTTTTCCCTACACGCTCTCCTACCAAGAAACGCCCTAGGTTGTATGCTTTTGTGTACGAACATATAAACTCATGGTTATGTAATGATCAAGTAGTTAAGTAGTTCTTTATAGTTTTAAGGGTGTTTGGCATAGTGCCATTCTTGCCCATATTGACCCATTTTGATCATGTACGGGTCAAGGCGAATGATACATGTATTGTACAGTTTTTAGGTGTTAATATAAGTGTGATGTTATGCTAAAAAAAAAAAAAAAAAAAAAAAAAAAAAAAAAAAAAAAAAAAAAATTTGCCTGGGCGTTTCAAATATTTTGTTCATTACGCATTGTTCTACTCATCTCTTGTAATGTCCGATTTTTACGTTCTACTACACCATTAGATTGAGGAGTACGTGGAGCCGAAAAGTTATGAGTAATTCCATTATTATCACAAAATTTTCCAAATTGAAATTCATTATCAAATTCACGACCGTGATCCGTTCTAATAGACACAATATTAGACCCTACTTGATTTTGAATTTTCTTACTTAGAATCTCAAATTTATCAAAAGCTTCATTTTTACTTTTCAAAAATTTTGTCCAAGTATAACGTGAGTAATCATCTACTATGACCAAAGTGTAGAAGTTACCTCCATAACTTTGTATAGCGGATGGACCAAATAAATCCATATGTAAAAGTTCTAGACACCTAGATGTAGAAACCAAGTTTTTAGCCTTATGGCTACTATGGACTTGTTTACCGACTTTGCAAGCATCACAAAAGTGTTGGTCATATTTCAACTTGGGAAGGTTTCGAACTAAGTCTTTGGCAGAGAGGTTTTGGATAAGTCTCATGTTAGCATGTCCTAAACGTCTATGTCATAAAGTTGAAGATTCATCTAATGTGGTAAGACAAAGTTTGTCTCTAGATGTAGAATCCAACTTCATGACGTATACATTGTTCTTAAGGACACCTTTGGCTATGGTTATACCATCTTTAAGTATTTTACTACCGTTCTCACTAAAAAGAACATTATACTTATTACGACAAAGTTGACCAATACTAAGGAGATTAAATCCTAAGTTATCAACATGAGCAACATCATCTATAGAAAGGGAGTCATGAGAGATTGTACCTTTTCCGATGATTTTGCTCCTAGCATTACTACCAAACGTAACATTACCTCTATCACATTTGTGATATGTAGAGAAGAGGCTTTTATTACCCGTCATGTGCCTTGAACAACCGCTATCTTTGATCCATTCATCCGGATCCAAACAAACTTTGAGGCACACCTATTTTATGAAAAACACTCAAACATTTGGTCCCCAATTTCTCATGGGTCCATTTTGGTTAAGCATACCATTAATTTGTCCCAAATATGAAAATAGAGCATAAGGGTTCCATGGCATGTAATTTGAGGTTTGGTAATGTCCAGGAGTGTTTTGGTTCCAAACATGTTGGTAGTTTGGTCGAGCATTGAAGTTGCTCTTTGGAAAGGGGCGTTTGGGAATTGGAGTCTTAGGTCTTGGTTGAGTAGTCTTAGCTCTAAATTCATTTTTACTAAGTCCTACTCCAGTTTTAAAGGCAGGTTTGGTTCCATTTTTATATGTAACTTTAACAAATTTAGAACGATCCGATGTGGATGGAGTTACTGCTGCAGCAGACCTGGCGGAACCCTCGGGGCCAACGGGCGGAACCCTATTTTGGGTTCCGTCTGGTACGCGAGCTGCTGTAGCAGTTTTGTTTGTTTCATGTGTGTTCGTTTCTTGTTTCGTTTGACCCTTAATGATTTCTACTTTCCTGAAACCTAGACCTGTTTTATCAAAAGGTGACTTTTGGAGTTTCATAATTTCATCCGCACATGAAATGCTCTTATCGAACTTTTTGAACTTTGTGGTTTGTTTGATTAGATCATTTTGAGTTATTTTAAGTTTCTCAACTTCAAGTTTAAGTTCCTCACATGATTTGCATGAGGTGTCAATACCTTTACTCTTTTCTAATCTCTTAGCTTTTTCTTTTAACTCATAAACTTCATTTTCTAAAAACTCCTTTTTAGTTTTCAAAAATTTATTTTTGTTTATGATTTTTAAGCTTAGCTCACAAAGTTTGTTATATTCATTTTGTAAAGTGTCATCATCAATAGAGGAGTAAGATGAGTCGGAGAGTACCTCATTTGAGTTGTGAGCCATGAGAGCAATATCATCGTTCTTTGGCTCATCATCATCTCCTTCATAGTCACTCCAAGCACCACCCACAAAAGCTTGTTGAGGCTTGCTCTTGGGAGGTTTTGGACATTCTCCTACAAGATGACTTGTGTCTCCACACCTATAACATTTTCGTTCAACTTTTCCTTTTCGATCATCACGATCTTTCCGGAAGGTTTTCTTGTCATCTTTAGGTTGTCTTACAAACTTCCCTCGCCTACGAAAGAACTTCTTGAAGTCTCTCACGGCCATAGCATATTCCTCATCATCACTATCCAAAGTAGATTCTTCATCATCACTTGATTGGACTCTAGCTTTCAAGGCAATGGACTTAACTTTTTCTTTCTTGCCTCTAACTAGTTCCGAATCTTTTTCCATCACCATTTCATGAACTTTGAGGTTTCCAATTAGCTCATCAAGTGACATGCTTGAAAGATCTTTGGATTCTTCAATTGCCGTCACTTTTGCTCTCCACTTCGGATGGAGTGCTCTAAGAAATTTCCTGACAAAGTTCTTACTACAAAAAGATTCATCAAGTGCTTTAAGTGAAGTAATAATAGTGTTAAACCTAGCAAAAGCATTATCAATAATCTCATCTTCGGAAATAACAAATTGTTCATATTGTTGAACAAGAAGATCAATTTTGTTATCTTTAACTTGTGAGTTTCCTTGATGAGTGACAATTAAAGATTGCCAAATATCTTTGGCGGTTTTACACAAAAAGACTCTTTCATATTCTTTCTTAGGCAAAGCGTTGTAAAGCATCATTTTAGCTTCATTATTTTTACCTATCAATTTCTTTTGATCATCATCTTTAATGTTAGTAACTATATTATCACCATCAACAATTATATACCATAAATCTATATCTTTAGATTTCACGTAAGTTTCAAAACGGTTTTTCCAATAGATAAAACCATTTGCTTCAAAGAGTGGTGGTCTTTGCATAGATTGCCCTTCTTTGTAATTTTCAAAATCCATGGATCGTTTCAAGTTTTAAAACACAATATATTTTAAAAGCTTGAGTAACGTAGCTCTTGATGCCAATTGTGGAAAACTAGAAGGGGGGTTGAATAGTTTTAGCGTTCTAAAATCTTTTTAACTTGTTTAATTAGCTTTGAAACTTTCCGTTTGATCAAAGATATATGCACAAACACAATATATATAACATGCAAGTAAAGGAAAGAAACGATACACGAGTATTTATCGTGGTTCGGCTACAAGGACTCTTTTTCCTTGCCCTACGTCCACGCCCCGAGTATCTAACTCGAGAGTTTCTTTCACTAGTCAACAAGCTCCTTTCACCGGCGGAGAAAACCTTACACGTCGCTTATACTTTTACCGACACAAAGCTAAATGTCGAGTTCTTTTACAAGGGCACAACCACTCCTGTTTAGTTCTTTTACTAGGGTACAACAACTCCCAACACTCTTTGTATTTTGAGGACTAAAATACTAACCATTCACTTCAGAATATACACAAATAAATGACGCGTAAACAACACGAGTTTACACAATACTAAGCTACCAAGTCTTGCAACGTTGTGTTAGAAACTTGTAACTTTAGACGACCTTGTGAGCTTCTTTGCTACAAAAGGAAACTTCACATTTACAATGTTAAGAGGTTAGAAGAAAAGGATCAGTGTGTGTGTAAAATATGTGCTCAAGAGGTTAGCCAAAAATCAAGTTATGGCTTGGTATTTATAACACAACAAACTGTGTGCTCGGCGGATCAGGCGGAACCCTCAAATGGGTTCCGCCCGTGTACCCCCAGGGTACCGCCGGGTCTGCAGTAGGTTTTTGCAATTACTCTTCAAACCAAACAAGGTCTTGTCTCATAACTTCTATCAACCAAACAATGTCACATCACTTAAAGTAAGTCAAACATGATACTTGCAAGCAACATGAAAGCAAGTCAAACACATAACTTGCCATAAATACATAATGACAAAACTTGCCATAAATGTGATGTGACTATTTCTAATTTAAGAAATAAACTTGTGTTATGTTTTATGAAATGTAAAATGTAGCAAAAGTCTTGTTTATGCAAGTCTTAAAAACTAAGAATATGTTTTTCTTAAAACTAAAGTTTACATTTTGTCGTTAACAAAACTTAGCGAAGATCGTAAAATATAAATAACGTTTTTAGGCGATATTTGTATTAACAGTGTCTTCATATCAAAACTATACATATTGTGTTGTCTAGGGACTTTCAAGAGTATCTGACTGATTGGTCCCAAACGGTCAACTAAGTTGAACAGGTGATGGTCAACCAAGTCAAACGTCTAAAACCAACTAACCAAGGAGTACAGTGTATTCCCGGGTCGTTATGTCCCAGCGAGGTAAGCAATTGTATTCAAAAACGTTTAAAGTGATCGGGTGATTTATCAGGAGGATCAGGAATTTGATTATTATGATTAAACTACGAGATTATGATTGAGAATGGCTTAGAAACACTATTGGAACAATTACTGATAATCAGATAACCTAGAAACGTGAGTTAAACCTAAAACGCGCGTTTGAATTTAAAATAAACGCGAACGCGCAAAATAAAAAGTGAAACGTGAGCAAATAAAGTCCTAAGAACGTGAAAATTATATTTTTACAATCCTAATGTTATAAGAAAATTTTTGGAAAATTAAAATTATTTTTACCACTATTTAATTAATTACTATTTATTAATTACTTTTTAATTAACTAAATTATACTAATTATTAATTAATTATGAAAATTAACTAGAAAAATTAAAATTAAATTTTGAAAAATCTAAAATATTATAAAACTAATTTTAAAACAGAAAACCTATTTTTTCTACTTTTTAATTATTAATTATTAATTAAAACTAATTATTTAATTAATTTAAACTAAATTAAATTATAAAAAAAATACTAAATGACCAAGGAAAAATCTGAAAAAATTCCTAAAATTATTTTAACTAAAAAGGAACCTTAGAAAAATTTAAAAATGATAAATGCTTATAAATAAGCAGAAAATAAGCCAAAAGGGCTTAAATAGAAGCTATCACTTAACTTATTTTTGTCTTTTTCTTAATTTTCTTTTACACAACTAATTTACAACTAAAAATAAGCACTTTTTGTAAAGGGACTTTTTATGAAACTCAGAAATAAGTTGTGTGCATACAAATAAACCAAACAATGAGCTTATAGCTTGATTGTGAGGTTTTAAGCTCCAATAAGCTTTGAAACAAGCTACACAGTGTACTCAGGCCAAATAATAAGCTACTAACAACTTATGTGCTCTTGGAAGAAGCTAAAATGACAAGCACATTCAACTGAATAACCCAAATAACCAAATAAGCAGTTCCAAAACCACTCAGATGCAAACAGGCCAACAAGGGTCTTTTTGGACCTCTGTGGGATCCACAGAGGTGAAAGAAGGTTCAAATAAGCAATTGACCTGTCAAGGGTGGCTAGCAGGGTACAAAATAAGCCAACAAGCTCTGCTTATTGCTTATTAATAAGCTTTGTGTGAGCTTGGAACTTAGGTTCAAAACCTGAGTGATCAGTATGGGGGTCTTGGACAGGCCTCAGAAAAAGCTCAAATAAGTTAAGCAAGAATGAGCCAATGGGTAAAATAAGCTCAGGAGTCAAAAGCTGAGCTGTTCAGCTCTTCAAAAAGCCCAAGGGCTAGGGGTGGGGTCCACTATCAATGCTCTGTGTGAGCTTGTGAAAGATGGGTCAAATCTGAAAACCTAATATGGTTCCTAAGACAGGTGAGGTTTAAGGCCAAATAAGACAATAAGCAAATAAGCCAATTGGTGAAATAAGCTCAAAACTAACAAGCCCTACTCACAAGCTTTCTAAAAAAACTAAATAACTAGGGTGGGGTCGACAAGGTGTGATCACAACAAGCTCAAAAGAAAAGGTCACAAGGACTGGTGCAGGGGAACTAGCTTTCCCTGCAGCCCTAATCAAGCTCAAACACAAGCCACAGAAAAAATAACAAAATTAAGCTGACCATGAGTCCTTATATTTTAGCTGGGATATTTTTATCTCAGAAAATTTCAAGTGCTGATTCCACTCTCAAAAATCAGGAAAATTCATGCTAAAACTGTCTTTTTTCTAAAAACATGCAATTTGACTTTTTACTTTTTTGTACCACAGTTGACTATTTTGAGTTTCTAATGAACCTAGATGACTTAATAAGTTATAATAAGCTAAAATACAACTAATTTAAACAACCCTAACAACTTATGTGACTGTCTATGTGTTTGTGCAATTCAAACTCTCAACAGTGACTGAGAATGAGAGGCTTAAAGGTAAATTTGACTTTTACAACTATGACCTAAGGTTTTATAGACTAATCTGAGCTAATAAGGATTAGTGAGCATGTTTCAACCAATACAAGCAACAAAAACAAACAGCAACTCCTGTGAACATGCAAATCCAAACACCCTCTTAAAAAATTGATTTTGAGATTTTCAAAATCCTTGGTTGATTCAAGCTATGCAACAGATCCACATTATTAGATTAAGATGCAGTGAACCTTTTTTTAACACAGAAGCATTACAATTAACCACAATAACTTGAGAACCCATATGAAACTAATTTGACAGTGAAAAAAGAAAATGTGTGCACTATGAGATATATTCAACAAACACCAATTCTTACACAACAATATTACTTAACTACTCTTAAGAAATACATAAACACAAGATTAACACCTAACTCATCACATACATAGTAACTTGCAAAATTAAGAAAAATATCTTACAAGGAGCCTTTCCATGCTGAAATCATGAACCAAGAACCAAGGACTTTCCTAACAGTTCCCCATAGAACCTCTAAACCAGGACCATCCTTTATTTATCATGCTCCAAGCTTCATCTTTCATCTACATTGATTTTTGAATTTCTAGCCATTTATTTAGTATTTTTTTTGTATTTTTAGTTTTTTGATGTGAAACAAGGTTTTATGCCTACTGAGCTTACAAAAGCTTATAAGTGACTTAATTTGAGCTTGATGGAACAGTTTAAACAACTTCTAACATAATAGGGAGTAACATGAGATTTGAACTTGAAAATGCCAATCCTGAATTATATAAAAATAACTTGGAATTAAGGTCAAAGAGACTTGATATTACACTAAAATAATTGATTACAACCTTTTTAAACTGAGTTTAACAATTAGGAAATGAAAAATACATTAATTCGACATAAAAATATATAATTAAGCTAAAATTCTACTAACTCCTTTCCCTGGTGCATCTCTTCCCTTTTATATTGAAAGATTAGGGTTTAGGGCACCCCTTTGTCTTTTCTCAGCTTGATGTTGGACCACAGGATCATGGGATTAAATCTTGGCCATTCAAAACTTTTTGGCGCCAAGACTATCTTGGCGTTTTCTTCTTATTATTGAAGCCAGAGGTGTGATATTGGAGTTTTGTGTTTGTTTAAATAGGCAAGGGGGGGGGGGGGTTGAGTATTGCAGAGGTGAAGGTAGTATAGGGGTGATGATGGGATGTTTGGTTGGTAGCAGGTGAGTGGAGGGTGAGGTGGAGGGGACGGGTCAAAGAAGGTAAAAGGTTGGGGGATATAATATTTAAAACGGGAGGGAGTGAGCTGGTGATGGCTTTGGGCTTGGTTTGGGCCTGGGAGGGTGTTGGGTGGATTGGATTGGGGTGGGATTTAGATTAAGGGAATAATAACATTAGGTCCGGTTTGGTTTGTAGAAATTACAAGGACCATATTTGCAATTCTCTGAAAATTTAGGGACCCAATCTGCCATTTTCCAAACTTGCTTCAAGGACCAATTTTTGACACATGTGCATAGTACAAGGGCAAGATTTGATATTTTCCAATTTTTAAATATCCGGGGAATACATTTGCCAATTTTCAAACTGCAGGGACCAAATGTGTAATTTTTTCAAACTTTTTACCCAAGGATCAAATTTGATAAATTTTGACTTTTAAATGCCTTGGGTTGACTTTTCTTTCATTTTAAACCTTCAGGGACTAGTTTTGTCAATATTTGAAACTTGAGGGACTGAAACTGCCAATTATGCAAACTTTGTTCGTTTTTCATTTGTTTTTAAACATTTTGCATCTAAAACATGTAAAACACAATTCCTAGAATAATTTCTGTATTTTGATGCATTTCTGAGTGTTTTTGGATGTTTTGGCAGATCAGATACGATAAAAATGATGAGTATTTACACACTCATCAATCCCCCACACTAAACTATTGCTAGTCCCTAGCAATCTTTTGAGAAAAACTGAATGGATTTGAAACTCTTTACCAAAAGCCATCACTTCTGGAGTAGCCAGATGTATCGATTCAAGTAAGAATGATGGTCCACCTGATAACCATGTGATTTTGAGCAAACCACCAGTTGTCAACGAGTTTGATTTGTCTTTACCAAAAGCCGTTTGCTTCTGGACTAGCCAACTCTTGATGGAATAGTCAACATCTTGGTGAGCTGATTACCAATTATGGTTTTTCCACTGCCTTTACCACAAGCCATAATCTTGCGGGCTAGCCAACTCTTTCACTTTTTAGGATATGGCGAGTTGAGATACCATACAATTTTGGGCAAATTACAAGCCATAAACGGATTTGATATATCTTTACCAAGAGCCATTTGCTCCTGGATTAGCCAATCCTTTTGTCATTTAGACATGGCGGACTGATAACCACAAAAATTTTGAAATTAGTGAAAAATTTTTGAAAATTTTGGGCCAAAAACGGGGGTTCTAGAGGATATAATGTGATAAAATTCGCTAGAATTCCCCCCCCCCACACTTACAATTGAATATTGTCCTCAATATTCAAAGTCCCGGTTATTATGCCGACTCTTTGAACGTAAAAAGATAATATTATAAGTTAACTGTGGGAATATCATTTTGCATTTTTCACTTTATTTATCTGTACATACAATCACACTTAGCTTTAATAGTGTTTTAAGAATCAATACAAAGCTTAGAACATTGATGAGGTGAAAAATGAACCACTTTTAGGGGGTCATTTAAGCCCGGAATTGAATTTATTTGATCAAATATTGCCCTAAATCGTTCCTTTTGTGATTTTAGGTACTTTGGGAGTGAAATCTGGAAAAGGAAGCAATTCAGACGTTTTTGGAGCATAAAAGTGAAGAAAACGCCAAAGTCTTAATTTTCCTTGCTGGGAACAGTAGGTGACGGCGTCAAGAAGTATTTTCTGACGGCGTCAAGAGTAAAATTCCATGACGACCCAGTACAGATTTAATGGCGTCAAAAGAAAGGGCGTCAAGAGTAAAATGCATGACGGCCTGGAAAATGCTAACACATGACGGCGTCAGAAGTAGATCAAGGCAGTCCGAGAAGAGTTTTGGCGGCGAGGTGACGGCGTCACAAGCTTTGTCTTGACGCCGTCAGACCCTATTTCCTATATATATTTTTCTAATTTTTACACATAAAAGAGAGAAGTTTTGGAGAAACCCTAAGTACGAACTTGGTGCGAGTTTTACAGGTTTTTCAAGGGTTCTAAGCCCTTGATACCTTTCATGTGTAATTGAGATAAGTATTCTTTTAATTCAATCAATATGTCTATGTGTTGGTTGCCTATATCTTGTTCTTGTCTTAATTCCATCATGCTAGGCTAGATCTATCTTGTGTTTGCTTGGATCTAATGAAACCTAAATGTTAATTATGTGTTGATTACTTGTTTATAATTGTTTTGGATGAATGAATTTGATATTAGGCTTAAGAAAACTGGCAGATCTCCAAATGGTAACATGCTTGAACGTCTTAGGAAACATGAACCGATGTGCACTAGGTCTTTATTGGTTGTATTTAATGCATGAGCCACTGTTTATAATCCCTATGGTTGTGCTGGGCATGGCATAGGAGGAGATAAGAGCTCATAGAATTGGGGAGTTAAGTGCGCCACCCCATGAATGGTATTAAGGAATACAATCCGTCATCCATGCAACTATAACAAGTAATTAACATGTAAAAGATGTCTAGGGAGTAGTGAAATCTAAGTAAACACATTTTCTCCACTTATTGCTCACAACCTTAGTATAATTTAGTTTATTTTCATTTCTAGTATTTTATTTTGATTGCATCTTTAGTATTGGGTTAGTTGACTAGCAACTAATTCCGCCCAAATCCTTCAAACCCGAGATTTTTACTTGCTTTCTAAAAAAAATATAAAAATACAAAAAGAATCATCTCTCACCTTTAGAACTAGTATTTAGGTTTTCTAATCCTAGCGACACTATTCCTAGCTGAACGATCAATCCCCCGGTACTTGTCACTATACTATACTACAACGATCAGGTACACTGCCTGGTGGGGGTTGTAAGCTTCTCAAGATCCCTTGAGAGGTAAAGCCTGGTGCGATTCCCACGTATCAAGTTTTTGGCGCCGCAGCCTGGGGAATAGTTATTGTCTAGGTTAGAATCTCTTTTTATTAGGTCTACTTGCTAGATTCCTTTCTAGTAAGATTTTATTTTTATTTTTAGGTCTTCTTTAGTCTATCTTATTTATTTGTGTTTTTGTTCATAACTTTTCACCACCCGACATCATGGACAACGGGAACATCTTTGAACCCGTCATCCCACCACAACAAAACCCACCACTAGAACCCCTTAGGCCCCGAACCTTAGGAGAGTATTCCCGACCCAGCCACCAAGGCTACCGAAACACCATTGAGCTCACCGGAGCCAATGTGACCCCCTTGCGATCCGACACCATCCAGTTGGTGCAAAGCGGATATGCATTCCATGGACTTGGAGCCAACATCTTAAGGACTTCCTCAAAATCGTAGATTCCATAGACCTAGATGTTGCAACTAGAGAGACAACCCGATTACGCCTATTCCAATTCTCTCTACGGGATCAAGCTAGTCAATGGCTTGAGCGTTTACCCGCGGGATCCATCACCACATGGGATGATCTCACCACTCGTTTCCTTGCTCAATTTTTCCCACCGGGGAGAACTACTAAGCTTAGAAATGACATCTTGATGTTCCAACAACGTCAAAATGAATCTCTTTATGAAGCATGGACTCGTTTCAAGGACTTACTCCAAAAAGTCCCTCATCATGGCATAGATCTTTGGCTCCAAGTCCAAATTTTTTACGACCATATCGATCTCTCCACGAGGCGAGCCATTGACCAATCGGCCGGTGGTAAGCTACATGATCTAAGTGCGGAACAATCATGGGAACTCATAGAAGATCTTGCTCTCTATGACAACGAAAGTTGGAATGATCCCCGTGATTTGAACAAAACGGTCAAGGCAATATCTTTGCCTTCGAACAATTCTAGCACTCCCGACCGTAGGATCATGGAACTTGAGGACCAAGTCAAGTTTCTCATGAAATCTTACGAAGCTCCTAAACCTTCAAGCCAAGTGAACAAAATCACTTCTTCATGTGAATTATGTAGTGGTCCCCACGACACTCGTGATTGTGTGGAACTCCCCGGAACAGCTTTTGCGGACTACGCATCCACGCGTACCGACGAAGCGGGAGATAAGTGGTACACTTTCAAGCCCGAGCCCAACACTTACAGTGATTCATACAACCCCTCTTGGAAAAATCACCCAAACCTTAGGTGGAAACAAAATCAACCCAATTCTTCCAATCCGCCTAATCGTTACCAACCAAACGGTCCACCCTCTAACCGTACTTTCAACAACAATCCTTCTAACAACTATGGTAGTACCAATAATCTTGAAGGATTGATGTCAAAGTTTATGGCATCTCAAGAGGCTCGTATAGCTAGGTTTGAACCGAATTCAACCAACAACAAACGGAGATGACCAACAAGATTGACAACTTGTTGAAAGCCCTCAACAACCAAGCGTTAATCACACCTAGGAAAGACACTAGGGACACCAATAACGGAATCCAAATTAAGGATCCCTCATCATCCAAACATGTCCACTTTGTCAATGTTGTCACCATTAAGCCAATAGATAAGGAGATAGAAGAGAGTGACAAGGATAAAGTTAGAGTAGAAGCCGAGACTAAGGATGAGAGTAGGGAAGTTGAGGTTAATAGGAGAGAGGAATTAGAGGAGGTAGAGCCTATAGAAAAATACTTTGATAAGTTGCCCACCAAGGAAGAACGGGAATACCATAAGGATTTATTCGATAGTCCCGAGAGACCATATATCCTTGGCACCCCCTTATCAAAATGGGAGACCCCTCTAACATTAACATAGCATGCAATATCGGGCACATGCATATATGGAAAGCTTACATCGACCCTAGATCCCCCGTGAACCTCATGACTAGGACTTATTACAATTGGGTGATGAAGAAGCAACTTAATTTTAGGATGATGCCTAATAAGAATCTGATAAGTAATTTTGCAGGAAGAGTGAAGGGATTGCATGCGATTATAGGGAATCTCACCTATGAGATCAATTTTATGATAGTTGAAGACACTCGTCCGGTGATAGATGCTTGCCTAAGCCAAATAATATTTGGAAAACCATTTGTTGAGGCCACTAGGATGAGTTATGATTCGACTTTAGGGATAGTTAGATTCAAGGAAGAGAATGATGAGGTTGCCTATCAAATGCCATACAAGATTGAGCAATACCGCCTTCTCTCTAATTTCGAAAAGGAACACAAGCAAGCGGCTTATTATAGGAACGAGGAGGATAGACGTAGAGGAGTAGAGTATGTAAAGAATAGGATGCTTGGTTTCTACAAAGAATGCTTGCAACTAGGAACGGAATACGAAACTGGTTTAGAAGACGACCTACAGAGTGGAACCAATGATGAGGTCACGTAGTAACCCATGACCTTGAGTCTAGCTACAAGACTCGTAAATAAAGAAAAGCGCTTCTTGGGAGGCAACCCATGTTTTGTGTGATTTTATTTTGTTTGTTTGTTATTTGCTTCCATATGCATGCTTTGTTTTTATTGTTGGTTGATCATGTTTCTAAATTAAATAGTGGAAATACTTTACTTTGTTGTTTTGTCCTAGTCTTAACTCCACCTAAAAGTATTTTTGCAAAAGATAAGTGTAAGGGGAAACCCCAAATATGTTTTTAAGAAACAAACCGATCATGATTCTCCACAATATTAAATGAACATGTGTATTCGTATTTGTTAGAGTCAAATGCTTGTATTGAGTCATAATGAAGTTTTGCAGGATTTTCCAGGAAGTAGGACCAAGTTTTTCCAGAAATTTTCCGGAAACTTAACATAAGAATTTCTGCAGGTCACTTCTGACGGCGTCACGAGTTAACTCTTGACGGCGTCACGTGTAAAAATCTGGAAATTTTACCGGTTTTGTTTTTCTAACGGAGTCTTATGGTTTTTTGTGAATTATTAAGTTTTATAATCTCCAGGAGATCTGCAAACTCCATTCCACAAGCATTATATCTTATTTTGTTTTCTAGGATTTAGAAACTTATATAGGATGCCGCCGATTTTACGCGAGGTTGTTTTGTCTATTTTCTCAAGATTTACAGGTTATGTATGACAAGAAGATGATTTACACTCTGGAAGGGAAGCTTTGATTGTTCATTTTCTTGGAGGAAGATTTAACCTGGCCACCTTATTATCCATACCGAGCGAATCAGGGGAGTATTTGATTTCATTCTTTTTACTTTTTAACTTTTACATTCTTTACTTGAACACTGGGGACAATGTTCATCCTAAGTGTAAGGGCAGGGTAAAAAAGATGATACCTTACATATGCACTTTCGCTTGAGTTTGTTTTGTTTAATAGTAGATGTGTAATAAAACTATGAGAAATACTTGTTAGTGCAATTTTAGCGCCAAATTTAAAATTTTTTACAACATTTAGGAGTGAAACTTTAGCCATAGCAAGCGTCTCATGGATAGGAGATTGTATGACTAGCACATAACCGTATATTCAGAAAAATTTTCCACCCAAATATGTGAGTTTCGCCGTTAGATTTGATAGGAAAAGCATTCATTATTAGTGCTTATGAGTGTACCGGTAGCTTTTAGATTCTAGAACTTGCGTTAGTGATGCATCCCGAGACCGCTAGTGAGACTACATTCGTGTGGTAGGATTTACTACATGATAAGAGGCATTAGGATCACCCTTGTGTTAAACCCGTATCATAATTACTTGACCATTTAAGTCATATTACTTGGCTAGTTAAGTCAACTAATTTTCCCACACCCTTAGCGTTGTACTCATTTTTAGTACACGAAACCCCTAGTACACCCCTCCGAGCCTATCTTTTTGTTTCTAAGTTTAAGCATTTTACTTAAAGGAAGAATTTGTTACACCCCACTTAAATGTACACCCAAATCGCCTTAGCCTTCCGTGTATGCGCTCATTTTTAGTGCATTATTGTTATTTGTTAAACCCTAAGTTAACTATCTAATTGATTACATGGTTGCTAAGTCGAGTCATATCCTTGTACATATTGTTTTGGGACGATTGGGACTCATGGGTAAAGTACTTATTTTATGGAGTAATGGGGAAGAACATCATTTATTACCCCCATATGTACGTTAATCTTAAAAGTGCTCCAAGTGTTGTGATTTTCTTAATTCGAGTCATTAGATTAGTTTATTGTAAAGTATGTAAAAATTCAAGTGTAAGGGGAATGTTCATCCCCTATGATGTATTATTTTGGATGGTAGGGTAAGAGTGTATGCAAAAAAAAAAAAAAAAAAAAAAAAAAAAAAAAAATCGAAAAAATCAAGAAAAAGAAAAAAAAATAGAAAAAGGAAAAAGAGAAAAAGCATACGGACTACCATCCCGTTTCATTCTATGTTTATTTTATGTTTTTGTTATTTTTCATTTATTAGCTTAAGTCGAGTCTAGTCTTGGCTTAGCAACGCCATATTGTACATGTAATTAACCAAGATTGTTAACTCGCCACCAGTAAAACTTCCTTTATCCAACAAAACCGTGTATTTCGTATCCCTACACCTAACGTTACAACCCTTTAAAAGACCTCGTTGATAGTTTATCCTAGGTGCTTACGCCATGTGGTGGAGGTTTGATCCTTTCCCAAGCCTATGGTAATCTATTTTGCTATGACAGGTAGTGAGAAATATCTTCCGTTTCCATATTGTAATTTATACTTTATTACACCCGAGAGATGTGAGTATCTAAACACTATTTGTGAGGTGCTAGTGTATGACCTCCGTGCTTGTCTATTGGTCTTTAGTGGAACGATTATTTGTTGTAATTACTTTTATATTAGTGTTAAATGACCCGTAACTTGTCTTTTGAGTAGAATAAAAGCGCATTTGCTTGAGGACAAGCAAATCTCAAGTGTAAGGGTATATGATGAGGCGAAAAATGAACCACTTTTAGGAGGTCATTTAAGCCCGGAATTGAATTTATTTGATCAAATATTGCCCTAAATCGTTCCTTTTGTGATTTTAGGTACTTTGGGAGTGAAATCTGGATAAGGAAGCAATTCGGACGTTTTTGGAGCATAAAAGTGAAGAAAACGCCAAAGTCTTAATTTTCCTTGCTGGGAACAGTAGGTGACGGCGTCAAGAAGTAATCTCTGACGGCGTCAAGAGTAAAATTCCATGACGACCCAGTACAGATTTGACGGCGTCACAAGAAAGGGCGTCAAGAGTAAAATGCATGACGGCCTGGAAAATGCTAACACATGACGGCGTCAGAAGTAGATCAAGGCAGTCTGAGAAGAGTTTTGGCGGCGAGGTGACGGCGTCACAAGCTTTGTCTTAACGCCGTCAGACCCTATTTCCTATATATAGTTTTCTAATTTTTACACATAAAAGAGAGAAGTTTTGGAGAAACCCTAAGTACGAACTTGGTGCGAATTTTACAGGTTTTTCAAGGGTTCTAAGCCCTTGATACCTTTCATGTGTAATTGAGATAAGTATTCTTTTAATTCAATCAATATGTCTATGTGTTGGTTGCCTATATCTTGTTCTTGTCTTAATTTCATCATGCTAGGCTAGATCTATCTTGTGTTTGCTTGGATCTAATGAAACCTAGATGTTAATTATGTGTTGATTACTTGTTTATAATTGTTTTGGATGAATGAATTTGATGTTAGGCTTAAGAAAACTGGCAGATCTCCAAATGGTAACATGCTTGAACGTCTTAGGAAACATGAACCGATGTGCACTAGGTCTTTATTGGTTGTATTTAATGCATGAGCCACTGTTTATAATCCCTATGGTTGTGCTGGGCATGGCATAGGAGGAGATAAGAGCTCATAGAATTGGGGAGTTAAGTGCGCCACCCCATGAATGGTATTAAGGAATACAATCCGTCATCCATGCAACGATAACAAGTAATTAACATGTAAAAGATGTCTAGGGAGTAGTGAAATCTAAGTAAACACATTTTCTCCACTTATTGCTCACAACCTTAGTATAATTTAGTTTATTTTCATTTCTAGTATTTTATTTTGATTGCATCTTTGGTATTGGGTTAGTTGACTAGCAACTAATTCCGCCCAAATCCTTCAAACCCGAGATTTTTACTTGCTTTCTAAAAAAAATATAAAAATACAAAAAGAATCATCTCTCACCTTTAGAACTAGTATTTAGGTTTTCTAATCCTAGCGACACTATTCCTAGCTGAACGATCAATCCCCCGGTACTTGTCACTATACTATACTACAACGATCAGGTACACTGCCTGGTGGGGGTTGTAAGCTTCTCAAGATCCCTTGAGAGGTAAAGCCTGGTGCGATTCCCACGTATTAACGCAGTAGAAAGACGGTGAGTTACACCATACTTTTGCATGACTTTATCAAATTTGTCATTGAAAAAATGCGTACCACGATCACTAATTATAGCACGTGGAGTTCCAAATCGAGCAAAGAGAGCTTTCAAGAATTTCACGACTACTCGGGCATCATTAGTGGGTAAAGTTTTCGCTTCAACCCATTTTAACAAATAGTCAACAGCCACGAGTATGTACTTATTTCCATGAGATGAAGGAAATGGCCCCATAAAGTCGATGCCCCATACGTCAAAGATTTCACAAACTTGTATTGCATTTTGTGGCATTTCATTCTTTTGTGACATATTCCCATGACGTTGACAAGCGTCACAGGATTTGACCAATTCTTGAGCATCCTTATAAATTGTGGGCCAATAGAAACCGGAGTCAAACACCTTTTTGGCGGTGTAATTTGGATTGTGGTGGCCCCCCGTGGGACCAGCATGGCAAGCCTTAAGAATTTCAGTGGCTTCTTGACCATATACACACCGCCGGATGACTTGATCCGCACAGATTTTGAAAAGGTAGGGGTCGTCCCAGAAATAATGTTTCACATCTTTAAAGAATTTATTTTTCTGTTGGGACGACATCCCTTTCACAACAAAGTTACCCGCAAGGTAGTTTGCAAAATCGGCAAACCATGGGGTAACAGAATCTCCACGAAAGGCAACCGCATTGAGTGTCTCGAGAGGGAAGGTTTCATTAATTTCATTCTTTTCGAAGACATCTTGATGCGGGTTTTCCAAACGGGAGAGATGATCAGCAGCAAGGTTCTCAGCTCCTTTTTTATCATGAATGATGATATCAAATTCTTGCAGGAGGAGAACCCAACGAAGTAGTCTCGGCTTTGCATCTTGTTTTGCAAAAAGGTACTTCAAAACCGAGTGATCGGTGTACACTGTGCTTTTGGTCAAGATCAAATATGACCGGAATTTTTCAAAGGCATACACCACAGCTAATAATTATTTTTCAGTGGTGGTGTAATGACTCTGAGCCTCGGTCATCGTTTTACTTGCATAGTGTATAGGCTGAAAGTGTTTAGACCTACGTTGCCCCAAGACTGCCCCTATTGCATAATCACTAGCATCACACATAAGTTCAAAGGGCAAGTCCCAATCGGGGGCAACAAGAATTGGTGCGTCAGTAAGCTTTTTCTTTAGAGTTTCAAAAGCTTCTACGCACTCAGGTGAGAAGATAAAAGGAGCATCCTTTTCGAGGAGATGGGTCATAGGCCGGGCGATCTTGGAAAAATCTTGAATAAACCTATGATAGAAACCGGCATGACCCAAAAAGCTCCTAATACCTTTGACGGTAGTGGGATGAGGTAATTTTGCAATGACATCGATTTTGGCTTTGTCAACCTCAATCCCATTCTTTGAAATTTTATGGCCGAGGACAATGCTCTCTTTGACCGTAAAGTGACTCTTCTCCCAATTTAGACATAAATTTGTGGCTTCACAACGTTTGAGCATGTTGTCTAAATGGGAGAGACATGATTGAAATGAATCCCCAATGACTGAAAAATCGTCCATAAAGACTTCCATAGTTTTCCCGATCATGTCAGAAAATATGGCCATCATACATCTTTGAAACGTGCCCGGAGCATTACATAAACCAAATGGCATACGTTTATAAGCAAATGTTCCGTAGGGGCACGTAAAAGTGGTCTTCTCTTGATCTTGTGGATCAATGGGAATCTGAAAGTAACCCGAGAAACCATCGAGGAAGCAATAGTAGTCATTCCCCGCTAATCTCTCGAGCATCTGATCCATAAAGGGCAGAGGAAAATGGTCTTTGCGGGTGGCGTCATTTAACTTGCGATAGTCAATGCAGACACGCCATCCCGTAACCAATCGAGTTGGAATCAACTCATTCTCCTCGTTTGTGACAACAGTAATGCCACCCTTTTTTGGAACACAATGAATTGGGCTAACCCAAGGACTGTCCGAGATAAGGTAAATCAATCCGGCATCAAGAAGTTTTAAAACTTCTTGTTTGATTACCTCATGAATTTTGGGATTCACCCTTCTTTGTTGCTGGACTGCTGGTTTGAAGTCATCCTCCATTAAAATCTTGTGAGTACAAAATTCAGGGTCAATGCCCTTGATGTCGGAGAGTCGCCAAGCAATTGCTTGTTTATGAGACTTCAAAACCTTTATTAGAGCAGCTTTTTCCTCAACACTTAAATCTTTAGCAATTATGACGGGTAATTTATCATCACCCTCCAGAAATGCGTATTCAAGATGAGGCGGCAAGTCCTTAAGCTCAACCACAGGAAAGTCATCAGTTTTCTCAACATTTTTGACTTCCTCTTTATGAAGTTGTTGTGGTAGAACAGGAAGAGGAGAGGGATCTTCGTTTAGTAATTTCTCAAGTAAGAGAACATCCCTCTCGGGGTCAATCTCTTGGTTATCGATTCCATCGGGAATCGAATCACTTTTGAGAAAGGCTTCAATTTCTTCTAAGATGAAGTCACTTCCCTCAAATGGAGTGAGGGAAGGAGAAGAATTGGCAATGATGGGAAAAGATAGAGTGAGGTTTTCACTCGAAGAATCATCAATAAAACCTAAAACCTCTTGAGCGTACTCCTCAGTAGTAATATCAATGACATCTATTTGGTTCACCGATTCAGAGTCATAATTGGAGGAGTACCTCGAAGTTTGATCGAGGTTGAAGGTGACAGCTTCAGTTCCAACACGCAATGTGATCTCTTGCTCAAATACATCGATGAGAGCACGCCCAGTTCTAAGGAATCCCCTTCCAAGAATGAGAGGGACCTTTGAATCGGCATCAAAGTCAACAATCACAAAATCTGCCGGAAAATGGAACTTTCCCACTTTAACAAACACATCCTCGGCAATGCCAAGAGGACGTGATATTGAACGATGGGCAAGCTCTAAAGTCATGCACGTGGGAGTAAGTTCGGGAAGAGATAGTTTCTTCCACACAGAATATGGCATAAGGTTAATGCTAGCACCAAGATCGGCCAAGGCAAAGCATTCAACCATCCCAGAAAAAATACATGGAATGAGGAATTTTCTGGGATCTCCAAGCTTCTCGGGAAGCTTTTTCAAAAGAACTGCTGAGCAATTCTCATTTAGAGGAGTTCTTGCCATCTCAAAGAGTTTTTCCTTATTACTTAACAGACTCTTGATTGTCGATGCAAATTTGGGCATCAAGATTATAGCATCCGCGAAGCTAATGTCAAAGTGCAAATCTTGAAAGATTTGGAAAAATTTATCCATTTGGTGACTAGCCTTTTCGTGGAGCTTTTGTTCATTCAAGCGTGATGGGTAAGGAATAGAAGTTTTGGATTTAGGGTTCTCAGCTGGATCAAAGACAACTCCAGGTTTCGGCATGGTTTCTGGGACAACCTGAGGATGGACATGTGTGGTACTTCGTGGACTATTAGATTGCACCTTGTCCTTTGTCACCTCAGGTTCACGTTCTACTACCTTTGGAGGAGAGGAAGAAAAGGTAGTAGGAATCGCGGGTTCATCATAAGAAGCACTACTACGAGTTGTGATCACTTTTGCATCGCCCCTCGGATTAGCGATCGTGTTGCTAGGTAAAGTAGTACCTGAGCCCGAGGGTTGATCATTTAAAGACTTCTTGATGTCAGAAATCTGGCTGACCAACAACTTGTTCAACTCTTCTTGGGACTTCATGAATTATTTTAACAACTCGTCAGATGAAGGCCCAGTTGGAACAATGGCTTGATTGTTAGGAACATTTGGAGCACGATTTTTTTGGTTGGGACCTTGATTTTGGAAATTTCCTTGAGTTTGATGTTGGAAATTCCTTTGATTCTGGTTGTTGTTTTCATGAAAGTACCCTTGATTGGGGTTACCCTGACCTTGGTTTCGATTAAAGTTTCATTGATTTTGGAAACCTTGGTTTTGGAAACCTTGGTTTTGACTTTGAAAACCGTGACCCTGATTGAAATTACCTTGGTTTTGATAACCTTGGTTCATTCTATTTTGATTCTGGTTACGGTTTTGGACATTTTGGTTTTGATTAAAACCAGGTGGTCCAGGGTAATGATTAAGACGATAGTTCGGGTCCATAGGAGGGCGATATTGATTGCCTCCTTGATTTGAAGACCCGGCTATAGCATGAGCTTCATATGGGGAACCATCAGTAGCTGTGCAATTGTAGTAGGCATGCGGCCCACCACAAGTCACACAGATGTCCACTTTTTTAACCTCAGCAGGTGGAGGATGTTGTGGAAATGAAACTTTCTTTGTTTGGGCGAGAACCAAAGCTTGAATAGCTTCAGTGAGCTTGTCAATCTTAGCATCCGTACTAGATTGACTCATAGAAGATGAAGTGGAAGGACCCGCATTAATTTGAGAAACAACCGGCTTGCTTCTTGTAGAGCGGACCTTGGACTTATTTTCAATGATTTGCAAAGCTTCTTTGGTGGTTCTACTCAAGAAATTACCTCCCGCGGAGGCATTGAGTGAATCCTGGTCAGCTTGGCTCACGCCATTGTAAAAAGTATCGAGTTGCATCAACTCGGAGAAACCATGATGTGGACACTTGCGAAGTAATTCTTTAAAACGATCCCACGCTTCACCAAATGATTCATCATATTTTTGAGTGAATTTGGTGATCTCGTTCTTAAGACTCGTGGTCTTTGAAGGTGGGAAGAATTCATTCACAAACTTTTTTACCAGATCTTCCCATGTCTCAATTGAGCGAGGGGGTTGTTTCTCAAGCCAAATCCGGGCTTGACCCTCTAGGGAGAATGGGAAGAGAAGAAGCTTGATTGCTTTACAGGGGACATTTTTGTACTTGATGGTTGATGTGATTTTATTGAACCATCGAATATGAGCATGAGGATCATCCCTCTTAAAACCGTAGAATTGACTTGAGGTTACAAGATTGAGTAACCCGGTTTTGAGCTCAAAACTATCAGCCACGATGGCTGGAACAACAATGGCATCTCCGTAACCCTCGATGGTTGCTTGGAGAAGCTCACACATGGGGCGGTCTTCCGCCATGGTGACAGCTGAAGTGGAAACAGTACGGATCTCAGATCCGACTGTTGGTGTTGAACGTCTACGAGGTCTTCTAGGTTTTCTTACAAGCTCACGTAATGGGCTAGTAGACCTAGAAGAGCGAGTGCGCATGCACTAGGAGCAAAAATCAATCAAAACAAAGTCGAGGCAAAACCACAGTGAACTTAAACCAATAATCACAAGCAAGTGGCTTCTTTAAGAAAGGTACACCACTTACAGGGATACAAAGGCAAGTTTTTATCTTTTGTTTTGGAACTTATTATGTTCACACCCCAGTTGGTAGCTGTTCTGCCTTGGTTTGCGACGGTTTATTTTTATGTAGAATTATTATTCACAAGAAAGATACGAATGTTTTTGGGTTTTTGTGTATAGGTGAAAAAACTTTTGGACAATATTTTTGGTATCGTTTCGTTTACCAAAATCGTATCTATTTAAGAATCACCTTAAAAGAAACACGATATAGAAAACGTAACGATCTGTTTTGTCTGTTTTTGATTTTTTTGGTGTTGTTAACACTTTAGGAAAAGTGTTAATGACGTTTTTTGTTTTATGATTAAGATTTACAAAAAGTGGTGGTGTTTATACAGTGACGAATGAAAAATCACTAATCTCTAAAAAACGTTTGGATTACGCAGCTACCTCCCCGGCAGCGGCGGCCAAATTTTGATTGGTCCCAAATGGTCAACTAAGTTGAACAGATGATGGTCAACCAAGTCAAACGTCTAAAACCAACTAACCAAGGAGTACAGTGTATTCCCGGGTCGTTATGTCCCAGCGAGGTAAGCAATTGTATTCAAAAACGTTTAAAGTGATCGGGTGATTTATCAGGAGGATCAGGAATTTGATTATTATGATTAAACTACGAGATTATGATTGAGAATGGCTTAGAAACACTATTGGAACAATTACTGATAATCAGATAACCTAGAAACGTGAGTTAAACCTAAAACGCGCGTTTGAATTTAAAATAAACGCGAACGCGCAAAATAAAAAGTGAAACGTGAGCAAATAAAGTCCTACGAACGTGAAAATTATATTTTTACAATCCTAATGTTATAAGAAAATTTTTGGAAAATTAAAATTATTTTTACCACTATTTAATTAATTACTATTAATTAATTACTATTTAATAATTACTTTTTAATTATGAAAATTAACTAGAAAAATGAAAATTAAATTTAGAAAAATCTAAAATATTATAAAACTAATTCTAAAACAGAAAACCTATTTTTTCTACTTTTTAATTATTAATTATTAATTAAAACTAATTATTTAATTAATTTAAACTAAATTAAATTATAAAAAATACTAAATGACCAAGGAAAAATCTGAAAAAATTCCTAAAATTATTTTAACTAAAAAGGAACCTGAGAAAAATTTAAAAATGATAAATGCTTATAAATAAGCAGAAAATAAGCCAAAAGGGCTTAAATAGAAGCTATCACTTAACTTATTTTTGTCTTTTTCTTACTTTTCTTTTACACCACTAATTTACAACTAAAAATAAGCACTTTTTGTAAAGGGACTTTTTATGAAACTCAGAAATAAGTTGTGTGCATACAAATAAGCCAAACAGTGAGCTTACAGCTTGATTGTGAGGTTTTAAGCTCCAATAAGCTTTGAAACAAGCTACACAGTGTACTCAGGCCAAATAATAAGCTACTAACAACTTATGTGCTCTTGGAAGAAGCTAAAATGACAAGCACATTCAACTGAATAACCCAAATAACCAAATAAGCAGTTCCAAAACCACTCAGATGAAAACAGGCCAACAAGGGTCTTTTTGGACCTCTGTGGGATCCACAGAGGTGAAAGAAGGTTCAAATAAGCAATTGACCTGTCAAGGGTGGCTGGCAGGGTACAAAATAAGCCAATAAGATCTGCTTATTGCTTATTAATAAGCTCTATTTGAGCCTTGGAACTTAGGTTCAAAACCTGAGTGATCAGTATGGGGGTCTTGGACAGGCCTCAGAAAAAGCTCAAATAAGTTAAGCAAGAATGAGCCAATGGGTAAAATAAGCTCAGGAGTCAAAAGCTGAGCTGTTCAGCTCTTCAAAAAGCCCAAGGGCTAGGGGTGGGGTCCATTATCAATGCTCTGTGTGAGCTTGTGAAAGATGGGTCAAATCTGAAAACCTAATATGGTTCGTGAGACAGGTGAGGTTTAAGGCCAAATAAGACAATAAGCAAATAAGCCAATTGGTGAAATAAGCTCAAAATGAACAAGCCCTACTCACAAGCTTTCTAAAAAACTAAATAACTAGGGTGGGGTCCACAGGGTGTGATCACAACAAGCTCAAAAGAAAAGGTCACAAGGACTGGTGCAGGGGAACTAGCTTTCCCTGCAGCCCTAATCAAGCTCAAACACAAGCCACAGAAAAAAAATACCAAAATTAAGCTGACCATGAGTCCTTATATTTTAGCTGGGATATTTTAATCTCAAAAAATTTCAAGTGCTGATTCCACTCACAAAAATCAGGAAAATTCATGCTAAAAATGTCTTTTTTCTGAAAACATGCAATTTGACTTTTTACTTTTTTGTACCACAATTGACTATTTTGAGTTTCTAATGAACCTAGATGACTTAATAAGTTATAATAAGCTAAAATACAACTAATTTAAACAACCCTAACAACTTATGTGACTGTCTATGTGTTTGTACAATTCAAACTCTCAACAGTGACTGAAAATGAGAGGCTTAAAGGTAAATTTGACTTTTACAACTATGACCTAAGGTATTATAGACTAATCTGAGCTAATAAGGATTAGTGAGCATGTTTCAACCAATACAAGCAACAAAAACCAACAGCAACTCCTGTAAACATGCAAATCCAAACACCCTCTTAAAAAATTGATTTTGAGATTTTCAAAATCCTTGGTTGATTCAAGCTATGCAACAGATCCACATTATTAGATTAAGATGCAGTGAACCTTTTTTAACACAGAAGCATTACAATTAACCACAATAACTTGAGAACCCATATGAAACTAATTTGACAGTGAAAAAAGAAAATGTGTGCACTATGAGATATATTCAACAAACACCAATTCTTACACAACAATATTACTTAACTACTCTTAAGAAATACATAAACACAAGATTAACACCTAACTCATCACATACATAGTAACTTGCAAAATTAAGAAAAATATCTTACAAGGAGCCTTTCCATGCTGAAATCATGAACCAAGAACCAAGGACTTTCCTAACAGTTCCCCACAGAACCTCTAAACCAGGACCATCCTTTATTTATCCTGCTCCAAGCTTCATCTTTCATCTACATTGATTTTTGAATTTCTAGCCATTTATTTAGTATTTTTTTTTGTATTTTAAGTTTTTTGATGTGAAACAAGGTTTTATGCCTACTGAGCTTACAAAAGCTTATAAGTGACTTAATTTGAGCTTGATGGAACAGTTTAAACAACTTCTAACATAATAGGGAGTAACATGAGATTTGGACTTGAAAATGCCAATCCTGAATTATATAAAAATAACTTGGAATTAAGGTCAAAGAGACTTGATATTACACTAAAATCATTGATTACAACCTTTTTAAACTGAGTTTAACAACTAGGAAATGAAAAATACATTAATTCGACATAAAAATATATAATTAAGCTAAAATTATACTAACTCCTTTCCCTGGTGCATCTCTTCCCTTTTATATTGAAAGATTAGGGTTTAGGGCACCCCTTTGTCTTTTCCCAGCTTGATGTTGGACCACAGGATCATGGGATTAAATCTTGGCCGTTCAAAACTTTTTGGCGCCAATACTATTTTGGCGTTTTCTTCTGATTATTGAAGCCAGAGGTGTGATATTGGAGTTTTGTGTTTGTTTGAGTATGCAAAGGGGGGGGGGTTGAGTATTGCAGAGGTGAAGGTAGTATAGGGGTGATGATGGGATGTTTGGCTGGTAGCAGGCGAGTGGGCTGGTGATGGCTTTGGGCTTGGTTTGGGCCTGGGAGGGTGTTGGGTGGATTGGATTGGGGTGGGATTTGGATTAAGGGAATAATAACATTAGGTCCGGTTTGGTTTGTAGAAATTACAAGGACCATATTTGCAATTCTCTGAAAATTTAGGGACCCAATCTGCCATTTTCCAAACTTGCTTCAAGGACCAATTTTTGACACATGTGCATAGTACAAGGGCAAGATTTGCCAATTTTTAAATATCCGGGGACTACATTTGCCAATTTTCAAACTGCAGGGACCAAATGTGTAATTTTCTCAAACTTTTTACCCAATGATCAAATTTGATAACTTTTGACTTTTAAATGCCTTGTTTTGACTTTTCTTTCGTTTTAAACCTTCAGGGACTAGTTTTGTCAATATTTGAAACTTGAGGGACTGAAACTGCCAATTATGCAAACTTTGTTCGTTTTTCATTTGTTTTTAAACATTTTGCATCTAAAACTTGTAAAACACAATTCCTGGAATAATTTCTGTATTTTGATGCATTTCTGAGTGTTTTTGGATGTTTTGGCAGATCAGATACGATAAAAATAATAAGTATTTACACACTCATCACTAACTTTCATCAGGCATCTTAAAGTCAAAAGTCAACACAAAACATTCAGTTTCAGTAAGCAGAACCTTATGCTGCATATCACAAATTTGTGATATAGAGAATAGTTTGAATTGCCCAAGTTCTTTAACAAAAGATACATTATCAAATTCTAAATTTCCAACAACAATTCTCCCTTTACCAGTGATGTAACACTTGCTTCCTCCAAAGGTAACAGAACCTCCTTTGAATTCTTCAAAATCTTGAATGTGCTCCTTGTTGCTAGACATGTGACCTGAGCATCCACTATCAAATATGCCTCTATTTCCCATATTTTTTTGTGGATGATCCTGCACTTAGGAATAAGAGATTAGTTTTTCTTAATGACCCAGGCATGTGCAGGCTTGGGTCCATTTTATGGATTCACATATTTGTATGTCTTATAGGAACAGGATCCACTTATACTGCTTTGGGACTTATAGGTGAGTTCATTTTTGAATGGTTCCCATTTCCAATAGTCCAAATCCTTATTAGTAGACCCCCCTTTACCCTTTGTAGCATAAGAGTTTGAAGTCTTTGCCACATTTTGTACAACGGGTCTTCTCACAGGTGATTTTGATTTTGAGAAGTTTCTTCTTTGATTGAATTGGTTCACCTGTGGAATAGATCTTCTCACAGGTGAATGAGATTTAGCAAAATGACTTCTAAAGTTTGCTTGATTCACCTGTGGTTTTACAGGTTGTTTAGGTCTGTAATACTAAGAAGTGCCCATGGGTTGAACAGAATTTACCCTTTGCTCAACAGGTTTAATACCAGTACAAAAATTTGGTCTACCAGAATTAACTTTGGAATGACCCGTAACCCAACAGAATTAACATTTGTTTTACTAGCATTGAGTTGCACTTATCTAGGTACAAACTGATTAGCATGGTTAATTCTATTTACAGCATTCCACACAGGTTTTGTCTCAACTTTAGTAGTTGCCATTCTTTGTTTCTTAAGCTCATTTTCTTTAGCCATCTTTTTTTCATGAAAATCACAGTCTTTTATCAGATGATTAGGGCTATAACACACAAAGCATATCTTTTGAGTAAAAACATAACCTCCTCCTAACACTCTATCCTTTTTCACATTATTTTCCTTTTTAGGCGTCTCTGGTTTGTTTTCTTGTGGCCTAGGAGATTCTAAAGGAGATTCACAACTAGGTTCAACAGGTTTAACTTCAGATACAACAGACTTATCACTTTTAATTGATTTTGACTCTATACTAGGGTTACTTTCTGGTTCTGAGTCAGAGTGCTCAGAGATGTTATCAATGGACCCTGCACTGTCATTAGATTGACAGGTAGAGTATTCACTGATTTTGTCATTTGAAACACTTGTTTCAGGTACCTACGGCCCTGTTTTTCCATATATAAATAAAGAGTCATCAATTTCAGGCCCTGGATTAGGAGTATAGTTCCCACTTAGAGGTGGTGGAACTCCTTTAAAGTTATCAGTCTTAGTAAATCTGTTATATACTGTTTTATCCACAGAGTCCTCTTCTTTACTCATAAAAACATTGTTATTCATTTCCTCTTCATAACTTAAGACTTCACTGTTTGACTTGATTTCATATCCCAAACCTAATTTGCTAGTTGAACTCATTCCAGAATCAATAAGTCTAAATAGGTTTTTACTAGAGTTCTCCTATTTATCAACTATACTCTGTAGACTTTCTTTATCTTTTACAGCTTTCATACCAATTCTTCTATACATTTTTAATTTCTCATCCTTCTCATAAATCTCATTAGCTTGAAAGGTAAGTTTTTGATTCAAATTAGCTTGTTGTTTTTTATAGTTTTAAACCTGAGCCTCTGAGTTTTTAACTGCATTTTCATAAGCAAGTATTTTGACATCTAGCTCTTTTATTTGGTTCATTTGTTCATCACACCTAGCTTTAATAGTGTTTTAAGAATCAATAAAAAGCTTAGAACATTGATGAGGCGAAAAATGAACCACTTTTAGGGGGTCATTTAAGCCTGGAATTGAATTTATTTGATCAAATATTGCCCTAAATCGTTCCTTTTGTGATTTTAGGTACTTTGGGAGAGAAATCTGGAAAAGGAAGCAATTTGGACGTTTTTGGACCATAAAAGTGAAGAAAACGCCAAAGTCTTAATTTTCCTTGCTGGGAACAGTAGGTGACGGCATCAAGAAGGAATTTCTGACGGCGTCAAGATTAATTTCCATGACGACCGAGTACAGAATTGATGGCGTCACAAGGTAAGGCGTCAAGAGTAAAATGCATGAAGGCCTGGAAACACATAACACATTACAGCGTCAAAAGTAGATCAAGGCAGTCCGAGAAGTATTTTGGCGGCGAGATGACGGCGTCACAAATTTGTTCTTGACGCCGTCAGACCCTATATTTCCTATATATAGTTTTCTAATTTTCACATTAAAAGGAGAGAAGTTTTGGAGAAACCCTAAGTACGAACTTGGTACGAATTTTACAGGTTTTTCAAGGGTTCTTAGCCCTTGATCCCTTTCATGTGTAATTGAGATAAGTATTCTTTTAATTCAATCAATATGTCTATGTGTTGGTTGTCTATATCTTGTTCTTGTCTTAATTCTACCATGCTAGGCTAGATCTATCTTGTGTTTGCTTGGATCTAATGAAACCTAGATGTTAATTATGTGTTGATTACTTGTTTATAGTTGTATTGGATGAATGATTTCGATGTTAGGCTTAAGAAAACTGGCAGACTTCCAAATGGTAACATGCTTGATCGTCTTAGGAAACATGAACTGACGTGCACTAGGTTTTATTGGTTGTATTTAATGCATGAGTAAATTCTAATGATCCCATGTTAGGAGCTTCTTAGCCGGCTCGACATAGGAGTGAAGTAGGCACTCATAGGATTGGGGAATTAAGTGCGCAACCCCATGAATGGTATTAAGGAATACAATCCGCCATCCACGCAACTATAACAAGTAATTAACGTGTAAAAGATATCTAGGGAGTAGTGAAATCTAAGTAAACACATTTTCTCCACTTATTGCTCACAACCTTAGTATAATTTAGTTTATTTTCATTTCTAGTAATTTATTTTGATTGCATCTTTAGTATTGGGTTAGTTGACTAGCAACTAATTCCGCCCAAATCCTTAAAACCCGAGATTTTTACTTGCTTTCTAAAAAAATATAAAAATACAAAAATAATCATCCCTCATCTTTAGAACTAGTATTTAGGTTTTCTAATCCTAGCGACACTATTCCTAGCTGAACGATCAAGCCCCTGGTACTTGTCACTATACTATACTACAACGATCAGGTACACTGCCTGGTGGGGGTTGTAAGCTTCTCAAGATCCCTTGAGAGGTAAAGCCTGGTGCGATTCCCATGTATCAAGTTTTTGGCGCCACAGCCCGGGGAATAGTTATTGTCTAGGTTAGAATCTCTTTTTATTAGGTCTACTTGCTAGATTCCTTTCTAGTAAGATTTTATTTTTAGGTTTTCTTTAGTCTCTCTTAATTCTTTGTGTCTTTGTTCGTAATTCTTCACCACCCGACATCATGGACAACGGGAACATCTTTGAACCCGTCATCCCACCACAAAAAAACCCACCACTAGAACCTCTTAGGCCCCGAACCTTAGGAGAGTATTCCCGACCCAGCCACCAAGGCTACCGAAACACCATTGAGCTCACCGGAGCCAATGTGACTCCCTTGCGATCCGACACCATCCGGTTGGTGCAAAGCGGATGTGCATTCCATGGACTTCGTTCCGAAGATCCAAACCAACATCTTAAGGACTTCCTCAAAATCGTAGACTCCATAGACCTAGATGTTGATACTAGAGAGACAACCCGATTACGCCTATTCCAATTCTCTCTACGGGATCAAGCTAGTCAATGGCTTGAGCGTTTATCCGCGAGATCCATCACCACATGGGATGATCTCACCACTCGTTTCCTTGCTCAATTTTTCCCACCGGGGAGAACTACTAAGCTTAGAAATGACATCTTGATGTTCCAACAACATCAAAATGAATCTCTTTATGAAGCGTGGACTCGTTTCAAGGACTTACTCCAAAAAGTTCCTCATCATGGCATAGATCTTTGGCTCCAAGTCCAAATCTTTTATGACCATATCGATCTCTCCACGAGGCGAGCCATTGACCAATCGGCCGGTGGTAAGCTACGTGATCTAAGTGCGGAACCATCATGGGAACTCATAGAAGATCTTGCTCTCTATGACAACGAAAGTTGGAATGATCCCCGTGATTTGAACAAAACGGTCAAGGCAATATCTTTGCCTTTGAACAATTCTAGCACTCCCGACCGTAGGATCATGGAACTTGAAAGTCGAGTCAAGTCTCTCATGAAATCTTACGAAGCTCAAAAGCCTTCAAGCCAAGTAAACAGAATTGCTTCTACATGTAAATTATGTAATGGCCCTCACGAGACTCGTAACTGCATGGAGCTTCCTAAACGTGCTTATAACGAATTCACATCGTCACACGTGGGTCAAGGTCCTCGAACTTCTGGCGAGGCCTATGAGGCATGGAAGGATAAACCTAATTTTAGAGGGTACCAAACGCGGAGCGTATCTTTCAATGACTCCTCACCACTCACTTGGTCCGAGCATTTCCCATCACAAGGCGTTCCTAGGCAAAGCTGTGAAGATGCTCTAAAAAAATTCATTCTATCTCAAGAATTACAGCTCTCTACGCTCGAGGCTAAATTTAGACAACATCAGGCTGATATGAATAACAAGATTTGTAATCTGTTAACTGCTATCAAAGAGCATGTTGGTAATAAACCTATTCATGTTGATGAGGTTAAGTCTGTTACCGTCATGAGTCCACCAACCTCCCCTGTGAAAATAAAAATTCCTAGTAAGTTATTCAAACATCTATCACCAAAAGGAAAAGAACCTGTCAACTCCCTAGGACCAATCCAGTTCGTAAACACCATCACCACGATATCTGCTTCTACACCTAACCCAACCCAACAACAAACTAAAAAAATTGGTCATACAGCTAAAGATGAGACCTCAAGGGTGGACCACGATTTGTCCAGAAGCCCTACCAACTCATCCGAGCAGTGCGCCGCGCAAGTATCTAGCAAATCGGATGAAGGGAAAGAGAAATCAGAAGAGCATGAGAGAAATCCAGCCATTTTGGGTAAATCTATTATAGAGGAACCTGAGAGAAAAATGGAGGATGTTACTAGTGGGAGTAGCAATAAGACTGAGGACGGCAACCTTAAAGTTTTCAAGATCTCCTGCACCATTAAGGAAAAGCTCTTAACCGATAGTCATATAGATCCTAGCTTCCCAGTCAACATAATCCCCCTCTCCTTATACCACGAAGCCTTCCCAGAACGCATTGTGTGCGAGAGAGTAATGAAAAATTTATCAATCATGATTGGAGAACTTGTTTACAATATTGACCTCACCGTGGTCGATGACGTGGACCCTCTCACCAATCAAACGTTAACCAACCTTGTTCTCGGGAAACCATTTATCGATGAATCAGGAGTGATCCTTGATGAGAAGGATGGTAGTGCATTATTCACCAATGGTGTTAAGAAGGTAATTTTTCGTAGGGGTAATGAGGAGGTGTACGAGTATCGTCCTTCCCTTGAGGGGAATCTATATGGATCAAAGGATGGAGAGTCGGGAAAGATAAGACGGCGTGATCCGAATAATCTCAAAATTCCCTGCATGATCGGTCATAAGTACTTCGATAACATCTACATTAACGTATTCCTGCCAAAGAATTTTATGTCCCTATTCCATTATAACAATATCTGCAGATGGGGAATGGTTTACAAGGGAGAGAAAGTGGTTGGTAAGGATCATGAAATCCAGGTGTTTGTAGGAAATATGGCATTCACTATGGAATTTACGATTGTGGACAATATCGAAGACTATGTTGACCCTAGATTATCACAAGTCATTTTTGGGGCACCCTTTTGCGAGATCACTAATCTGATAATTGATGATCGGAACAGAATCATGACCTTCGCTGATGGAATTAGGAGGGTTTCATACCAAACGCCATACAAGAGAAGAGACCTTAAGGAAATCGATTGTGACGGGCTTGACAAGATAAGCTCCCAACTTATTTTGTGTGATGAAGATGTTCGGAGAGGGTGTAAGAACACTTCTGATTTATCATGCGGATTCTTTAAGTATGTTAGTAAGCTTGGTTCTAAGTATCGAAAAGATATCTTCGAGTTCGAAGACCCGAAGTACTTACACTATGAAAGAGATACCGGTTTAGAAGACGACGTAGAGAGTGGAACCAACGATGAGGTCACGTAGTAACCTATGACCTTGAGTCTAGCTACAAGACTCGTAAATAAAGAAAAGCGCTTCTTGGGAGGCAACCCATGTTTTGTGTGATTTTATTTTGTTTGTTTATGATTTTCTTCCGTATGCATGCTTTATTTTTATTGTTGGTAGATCATGTTTCTCAATTAAATAGTGGAAATACTTTACTTTGTTGTTTTGGCCTAGTCTTAACTCCACCTAAAAGTATTTTTGCGAAAGATAAGTGTAAGGGGAAACCCCAAATATGTTTTTAAGAAACAAACCGATCATGATTCTCCACAATATTAAATGAACATGTGTATTCGTATTTGTTAGAGTCAAATGCTTGTATTGAGTCATAATGAAGTTTTGCAGGATTTTCCAGGAAGTAGGACCAAGTTTTTCCAAAAATTTTCCGGAAACTTAACATAAGAATTTCTGCAGGTCACTTCTGACGGCGTCACGAGTTAACTCTTGACGGCGTCACGTGTAAAAAAATCTGGAAATTTTACCGGTTTTGTTTTTCTAACGGAGTCTTATGGTTTTTGTGAATTATTAAGTTTTATAATCTCCAAGAAATCTGCAAACTTCATTCCACAAGCATTATATCTTATTTTGTTTTCTAGGATTTAGTAACTTATATAGGTTGCCGCCGATTTTATGCGAGGTTGTCTTGTCTATTTTCTCAGGATTTACAGGTTATGTATGACAAGAAGATGATTTATATTCTGGAAGGGAAGCTTTGATTGTTCATTTTCTTGGAGGAAGATTTAACCTGGCCACCTTATTATCCATACCGAGCGAATCAGGGGAGTATTTGATTTCATTCTTTTTACTTTTTCACTTTTACATTCTTTACTTGAACATTGGGGACAATGTTCATCCTAAGTGTAAGGGGATGGTAAAATGATGATACCTTACATATGCACTTTCGCTTGAGTTTGTTTTGTTTAATGGTAGATGTGTAATAAAACTATGAGAAACACTTGTTAGTGCAATTTTTGCGCCAAATTTAAATTTTTTTACAACATTTAGGAGTGAAACTTTAGCCATAGCAAGCGTCTCATGGATAGGAGATTGTATGACTAGCACATAACCGTATATTCAGAAAAAATTTCCACCCAAATATGTGAGGTTCGCCTTTAGATTTGATAGGAAAAGCATTTATTATTAGTGCTTATGAGTGTACCGGTAGCATTTAGATTCTAGAACTTGCGTTAGTGATGCATCCCGAAACCGCTAGTGAGACTACATTCGTGTAGTAGGATTTACTACATGATAAGAGGCATTAGGATCACCCTTGTGTTAAACCCGTATCATAATTACTTGACCATTTAAGTCATATTAGTTGGCTAGTAAAGTCAACTAATTTTTCCCACACCCTTAGCGTTGTACTCATTTTTAGTACACGAAACCCCTAGTACACCCCTCCGAGCCTATCTTTTCGTTTCTAACTTTAAGCATCTTACTTAAAGGAAGAATTTGTTACACCCCACTTAAATGTACAACCAAATCGCCTTAGCCTTCCGTGTATGCGCTCATCTTTAGTGCATTATTGTTATTTGCTAAACCCTAAGTTAACTATCTAATTGATTACATGGTTGCTAAGTCGAGTCATATCCTTGTACATATTGTTTTGGGACGATTGGGACTCATGGGTAAAGTACTTATTTTATGGAGTAATGGGGAAGAACATCATTTATTACCCCCATATGTGCGTTAATCTTAAAAGTGTTCCAAGTGTTTTGATTTTCTTAATTCGAGTCATTAGTTTAGTTTATTGTAAAGTATGTAAAAATTCAAGTGTAAGGGGAATGTTCATTCCCTATGATGTATTATTTTGGATGGTAGGATAAGAGTGTATGCAAAAAAAAAAAAAATAAATAAAAAAAATAAAAAAATAAAATCGAAAAATCAAGAAAAAGAAAAGAAAAAAATGGAAAAAGAAAAGAGAAAAAACATACGGACTACCATCCCTTTTTATTCTATGTTCATTTTTATGTTTTTGTTATTTTTCATTTATTAGCTTAAGTCGAGTCTAGTCTTGGCTTAGCAACGCCATATTGTACATGTAATTAACCAAGATTGTTAACTCGCCACCAGTAAAACTTCCTTTATCCAACAAAACCATGTATTTCATATCCCTACACCTAACGTTACAACCCTTTAAAAGACCTCTTTGATAGTTTATCCTAGGTGCTTACGCCATGTGGTGGAGGTTTGATCCTTTCCCAAGCCTATGGTAATCTATTTTGCTATGACAGGTAGTGAGAGATATCTTCCGTTTCGATATTGTAATTTATACTTTATTACACCCGAGAGATGTAAGTATCTAAACACTATTTGTAAGGTGCTTGTGTATGACCTCCGTGCTTGTCTATTGGTCTTTAGTGGAACGATTATTTGTTGTAATTACTTTTATATTAGTGTTAAATGACCCCTAACTTGTGTTTTGAGTAGAATAAAAGCGCATTTGCTTGAGGACAAGCAAATCTCAAGTGTAAGGGTATATGATGAGGCGAAAAATGAACCACTTTTAGGGGGTCATTTAAGCCCGGAATTGAATTTATTTGATCAAATATTGCCCTAAATCGTTCCTTCCGTGATTTTAGGTACTTTGGGAGAGAAATCTGGAAAAGGAAGCAATTCAGACGTTTTTGGAGCATAAAAGTGAAGAAAACGGCAAAGTCTTAATTTTCCTTGCTGGGAACAGTAGGTGACGGCGTCAAGAAGGAATTTCTGATGGCGTCAAGAGTAATTTCTATGACGACCCAGTACAGAATTGACGGCGTCACAAGGTAGGGTGTCAAGAGTAAAATGCATGACCGCCTGGAAACACATAACACATGACGGCGTCAAAAGTAGATCAAGGCAGTCCGAAAAGTATTTTGGCGGCGAGATAACGGCGTCACAAATTTGTTCTTGACGCCGTCAGACCCTATTTCCTATATATAGTTTTCTAATTTTCACATTAAAAGGAGAGTAGTTTTGGAGAAACCCTAAGTACTGTAGAACCCAAGAATCACCTTCTGGAGGACGAGGTTGATCAAAATATGCCATTATTCTAGAGAGAGAAAGTAGAGAGAAGGTGAGGTGACACAAAGATGTTTTTATTATGATAAATTATGTTGCACACCCACACCCCTCAAGTGAAGCCTTGAGGGGTATTTATAGGCCTTACATAAGACAACTATTAGAGTATTACATTAGTAGTCCCTGCACTTTATGCATTCTAGTTGTCTACTTCAATTCACGTAAATATCGCTCAGCTTCATTTCTAACAATCTCCCTCCAGCTGGAGATATACGCGAATTGGTTACAATGATTCCTAACAAGTAAAATAAAAACAATCAAAGTAAGCGCAACAATGCTGAGGAGGACTTCATAGCTCTTTTCTTCATAAATATCCCCAGCAATCTTTGTTTACTTGTAGACGAATCACTTGCTAATCTAACTGGGTTATTACTCCCTCCCAATTAGTAAACCATTTTCTTTTACATGCTCCCTCCCAAATGGACAACCCGTTTGATATAACCTTGATGCTTGTCGAAGAAGTATCTTTGAATTCTGCCCATATAATCTTCAGTTTCATGCACAGCGGAAAATGAATCTTAGACTGATAATATGTAACTTCTTCACATGTTTGTTTGGGGAGCATCATATCGTCATCTTCAACTCACTTAGAATGCTTTCAGTTCTTCAATAAAAGCCCCGATGTACACATTTCTCCCTCCTGGATGATGACGATCTCTCGGAATCATCATAAATATGTGTACATAAACATATCAACTGGAAGCAACATACAAATCAATACCCCATGAGTGAAATGACAATAACTATTCTCTCTACAATTCATCTCAGATCAACCCTCTTCCATTGGCTAATAGTAAATGACCACGTGTGGAGACAACCCAATATGACAAACTTGAGTGTGAAGTAAAATTCCCCAGACTTGTGACTTATGCTTGTACTATCCTCATTAAGAACCTATATGAGCACAACAACGTTACTCCTTACAATATAGGTAGTGGCATATACCCAACCATCCATCCTTTATTGTATATCCGTCTCTTGAACAATCTACAACCTTATGTGACACTGAGCACTACAACGTAACTCCTTAAAGTGATAGCTATTGTGAGCATTAAGAACCAACTTATGCATTTATAGATCTCACACATAGCTAGATGTCCAAGTCTTAATCACTATCCCATGAATGCTCAAACAAGGATCTTCAAACGTCTTCATCCAACCAACCCCTAGACCTTGAGATACTAAGTACACGCACCCGTGAAACGTCACTTCAAGCTCAAATAAGTAATAAACAAATTATCCCCGTAGTCACCTTTTGATAACGTTCAAAATTTAGCCATCGATCTTTGGTGAATCTTGATCAGGATCTTTTAAGCAATTCGTGGTGTGTTTTTGGTGAAGCTAGAAATTCAATCTCGTAGATTCGTAGTGATTTCGGATTTTCCCTCCAAAAATAGAATTGGAAAATTTTCACGCCCATAATATGGAAATCACTATGAAATGCAATTTTAAGGTTACTAGAAAATTTTGAGTTTTGAAAATTTTTACGCCAAATTTCACCGTAAAAATTTGAATTTTGGCCTAAAAATATGAATTTCGGGCCAAAATTTTCAACGTTATACCAAAATTTGAATTTCGCGTAAAAATTGAACGTTTAGTCTCCTCTCAAAAATAAATTTTACTCAAATTTTCCCGCCAAAAAACTATTTTTTTTTTTTGGCTAACTCGATAAGCCATGTAACTCGATAAAGCTCCTAACTCGGTAACCTTCAAACTCGATAAGCTCCTAACTTGGTAACCTTCCCAAACCCGATAACCTTCCCAAACTCGGTAATGCCTCTAACTCGATAACCATTCTCCTTCTTCAAACTCGGTAATGCCTCTAACTCGATAACCATTTCAAACTCGGTAAGATCTTTTGTAACTCGATAACCTCAGAAAAATTTGGCAGAGTTTCATTTATGTAAGCTCAAATGATATCCTTACTCGATAAAACGATAAGGTTGATTCACCCTAACTCGGCAAAATTCCTAACTCGCAAACAAAAAAAAATTCTAACTCGCTAGAAATTTTCTAACTCGCAGGAATGTTTCTAACTCGCCAGAAATTCCTAACTCGATAGAACTTGCTTCTTAACTCGATAAGCAGTCTTCAAACTCGATACCCAAACTCGATATATAACTCCTAACTCGATAAAAATTTTCTAACTCGCCAAAATATCAACCCAAACTCGATAACATGCCGATGAACAGTAACCAGATTCACCTTTTTTCACCAAAAACACGATTTTTCACCACAAAACACCACGATTCGTCCCCGGTTAGCTCTGATGCCAATTGTAGAACCCAAGAATCACCTTCCGGAGGACGACGTTGATCAAAATATGCCATTATTCTAGAGAGAGAAAGTAGAGAGAAGGTGAGGTGACACAAAGATGTTTTTATTATGATAAATTATGTTGCACACCCACACCCCTTAAGTGAAGCCTTGAGGGGTATTTATAGGCCTTACATAAGACAACTATTAGAGTATTACATTAGTAGTCCCTGCACTTTATGCATTCTAGTTGTCTACTCCAATTCACGTAAATATCGCTCAGCTTCATTTCTAACAAGTACGAACTTGGTACGAATTTTACAGGTTTTTCAAGGGTTCTTAGCCCTTGATCCCTTTCATGTGTAATTGAGATAAGTATTCTTTTAATTCAATCAATATGTCTATGTGTTGGTTGTCTATATCTTGTTCTTGTCTTAATTCTACCATGCTAGGCTAGATCTATCTTGTGTTTGCTTGGATCTAATGAAACCTAGATGTTAATTATGTGTTGATTACTTGTTTATGGTTGTATTGGATGAATGATTTCGATGTTAGGCTTAAGAAAACTGGCAGACTTCCAAATGGTAACATGCTTGAACGTCTTAGGAAACATGAACTGACGTGCACTAGGTTTTATTGGTTGTATTTAATGCATGAGTAAATTCTAATGATCCCATGTTAGGAGCTTCTTAGCCGGCTCGACATAGGAGTGAAGTAGGCACTCATAGAATTGGGGAATTAAGTGCGCCACCCCATGAATGGTATTAAGGAATACAATCCGTCATCCACGCAACTATAACAAGTAATTAACGTGTAAAAGATATCTAGGGAGTAGTGAAATCTAAGTAAACACATTTTCTCCACTTATTGCTCACAACCTTAGTATAATTTAGTTTATTTTTATTTCTAGTAATTTATTTTGATTGCATCTTTAGTATTGGGTTAGTTGACTAGCAACTAATTCCGCCCAAATCCTTAAAACCCGAGATTTTTACTTGCTTTCTAAAAGAATATAAAAATACAAAAATAATCATCCCTCATCTTTAGAACTAGTATTTAGGTTTTCTAATCCTAGCGACACTATTCCTAGCTGAACGATCAATCCCCTGGTACTTGTCACTATACTATACTACAACGATCAGGTACACTGCCTGGTGGGGGTTGTAAGCTTCTCAAGATCTCTTGAGAGGTAAAGCCTGGTGCGATTCCCACGTATCAAACATAATGATACCTCATAGTTGGAGCTGATGGCCATGAGAGCATGATTTGTAGATTCCTCCTCATCATTGTGCTCCACCCAGTTAACTACCCCATCATCCATGGTTAGCAAGTGATGAGGCGAAAAATGATCCGTTTTTAGGGGGTTATTTAAGCCCGGAATTGAATTTATTTGATCAAATATTGCCCTAAATCGTTCCTTTTGTGATTTTAGGTACTTTTGGAGTGAATTCTAGAAAAGGAAGCATTTTGGACGTTTTTGGAGCATAAAATTGAAGAAAATGGCAAAGTCTTAATTTTCCTTGCTGGGAACAGTACCTGACGGCGTCACAAGGTTCTACATGACGGCGTCAAGAGTAAAACAAGAGGTGAAGTGGATAGAGTCCGTGACGATCTAGAGAGTTTTTACACTAAGGGCATGACGGCGTCACCATAGGCCGTCATGGTCCCATTGCATGTGACGGCCCAGAGAAACTTTGCACTTGATGGCGTCAGATCTGGATCTAGGCAATCCGATATTACTATGGGCGGCGAGTTGACGGCGTTAGACATTTCTTCTTGACGCCGTCATGATGGAAAATCTATATATAGTTTTGTAATTTTCATTCATTAAGGGAGGACAATTAGAGGGATAACTTGGAGAAACACTAGCACAATTTTTACTGTTCTTTCAAGGGTTTTTACCTTTTGAAACCTTTCATTTTCAATTAAGATAAGTATCCTTTCAATTCATTCAATATGTCTATGTGTTGCTTGAATATATCTTACGCTTGTCTTGATTTTAACATGCTAGGCTAGATCTCTTGTGTGTTTGCTTAGATGTAGTGAAACCTAGATGTTGATTATGGGTTGATTGCTTGTTTATAATTGTTACGGATGAATGATTTCGATGTTAGGCTTAAGAAAACTGGCAGACTTCCATAGGGTAACATGCTTGAACGTCTTAAGAAACATGAACCAATGCGTACTAGGTTTTTATGGTTGTATTTAATGCATGAGCGAATTCTAATGATCCCATATTAGGAGCTTCTTGCAGGCTCGACATAGGAGTGAAGTAGGAGCTTATAGAGTTGGGGAAGTACGTACGCCACCCCACGAATGGTATTAAGGAATATAACCCGTCATCCATGCAATTGTAACAAACTATCAACCTGTAAAAGATATCTAGGGAGTAATGAAATCTAAGTAAACACAATTTTCCCTATTATTGTTCACACCACTAGTTTTATTTTCATTTTTTGTTATTTTATTTTGATTGCATCTTAGTTATTGGGTTATTTGACTAGCAACTAATTCCGCCCACTCTTCCAAAAACCCGAGATTTTAATTGCTTTTATAAAAATATAAAAATACAAAAAGAATCATCCCTCACCTCTAGACCTAGTTTTTAGGCTTTCTAATCCTAGCGACACTATTCCTGAGTTGAACGATCAATCCCCCGGTACTTGTCACTATACTATACTACAACGATCAGGTACACTGCCTGGTGGGGGTTGTAAGCTTCTCGAGATCCCTTGAGAGGTAAAGTCTGGTGCAATTCCCACACATCAAGTTTTTGGCGCCGCTGCTGGGGAATAGTTATTGTTTAGGTTGGAATTTATTTTCATTAGGTCCACTCATTAGATTCCTTTTTAGTGAGATTTTTATTTTCTTTTTATTAGCTTTCTTGTAGTCTATCTTTTTCTTTGTGCCTTTGTTAGTAAATTAAGTTCATTGACTATTCCGCTCACCATTATGGAGAACGCGAATCCACCAAGTCCAACACTAGAGTTTTACCAGAAAAAAATATAATTACACCAGTTTGGATATACCAAGATGGAGGAATGAAATGTGGAGGACAGGATCTTATATTGATTTTATTGAGTACCTTGAGAAAAGAGGCCAAGTGCATAAGACTTTTAAAGAATTCACCCTAGGAGTTCCATCAACCCCTCAAAATGCCTCACTTAGTGAAACCTATGCACCATATGAGCCTTCACCTAGGATAGTTTCGTATGAGCCACCTAGCTGCATGTCATGGTTAGGCACTACCATAATACAGGGTGAACACATAAGTGACCTTGATGTGATGGAGGATGTAGCCGAACATGATCACATTGATAAAAAAGACCTAGGTTTTATGATCAATGATGATGAATCTCAAGAAACACATGATGAATCTTTTGGGCAATTTGAATATAGCAGTCAGAATATTGAGGATGATCCTTATGATTCGGATATAGAAGTTAAGATGCCTAGAGAAGCACTTGAGATACTTGGGAAAATGTTAGGGTTAGATTATAATGAAACACATGTTGAGTATATAGGTGATCTTGATACAAGGAATGATGAAGTAAATAACATAAGCTCACAAAGTACCCCATAAGTCCTACCATCATTTGAGGCACACACACCACCCATGACTTACCTGAAAGAAGTAGAAGAGACTACAGGAGCCCCGATAGAGGTAGAGCCCTTGGACCAAACACAACTAGAGGATATAGGTTTGAATACTTATAATGATAACCTTACTCTTAGTTCTAGGGAAGTTCCTAGTTTTGATGAATCGAAGCCTCAGCAAAATCCGTTACCTAATCTTCCATCCTTGGATGAAAGTTTAGGAATTGAAAAGGTCCCAATCCACCCATCAACCCATGTAGTCCGGGTAGTCTTAGGATAAAGGTGGTAGACTTTAAGCCATGTAGAGAGGAAGCCAATATAGGAGTGGAACATAACCTTACATGCTTACATCACCCATTCATGATTGATCACAAGAAACATTATGGGTTTAAACCAGGTTTGTTAGGTCAAGATGGATTCCCAACTAGGAGTCTCTCGAAATTGATAGAAAATGATCCCTTTCTTGGAGAAAATCTTAATCCACCCATTAACCCAATTGAATTAGGTAAGGTTATTATGATAGGAGCACACCCCTTTGAGCATATTATTCATCCACCACTCTTTCCTCACGAGGCATACTTCCACCGAGAAGGTGTGTATCACTACTTCCACTCGCACTTAATCTTAAGTGTAGGGAAAACCTCCCTTATTTCCGTTAAATAAGGGTAGAGTCAGGCTCGTGACTCGAACAAAAACAAGCGCTTATTGGGAGGCAACCCAAGCTTTATTTATTTGTTTGTTTGTTTGTTTGTTATTTGTTTCCGTATGCATGCTTTATTTTTATTGTTGGTAGATCATGTTTCAAAACTAAATTGTGAAAATACTTTATTTTGTCGTTTGACTTCGTCCTAACTTCATACAAAGGTATCTCGCAAAAGATAAGTGTAAGGGGAAACCCCAAATATATTTTTTAAGAAAAAAAATTGATCATGATTTTCCACAATATTAAATGGACATGTATATTCGTATTTGTTAGAGTCAAATGCTTGTATCGAGTCATAATGATGTTTTGCAGGATTTCCAGGAAGTTGGACATAAGTTTTTCCAGAAATTTTCTGGAAACTTAACGTAAAGATTTCTGCAGGTCACTTCTGACGGCGTCATGAGTTTACTGTTGATGGCGTCATGTGTAAAATTCTGGAAATTTTGCTAGTTTTGTTTTTTCTAACGGAGTCTTAAAGTTTTTGTTAATTCTTTAGTTTTATAAACTCCAGGAAATCTGCAAACATTCATTCCACAAGCATTATATCTTAATTTATTTTCTAGGATTTATTAGTATATATAGATTGCCGCCGATTTTACGCGAGGTTGCCTTGTTTGTTTTCTCAGGTTTAACAGGTTATGTATGACAAGAAGATGATTTATATTCTGGAAGGGAAGCTTTGATTGTTCATTTTCTTGGAGGAAGATCTAACCTTGTTACCATACTATCCACACCGAACGAATCAGGGGAGTATTTGATTTCATTCTTTTACCTATTTCACTTTTACATTCTTTAATTGAACATTGGGGACAATATTCATCCTAAGTGTAAGGGGAGGGTAAATGATGATACCTTATAGGATACACTTGTACTTGAGTTTGTTTGTTTGATGGTAGGTGTGTAATAAAACTAAGAGAAATACTTGTTAGTGTGATTTTAGCGCCAAATTTAAAATTTTTTACAACATTTAGGAGTGAAACTTTAGCCTTAGCAAGCGTCTCATGGACAGGAGATGTATGAGTAGCACAAAACCGTACTATTCAGAAAAATTTTCCACCCAAATATGTGAGTTTCGCCTTTAGATTTGATAGGAAAAGCATTTACTATTAGTGCTTATGAGTGTACCGGTAGCATTTAGATTCTAGAACTTGCATTAGTGATGCATCCCGAGACCGCTAGTGAGACTACATTCGTGTAGTAGGATTTACTACATGATAAGAGGCATTAGGATCACCCTTGTGTTAAATCCGTATCATAATTACTTGACCATTTAAGTCATATTACTTGGCTAGTAAAGTCAACTAATTTTTCCCACACCTTAGCGTTGTACTCATTTTTAGTACACGAAACCCCTAGTACACCCCACCGAGCCTATCTTTTCGTTTCTAACTTTAAGCATTTTACTTAAAGGAAGAATTTCTTACAACCCACTTAAATGTACAACCAAATCGCCTAAGCCTTCCATGTATGCACTCATCTTTAGTGCATTATTGTTACATGTTTAAACCCTTAGTTAATTATCTAATTGATTACATGGTTGCTAAGTCGAGTCATATCCTTGTACATATTGTTTTGGGACGATTGGGACTCATGGGTGAAGTACTAATGTTATGGAGTAAAGTACTCCAAGTGTTTTGATTATCTTGATTCGAGTCATTAGATTAGTTTATTGTAAAGTATGTAAAAATTCAAGTGTAAGGGGAATGTTCATTCCCTATGATGTATTATTTTGGATGATAGGGTAAGAGTGTATATATATATATATATATATATATATATATATATATATATATATATATATATATATATATATATATATATATATATAAAGAGAAAAAACATACGGACTACCATCCCATTTCATTCTATGTTTGTTTTATGTTTTTGTTATTTTTCATTTATTAGCTTAAGTCGAGTCTAGTCTTGGCTTAACAACGCCATATTGTACATGTAATTAACCAAGATGATTAACTCGCCACCAGTAAAGATTGCCTATATCCAACAAAACCGTGTATTCCATATCCCTACACCTAACGTTATAACCCTTTGAAAGACCTCTTTGATAGTTTATCCTAGGTGCTTAATTACGCCATGTGGTGGAGGTTTGATCCTTTCCCAAGCCTATGGTAATCTATTTTGCTATGACAGGTAGTGAGAGATGTTTTCCATTTCCATATTGTGATATACACTTTATTACACCCGAGAGATGTGAGTATCTAAACACTATTTGTAAGGTGCTAGTGTATGACCTCCGTGCTTGTCTTTGGTCTTTAGTGGAACGATTATTTGTTGTAATTACTTTTATATTAGTGTTAAATGACCCCTAACTTGTATTTTGATTAGAATAAAAGCGCATTTGCTTGAGGACAAGCAAATCTCAAGTGTAAGGGTATATGATGAGGCGAAAAATGATCCGTTTTTAGGGGGTCATTTAAGCCCGGAATTGAATTTATTTGATCAAATATTGCCCTAAATCGTTCCTTTTGTGATTTTAGGTACTTTTGGAGTGAATTCTGGAAAAGGAAGCATTTTGGACGTTTTTGGAGCACAAAAGTGAAGAAAACGGCAAAGTCTTAATTTTCCTTGCTGGGAACAGTACCTGACGGCGTCACAAGGTTCTACATGACGGTGTCAAGAGTAAAACAAGAGGTGAAGTGGATAGAGTCCGTGAAGATCCAAAGAGTTTTTACACTAAGGGCATGACGGCGTCACCATAGGCCGTCATGGTCCCATTGCATGTGACGGCCCAGAGAAACTTTGCACTTGACGGCGTCAGATCTAGATCTAGGCAATCCGATATTACTATGGGCGGCGAGTTGACGACGTCAGACATTTCTTCTTGACGCCGTCACGATGGAAAATCTATATATAGTTTTGTAATTTTCATTCATTAAGGGAGGACAATTAGAGGGATAACTTGGAGAAACCCTAGCACGATTTTTAATGTTCTTTCATGGTTTTTACCCTTTGAAACCTTTCATGTTCAATTAAGATAAGTATCCTTTCAATTTATTCAATATGTCTATGTGTTGTTTGAATATATCTTACGCTTTTCTTGATTTTAACATGCTAGGCTAGATCTCTTGTGTGTTTGCTTAGATGTAGTGAAACCTAGATATTGATTATGGGTTGATTGCTTGTTTATAATTGTTATGGATGAATGATTTCGATGTTAGGCTTAAGAAAACTGGCAGACTTCCATAGGGTAACATGCTTGAACCTCTTAAGAAACATGAACCAATGCGTACTAGGTTTTTATGGTTGTATTTAATGCATGAGCGAATTCTAATGATACCATGTTAGGAGCTTCTTGCAGGCTCGACATAGGAGTGAAGTAGGAGCTTATAGAGTTGGGGAAGTACGTACGCCACCCCACGAATGGTATTAAGGAATATAACCCGTCATCCATGCAATTGTAACAAACTATCAACCTGTAAAAGATATCTAGGGAGTAATGAAATCTAAGTAAACACAATTTTCCCTATTATTGTTCACACCACTAGTTTAATTAGTTTTATTTTCATTTTTTGTTATTTTATTTTGATTACATCTTAGTTATTGGGTTAGTTGACTAGCAACTAATTCCGCCCACTCTTCCAAAAACCCGATATTTTAATTGCTTTTATAAAAATATAAAAATACAAAAAGAATCATCCCTCACCTCTAGACCTAGTTTTTAGGCTTTCTAATCCTAGCGACACTATTCCTGAGTTGAACGATCAATCCCCCGGTACTTGTCACTATACTATACTACAACGATCAGGTACACTGCCTGGTGGGGGTTGTAAGCTTCTCGAGATCCCTTGAGAGGTAAAGCCTGGTGCAATTCCCACACATCAGCAAGCCAACTTGACTTTTCTCTTTCTTTTGCCCTTCTTCTGGATACATGGAGTTCCCCTTCTTCTATTCTTCAGGTATCACCTTTGCTGTACATTCCCTAGCAAAGTGGCCAGTGTTGTCGCACTTGTAGCATAGAAGCTTTGATTTATCAAATCCAACTGGCTTGTTTCCATTGTATCTGAGGTTTCTTCCAGCCTTCTTGGAAAATCTTTTCATTCTTAGTGAAATCATAGCTAGCTGCCAATTTATGTCCATTTCTTTAATATCAATATCATTGATCTGATCAAGATCATCATGGATCAGATCTCTATCTTCAGACCTCTTTGCAAAGAGAGAATAGAGGACTTCATTAGCAAAACCACTAGGAGCATCTCTCTACCTTGAGTCCCTTGAAGAAGAAGCATAACTGCCAGAAGTAAAGCCACCAGAAATAACCTTCTTAGTGCTGGCCTTGCCTTGTCCAACAAATGCAACATTGGTTGCACTAGAAGATGTATTTAACCCCCCCCCCCCCTCCGCCTTTAATGTCATGTTCAGAAACCCAAAGGTTATTGAATAGGTCATCAATTGACCAAGTATCCACATCTTCTTTTAGTCTCATAGACATGGCTACAGTTGACCATTCAGCAGGCATAGATCTGAAAAACTTATGATTTGCATCTTCAGTAGATACAAGAGAACCACGTGCTTCCAATTGAGAGAGCAGATGTTGAAATCTGTCATAACCTTTCTCCAAACCTTCAGAACTAGAAACTGTGAATGCTTCAAATTGCTGCTTGAGTACAGCCTTTTGCATCTTTTTAGAGTTTGCATTCCCTCCAAAACGAGTTCTAATGGCTTCCCAGATATCTTTAGCATCATCCATACCATGGAACCTTCGTAGGTGTTCCTTTGGTATGGCCATCAGAAGGATGGTCCTTGCTTTCCCCTCTTTCTCCACAGCATGGATCTCTGCAGCAGAGACTGCTGGAAGTACCCTGATAGTACCATCCTTGCATACAAAGATCCTCTTCTTCGAGTTTTCATTCTGAATCACCTTCCGTACATCATTATCAACATACTGCAAGTAGTGCTCCATCTCCATAGCCCAAATATCATACTCCTCCTTCTTGAGAATTGGGAGTTTGATATTGGATATGGTAGTGGATGTTGACACCACTTGTTGTTGCTGCTTGGGTTTGCTATTCTCTGATGCAGCCTCAATGTGTTGTGATTCTTCAGAATCACAGTGTGAAGAGAATTCATCAGCAGGAGCAGACATCTTATGTGATTGGTGAGTGTTTGAGTGTTTGTGGTTATGGTTTCTGTGTTTCTTCTTACTCAGAGTCTCTCTACAGGCTCTGATACCACTTGTAGGTCCAAAGTTCTGGATCTAAGTAGCCTTTGTAAGACAATAAACACCTTGAATAAATCCAAAGTATTTATATGAGAAACTCTTAAGAACAATGTATACTTGATGTTAATGCGAAATATTAACACAAGCAGTAAGAGCAACATAGGGATTTACTAACTTTTATATTCTATTAAACTTGAAAAACTTGGCATAGAACACAATGCCGTAGGGTTCCTTTTATACTACAAGGAAACCCTAATTCTACAAAACGTGTGAAAGGATACATGCATATCTTCTCCTAAGATATCTAACCGTGTGCATATCTTTTTCTATAATATCTCCTAAGATATCTAACTTGTTAAGCAAAACAGACTTAACAGTCTAAAACATAAACAGACTTAACTAGTGTCTGTCAGACTTAACATAGTACTGGCAGACTTAACTATCTAACCGACTTAACTAACTAATCCAGACTTAAATCTGGTTACAAATAATTCCCAACAAAATTTAAGGGTAATCGACCCAAAAAAAAATTAGGTTTTGGATCAAATAAACCCTAAATCGACTAACATGTATAAAAACAAATCAAGATTCAATTTTTATGCGTTTTGATAATTAATTACACGTTATAACGGCTCTGATACCACTGTTGAAATTATATAACATGACATGCATAAATATAAACAATAAACATCAAGTAGACACATGTGGAAGCGTTATAACAAGATCATATAAAATGTAATTAATTAATCAATAATAAATAGTAAACCTACCTTTGTGATTCTAGCCCGAACAAGAATCAATAAAAGCAAATCTTCAACTTATGAACCCTAATTAGGGTTTATGTGGATTGTAAGAATAACCCATTACCTTTTTGTTATTTAATCCAAGATATAACCAATAGTGTGATTATATCACGTTCTTGTACACACGTACTAATTCAAGTAAAAGATTATGCAAGTAATTTAAACACGAGATGTTTTATGAAAAACAAATCGAAAACCCTTTGTAAAGAGGGTGTTCGATTGAGCTTAAGAACAAATGAGAGAAAACACAATTTAGGGTTATTGTGTGTGTATAAGAGATAAGAAAACAAATAACCCTTGATATGTTTATATATTATGAGATTACTTGGAGCTCAAGGCACAAAGGAGGTGCCCTCCTTTTGGGTTGGCAGATCGGTTCAAGGTCCAAGGGACCTTCTGGAACCTTCTTGACTTCCTATAATTCTTATAGTTAAACTTTCCTTTTATTCGTTTAACGGTCGTTAGCTATTCTCCGTTAAATACTAACGTTCGTTATTTGTTTTGTGTTTATTAATAATTAAGTATAACATTTATAAATAATTATTCATTTACTCTTCATATGTAAAGTGTGTAATCCAATGATCTCGAGTTCGATCCTAACACACAACTACTGATTTATGTTCATAATACTAACTTATGTTCATAAAACTAAGAGTATTGATGTACCTTAGTTACTAGTTAGGGCGGGAAACGACTTTCACAAACACCAGATCGATTAGGGTGATTATATAGAGGTTAATAAAATCCTTCCGTCAAGAGCAAAAGTGATAGGTCTTATAGAATTTAACGTGTGGAATGTGCGTTGCAATGAGTATACACGTGTTCCTTTTTTTTGTGCAGTCTTTTGATTCTCACCAGAATAAGAAGGTGGAAAGGCTCCTTTGTAAATTTTTGATTCCCTGCATTCTTTAGTTTTTATCCATTCTCTATCCATAAGTCCATAACAATCATGAAAACTTATTCTCCTTCCCATTCTCATCTCTCCTTTCCATCCTATTTGAAAACCAGATATAAATATCTCGGTATTAACAAATATGACAATATAAGTCGAAATTCTTGTTATACTATCGAAAAACTGAGTTTGTGATGGATAAAAAAACTATATGTTTTCTTTTTATTAGTTGCATGCTATTTATGCGTTTCCAGAAAGAGGTTGTTGCTGGGTCAGCTGAAATTTGCAAAAATTTTAGTAATGCTTCAACTGACTGAGTTTTTTTGGCATATTTCTTAGTTTGTAATTCTCAAAAAGTTACTATATTTTACTGAAAAAATTTTGTGTTGTGCTCAAAAGCAATAGATCAAGATTTAACCTTTTATTTCAATTTTTGAAAGGCGGTTTTCAGACCTACACTACACTTCTAACTCATATTTTACATATGTTTTTAAAAAGATTTGAACATATTGATTTGGTCTTCCAATTACCACTAGGCCAAAGGCCATTTAGTATTCATTTATTCATTTTCCTGACTACTTTTTTGTAAAACTTTGTTGCCAGGTCCTGACTTAATCACATATGCATTCGATTTGGCACCAAAAGCTTGCAACGATGATAGTTGTGATCAAGCATGCACAGATCACCGGCCTAGAGGAACAGAGGTAGTATATTTTACTTGTAGATGCACTACTTGCGTTTGTTGTATGAGGAAGTGGTGTGCTTTTAAGTAACATGTAGCACTTTATGTGAAATCATATTCGTATTGAAATAAAAATGTCTTTGAGTATCAGAGTATGATAGACTACCGAATAATATTCTTGAAAAAGAAAAAAAAGATTGCCCCTTGTTTTCAATATTTTAAACAAGTTTTTCTTTGCCGAATCTAAGATTGAGACTAATTCACTTTAAAAGTCTCGAATGCAACATATACTAATGTGTTTTTATTCATAAAAATTTGGAATCCACAAAATTGCACCAGCCTACCTTGTTATATACGTAGTATTACATTGCATCGATATACAACCCATGTAATGATTCTATTGGTTTGGTGGATTAACAGACCATGTCTAGCCCTTTAAGTTATATTTACTCATTACTGTGTATTTAAAATTAGGGTTAACTATTACAATGCCCCAGTTGCCCAATGCGTTTGCTTATCTGCCCCAAAATTCGGAGTTTCTTAACTTAGACCAGACAACTGGGCATCTCGACCCATATGATGACAAGTCTCCTACAGTTGCCCAAAAAATACACAAGTTGCCCAAAAAATAATCCGAAAAGTGACATTTGTCACTTGCAGATTTTATTTGCCCATAAAGTACAGGTTGTCCTAGTATAAGTTAAGAAACTCCGAATTTTGGGGCAGATAAGCAAACGCATTGGGTAACTTGGACATATTAGGAATTTTCCCTTAAAATTATATAAAGAGGGTTCAACTTGAATCAAGCTAAACCAAAGTTTTGATATTGAGAACTCTGGCATGAAGCCAGATACAATGACGCATTACAAGTAAAAGTTGGATTTTTAACCTAATCCTTAAGGACGGCATCTCTCAAGTCTCTGAACAATACGTTAATACGACAAGGATTTAATATAATCACCCAATTTATATTGCCTTGGCGGCTTTGGGTCGAAGCAAATACAATTTAGGTAAGTCACATTATCGAGAAGTGGTTTGTACTTTTTAGTAGCCGTGGAAACAAGTTTTGATCGAAGTTGAAAGGAATTTTAAGTCACGATATAAGGCTTTACAAACTTTTGGTTTAATTTGGGTTGTTGTTGTTAGATTTATGTTTTTACTGATGTTATTGAATGTGTCAAGTTAATGGTCACATGTCTTCATCACATTACAAACAAAAATACAAAATGTTTTAATAAAGATTACTAGGAATAACTATTGAGAAACGTTAGAAACGAAATCTGGTTCTTAGAATGAAGCAGCTAATTATACTAGTCAAGAGCTTTTACATAAATGGAGCTACAAAATCCATCTATCTACTAATTTGCAACGGCCTGACAAAGGTTCACGCATATGATTTACACTCTTGGTTAGGGATTCGTACTCATACACATCAAAATTTTATCATTCACTTCTATTGACATTTGATTCTTGAAAAATGTATCTCATAGCCACATACATACACTCGAAAACTACACGTACCATTAATGTTTGAGTTTCTTGAAGAGATCAAAATTAAAGCAGCAATTTCTTATGTAGCAGCCATAAATAAAAAGTTGCTCATATTTGAAGCAGATTTGGTCTACAAAGACCATAACAATGTCAAATGAGGCAATATGCTTTGGATGATGCCGTAGTTGTAGAAGCGTCCTTGCCCTCTCTAGAGAGAGCCGAAAGATGTGCCTTCTTCATGGGGCTTGGTCTGTTTTTACTTCTAAGGAAATGTAGTTCTATGCCTCTATTGTTTCCTATTCTATGGTGCTCAGGCTATTTTGGTATCATCCCTTCAAGCAGTCTTTGTTGTGTGTCATGTATGGCCAGGAAGGCTGCTTGCTATTCTGCACCACTAATGGCAATGTTTGGAAGACACTTTTGGCTATATGGTCTTCTCTTTTGAATGGATGTTCAAATGTGTAATGCACTCTTTTTTTCCTTCACGAAGTTTTTTCCCATTGAGTTTTTCTTGGTAAGGTTTTTAATGAGCCAGTCCATTTGGATAGTCTTTTGCATTTGTTGTCCGCTCCATGAGATTCTAGCTGTTTGGGTTTGCGAGGGATTTCTGCTTGTGGATGCCCGGTTGCTGTTGCTATGATGTTCAGTTTATTTCCAGTCTTTGTATGTTGGAGAGTTTAGGTTTGAATATTACAGTTTGTATTCTATAGAGTTGTATGTAGATCATTAGTATTTAGTATGGTGCTGTTTTGAAAGATTGGGTATTGTCCAATGCTTCTTAATTTGTATCTTGTAAGTTTCATTTGGTGATTAAGTCAGATCCATGTAAATGTCAATACATGAAAGAATGTACATGCTTTCAAAATCCAATACTCCATAAAATGTAATCTTTTAAATTCATTTCAAAGTTTAATACATCTAGTCGGGTGGTATTTATCAGCATGAACTGCTTTATACGGAATCTGACAACAAAAACGAACATACTTCATAGGAGGAGTTATAATAGAATATACCTCCTGCTTTACATTCCATGCATATTCAACGTTGAGTCGTAGCCAAAACTTTCCTTTGGCTAACGACTCACTGAAAAGCCGTAGCTTTTCTGGTGGTAAGGTAGTTGGATGGGAATTATATCTAACTACCACAACATCTTTTTCACCTTCTGATGATGTACCCGTGTATTGTGAAAAGCTATTTATTGGGTTATTTTGGAAAACAGTCGAGCTTATTTTAAAATCTCCAAAGAACCGCTCGACATTACCAGATGTTTTGAAAAACACTTCAAGGGTGGTATTCCCACTGAGTGCGACCGTAGTTATATTTAAAAGCGTGTAGTTAACATGGATATTATCAATGTCAATGTCATTAATATCCACCCTGCCACCGTGATATACTAAATCTATTACAATAATATGAACTACAATCAGAACAAAGACTACGTATGGCACTAACATAACCCCCCATACGTTTAGTCGAGGGCGGGGGTGGTGATTGTGATTGTGATTGTCATTGTTGATGCGGTGAGGGGGATTGGTATTGCGAGCTACCATTTATATCTCCTCCTATAAAAGAATCCATAATCAAATTCACAAAATGAAAAAAGAAAATTAGAACAATCAAAGAAGACAAATCCAAATTAAAAAATTTAAGAACTTTCCTTGAATCTTTCTTGTGTAATTTTGGTGGATGATTGCAGCCGGCTGGCTATTTTAATTATAGTCAAGATATCTCGTTTGTTATTTACAAGTGCGAAAATACAACTACCTTTATATATTATTTTCAGATTTCCTAAGTGCGAAAGTTCAACCAACTTTTATCAAAATTGTATGCACTTATTTAATTTCCAGGTGTGAAAATTCAACTATCACAATTACATGCACTTACGTGGTCACATGGTTGTCAACTGAACCAAAAAGATATATCAACTTTCTTTCTCTACTCACTCTCTCTTACTTTTCATTTCAATAGTTACCACTCCCTCATCTTTCGATAAAATATTCACTTTTATACAACAATATTTAACTAAATACCAACACACACTAACAAACCAATTACATAGTAATAAAAAATAAAAACACAAATGGTCCACTTTTGCACGGACATCATTTTGCTTGGTCTCACACAACACACAAACACCTCCTAGTGAGGCTCAAGCGTGACCCATGCCAAAATACCTCCTTGCGGCTCCCACTGGAAACAGTTTTAGAAAACGTGAACCAAGTACTTTTGAAGATAAAAAATCAAACCAAGCACAGTGATTTGCACACTTTCAAGTTTTATTGGGACACTTCAATGTACAAACAGTTAAAGCATATTATATTTAAAATACAAATGACTATTGCATTTATTGGAGTGTATCAATAAAATTTGAGAGTGTGCAAATAGGGATGGCACCCGTGGGTAATGGGCACGGGTACCTCTAACCCGTCACCCGCCCATGTAGTTTTTTTCTCACCCATCACCCACCCGTCACCCACCAATGGGTACAAATTTCTACCCATGCCCTTGCCCGTGGGTATTTGTTGCCCATGGGTAAACCCATGGGTTAGTGTTATGCAACAAAATTACAAAACGATGATATGAAAACTAACTATGAAATTGCGTAATAAGACATCAATCAATTTGTCAAATACAACTTTGATTATTTGATATTTCATACTCTCTTTTTAGTTTTGAAACTCAAACAAACTTTTAAGTTAATGTGTTTTTTTGAGACTTTGTATTAACTGTTAAATGTATACCTGCAACATAATAAATATTTTAATTAGTATAATTAATTTTAACATGGGTTTATGGGTACACCTACGGGATATTTTGACGGGTATACCCGTGGGTATTTTAAATGGGTTTCATGGGTTTACCCGCGATGGGTATGCCTCACCCGTCACCCACCCACCACCCACTGATGGGTAAAGATTTTCACCCACAACCCACCCGTGGGTGAAAACTAATGCGTTTACCCACCCATTTATGGCGGGTACCCGCGGGTTATGGGTTTTTTCTCGCCCATTGCCATCCCTATGTGCAAATCAATTCGTGTGAAGAATCAAGTACTTCTAAAAAAATTAACAAATTACACAGTCGCATAACTTTAACAAGCCTGCAACATAAACACCCATAAATAACAACTAAAAATAGGAAAATAAACTACACCAGCAGGCATGAGACAAAAAAGCACTCCAACAAGAACTGTTTAGATCAAAATTTATTCATAGTAAGCTTCTTCTTTTTTTGTTCAAAAAAAAAAAAAAAAAAAAAAAAAAAAAGCTTCTTCTTCTTTTTTTCTTTTTTCTTTATTTATTTATTTATATATATTTTTTTTATTTTATAAAGTTAGATTTATCCATGATTTCAAACATGTATCTCTTCATCAATTAACACAAAACCATGATACGAAATTCACAAAACAAAAAAATCTAAAGAGCATACACATTAAGAACAAAGATACTAACCATGAAAGTGATGACATGGAAATTCAGATGTGGAGGTTGGGTGGTGTCTGGATTCTAGATTTTGGAGTGATGGCATAAAAATGGTGTCAGACTTTAGCCAGAGAATTTTTTTACATATAAAATTATAAATGGTTAGAAAAACAGAAATAAAATTATATCCATTTTTGTTGACTCTTTTATTTTTCAAAGTGACATGTCATCAACCTATATGACCCGTAAAGTGTGAGGCAGCTGGTTAACAATGATCAAAATAACAGGTTTCTATTGTTGGATGACTAAAATATATTTCTTGAACAAGTATATTAATGCAAGAAAACTGCAATCAACACCTAATAAATCTTAACGAACATGCATTATTTGTGTTTCCAAATCCAGGCAGAATTGGCGAGCGTTGCTTACCTAGATAGATGATGCTACTCGGTCGTTTTGCAACGTTTTTCCTCCAAGAATTTGGTTTCTTTAACCGAAAGATTGTGTATATACTGAAGCCTGAGTTTAATGAAAGATTGTTAGCTTTTAAGCTTTGTTTGTGTTTAATGAAATGCTGAAATGCTTTGCTCTTTGTAGGAAAATTCCGAGGCGATTAAGGCAGTGTATTTATGGACCAAATTAAAGCATGATGTTTATAGCTACTTTTTCCCAATCTATTATTCTATACTATAATTTCGTCACCGTATTTTATGTTTTCTGGTAAAAGCTTCTCCAAACTTATATATTATTGCTAACAGTATCACACTATCACGTATCTAACATGTAGCTTGTTGAAGAATGATGTGGCATATGTTACATGTCATGCGGTCGTCAAAGCATCTACTACATAGACGATTCTTACACAGGAAATCCACGTTTTACTGTTTTTCTAGGAATCTTTTACTTAAAAATAAAAAATCATATTTCTTATATCAGGGCCGTTAATGAATTTTTTGAAGGCTTCGGCCGAAATTAAACAATGAGACATTTTAAGAAGTAATATTATATATAAAACATCACCGTTTATATGATATAATGCAATTAGTTATCTAAACGTTCAACATATTATCTCTTTGTGAAAAATATGCGTACACAGGTATATAATTGTTTAGTAGACAAATTTTTGGGACCTTGTACCTTTTAGGACCTTGAGCGGTCATTCAACTAACATACCTTCAAAGACGGCTTTGTCTTATATTTACACAATTTATCAATTTGTCCTCGTTTATACAAGTAATTCTTTATAAATTAATTTTGTATTATATTTTGTTAGAAATTATGACTCGGTTGTTTTCACCCACTTCTAAGAGCGAGGGGTGTGCCTGCGTTGTGGGCAGCGTTCCCACCAGCCGAGAGGAGACGATGGCGCACCGACCGTGGGTGGCGCCACGATGGCTCGCGCCGTGGTGGCCAGCCCACGCAGTGGCCATTTTCTTTATTTTTTATTTATTTTTTACATTTTTTTTAATAAAAATTGAAACGTTGGAGCTTTTGAATTTTTGAAGTTTGGTCCCAAAGGGTATATACTCGTTTTTTTCATCTTTTTCCCCTTAAACATAATAATAATAATAATAATAATAATAATAATAATAATAATAATAATAATAATAATAATAATAATAATAATAAAATAACCCCAAAAAACCTTATAAACCATTTATTATTTCATTCTTCACACACACTTCCTTATTATCCCTACTTCTATTATCTTTTTGCCATCCAAAATGAATCCCAACCAAAAATGGATTAACAACATGCCAAACGACGCGACGAACCAAATAAATCCCAACCAAATGCCGGGCTCGTCTTCTCAATCGGGTTGCTTTCCCTCATTCCAAACCCATATATGAATCCCGAAGAACTAACACTATTTAGTCAATGGAAATGGTAACAACAACAACAACAATATAATCAATTTACTCAAACTCAACAAACAAACCAAGCCGCCCCTTCCCAATCAAATTCGGGCCATGCATCCTACCATCTAGTTGACGAAGACATCAATGACGATGATGAAGAAGAAGAAGAAGAAGAAGAAGAAGAAGAAGAAGTGGTCCCGACCTCGACCTCAAAAAAATCAAGGTCAAAGACGATGGCGAAGAAGCTAAAGATAAAGACGAAGACAAAGAAAACCAACAAAGAAAAAGACAAAGAAGTTGATGAAGATGTGGTCCCGTCCCGACAACCTCGCACTTTTTGGACCCAAGATGAGGAGTATCTCTTGGCGGAGTGTTTCATTCAAGTTTTTGAAAGACAAACACAAGTGGAAAAATCCCGACTCGACTTTGGCAAGACGTAACCGTCTTCGGCCTACGAACGAGGAGCCCGAGTATTTTGGACCTGACGTTTTCCTACGGCCGGACGGCATGTACCGTGTTTCTAAGAGTCAACGTTCGTCAAACTCGGCAGCTAGTTCCGGTTCAAACTCGGAAATGTGTCAAGAAATGTTGCAGCAACAATACGAGTTAGACCGCAAGGCAAAGATGGATGTTCTCGAACGAGAGTAACTCGCGAGATTTACTTTATATGAACCTCAAAGGGTTACCAAGGAGATGCGAGTGCTACAAATGGAAACAGACAAAATGGATCTGATCAACGCGGCGGTCGTGAAAGCACAACAAGCTCAAATCCGGGCAAAGTATCCTACAGACGAGTATTAGGCTTTTATTTCTATGTTTATATACTAGGTTTTTAATTTTATGCATTTTTTTAAATGTAACGTGTTTTTTATGTAATGTGTGTTTTTTTTAATTAATGAAGTTTATTTTAGTTTATATTGTGTATATTTTATTTTATGTAAAAGAAAAAGAAAAAAAATGGCCGACGGCACCATAATTTCTGGTGCCAACAGATATGGCCAAAATGTGCTGCCGTGGAATTTCTGATGCCGTGGAGATTTTTGTTGACGCGCCAGCACTCTTTGAACCACGGCTTGAATTCATGACACCACCACAACCAATATTCTAAACTTCACATTACTGTCACCACTCACAATTACCACTTCAACAAAATCTCTTTATAACAAATTGAAGCCTACATCATACACAAAAAAGGCAACAAAAGACATGTATAGCTCATGTATAGCTAGCAGAATTTGGAGAAAAATAAAATCCGTTGGATAATATACATTAGAAATTTCTATGCCACGTCTAATTAGCTTTCTAGTTATAGGTTACCAACTAAAGTATAGTACTCAAAATGTGCTAAATATAATAGAGTACTTGGGTCGGGAAATTTGTAAGAGCTGTGGGTATCGTGGTGTCATAGATCTCGTGCCGTTTTTCAAAACCAGTGTCACGTCAGCAAAACACAGAACGACACAAAAAAACCTTTGGCATCACATTTTGTGCCGTTAACGTTCGCATCAGAAAATGTGGTGCCGTTCTCCATTTATTTTTTTATATTTTTTCATTTACATAAAACATACATAATAGTTAAAATAAACTTCAATAAATTAAAAAAAAAAAAAAAAAAAAAAAAAAAAAAAAAAAAAAAACTTACATAAAGGAAAAAACGTAAATGTTCATAAACTTCTTGGAAATAAAACATTACATAAAAATGGAATAAGCATTACATAAACTACGACTGATAATCTGGGTGATCCCAAGTTTGAGAGTTGTCTGATCGATAACCGTCGTCGTAAACAGAGTAGTTCACTGATTGGTGCTAAACAGTCAACTTAAATTGACCAAGGATATGGTCAACAAGGTCAAACTCCCTAGACCAATGCTTCCGGGTAATATAAGGTATCACCAGGTCGTTAAGTCCCGACAAGGTGTGAATTGTAACTAAGCGTGCTTTGTGATCGGGTGATTATTCACAGAAAAGGGTTGTTATGAGAATTATTTAGAATTTATTAACAGAAATAGCTTAGGAAAGCTACGTGATTGATTACGGGAATTAAAATTTAGAAGAATTGATCTAAAACCTAAAAACGTACGTTTTAATTAAAAACGTACACTGATGAACGTGAAAGAAAGTACAACTGATGAACAGAAAAGGCTATGAGTGTGAAATTTTTATTTTTACAATCCTAATAAATAAATAAAATTTTAAGAAAAAGAAAAATTATTTTTACACTATTTAATTATTTATTATTAATTAATTACTAATTATCTATTTATTAACTAATTATATTAATTTAAATTATTAAAAATTACTAAAAAGACTTAGATAATTAAGAAGATTTTTATAAATCTAATTAACCATCACAGGAATCTAAAAAATTATAAAAAGTTAATTTTATGTATTTTTAAACTAATTTACTAATTACTATTCTAATTATTTATTAATTACCAATTAAACTAATTATATTATAAAAAATAGAAAATGAATAGTAAAAATTCTAGAAAAATTTATAAAAATGTTTTAACTTATATAAAAGCTAGAAAAATTATAAAAACTAGGTATTACTTAATAAAATCTAATTATGCTAATTAATTATTTAATATTAATTAATAATTAATTAAACTAAAATTAATTCTAAAAACCACTAAAAGACAAAAGAAAAATCTGGAAAAATTTATAAAATTACTTTAATATAAAAGAGATTTAATAAAACTATAAAAATGCTAAAGTGCGTATAAATAAGCTAAAAAGAAAATTAAAAAGATAGTTTCTATTAAATAGAAGCTATCACTATAATTAAAATTTGTTTTTTGTGTTTTTTCTTTTTCCAAACTATTTTAACACTAAAAACTTTTACAAACACACTTTTTATGGAACTAAGAAATAAGCACTTTGAGTGCTTATATGTTCAACAGTTGACTTTGTTTGACTGAGAAGGGAAATAAGCACAAATGGGCTTATGTGGGGTCCACAGTGGTGGAATCTTGTTCACTTAAGTCATTTGGACAGGTTTAGGCAAGATTCAATGAAATAAGCTTCTTGAATAAGCCAAAAATCCACAATAAGCACTTACTTATGTAGAAACTAAGACAGAAAGTGGGACAACCTTTGAAAGGGGTTTCAGGTGGGGTCCACAAGATCTAAGGTCAATTCCTAGGCCAAAATGTTGAACTTATAGACCTTGATAGATCTTCTTGAGCACTCTAGAATCGTTAGTTATGTCACTGTAATCAATAACACACTAATAGACAATCTCTGTAACTTGTATTTTTAAAGCGGAAACAAAACACAAGCTTGATACTAAGAACTCTTGATCCTCTATGGATCTTTTAATAATAATAAGAGTGTTTTCTAAAAACGTTATTCAATACATAATCGTGTGTTCCTTTTATACACAAGGAACCCTAAACTGTTTCACAAGAAACGTATATTCTAAAACTTCTAAAAGATATGCATTATCACTTCCTAAATAAACTCATGCATATCCAAACTACATTACATAAAATACGGTACTATATCCGCAGAAACTAATAATGCTGAAACTAGTCTTCAGCAGATACACTGCTTCAGCAGAAACCAACTCTTCAGCAGGAACCTTCAGCAGAAACAGCAGCAGAATTCTTACTTCACAGAATTCCCAACAATCCTCCCCTAATCTTGAATTTGACCTGGTTAAGTTCAAGATTCTTGATAGATCTTCGAAATAACATACCAAGAGGATTGCAATAACATAGCACCAGCAAAGAATCATCTTCAGCAGAATCTCTATGATCAGCAAGTACTTGAAAGCTCCATTCTTTGCAGCAACAAATGACTTAATGTACATCAAAACAAATTAGTTTCATACTATTCTCATCACTTCCAGGTGTGTTAACTCCTGTGAGAGGTGAATCATTGAAAATAATGGATTTGGTGTCTCTTTACCAATAGCCATCACTACTGGAGTAGCCAAGTGTTCTAAGGTACACTGATAACCACATGATTTTTAGCAAATCATCAGCTATAAACGGATTTGAGATATCTTTACCTGTAGCCGTTTGCTCAGGACTAGCCAATTATTTTGATGAAAATCATCTTGGTTAACTGATTACCAAATATGGTTTTCTACTGCCTTTACCACAATCCATATACATGTGGGCTAGCCAATTATTCAGAATCTATAAAGGAAAAATCCATGGTCAATTGACAACCATTTCAACTACTCAGCAAGAAAGCATGGGTGAGTTGAAAACCCTATGGTTTTGAGCAAACCATTACAGCTATCAACAGATTTGATGTGTCTTTACCAAAGCTGTACCCTTTGGACTAGCCAACTTTATGATGGAATAGTCAACATCAGGTAAGTTGATAACCAAACCTGCATACAAATACTATACAACAAGATGTTAGTTTTTTTTTTTTTTTTTTTTTTTTTTTTTTTTTTTTTTTTTAATAAAAACAAATATACAACATGATATCCCTAATCAGATGCTGCTCTGGAAGTCTTAATCCTTTGTTTGTAGACCTTCACCAAAGATTCTGCAAACAATCTTGTATTTCCAGCTGGATCAGGAGGAATCTCCAACTTCTGTTGTAGCATTTTCTCCATCAGGGACACTTTCAGAGGATATCTTTTGGTAAGATCCATAATAAGCCTAAGACCAGTGGTAGTTTCCAATACATGAACATAAGGTATAGAATAGAACTTCCAACTCTGAACTTTCCATTTCTGATTGTTCTTCCAGATATTATAGCTTGCACCAGTGGGAGTAGAAGAATCAAACAACACTTGAAGGTCACCCAACAAATACAATCCAGACCCTTCAGGAGTATGAGTTGCATAGTATTTAATAACCAACTCATAAAGAGTGACCAAATCCTGATGATTCACAAGATGAAGAATCTGTTGAAGAAATGTAAAGGATATGAAAGTTTTATCCAATCTGTAAATGGTATTAACTTGACCATCTTTACTTAACTCCCAATGAACCAAAACATCTCTAGTTCCTACAGGCCAATCATCAGAGGATCCTTCCCTTATAAATGAAGCATCAGAAGCATTCACATTGATATGACTTTGTTTTGAATGTGAAGATCTGACTTTGGCCATTCTCTTGCCTCTTCTTCCAGGAACATAAATAGCATCATGAACTTCTGCTTCAGCAGAATCACCTTCTGCAGCATCAGTTTCCACTGATGGAGTATCCAATTGTTTATCAGTAGAATCTTGAGAAGATTCAAGTGCAGCAGAGGCATATTGTTCATCCATAGCCTTCATTATTTGTTTGTTTCTAGCAGCTTGAATTTCAACTTCTCTTACCTTCAGTTCATGAAATCTTGCAAGCTCAACTTTTTGTTTAGCTTCTTGTTCCTCAGTCAACCTCCTAGCAGTCTCTTCGCCCAATCTTTCCTGCTCCAATTGTCTTCTAGTTCTCTTTCTAGTTGGAGGATCTGATGTCATCACTTTTGCTTTACCTTTATCCACATAAGAGGAAGCAGTAGGATGTGGTACATCAGCAAAAGGATCAGGTAAAGATACCTTTTCAGCAACAATAGGAATATTAACAGATGAAACAGCATCAGCATTGAGAAGAGGAATATTCTTGGAAGCACCCATTCCAGCTTGTTCATTTCTAGTCTTGATTCTGTTATAAATCACAACTAGTTTGTCATATGAAAGTTCCCACACTTGTTTCTTAGACCAACCAGTATTAAACATTGAACTGCTTTGACTTCTCACATATGTTCTCATATAATCCCTCTGCTGTGCTTGAGTCATAGGTTTATCTCTTTTAGCTTTGGCTTTTAACTCATCTGCTACCTTCTTCCTCATCTTTAGCACTTTCACAATTTCAGAAGCATAGTCATTCTCCTCTACCCTTTTACCAATAATATCTGCAGCTACATCAGGATTATCAAGCATTTGTTTTCCAATCTGCTGCCAATCTGACTCATCAAATTCTAGAACAGCTGCATCCAATTCCCTTTGTCTTTCAATGGGTAATGTAGAAACATATCTTTGAGTGACTGTATCCAATTCTGCATCAAACTTGGCTTGCAGGTCCTCAGCTATATTAGCACTCTTCTTATAATCTTCCCAGTCATGAAATAGTTTTGCTTGTCCAGCTCTGTCTTCAGCTGTAACAAGCTCATCCAGATCATCATGAGGAACATTATCTGCAGCAATATCATCATAAGAAACATTCACATCTGCCATAGGTTCATCATATACTTCTTGAACCTCTTTATCAGGAGAAACTTGTGGATTCTCAGATAAAAGATGAACAGGGGAACTCAAATATTCTTTCCCTGCTACAAAGTATGCTTCTCCTGATGTATTTCCTTGATCAGCAGATTTGTCAGCAGCAACACCACTTAGTGATTGTTTCTCCTGAAGTATATCTACAGCTTCAGTCATGAGCACATCATCATCACCTCCAGACACTTTTGAAGTTTCAGCAGCTTTCCTTGCCAAATACTGTCTTGTACTTCTTCTTCTACCATACAAGATTTTTGGTATAGATTGAGGTACTTCAGTAACTTTAGGAGGAACAACATGAGATTGTCTAGCAACTTCAGCTAGAATCTCAAGTGAATCCAAATTTGCTTCCTTAGCAACTTCAGTAGAATCCAATCCATCCTTACTTTGCTTCTGTTGACTCAGCTGTGCCTCCAAAACTTGAACCTTGCTTTTCAAACCTTCAATTTCATTACCAAGAGTTGTCTTAGTGTCAGCAAGTTCCTTTTGGAGATCTTCAGTCATTTTCATGTACCTGTTAAGAGAATTATATACAAAAGTGAGAGTAATAGGGTCCTCTGCTCTACCAGCTGATTGCTCAGTGGTAAGATGAGCTTCATTGAACCCTGAAGGAGAAACAGACTCATTTACAACATTAGGAAAGCCTTCATTAATTGGCTCTCTCATAGGACTAGGTGTACGCAGTCTAGTGATCTCAGGTTCATGAGGCTGAAAGTTATCTTCAAACTCATGAATTTGCTCAGTTGGAGCATCCTGAGCTGGTGAAATGGTAGGACTAGGTGTCATATGTACAGTGGTAGATGGTGGTAAGTCAGTAGAATCAGGTAATGGTTCAGCAGTTGTAGCTGGCTCTTCCTCCATTACCACTGAAGGATTACCATCAGCAGCAACACCAGAAAATGATGGATTACCATCATCAGCAACATTAGGAACATGCATATTACCAGCATCATCACCCTCAACTACATTGCCATGTGGCAACATAGCTTCTAACATTGGGTGATGTTCCCCAGTATAATTAGTTTTCATGGATGCAAACAACTTAGAACCAAGACTTTTAATAGGCACATGGGTTCTATCTTCAGTGGTTATGTCTAAAATCATTTGTAAAAACCTAGGGTACATTAAAAACTTATGTTGTTGTTTATCAATGTTTTCTAGCATATTATCAAAGATAAACTTAGAAAAATTATAAGTTTGACCCTTAGAAAGACAAACAATACCACAACCCAATTGCAGAGAGAATTGGTTCCATCCACCACACTTGTTGCTTAAACATTGAAGCAGCAGATGCACCAAATACCTCCACTTAGGACAAAATTGATTCTTGTGCCACTTGGATGTATCAGTACTTTGATATCCAGCTTCCCTTAGCCCAGCTAGAATCTCTGCAGTGTTGGAATGATACACACCATTCTCATCATCCAACTGAAGCTTTGTCCTAATCAACCCTTCTGTCACCACATATTCTACTCCATCTATCTCAGCAACAATCTCGGTGTTAGACCTCTTTGCAGCAGATGCCCAAAATTGCTTCACCAACGATTCACACACCAAATTAGGACTGTGTGTCAGCGCATAATGAATCTTCGATCTTTGTAGAAATTCCACCATCAAATCGAATTCTTCATGTCCCTTTGCCATTTTCAAAATAGCATATTTGTTATGGTCGCCCCTCAATTCAAGTTGTGCCATTTGAATGAACTTGTGTGAGACGGTTATGAATTACACAAGGAATGATGGGTTTAAGTGGAGTGATAAGTGAATTATTTTGTTTAGGAATAGATATGCAAAGTAGGTTAAATTTGGAAGTTCCCCAATCGTGGTCAAAATTATCGGAACTAATTATTGACCAAGTCTGACAAGTAGTTCAAAAACTTCCAATTTTTGAATTTACCCTTCAGCAGAAATGAAAGTCAAATCTGTTAAAGAATGGTCAACATCAGCAGATTCAACCAAAAGTAAAAATATCTTCGGTCAATATCTTGGTTTTACTGTGCCACCCAACTCGCATTAATTATCGTAACGCCTAAACTTGGCTTATTTAATCACCCCCAAATCACATCTTAGTCACCAATTTACCCTAAATCATCTTTCAAACCCTAATTTCCCAATTAAAACCCAATTCTTCACCAAAACCATGTCAACAAACCCAGAAACCACAGATCAAAATTCCTCTTCTCCATCATCAGAAGAAGATTTACCACCCTATCCATGGGATCTTGATGGTTCTGATTATGAAAGAGAAATGGAGAAACGATGGGATGCACAAGAAAGACAATGGAATGCTCATAGGAAGGGTGAACCAAGCAATGTACCCATTCCTGCTGAGAGAGAGCTTGTCTCTCCCTTCATCTATACCTCTGATGAAGACTCTTCAGAGGAAGAAAATGAATATCCAACCTTTCTTCCTCCTTCCACACCAGAGAGATCCCAACCAAGATCAAGTAAGAGGGATCCATCTCTTCCAACATCACAAAATTTGGTGTTGGATCTTCCTGCTCCAGGACCTGGTCTTCCATATCAAGAACATATTGGACAGAGCAAGAAGGCTGAGATCATACGTAAGGGAAAGGAGAAGCTGAAGTAGATGATTGAGGAATGTTGCCATGGAACAAAGTTCTTGAGTATTTTCTTGACTTTGGTTCATGAGCATCTTCACAGTCTTCCTTCTCCTCTTTTTCCATTTTCATCTTCAGCTTCATCATTGTACTTGTCATAGCCTCAAGTATTTTGTAATAAGTGATAGAAGCTAGTAGTACTTAATTAGCCAAATGTTTAGGAATGGTCATTGTAATTCAGTTGTAACTTTGAATGTAATCTGTAACTTGTTTCTTTGAATGAATGAAAAGATCTTCTTAATTTATCAACTGTGTAAGACCTTCAGCATAATTAACTCATCAGAAGAAACCATGTTCAGCATTTTTGACCACATTCCTTTGACTTCTGCTCTTGGTGACTTTAACATGAAACTTACATTCTCAGAACATCTGCAAAACAGACACAAAACAAGCAAATACACCAAACAACTTGTAAAACTGTTAGTGGGTTAGTGTTAAATACTCAGAAATTATACAACTTATACAAATTTACAAAGTTTACACTCATTATCCTCCCCTGAGGAATATGCCACCCCTGAGGCTTATGCCTCCCCTTAAACTTTGCAGTTAAGGGTTAAGCATTCCAATATGGACCACTAAATATTGAAACCTTGGTCCATCAAATGCTTTGGTTAACAAGTCTGACACATTTTCATCTGTGTGAATTTTGACCACTTTAACCAAATGTTTTTCATAAGCATCCCTTATAAAGTGGTGCCTGATTTCAATATGTTTGGTTCTATTATGAAAAACTGGATTTTTAACAATACAAATTGTACTTTGATTGTCAATGAAAATGGTAGTATTCATAAAGTTATACCCATAATCCAGCAATTGATTCTGAATCCATAGAACTTGTCCACAACAATTGGCAGCAGCAACATACTCTGCTTCAGTAGTATAGGTAGCAACAATGGTCTGTTTCTTGCATTGCCAAGAAATCAGTCTTCTTCCAAGGAATTGGCAACCTCCAGTTGTGGATCTTCTATCCAAATTTGCACCAGCATAGTCACTATCACTATAAGCTGCTAGCTGAAATGGAGACTTTTTGGGATACGAAAGACCTAATTTGGGTTGGCCTTTTAGGTACTTAAAAATCTTTTTGACAGCATTCATATGAGATGTAAGTGGAGTGACTTGGTGCCTTGAACATGCACTCACAGAAAATGTAATATCAGGTCTTGAGGCAGTCAAATACATTAAAGAACCAATCATTGACCTGTATAAATGAACATTCACAGGGAGATCAGGATCAAGATTGTTCTTTGGTTTGGGAGCCTCATATGGAGTAGTGGCAGTCCTGACATTCTCCATTGCAAACTTGGACAACATATCTTTTACATATTTCTCCTGATGTATGAAAATACCATAAGGTTTCTGCTAAACCTGTATGCCCAGAAAGAAAGTGAGTTCTCCCATGGCACTCATTTGAAATTCTCCCTTCATTAGATCCTCAAACTCTCTACACCATGCTTCTTTGGTTGAACCAAAGATAATATCATCCACATACACCTGCACAAGTATAATATCCCTAGAATCTTTCTTGAGGAACAAAGTCTTGTCAATGGCACCTCTTCTGTAGCCATTCTTCAGCAGAAATGTGGAAAGTCTAGCATACCAAGCTCTGGGAGCTTGATGAAGTCCATAGAGAGCTTTGACAACCTTGTACACATACTCAGGATGATCAGGGTCTTCAAATCCCTTGGGTTGAGTCACATAAACCTCCTCTTCAATCTCACCATATAAGAAAGCACCTTTAACATCCATCTGATAAACCATAAAGCCCATGTAAGAGGCATAGGCCAAAAATATCCTTATAGCTTCAACTCTGGCCACTGGTGCAAAGACCTCATCATAGTCAATGCCTTCCTCTTGTCTAAACCCTTGAGCCACTAGTCTTGCTTTGTTCTTCACCACAACACCCCTTGCATCTCTTTTATTCTTCAGAATCCATTTTGTCCCAATGGCATATTTACCATCAGGAAGAGGAACCAAAATCCAAACCTGCTGATTCTTAAATTGTAGCATCTCTTCTTGCATTGCCTCAAGCCAACTTGAATCAGCCAGTGCTTGAGGAACACTAGTTGGTTCTATCTGAGAAAGAAAGCATGCAAACAGACAATGTTTGAAGTCTGTGTGATTGTTCCTCTTTTGATTATAGACATAAGAGATGAAAGCAACTTCACCATATTTTGTATTCTTTACAGTGCTTCTAGTTCTAACAGGGTCTTTAGGATCTCCAATAATCTTTGATAGGGGATGAGCATTATGAATCCTTTTTGTAGCTGTAGGTGGAACATCAATTGTGGCATCAAGGTTGTTGACTGTAGGCCAAAACTCAGTATCATAAGAAGCTGAGTGAAACAAGCCAGGCTTTGGCTGATAATTTCCAAGATCAGAAGGACTTGGAAATCTTGTAAAGGGCTTATCAAAGTCTTTAGAGACTTCAGTAGAGATGGGAGAGTGAGCATCAGTAGAATCAGCATTTGTGACCTTATCAGTGGGAATAGGTGTGCCTTCAGCAGAATCATCAGTAGTATCCTTGTTTCCACTGACTGCTTGTGCTGATTGATGTAGGATAGCTTCAGTCTCTTGTGTAACCTTTTCATGGAGTTTCTGAGCTTCCTTAGTAGCAGCATGTTCTTGCTTCTTCAGTCTTGCAAGATCCTCTGCATAATGTGACTCATCATTTTGTTCAGCAGCAAAGTGATTACCTACAAAATGGTTAGGTGGAAAAGATGGTACAACAAAAGTATTCTCTTTTGGCTCAGATTCACAGTCTGAGTCATCATCCATGGAACCTGCACGGTTAGAGTGTGGATCTTTGGTACCTGCATTAGGATTAGAAGCATGCATAGTATAACCCAAATAGTCAGTCAAATAATCTAGGTCAAAATACCAAGAATGGCCTTGTCCCTGAATATTAGGCTGATCTTCAAGAAATCTTAGATTTAGGGTCTCTTCTATCTTTTTGGCATTAAGATTATAAACCCTATAGGCCTTGCTATGAGCTGAATAACCAACTATATACCCCTCATCAGCTTTCCCATCAAACTTACCCAGTATATCAGCAGTATTCAAAATAGTCACATTGCATCCAAAAGGCTTAAGGTAATGTATGTCTGGAACTTTCCCAGTGAGAAGTTCATAAGGTGTCTTGACATGAAGTCTAGTGATGGATACCCTGTTCAAGACATAGCAAACAGTACTTACTGCTTCAGTCCAAAACATTGTGGGTAGTTTGGAGTCTGCACGCATTGATCTTGCAGCCTCAATGAGGGTTCTATTTTTTCTTTCAGCAACCCCATTTTGTTGTGGGGTCCTTGGAGTACTATAGTCCCTTCTAATACCCTTAGACTTACAGAATTCTATGAATACAACATTTTTGAATTCTGTCCCATTGTCACACCTAATTCCTTTAACCTTTTTATTTAGCTGGTTTTCAACTAAGATAATGAATTCTTTCAAAATAGGAGTTGTTTCATCTTTTGTTTTTAGAAAGAATACCCAGTAAAACCTGCTATAATCATCTGTGATAACCAGGCAGAAGTACTTGTGATCAATACTTCTGATAGGAGTTGGACCAAAGAGATCCATGTGCAGCAACTGAAGTGGTTCTGAAATGGTGCTCACAGCTTTGACTGCTTTGTATGAGGCTCTGTGTTGCTTTCCCTTGTTGCAAGCAATACAGTTGTGTTCATTGGTGAAAAGTTTAGAAGGAAGACCCTGAACAAGACCAAACATGTTAGATCACCTTCTGGCTTGACATCATTCAGATTGAAAGTGTACAAGTTGAAGGTTCTTGGAACTCTCAGCAAAACAGTTGTGTCTTCTGGAAGTTTGAAGTCCTTGGAAAGTACAAGACACTCATCTTCAGAGAAGAAAACCTTATTCTTAGTGTCACAAATTTGTGAGACAGAGAATAGATTAAAATGCTCCAGTTCCTTCACATAATAAACATTTTCAAAGTCTAACAAGGGTGTCTTAATTGTTCCTTTCCCTGTAATTTTGCCATCTCCACCACCAAAGGTTACAGTGCCTCCTCCTTCTATGGGCTCAAATTCATGCATCTTGTCCTTGTTCCCTGACATACTTCTAGAACAACCACTATCAACAATACCTACTTCTGTACTTTTCAAAGGATGTTCCTACAACAACAACAAAAAATATACAAAATTAGTACACATTGGAGACTCAAGTCATTGCTGACTTGAGCCTGCCTTGTGGATCATTAGTGATAGGCCATGTAGATGTTTTAGATCCACCATTGTTCTTGGGCCTGTAATGCATATTAGGTCCCTTCTTTGTCCAAGAACAACCTGCTGAGGGCTTCACAGCAGTATTCCATTTCCCACCACCATAATACATTGAGTCAAAGTGATTAGGCCAATAACCATTAGAAAAGAAAGAACTAGTGGGTCGAACATATGGTCTAGTACTGGTTCTTCTCCATGAAGAATGTGATTCAGCAGAATTGGGTTTCTGCTGATGTGGAACAAAAGAGGGTATTTCACTAACATTCTTCCACATTTTCCTCGGTTTCCTTTGACTAGCACATTCACCCATTCTTTGCTCATGAAATGTACAATCCTTAATCAAGTGATATTTACTTCCACACACAAAACACTTCTTCTTTTTAGAAGATTTATTTAAACCAAAAAAAGTTCCATAACATGAAAAAGTATTCAAATCACCATGATAAACAGAATTGTTTTTAACATAACCAAAAGTATTATTGTGCAAAGAATTAAAAAAACAAGTCTTTAGTAGAAACTGTCTTGTTATTAGCAGCAACTCTAGAAGGCTTGTGGGGAGTCTTGGGTGATGTCTTTGGTGTGGTCTTGGGAATGGTCTTGGGCAGGTCAGACTTCTCACTTGAATCACAGCTAGCAAATGAGGTAGACCCTTCATCAGAAGACTTGTCACTGTAACAACATGAGACAAAGTCAGTAGATTTCACAATAGGGTCTGGCAAGTCAGTTGACTTTTTGCCATAGAGATGGTGTGATCCATCAAAGTCACTAGGTATGGATAGGTCAATAGGCATATGTTCCCCTCTTATAGGTCCAGGGACAACATGTAGGTTACCTTCTTTGACAAAGTTAGCTAAACCTGCAGGTGTGGATTTACCTAGGTCATTCTTAGCCTCTAAACCAACATATTTTTGAAATCCCAAACCTATTTTAGAGTTCACAGCCTGACTACCATAAAGTTCCCTAGCTAGATTATCACCTGATATTAACCATTGTTTATTTCTAGCTATCTCTTTGTCTAACTTAACTTGTAATTCAAGTTTTTCCTTTTCTAGATCAGACTTCTCTTTTTCAGTACGTTTTAAGTCTATCTTAGCAACTTCTAAATCACTTTCTAGAACTCTTATTTTTTCATCATACTTAACTTGATTCTTTTGAAACCAGATTTTTTGTTTTTCTACAGTTTTTAAAGCCATTTTATAAGACTCTACTTCTATATAACACTCATTGTACTTTGGTTTTAATTCATCAAACTCTTGTTTAAGCTCATTGTATCTTACACTACATCCAAACACACAGTTGTGTACCTGAGAAATTCCCATCAGGGAAACTTGCTCCTTCTTGTCCTCTAAAGGTGAGTATGCCAGCAGATTCACTTGTGAAGAAGTAGAAGCTTCCTCTCCAGCAGGTTCATGTTCAGCCCAATCAATTTGGTGATCCAGAGTCACCATAGCTTTTGAAGGTACAGTCTTGGTATTCCCTGCTTCCACTGGATAAGAGCCATGTCTAACTTCATCTCCAGCCTTTCTCTCCTTGCATTCTCTTGAAAAATGTCCCACTTGACCACAAGTGTAGCATTTAACCTTCCTTCTATCAAACCTTGCTGCCTCTCTTCCATTAAAACCAAACTTCCTTCCAGACTTGGCTTCAAACCTCTTAATGTTCATGGAGATCATTGTAAGCTCCCATTTCAAGTGCATCTCCTCCATTTCCAATGGATCCACCTGTTCAAAATCCTCATAAGCAAGAAATTGCTGATGTTCATATTCAGCCACAAATGAATGAATAATATCCTCCAGCACACTACTGGATTTTGATTTAGGAGCAGATTGAGTATGGGTTTGAGAAGATGCTCCTGATGAATAAGAGCTTGAAGCTTGTTGCACAGGTTTTGTAGATGCCCCAACAAATGCAGAATGAGTGGATGGACGTATGGGACTTCTAACATCAGGCTCAAGAGATTTGAGCTTGTTGTAGAGGTCATCAAAAGACATTAAGTCCAATCCACCTTTTGTTTTGAGAGCAATACTGACTTGCAACCAAGATGGTGGCAAAGATCTCAAAAACTTAGCATTGCAGTCCTCGTTGTCAGGTCTTGCCTTCAACTGATTAAGTTGACTTAAGATTCGATGAAACCTGTCATAACCCTTATGAATTCCCTCTTCTTCAGATATCTGAAATTCTTGGAACTTTTGCTTCAGCATAGACTTCTGCAACCTTCTTGATTCATCATTCCCTCCAAATCTCGCTTTTATAGCCATACAAATATCCTTGGCATCCCCCATAAAATGGAAGTCACCCATGTGGTCATCTGGTATAGCTTGAAGCAGAATTGTTCTTACTTTACTCTCCCTTTGCACAACCATTATCTCTTCAGCAGTTTTGGGTCCTACAATAGTAACAACTCCATCGGCATCAGTAACATGCTTCTTCAGACTATTCCCCTTTTTGACAACCTCCCATAGATTCCAATCTATGTTAGTGATCCAGTTCTGCATCTTCATGGACCACAGATGATATTCATCAGCATTCTTCAAGTATGGGAACTTAGAATTACTGTTGGAGAGGTTGAGTTGTTGAAGAGAAGTGGTGTTAATGTTTTGGGTTGTATCAACATCATCATCAGATCCAGGCATGGTTGTTGATTTGTTTGGATTCTTAAGGTGTAAGTTTTGTGTTTCTTAGTATGACAGAGACTCTCTCGAGGCTCTGATACCACTTGTTGAACTTATAGACCTTGATAGATCTTCTTGAGCACTCTAGAATCGTTAGTTATGTCACTGTAATCAATAACACACTAATACACAATCTCTGTAACTTGTATTTTTAAAGCGGAAACAAAACACAAGCTTGATACTAAGAACTCTTGATCCTCTATGGATCTTTTAATAATAATAAGAGTGTTTTCTAAAAACGTTATTCAATACATAATCGTGTGTTCCTTTTATATACAAGGAACCCTAAACCGTTTCATAAGAAACGTATATTCTAAAACTTCTAAAAGATATGCATTATCACTTCCTAAATAAACTCATGCGTATCCAAACTACATTACATAAAATACGGAAATACTATATCCACAGAAACTAATAATGCTGAAACTAGTCTTCAGCAGATACACTGCTTCAGCAGAAACCAACTCTTCAGCAGGAACCTTCAGCAAAAACAGCAGCAGAATTCTTACTTCACAGAATTCCCAACACAAAACCTTAAGCCTGCCAGGAGGAGGGTTGAATGAACCCAAAATAGGTCAGTGGGACCCACTGAGATGGCCACAATGAGCCACCAAAGTAGTGGTGGTGACTGGGTGGTCTGTGCACAGGGTATGGGTTTTGCCCTGCAGTTGTGTTTGAGGGGTAAAAAGGTCCACAAGAAAATTCCCAAAATTATAACAAATGCAGGAATCTATAGTTTAGCTGGTAGATTATACCCCCAAGAAGTTTCAAAACTTAAATCTTACCACAAAATTCCATAAAATTCATGCAATAAATGGAAAATCTGAGACATATGCTTTTGACTTTTTTAGAAAACTTGAGATTTTGACTTTTATGACTTTTGATTGCTAATTTTATGACTTGTTTAGATTAAATAAGCCACAATAAGCTCAAAATAAGCAAGGACTTGTATATTTGAATTGAAATGAGGCTATTGCCTATCTAACTGTCACCTCAGATGGTGTTTAGACCAAATCACATGAGATTTTGACTTTCACTTGAGTTATTACTGATTTTGTGGTCTAAGGGGTTCTAATATACCTACTTGACACTGTATTGATAGCTAACAACAATAAAAACCACACTTAACCCTCTGAAACAACCAAAGCAAAACACCCCTTTTTGGTGACTGATGTGAAGATTTTCAATGTGAAAAGGTGTTTTAGTTTATGAACTCAGTTTGTACTTATCTAATATGGTAAATTAGGTCTTTTTAAGCACACATCTGTCCCTAGTAACAACTTTAATCCAGAAATCATCACTTTGCACTTGTTTATCAGTTATGTTGAAAATATGGTGAAAAGTGATCACAATCATTAACCAACAACTAAATTCTATCTATTAAGCTATATTAAGTTGAAATAATCTCAATCAAACTACAATTAGCAACTAAAAATACAAATTACAGATTATGCAAAATATTATACTAAAACATGAATTTGAAAAAGCAAAATGTGAAACCTTTGTCACTAGCTTAACTAGGACACCTTGAATCAGCAACAAGCTCCTAGCTTATCATTGATAAGCTAGGTAAAATCCTTCTACCAATTCCATTATTTGGTACTTCCCATTGCTTTCCACAAAAATGCAAAGGTATCCTGTGATTATTTGCTACTGCTTTTTGATTGTTTTCTGTTTTCTTTTTACACTTTTAGATACTAGGTTGGATTAGGAGTGCTTATTTAGAGCTTATATTCAATAATTATCTTAAAAATAGAACTTGGAAAAAGCTTGATGAAACTGAAAACTACAATTGATGATTTAAAACATAAGAAATTTCATTAACTTGAAAAAGATTACAACTGAGAATACAAATGTTAAATTAAACTATGTTACATAAAAATTACACACTGAGACTAACAAAGATACCAATACTTATACTAAAAATGCCAAAGAGGTAACCCCTCTTGCCCATGTGTGCCTTCTGTTCATTTTTGACAGTCCCAAAGAGCTTCTTGTTGACCCTTGACTAAATCCCTACCATTGATTGAAGGATTGATGCATCCTAGCTCTTGATTGCATTTTCCCGCTAAAAAACTAAGTGGGCAATTGTGAGTGGTGCTTGGCGAGGGTATTAAATGTGGTGGTGGGGGTTGGTTAGGTTGGTGAGAGGTATTAATTTTGGGGGGCTATTGGTGAAAAAGGTAAGGAGGAGGGGGAACATGGTACCCTGGTTTTGTGGGATATGGTTGGGAGGGAGATGGAGTTGACCGGGGTGTTTGACCCTGTGTTATTATTAAAAAGGAGACGGGCTTGGGTTGTATTGGGCTTGGGATAGCTTTGGGCCAGGGGTGGTTTTGGTTTTAGATATTGGATTTGGATTGGTTTTGTGTTAATAATAAAAAGGGTCCGTTTGGTTAAATGTATCACAAGGACCAATTTTGTAATTTACCAAATCTTTGAGGGCTGAAGTTGTGTATTTCCTAAATTGCTACCAAGGACCAATCATGCCACAATTCCAAAGTCCAAGAACCATTTTTGCATTTTTCCACTTTTCAAAATTCCCAGGGACCTATTTTGCCAAATTTGAAATCTTAGGGACCAAATGTGTGATTTTGGATAACTTATGACCCAAGTATCATATTTTGTAAGATTTGACTTTCAAAAGCTTGGGTTGACTTTTCCTTTCAAAATAAATGCATCGGGACTATTTTTGACAAGTTTTGAAACTTGGGGGACTGAAACTGCCAATATTGCAAACTTTGATCACTTTTTCATTTGTTTTTGCTCATTTTGCTTTTAAAACATATAAAACACAATCCCTGGGATAATATAAGTATTTTGATAGCTTTTTGATTGTTTTTGTATGTTTTGGCAGTTTAAATACGACAAAAATGATGAGTGTTTGAGCACTCATCAATCCCCCACACTAAACTATTGCTAGTCCCTAGCAATCTTTTTAGAAAACTTGATGGATTTGAAAAATCTTTACCAAAAGCCATCACTTCTGGAGTAGCCAAATATTTCGATTCAAATAAGAACTATGGTCCACTTGATAACCATGTGATTTTTAGCAAACTACCAGCTTTCAACGGTTTTGATTAGTCTTTACCAAGAGCCGTTTGCTCCTGGACTAGCCAACTCTTGATGGACAAAGTCAACATCTTGGTGAGCTGATTACCAATTATGGTTTTTCCACTGCCTTTACCACAAGCCATAATCTTGCGGGCTAGCCAACTCATTCACTTTTTGGGATATGGCGAGTTGATTTACCATACAATTTTGGGCAAATTGCAAGCCGTCAACGGATTTGAGTTATCTTTACCAAGAGCCGTTTGCTCCTGGATTAGCCAATCCCTTTGTCGGTTAGACATGGCGGACTGATAACCGCAAAATTTTTGAAATAAAGTGAAAAATTTTTGAAATTTTTTGGCCAAAAACGGGGGTACTAGAAGATATATTTTTGATAAAATTCGCTAGAATTCCCCCCCCCCCCCCCCCCCCACACTTAGAAATGAATATTGTCCTTAATATTCAAAGTCCCGGCTATTATGCCGACTCTTTGAACGGAAAAAGCTAATATTCGAATCTAACTGTGGAAACACCATATTTCACTTTATTTCTATATACATTTTTTATTTATTTATATACATATATACATTTTCAAACAGCGGGGGGGGGGGGGGGGGGGGGGGGTGGCCATTCCGCTACACTAGGTGGTAGAAAGTAGAAAGAAATCAGAGATACGGGTGAAAACCCGTATTGTTCTATTGTTTTTGTTTATCGAGTCGCTAGCTTGACTCGATCCCCGAATTCAATTGTCCTTGGGGAAAGTTTGGAGATCCGGGACAACCATAGATGGTATGTCCTCTCCAAAGTAATGCTTTAAACGATGTCCATTCACTTTGAAATTTGGACCGTCATTTTGAGATAATTCGACGGTGCCATAAGGATAAACCTTAGCGATAGTGAATGGGCCAGTCCATCGGGTCTTAAGCTTTCCCGAGAAGATCTTGAGTCTAGAATTGAAAAGAAGGACTCGATCACCAACGTTAAAACGCGGTTCTTGATTTTGGAGTCATGAATCTTCTTTGTCTTTTCTTTATATATCAAAGAGTTCTCGTAAGCTTGATCACGAAGTTCGTTTAATTCATTCAGTTGAACTTTTCTATGATCACCCGCAGTTTTGAGGTCACAATTGGCATGCTTGAGAGCCCAATTGGCTTTGTGCTCAAGCTCGATCGGAAGATGGCACGCTTTCCTGGACACAAGTTTGTAAGGCGTACACCCAATGGGTGTTTTGTAAGCTGTACGGAAAGCCCAAAGTGCATCATCTAATTTAACCGACCACGATGCATGATTTTCACCTACGGTTCTTTCTAAAATTCTTTTAATGCCCCGATTGGAAACTTCTACTTGTCCACTTGTTTGAGGGTGGTATGCAGTAGAAAGACGGTGAGTCACACCGTACTTTTGCATGACTTTGTCGAATTTGTCATTACAGAAGTGCGTACCACGATCACTAATAATAGCACCTGGAGTTCCAAATCGGGCAAAAAGAGCTTTTAAAAATTTCACAACTACTCGGGCATCATTTGTGGGTAAAGCTTTCGCTTCAACCCATTTTGACAAGTAGTCAACTGCCACGAGTATGTATTTGTTGCCATGAGAAGACGGAAATGGCCCCATAAAGTCGATGCCCCAGATGTCAAAGATTTCACAAACTTGAATTGCATTTTGAGGCATTTCATTCTTTTGTGAAATATTCTCGTGACGTTGACAAGCGTCACAGGTCTTGACCAATTCTTGGGCATCCTTGTAGATTGTGGGCCAATAAAAGCCGGAATCAAACACCTTTTTGGCGGTATAGTTGGGATTGTGGTGGCCCCCCGTGGGACCAGCATGGCAAGCCTTTAAAATTCCCGTGGCTTCTTGACCACACACACACCGCCGGATGACTTGATCCGCGCAAATTTTGAAAAGATAGGGGTCGTCCCAGAAGTAATGTTTTACATCTTTGAAGAATTTATTTTTTTGTTGGGACGACATCCCTTTCACAACAAAGTTACCCGCAAGGTAGTTTGCGAAGTCGGCAAACCATGGGGTAATCGAGCCTCCACGAAATGAAACCGCATTGAGGGTTTCGAGAGGAAATGTTTCGTTTATTTCCTTTTTCTCGAAAGCATCTTGGTGAGGGTTTTCAAGACGGGAGAGATGATCAGCAGCTAGGTTCTCGGCTCCTTTTTTATCACGAATAATGATATCAAATTCCTGTAGGAGGAGAACCCAACGGAGGAGTCTCGGCTTTGCATCTTGTTTTGCAAAGAGGTACTTCAAAGCCGAGTGATCCGTATACACTATGCTTTTGGTCAGTATCAAGTATGGCCGGAATTTTTCGAAAGCATACACCACAACTAATAATTCTTTTTCAGTGGTGGTGTAATGACTTTGAGCCTCGGTCATAGTTTTGCTGGCATAGTGTATAGGCTGAAAATTTTTTGTTTTTCGTTGCCCCAAGACTGCCCCTATCGCATAATCACTAGCATTACACATGAGCTCGAAGTGCAAGTCCCAATCAAGGGCAACAAGAATCGGTGCCTCGGTAAGCTTTTTCTTAAGTGTTTCAAAAGCTTCGATGCACTCAGGGGAGAAGATAAAAGGAGCATCCTTTTCGAGGAGATGGGTCATAGGCCGGGCGATTTTAGAAAAATCTTGAATAAACCTACGATAGAAACCGGCATGACCCAAAAAGCTCCGAACACCTTTTACGGTTATGGGATGAGGCAATTTTGCAATGACGTCCACTTTGGCTCTGTCAACCGCAATCCCGTTCTTTGAAATTTTATGGCCGAGGACAATGCCCTCTTTGACCATAAAGTGACTCTTCTCCCAATTTAGACATAACTTTGTGTCTTCACAACGTTTTAGCATGCTGTCTAAATGGGAGAGACATGATTGGAACGAATCCCAAATGACCGAAAAATCGTCCATAAAGACCTCCATAGTTTTCCCGATCATGTCGGAAAATATGGCCATCATACATCTTTGAAACGTGCCCGGAGCATTACATAAGCCAAATGGCATACGTTTATATGCAAAAGTTCCATAGGGGCACGTGAAAGTGGTCTTTTCCTGATCTTGCGGATCAATGGGAATCTGAAAGTAACCCGAGAAACCATCGAGGAAGCAATAGTACTCATTCCCCGCTAATCTCTCGAGCATCTGATCTATAAAGGGCAGAGGAAAATGATCTTTACGGGTGGCGTCATTTAACTTGCGATAGTCAATGCAAACACGCCAACCCGTAACCAAACGAGTTGGAATCAACTCATTTTCCTCGTTTGTGACAACAGTGATGCCACCCTTTTTTGGAACACAATGAATTGGGCTAACCCAAGGACAGTCCGAGATAGGGTAAATCAATCCGGCATCAAGAAGTTTTAAAACTTCTTTTTTGATAACATCGTGAATTTTTGGATTCACCCTTCTTTGTTGTTGGACTGCAGGCTTGAAGTCGTCCTCCATTAAAATCTTGTGAGTACAAAATTCAGGGTCAATGCCCTTGATGTCGGAGAGTCGCCAAGCAATTGCTTGTTTATGTGACATCAAAACCTTTATGAGAGCAGCCTTTTCTTCAACGCTTAAATCTTTGGCAATTATGACGAGCAATTTATCATCACCCTCCAGAAATGCATATTCAAGATGAGGCGGCAAGTCCTTAAGTTCAACCTCGGGAAAGTCATCAGTTTTCTCAACATTTTTGACTTCCTCTTTATGAAGTTGTTGTGGTAGAATAGGAAGAGGAGAGGGATCTTCGTTTAATAACCTCTCAAGCAGGAGAATACCCCTCTCGGGGTCAATCTCTTGGTTATCGATTCCATCGGGAATTGAATCACTTTTGAGAAAGGCCTCAATTTCTTCTAAGATGAAGTCACTTCCCTCAAACGGAGTGAGGGAAGGAGAAGAATTGGCAATGATGGGATGAGAAGAGTGAGTGAGGTTTTAACTCGAAGAATCATCAATGAAACCTAAAATCTCTTGAGCATACTCCTCAGCAGCAACATCGATGACATCTATTTGGTTCACCGATTCACAATCATAATTGGAGGAGTATCTCGAAGTTTGATTTAGGTTGAAGGTAATGGCTTCCGTTCCAACACGCAATGTGATCTCATGCTCAAATACATCGATAAGAGCATGCCCAGTTCTAAGGAATCCCCTTCCAAGAATGAGAGGGGCCCTAGAATCGGCATCAAAGTCAACAATCACAAAATCTGCCAAAAAATGGAACTTTCCCACTTTAACGAATACGTCCTCGGCAATGCCAAGGGGACGAGAAATCGAACGATCGGCAAGCTCTAAAGTCATGCACGTGGGAGTGAGTTCGGGAAGAGAAAGTTTCTTCCACACAGAATATGGCATCAGGTTAATGCTAGCACCTAGATCGGCTAAGGCGAAGCATTCAACCATGCCCGGGAAAGTACAAGGAATGAGAAATTTCCCGGGGTCTACAAACTTTTCAGGAAGCTTTTTCAAGAGAACTGCTGAGCAGTGCTCATTTAGAGGAGTTCTTGCCATCTCGAAGAGTTTTTCCTTATTACTTAACAGATTTTTGATTGTTGATGCAAACTTGGGCATCAAGAGAATAGCGTCCGCGAAGCTAATATCAAAGTGCAAATCTTGGAAGATTTGGAAAAATTTATCGATTTGGTGATTAGTTTTTTCGCGGAGCTTTTGTTCATTGAGACGTGATGGATAAGGAATAGAAGTTTTGGATTTGTCCACTGGAGTTTCTGGTGGTTCAAAGACAACTCCAGGCTTACATCTGGTTTCTGGAATAACCTGAGGTTGGACGTGTGCTGTACTTCGTGGGCTAGGAGTTTGCACCTTGTCCTTTGTCACCTCAGGTTCACGTTCCACTACCTTTGGAGGAGAAGGAGAAGAGGTAGTAGGAATCGCGGGTTCATCATATGAAGCACCACTTCGTGTTGTGATCGCCTTAGCATTGCCCCTCGGGTTAGCGATCGTGTTGCTCGGTAAAGTAGTACCTGAGCCCGAGGGTCGATCATTTAAAGACTTCTTGATATCAGAAATCTGGCTGACCAGCAACTTGTTCAACTCTTCTTGGGACTTCATGAATTGCTTTAACAACTCATCAGATGAAGGCCCGGTTGGAACAATGGCTTGATTCAGATTAGGAAGATTTTGAGCTCGATTGTTCGGATTGGGACCTTGGTTGAAATTTCCTTGGTTTTGATGATGGAAATTCCCTTGATTCTGGTGATTGTTTCCATGAAAGTTCCCGGGATTGAAATTACCCTGACCTTGGTTCCGGTTAAAGTTTCCTTGATTTTGGTGTTGGAAACCTTGATTTTGGAAACCTTGGTTTTGATTTTGGAAACCATGACCCTGATTGAAGTTACCTTGGTTTTGATAACCTTGGTTCACTCTATTTTGATTTTGGCCACGGTTTTGGACATTTTGGTTTTGATTAAAACCGAGAGGTCCAAGATAATGGTGAGGACGATAGTTCGGGTCCATAGGAGGGCGGTATTGATTGCCTCCTTGATTTTGGGACCCGACAACAACATGAGCTTCATATGGAGTTCCATCAGTAGCTGTGCAATTGTAGTAGGCATGCGGCCCACCACAAGTCACACAGACTTCCACTTTTTTAACCTCAGCAGGGGGAGGATGTTGTGGAAATGAAACTTTCTTTGTTTGGGCGAGAACCAAAGCTTGGATCACTTCAGTGAGCTTGTCAAGCTTAGCATCCGTGCTAGATTGACCCACAGAAGATGAAGTGGAAGGTCCCACATTGATTTGAGAAACAATCGGTTTGCTTCGTGTAGAGCGGACCTTGGACTTGTTTTCTATGATTTGTAAAGCTTCTTTTGTGGTTCTACTCAAGAAATTACCTCCCGCAGAGGCATTGAGAGAATCCTGATCAGCTTGGCTCACGCCATTGTAGAAAGTATCAAGTTGCATCAACTCTGAGAAACCATGATGTGGACACTTGCGAAGTAATTCTTTGAAACGATCCCACGCTTCACCAAAAGATTCATCATATTTCTGAGTGAACTTGGTGATTTCGTTCTTAAGACTCGTGGTCTTGGAAGGTGGGAAGAATTCATTCACAAATTTTTTTACAAGATCTTCCCATGTCTCAATAGATCTAGGAGGTTGTTTTTCAAGCCAAATCCGGGCTTGTCCCTCCAGGGAGAATGGGAAGAGAAGAAGTTTTATTGCTTCACAAGGGACATTCTTGTACTTGATGGTCGAAGTGATTTTATTGAACCATCGAATGTGAGCATGAGGATCTTCCCTCTCAAAACCGTAGAATTGACTTGAGGTAACAAGATTGAGTAACCCGGTTTTGAGCTCAAAATTATCAGCCACGATGGCTGGAACAACAATGGCATCTCCGTAACCCTCGATGGGTGCTTGGAGAAGCTCACACATGGGGCGGTCTTCCGCCATGGTGATAGTGGGTGTGGCAACAGTATGGATCTCAAATCCGACTGTTGGTGCAGAACGTCTACGAGGTCTTCGAGGTTTCCGGACAAGCTCACGTAATGGGCTAGTGGACTTTGAAGAACGAGTGCGCATGCACTAGGGATAAAAACCAATCAAAACAAAATCGAGGCAAATCCACAGTGAACTTAAACCAATAATCACAAGCAAGTGGCTTCTTTAAGAAAGGTACACCACTCACAGGGATACAAAGGCAAGTTTTAAATCTTTGGTTTGGGAACTTATTATGTTCACACCCCCAGTTGGTAGGTGTTCTGTCTTGGTTTGCGACGGTTAGTTTTTATGTATGATTATTATTCACAAGAAAAGATGGATGTTTATGGGTTTTGTGTATGGGTGAAAAACTTTTGGACAATATTTTTGGTATCGTCTTGTAATCTAAAATCGTTTCTCTTTAAGAATCACCTTAAAAGAAAACCGATTCAGAAAACGTTACGATCTGTTTTGTTGTTTTTAATTAATATTTTTTTGGTGTTTTAACACTTTAGGAAAAGTGTTAATGACTTTTTTATGTTTTGATTTGAAAATTTACAAAAGTGGTGGTATTTGTACAGTGATGATGGTGAGATAACACTAATATCAAAAGACGCTGCAGAAACGCGCACACCTCCCCGGCAGCGGCGCCAAAATTTGATTGGTGCTAAACAGTCAACTGAAATTGACCAAGGATATGGTCAACAAGGTCAAACTCCCTAGACCAATGCTTCCGGGTAATATAAGGTATCACCAGGTCGTTAAGTCCCGACAAGGTGTGAATTGTAACTAAGCGTGCTTTGTGATCGGGTGATTATTCACAGAAAAGGGTTGTTATGAGAATTATTTAGAATTTATTAACAGAAATAGCTTAGGAAAGCTACGTGATTGATTACGGGAATTAAAATTTAGAAGAATTGATCTAAAACCTAAAAACGTACGTTTTAATTAAAAACGTACACTGATGAACGTGAAAGAAAGTACAACTGATGAACAGAAAAGGCTATGAGTGTGAAATTTTTATTTTTACAATCCTAATAAATAAATAAAATTTTAAGAAAAAGAAAAATTATTTTTACACTATTTAATTATTTATTATTAATTAATTACTAATTATCAATTTATTAACTAATTATATTAATTTAAATTATTAAAAATTAGTAAAAAGACTTAGATAATTAAGAAGATTTTTATAAATCTAATTAACCATCACAGGAATCTAAAAAATTTTAAAAAGTTGATTTTATGTATTTTTAAACTAATTTACTAATTATTATTCTAATTGTTTATTAATTACCAATTTAACTAATTATATTATAAAAAATAGAAAATGAATAGTAAATATTCTAGAAAAATTTATAAAAATGTTTTAACTTATATAAAAGCTAGAAAAATTATAAAAACTAGGTATTACTTAATAAAATCTAATTATGCTAATTAATTATTTAATATTAATTAATAATTAATTAAACTAAAATTAATTCTAAAAACCACTAAAAGACAAAAGAAAAATCTGGAAAAATTTATAAAATTACTTTAATATAAAATAGATTTAATAAAAATATAAAAATGCTAAAGTGCTTATAAATAAGCTAAAAAGAAAATTAAAAAGATAGTTTCTATTAAATAGAAGCTATCACTATAATTAAAATTTGTTTTTTGTGTTTTTTCTTTTTTCAAACTAATTTAACACTAAAAACTTTTACAAACACACTTTTTATGGAACTCAGAAATAAGCACTTTGAGTGCTTATATGTTCAACAGTTGACTTTGTTTGACTGAGAAGGGAAATAAGCACAAATGGGCTTATGTGGGGTCCACAGTGGTGGAATCTTGTTCACTTAAGTCATTTGGACAGGTTTAGGCAAGATTCAATCAAATAAGCTGCTTTAATAAGCTAAAAATCCATAATAAGCACTTACTTATGTAGAAACTGAGACAGAAAGTGGACAACCTTTGAAAGGGGTTTCAGGTGGGGTCCACAAGTTCTAAGGTCAATTCCTTGGCCAAAACCTTAAGCCTGCCAGGAGGGGGGTTGAATGAACCCAAAATGGGTCAGTGGGACCCACTGAGGTGGCCACAATGAGCCACCAAAGTAGTGGTGGTGACTGGGTGGTCTGTGCACAGGGTATGGGTTTTGCCATGCAGTTGTGTTTGAGGGGTAAAAAGGTCCACAAGAAAAATTCCCAAAATTATAACAAATGCTGGAATCTATAGTTTAGCCGGTAGATTATACCCCCAAGAAGTTTCAAAACCTAAATCTTACCACAAAATTCCATAAAATTCATGCAATAAATGGAAAATCTGAGACTTATGCTTTTGACTTTTTTAGAAAACTTGAGATTTTGACTTTTATGACTTTTGATTGCAGATTTTATGACTTGTTTAGATTAAATAAGCCACAATAAGCTCAAAATAAGCAAGGACTTGTATATTTGAATTGAAATGAGGCTATTGCCTATCTAACTGTCACCTCATATGGTGTTTAGGCCAAATCACATGAGATTTTGACTTTCACTTGAGTTATTACTGATTTTGTGGTCTAAGGGGTTCTAATATACCTACTTGAGACTGTATTGATAGCTAACAACAATAAAAACCACCCTTAACCCTCTGAAACAACCAAAGCCAAACACCCCTTTTTGGTGACTGATGTGAAGATTTTCAATGTGAAAAGGTGATGCGTGGGAATTGCACCAGGCTTTACCTCTCAAGGGATCTTGAGAAGCTTACAACCCCCACCAGGTAGTGTACCTGATCATTGTAGTATAGTATAGTGACAAGTACCGGGGGATTGATCGTTCAGCTAGGAATAGTGTCGCTAGGATTAGAAAACCTAAATACTAGTTCCAGAGATGAGGGATGATTATTTTTGTATTTTGATATTTTTTTAGAAAGCAAGTAAATATCTCGGGTTTTAAGGATTTGGGCGGAATTAGTTGCTAGTCAACTAACCCAATACTAAAGATGCAATTAAAATAAAATACTAGAAATGAAAATAAAACTAAATTAAACTAAGGTTGTGAGCAATAAGTGGAGAAATTGTGTTTACTTAGATTTCACTACTCCCTAGATATCTTTTACACGTTAATTACTTGTTATAGTTGCGTGGATGACGGATTGTATTCCTTAATACCATTCATGGGGTGGCGCACTTAACTCCCCAATCCTATGAGTGCCTACTTCACTCCTATGTCGAGCCGGCTAAGAAGCTTCTAACATGGGATCATTAAAATTTACTCATGCATTAAATACAACCAATAAAACCTAGTGCACATCGGTTCATGTTTCCTAAGACGTTCAAGCATGTTACCATTTGGAAATCTGCCAGTTTTCTTAAGCCTAACATCGAAATCATTCATCCAATACAACCATAAACAAGTAATCAACACATAATCAACATCTAGGTTTCATTAGATCTAAGCAAACACAAGATAAATCTAGCCTAGCATGGTGGAATTAAGACAAGCACAGGATATAGACGACCAACACATAGACATATTGATTGAATTAGAAGAACACTTATCTCAATTACACATGAAAGGGTTCAAGGGCTGAAAACCCTTGAAAAACCTGTAAAAATTGTATATGGTTCGGCCTTAGGGTTTCTCCAAACTTGTTCCCCTCAATGAATGAAAATTAGAAAACTATATATAGGAAATTGAGGCTGACGGTGTCAAGACCAAATGGGTGACGCCGTCATCTCGCCGCCAAAAGAATTCTCGGACTACCTTGATCTACATCTGACGCCGTCATGTATTAGCTTTTTCCAGGCCATCACGTATTTTACTCTTGACGCTCTTCCTTGTGACGCCTTCATTTCTGTACTGGTCCGTCATGAAATTTACTCTTGACGCCGTCAAATTGTTGCTCTTGACGCCGTCACCTACTGTTCCCAGCTTGGAAAATTAAGTCTTTGGCGTTTTCTTCACTTTTATGCTCCAAAAACGTCCGAATTGCTTCATTTTTCAGATTTCACTCCGAAAGTACCTAAAATCACAAAAGGAACGATTTAGGGCAATATTTGATCAAATAAATTCAATTCCGGGCTTAAATGACCCCCTAAAAGTGGTTCATTTTTTGCCTCATCATATACCCTTACACTTGAGATTTGCTTGTCCTCAAGCAAATGCGCTTTTATTCTAGTCAAAATACAAGTTAGGGGTCATTTAACACTAATAAAAAAGTAATTACAACAAATAATCGTTCCACTAAAGACCAAAGACAAGCACGGAGGTCATATACTAGCACCTCACAAATAGTGTTTAGATACTCACATCTCTCGGGTGTAATAAAGTATAAATTACAATATGGAAACGGAAGATATCTCTCACTACCTGTCATAGCAAAATACATTACCATAGGCTTGGGAAAGGATCAAACCTCCACCACATGGCGTAAGCACCTAGGATAAACTATCAAAGACGTCTTTTAAAGGGTTGTAACGTTAGGTGTAGGGATATGAAATACACGGTTTTGTTGGATATAGGTAGTCTTTACTGGTGGCGAGTTAACAATCTTGGTTAATTACATGTACAATATGGCGTTGCTAAGCCAAGACTAGACTCGACTTAAGCTAATAAATGAAAAACAACAAAAACATAAAATAAACATAGAATGAAAATGGATGGTAGTTCGTATGTTTTTTCTCTTTTCTTTTTCTATTTTTTTCTTTTTTTTTCTTGTTTTTTCGTTTTTTTTTTTTTTTTTTTTTTTTTTTTTTTTTTTTGCATACACTCTTACCCTACCATCCAAAATAATACATCATAGGGAATGAACATTCCCCTACACTTGAATTTTTACATACTTTAGAATAAACTAATCTAATGACTCGAATTAAGAAAATCAAAACACTTGGAGCACTTTTAAGATTAACGCACATACGGGGGTAATAAATGATGTTCTTCCCCATTACTCCATAAAATAAGTACTTTACCCATAAGTCCCAATCGTCCCAAAACAATATGTACAAGGATATGACTCGACTTATCAACCATGTAATAAATTAGATAGTTAACTTAGGGTTTAACAAATAACAATAATGCACTAAAACTGAGCGCATACACGGAAGGCTAAGGCGATTTGGTTGTACATTTAAGTGGGGTGTAACAAATTCTTCCTTTAAGTAAAATGCTTAAAGTTAGAAACGATAAGATAGGCTCAGAGGGGTGTACTAGGGGTTTCGTGTACTAAAAATGAGTACAACGCTAAGGTGTGGGAAAAATTAGTTGACTTAACTAGCCAAGTAATATGACTTTAATGGTCAAGTAATTATAATACGGGTTTAACACAAGGGTGATCCTAATGCCTCTTATCATGTAGTAAATCCTACTACACGAATGTAGTCTCACTAGAGGTCTCGGGATGCATCACTAACGCAAGTTCTAGAATCTAAATGCTACCGGTACACTCATAAGTACTAATAGTAAATGCTTTTCCTATCAAATCTAAAGGTGAACCTCACATATTTGGGTGGAAATTTTTTTTGAAAGTACGGTTTTGTGCTAGTCATACAATCTCCTATCCATGAGACGCTTGCTATGGCTAAAGTTTCACTCCTAAATGTTGTAAAAAAAATTTAAATTTGGCGCTAATTGCGCTAACAAGTATTTCTCATAGTTTTATTACACTTCTACTATTAAACAAACAAACTCAAGCGAAAGTGTATTTGTAAGGTATCATCATTTTACCCTCCCCTTACACTTAAGATGAACATTGTCCCCAATGTTCAAGTAAAGAATGTAAAAGTGAAATAAGTAAAACGAATGAAATCAAATACTCCCCTGATTCGCTCGGTATGGATAATAAGGTGGCCAGGTTAAATCTTCCTCCAAGAAAATGAACAATCAAAGCTTCCCTTCCAGAATATAAATCATCTTCTTGTCATACATAACCTGTAAATCCTGAGAAAACAAACAAAGCAACCTCGCATAAAATCAGCGGCAATCTATATAAGTTACTAAATCCTAGAAAACAAAGTAAGATATAATGCTTGTGGAATGAAGTTTGCAGATTTTCTAGAGATTATAAAACTTAATAATTCAACAAAAACCTTAAGACTCCGTTAGAAAAGCAAAACTGGTAAAATTTCCAGGTTTTTGCACGCGACGCCGTCAAGAGTAAACTCGTGACGCCGACAGAAGTGACCTGCAGAAATTCTTATGTTAAGTTTCTGGAAAAACTTGGTCCTACTTCCTGGAAAATCCTGCAAAACTTCATTATGACTCAATACAAGCATTTGACTCTAACGAATACGAATATACATGTTCATTTAATATTGTGGAGAATCATGATCGGTTTGTTTCTTAAAAACATATTTGGGGTTTCTCCTTACACTCATCTTTTGCAAAAATACTTTTAGGTGGAGTTAAGACTAGGCCAAAACAACAAAGTAAAGTATTTCCACTATTTAGTTTAGAAACATGATCTACCAACAATAAAAATAAAACATGCATACAGAAGCAAATAACAAACAAACAAAATAAAATCACACAAAGCATGGGTTGCCTCCCAAGAAGCGCATTTCTTTATTTACGAGTCTTGTAGCTAGACTCAAGGTCATGGGTTACTACGTGATACGGGTGAGTTCCTCATTGAGGACATCTTTGGGATCAAACTTAGGTTTCAACTTCCTATTGGTTTCCTTAGTATGGTATGACCTTTCACACTTTTCTCCATCCGGATCATACAAAGTCATCCTCATATGCCATGATCCGTCACCTTCTTTAGGTGGCTTGTCCCACCTCCATTTACACTTGTCTCCCTCTCTTTTCCACTTATTCATCTCTATATTAATAGGCATTACGCTTAAGAACTCAATCATCTTACTAAAGACTAAGGGGTCCTCAAAGGGATCTAGCTCTTCATCTCTAGCTATGAGTTGTTCCACCAAATGTGTCTTTTCAACGAAATCTTTTTCTAGATAGAATGGGCATTGAGGTCCTATAAAGTTCCTTTCTATCCAAGGTCCATATCTAGATGGTCTCCTATTCATCTCTACCCAATGTGGTGTCGGTTCATCATTACAATCATAACTATGCTTTTTAACATCGTACACCGACCAAGTATCGCCTTCACCTACCGCTATCTTAGACTCATTACAATCTATCATGGCGCTAGCGGTTGCTAAAAATCCTCTTCCTACCAATAATGGGCATGTAGTGTCACTAACCATGTCTAGGACGTGAAAATCCGCTAAAATAGTTAACTTTCCTACGTGAACAACTACATCCTTAATCATTCCAACCGGGTGGGCAATACTTCCATCCGCTAGACCTATCAATACCTCCGTTTCCTCTAACTTTCTTAGCTTAAGAGTTGTGAATAGGGATAAGGGAATCAAGTTGAGGCTTGACCCTAAATCGGCTAGTGTGTCGAAAGCTTCGGATCTTCCTATCTTACAAGGCAAAACAAATATACCCGGATCATCAAGCTTTTTAGGCAACTTGTTTTGAACGAAGGCGGTCCCATTTTTACCTAGTTTAAACTTCTCATATTTTTCTAGGAGGGCACTATAGTAGGGAGCACGGACATCAATGACGGGGCGTTCAAGGTGAAGTTCCGTGAATACATCGTCAAGGTCTTGCGTAGGAGGTGTTTCAACTATACCTTCGACCGGTTTTATATCGGGTGTTTTACTTGATTGGTCCTTTTGAAGAATTTGGTTTTGTTTGAAACACGTGCTCGTTGATTTAACCGAGTAGTATTGTGGACACGAAGTGGGTGACGAAACTGAAGATATGGAATTAACGTTTAGTTTCGGATTGTTGACCGTGTCGCTTGGCAGTGCTCCCATTTCTCGGTCGTTGAGAACTTTCAACAATGCGTCAATTTTGGTGGTCATCTCGCTTTGCTTTTGTTTGAAATCGGCTTCAAACTTAGATATGCGAGCTTCTTGAGATGCCATGAACTTTGACATCAATCCTTCAAGATTGTTGGTACCACCATAGTTGTTAGAAGGATTGTTGTTGAAAGTACGGTTGGAGGATGGACCGTTTGGTTGGTAACGATTAGGCGGATTGGAAGAATTGGGTTGATTTTGTTTCCACCTAAGGTTTGGGTGATTTTTCCAAGAGGGGTTGTAGGAATCACCGTAAGGGTTTGGCTCAGGCTTGAAAGTGTACCACTTATCTCCGCTTCGTCGGTACGCGAGGATGCGTAGTCCGCAAAAGCTGTTCCGGGGAGTTCCACACAATCACGAGTGTCATGGGGACCACTACATAATTCGCATGAAGAAGTGATTTTGTTCACTTGGCTTGAAGGCTTAGGAGCTTCGTAGGATTTCATGAGAAACTTGACTTGGTCCTCAAGTTCCATGATCCTATGGTCGGGAGTGCTAGAGTTGTTCGAAGGCAAAGATATTGCCTTGACCGTTTTGTTCAAATCACGGGGATCATTCCAACTTTCGTTGTCATAGAGAGCAAGATCTTCTATGAGTTCCCATGATTGTTCCGCACTTAGATCACGTAGCTTACCACCGGCCGATTGGTCAATGGCTCGCCTCGTGGAGAGATCGATATGGTCATAAAAGATTTGGACTTGGAGCCAAAGATCTATGCCATGATGAGGGACTTTTTGGAGTAAGTCCTTGAAACGAGTCCATACTTCATAAAGAGATTCATTTTGACGTTGTTGGAACATCAAGATGTCATTTCTAAGCTTAGTAGTTCTCCCCGGTGGGAAAAATTGAGCAAGGAAACGAGTGGTGAGATCATCCCATGTGGTGATGGATCCCGCGGGTAAACGCTCAAGCCATTGACTAGCTTGATCCCGTAGAGAGAATTGGAATAGGCGTAATCGGGTTGTCTCTCTAGTTTCAACATCTAGGTCTATGGAGTCTACGATTTTAAGGAAGTCCTTAAGATGTTGATTTGGATCTTCGAAACGAAGTCCATGGAATGCACATCCACTTTGCACCAACCGGATGGTGTCGGATCGCAAGGGGGTCACATTGGCTCCGGTGAGCTCAATGGTGTTTCGGTAGCCTTGGTGGCTAGGTCGGGAATACTCTCCTAAGGTTCGGGGCCTAAAAGGTTCTAGTGGTGGGTTTTGTTGTGGTGGGATGACGGGTTCAAAGATGTTCCCATCGTCCATGATGTCGGGTGGTGAAAAGTTACGGACAAAAACACAAAGAAATAAGATAGACTAAAGAGAACTTAAAAATAAAAATAAAATCTTACTAGAAAGGAATCTAGGAAGTAGACCTAATAAAAAGAGATTCTAACCTAGACAATAACTATTCCTCGGGCTGCGGCGCCAAAAACTTGATGCATGGGAATTGTACCAGACTTTACCTCTCAAGGGATCTTGAGAAGCTTTCAACCCCCACCAGGCAGTGTACCTGATCGTTGTAGTATACTATAGTGACAAGTACCGGGGGATTGATCGTTCAGCTAGGAATAGTGTCGCTAGGATTAGAAAACCTAAATACTAGTTCTAGAGATGAGGGATGATTATTTTTGTATTTTTATATTTTTTTAGAAAGCAAGTAAATATCTCAGGTTTTAAGGATTTGGGCGGAATTAGTTGCTAGTCAACTAACCCAATACTAAAGATGCAATTAAAATAAAATACTAGAAATGAAAATAAAACTAAATTAAACTAAGGTTGTGAGTAATAAGTGGAGAAATTGTGTTTACTTAGATTTCACTACTCCCTAGATATCTTTTACACGTTAATTACTTGTTATAGTTGCGTGGATGACGGATTGTATTCCTTAATACCATTCATGGGGTGGCGCACTTAACTCCCCAATCCTATGAGTGCCTACTTCACTCCTATGTCGAGCCGGCTAAGAAGCTCCTAACATGGGATCATTAGAATTTACTCATGCATTAAATACAACCAATAAAACCTAGTGCACATCGGTTCATGTTTTCTAAGACGTTCAAGCATGTTACCATTTGGAGATCTGCCAGTTTTCTTAAGCCTAACATCGAAATCATTCATCCAATACAACCATAAACAAGTAATCAACACATAATCAACATCTAGGTTTTATTAGATCTAAGCAAACACAAGATAAATCTAGCCTAGCATGGTGGAATTAAGACAAGCACAAGATATAGACAACCAACACATAGACATATTGATTGAATTAAAAGAACACTTATCCTAATTACACATGAAAGGGTTCAAGGGTTGAAAACCCTTGAAAAACCTGTAAAAATCGTATATGGTTCGGCCTTAGGGTTTCTACAAACTTGTTCCCCTCAATGAATGAAAATTAGAAAACTATATATAGGAAATTGAGGCTGACGGCGTCAAGACCAAATGGGTGACGCCGTCATCTCGCCGCCAAATGGTGTTTAGGCCAAATCACATGAGATTTTGACTTTCACTTGAGTTATTACTGATTTTGTGGTCTAAGGGGTTCTAATATACCTACTTGAGACTGTATTGATAGCTAACAACAATAAAAACCACACTTAACCCTCTGAAACAACCAAAGCCAAACACCCCTTTTTGGTGACTGATGTGAAGATTTTCAATGTGAAAAGGTGTTTTAGTTTATGAACTCAGTTTGTACTTATCTAATATGGTAAGTTAGGTCTTTTTAAGCACACATCTGTCCCTAGTAACAACTTTAATCCAGAAATCATCACTTTGCACTTGTTTATTAGTTATGTTGAAAATATGGTGAAAAGTGATCACAATCATTAACCAACAACTAAATTCTATCTATTAAGCTATATTAAGTTGAAATAATCTCAATCAAACTACAATTAGCAACTAAAACTACAAATTACAGATTATGCAAAATATTATACTAAAACTTGAATTTGAAAAAGCAAAATGTGAAACCTTTGTCACTAGCTTAACTAGGACACGTTGAATCAGCAACAATCTCCTAGCTTATCATTGTTAAGCTAGGTAAAATCCTTCTACCAATTCCATTACTTGGTACTTCCCATTGCTTTCCACAAAAATGCAAAGGTATCCTGTGATTATTTGCTACTGCTTTTTGATTGTTTTCTGTTTTCTTTTTACACTTTTAGATACTAGGTTGGATTAGGAGTGCTTATTTAGAGCTTATATTCAATAATTATCTTAAAAATAGAACTTGGAAAAAGCTTGATGAAACTGAAAACTACAATTGATGATTTAAAACATAAGAAATTTCATTAACTTGAAAAACATTACAACTGAGAATACAAATGCTAAATTAAACTATGTTACATAAAAATTACACACTGAGACTAACAAAGATACCAATACTTATACTAAAAATGCCAAAGAGGTAACCCCTCTTGCCCATGTGTGCCTTCTGTTCACTTTTGACAGTCCCAAAGAGCTTCTTGTTGACCCTTGACTAAATCCCCACCATTGATTGAAGGATTGATGCATCCTAGCTCTTGATTGCATCTTCCCGTCAAAAAACTAAGTGGGCAATTCTGAGTGGTGCTTGGCGAGGGTATTAAATGTGGTGGTGGGGGTTGGTTAGGTTGGTGAGAGGTATTAATTTTGGGGGGCTATTGGTGAAAAAGGTGAGGAGGAGGGGGGAACATGGTACCCTGGTTTTGTGGGATATGGTTGGGAGGGTGATGGAGTTGACCGGGGTGTTTGACCCTGCATTATTATTAAAAGGGAGATGGGCTTGGGTGGTATTGGGCTTGGGATAGCTTTGGGCCAGGGGTGGTTTTGGTTTTAGATATTGGATTTGGATTGGTTTTGTGTTAATAATAAAAAGGGTCCGTTTGGTTAAATGTATCACAAGGACCAATTTTGTAATTTACCAAATCTTTGAGGGCTGAAGTTGTGTATTTCCCAAATTGCTACCAAGGACCAATCATGCGACAATTCCAAAGCCCAAGAACCATTTTTGCATTTTTCCACTTTTCAAAATTCCCAGGGACCTATTTTGCCAAATTTGAAATCTCAGGGACCAAATGTGTAATTTTGGAAAACTTATGACCCAAGTATCATATTTTGTAAGATTTGACTTTCAAAAGCTTGGATTGACTTTTCCTTTCAAAATAAATGCATAGGGACTATTTTTGACAAGTTTTGAAACTTGGGGGACTGAAACTGCCAATATTGCAAACTTTGATCGTTTTTCATTTGTTTTTGCTCATTTTGCTTTTAAAACATATAAAACACAATCCCTGGGATAATTTAAGTATTTTGATAGCTTTTTGATTGTTTTTGTATGTTTTGGCAGTTTAAATACGACAAAAATGATAAGTGTTTGAGCACTCATCATTCACAAACCTGCTCTCGTCGTACTCTCGTTCCAATCGGCTAAACTCTCGCTCCTTACTCTCGTTCCAACCCGCATCTTCTTCATAACCTAGCTCAAATTGAGTCAGCTGGGGTTGATATTCTTGTTGCTCAATAAGTCTTGGTGCAACAGATGAAGTTGATGCACCTTTCCCAAATTGTTGGTTCTGTTGTGATACAGAACCAGCAGTTGTGTTTTCCTCAAAACTCCAGCGGATCTTGTTGCTGATTTGGTCCTGGATCTGTGTAACGCAACCCCACAACATCTCACTAATGGCTCCGTGTTTGCGAGTTTCATCGAATCATCGTTTAGAAATTGGTCGATCACAGCTTTTCTTTTTGCAAAGATGTCATTGCATGTCGTGTATCGTTGTCTCAATCTTTGTTTCAGTGCCTTTGCGAGCTCAAACTGATTGATAACTTCGAGAAGAGCATGTTTTCGAGCCGCATCGTCTTTGTCGGCTTGTTTTTTAATATTTTTTTGCATTTGTTTGACGGTACAGGAAAGACGACAAGCCATAATTTTGTGTATGAATTGTTGTTTGATGAGTATGTTTAAGGTTGGTAACTAGAAGTGTGATTTGTTAAAAAGTTTTAGTGTATTTATAGGATATTTTGTGGGTTAATAAATTTATTATTTTATTTTATTTGTTAAAATTACTTCCAAACAATAATATTACCGTTACCAAACGCTCCTTTTCTTTTAAATTTCAAATCGAACGTTCACATTTTACCAGAAAAGAAAAAAAAATAGAATGGCGTGGTGTGGAAGGAATGACGCGAGCAAGAACGGCGCCGACTTTGTACTCGTGCTCCATTCCTTTGTTTGGGCTGCTATCTTGGCGCAAGGAAATAGCACGACTACACCCCCAACTCTAAAAGTAAAGAATTAATAGGGTTAATTTCCCCATAGCTAAATTCCAATGTTCAACTTTTCATTATATTTTGTGTTTATTTTCTTCTTTAAATTTAGAAAAAATTACATATATATCCTTCTAAAATACCATAATTACATATATATATCGAAATTAAACTCATAATTATATATATATATATATATATATATATATATATATATATATCATTTTTAAACAATAAAAATTGCGTATATATACAAACTATTATTTTATATGTTTTTAAATCCTCAACATACATGATAGTTGTAATTTAAATTTAGAATGTCCATTATACCCTTATTCTTAACATTCAACTTACTTACAAGACCAATACACAAAAAGGTGCATATTCATAAAACTTGCAACCAAAAGCAAGAAGATAATGGCGGAACTATAAACACTATCTTTGGAAACACAAGACACAAAGAACATTGCTTTAGACACTTGCACCAATGACTACTGGCACACACATTTTCTTTTTGTAGGCCATTGCTGACCAACTCCACTTTACAAAGGAAATGATTGTGGAACAATATCAGCCCATCACCAAAACAGTCAAGAATCCTTCATAAATTGGAGGACGAGAGCACTCAGGCTGATAATGGATTTCATCTTAGTTTTGTATCAATAAACATAAGTTTTTGGTGATCAAGAATTTAATGGTTGTTTCTTGAACAAAAATTTAATGTGTTACAAACAATTAAAATTAAACGATGCCAACCAACTGCTCAAACAACAATAAAAGAAAATATTATTTAGGCATATTAATACATTCGAGTATTCGACTATGATGAAAAGGACATTTAAAAATGAGGCCGATTACCAGAGTCTGTGAAGAAGCAAGAGTAGTGGACTCATAATACTGACTGTATGTGTAACAAAAGGGTATATTATTGGACTACATTCTATATTTAAAATCACAATTATCATCTATTTTGAGAATTTAAAAATATAAAAAATAACTATTTTGATATATACATAATTTTTAATGTTTAGAAATGACATATACGCAATAATTATTTTGTATCAACTTTCTTTTGGAAGGATATATTGTGATCATGTGCCCGTTGGCTATTCAATCCCCGTAAAAGACTGACTATTGTCTACACAATAACGTATTTCATCTTCGTTTATTTTTGCTAGCCAATAAGATATCGTATGTTAGTTTTTCTGTTTGATTTTTTATTTATATCCTCATTCGTTCATTAATAAAACTAAGTTATGTCAATTTTGTTTATCTCTTTGGTTTCAAAAGTTAGTTGTTAGTATAGAAATGCGACTAAAATTTATAACAGTCCTAAGATATACATATTGAATTATTGATAATTCACGTAATTTCTTCATACCAACTTGTCATACACGTGATATATTTATCGAATATTTCTTTTGGACCACCCTTCACCCGTGATATATTTATCGAATATTTCTTTTGGAAAAGTATATGATGTCTCATCAACTTATGTACGGCACTTTTTGTTTCACAAATTATGAAACATGTGGAAAAGTATATGATGTCTCATGAACGTATTACGTATGTAGGGAACTTTTTGTTTCACAAATTAGGCTAAAAAGAGTGATCACCACACTTCACCATTCATATCAACGTCAACTTAGCTTTCTCTCTCTTCTTACTTTTCCTCACTTCCTCTTATCTTCCGTTTTAATCACCTTCCTCTCATTTTTCATTAAAATATCCACTTTATACCAAGATACTCAACTAAACATCTCTCTCTCACACACACTCATAAACCAAATAAAAAATATTAAAACAAAAAGTGAGGCCCACAAAAATTAGTTGTTCACCATGGTGAGCCGCTCACCATAAACACAAAATTTGACCGTGACTTGGGCTTCTGTTTTGGTTGTGGCGCGTGACATTACTGGTCACGGGAGGCATGTCACGACCACTCCGTTTGATCTTATGAAACATTTGGTTCTTGCGATTTCCTTAAAATTCTTTTACATTAATACTTCACACAAATGCGCCATTTTTTTTTATTATATTAAAGGATACTATTTGTTACGGATCAGCCATTTGTAATAACTAGTGCCGTCTCTAGATAGCCTGTGCCAAATTTAGTTTAACAAATGAGATCCAGTAATAAAAGTTAAATAATATTATAGAGTTCAAAAGAGAATTGATCATTTTAAAACCACTCCCGATAGCATTTTTCAATGCAAATCAAAAATCAAACATTTGTGGTCACATTCTAAAATACTTATGCATATAAATACATATTATTTAAAAAATTTGAGGCTCCTATAATTTGAAAGTCCTGTGCGATTACACATCTCGCACATCCTCGAATACGGCTCTGATAATAACACAATGATCTTACAGTGTACTTTATAAAAATCATGACGAAACAAATGAAGTATGTATGCAACTTTTTTCCTTTTTGGTTATGAAGTAATTATTATTTTCTGGGTAAACTGCAAAATGCATACTTATGGTTTGAAATTTTTTGAAACCTTACATCTTTGTTAGAAATTGTTGGCACCTTACATCCTTCGTTAGCCAAACATTTACCATCATACATCCCTACGGACGAACGGTGTAAGTATTTTTTTCGTTAACTTTTAACAAAGTCTAGAGGGCTGTTTTTGTCTTTTTACTTGTATGAGAGATGTGATGCGGCGGATTGTATCACCACACTTAGTTTTTCAATCCTCCTATGAGTACCTAACCGTTATAGTGTAGTATAGATAAGACACGGGAGATTGATCGTTCTGTAGAGGAATAGTGAGGCTTGCTCGAAGTGTATAACGAATTAAGTCTAAGGGTTAAGGGATAATTATTTTTATATTTTTATATTTTTATATTTAATAGAAAGCAATGTAAAATCTCGGGTTTTGAAGAGTTTGGTTTTAAAAACTAATTAAACTAAACTAAATTAATTATGCAAAAAAGTAAATTGGTGAACTCGTATGATAGAAAAAGTGTATTCCCTTAGAATCTCATTACTACCTAGTTATCTCTTATTAATTAGTCGATTGTCACGTCTTTTTTTAGTTAGATTGGTGTATTTCTTAATATCAATTGAGGGTTGGTTACTCCTTACTCTATGGACTATGTTCTAATTGAACAACACCTAAGAATGCCCCTTTAACTCTAAATTTCCACAATACAATCACAATTCACGCATTAAATACAACAGACATCTAACTATATATAAAGAATGAGTTGCAAGTTGAGCATTAATTGAGCATGTAAATTTATGATTTGAGCTTGGCGACTCTATTATGATGAAATTAAGCTAACCAAGTAAGCTTCTTTCAAAGCTTCTAAGAGCTCTTAAATTTGCAGAAGATTAAACACATTGAGAGAATTAAAGGAGTGTCTCTTGATATCTCCCGCCAACTTATTGCATAGGTTAATATGATAAAGAATAATGAGTTGCAAGTTGAGCATTAATTGAGCATGTGAATTTATGATTTGAGCTTGGCAACTCTATTATGATGAAATTAAGCTAACCAAGTAAGCTTCTAAGAGCTCTTAAATTTGCAGAAGATTAAACACATTGAGAGAATTAAAGGAGTGTCTCTTTATATCTCCCGCCAACTTATTGCATAGGTTAATATGATAAAGAATTACAATAGCTTTATTAATTACAGTAGAATGTATTCAACAGTCACACCATCCTTATCTCTCACACTTCACACATCGTTTCTCCCTCATCTTCTCTATCTAAAAAAAAATCCGGCAAATCACAAGCACAGAAACAACAACAAAATAAAGAATTTGGAAACCCGTTATCAATTTCCATATCTACTGAGGAAGTTCACTGATCCAAGAACTATAGGTATGAAAAAAATTAAAGTTTGAGTTTTCTTTTTATTTATGTTTTTCTTTTCAATTAATTTGAATTTGTGATGTTATATTTATTGGTTTTTTGTAATTAGAAGTTAAGTGAGAGTAATGAAAGGGTAGTTGTGATGAGATGCATGGTGATTGGAGGAGCGGCTGATATGATGCAACAAGATGGGTAAGAAAATCGGTTGTTTTTGTAGCTGCTGTGTGTTCATTTTTGTTAGTTTGATGGTCAAATGTTAGTGTTGACTAATTAATAGTTTTGTTACTGTTACTGTTTGTTGTTTGTTGCGATAGTGTAGAAAATTAGGCGTTTTAGCGGTTATTATGAATTGACGTGTTTATGATTAGGTTTAGATTGTTAATCACACAAGTTTCGGTGCTGATGTGAGTTTTACATGGTTAACATGCAGGTGGTTGGAAGAGTCACGTGAGAAACCATGTTATTTCATCATGACCTGATAGTCTGAAGAGTCCCGTGCATGGTATAGCTCTTTCAACCCTCTTCTTCTCGCCACTGCTTAGATCTACTCCTCCGACCACACTGTGGCTTTCACCTCCCGCACAACACCAACGGTTCCATCTGCTCTGTATACACACTATTTATTTTTATATAGATTTACGGTTTGTTATTTGTGTGTGTTTTGATGCGTACATGTTTGAAGATGTGGAAGATACACTGATTTTGTCAGCGATTAAGGTAATTTTTTCCTTCACATATCTTTTCTACTGTTATTTTTTATGTTCTTTTTTTTGATTTTGTGACTAAACAGTTGGTCATAATATAAATAGTATGGTTATCACTATATAATTTGTGTTTGTTTTACGTATATTTTGAGAGATTATTACATATTTGTATATAGTTATATGCATTTTGGTGTTTGGTGTGTTTATTTTTAGTTTGTTTAGGCTTTTATAGTTTAAATCTATACTATCAGTTGGTCGTTAATGGTTTAGCTAATGATCGAACATAAAATTTTGAGATTGATGAAGAAATTTGATTCAAATAATTTTTGACAATGGCAGTGAATGGTAGAGCTACTGATGTGGTGATGTGTGTAGTTTTGTGTGTGAATTTTCCTGAATGTGTTGTTTGTGGTTGGTTATGTTATAATTTGGGGTTTTTGTGCTTGGTTTGATAAGTTTAATGTTTAACTATTTTTTTTATGTTGCATTTGTAGTGATCATGGGGTTTGAAAACTTGAAAACATGAGTGTGGGTAAAAATTTCATGTTAGGTGGCTCGATGAAATGTGGTAAGTTGTAACAAAGATTTTAAGATACAAAGTTTTTATTTATTTATTTATTTATTTTTATTTATTTATTTTTTTAATAAAAGTAGAACATGTGTAAGGAAGTAGTATGCAACAACCCCGAGAACGGTCTCAAGTACATGAATTCATCAGAGGTGCTTAATGATGTACAATATATTTGGTACAATTGTGAAAAGTATAATAAGAAGGGTGATCACATTTTGGAGCTAATGAAGCGGGTAAAAACATACTTCATCAAGTATTGGAATGCGGAGGGTTACACATGGAACAAACATCGGTTATTGTTGTTAAAGGCCTCCATCATTGTCTGTCTTATGCAATACACTTTTTTTGCATTTTATATTAGTGGGTGTAGTGATATTAACATGAACTTCTTTATAATTATTGATATACGTAGCCACTGGCTTGATTGTTGCATTATTCTATCAGGTATATGTGCTTTTAGCCAGCTTATTGTCTGATTTGGAGAGCCTTCTAGCCACTGGCTTGACTGTTGCATTATTCCAGTAGATATTCTAGACCGAGCTAGAAACTACAGGTATGTTTGCTTATTCTGAGTTTGATCCCAGTTAGATGCAATTCGGAAATTGGCAAGCACATGTTCTATCATTTATTCAATGTTTATGGTAATATTGCAAGTTAAGTAATGTTGAAGTTAGAAATAATGTGTTTTGCTGTAAGGGTAGTTATATCTTGAATCTTGGTACGGGATTAATTTTGTATCTGAATTTACAAATAAAAATCTACAGGATTGTCGAGTTTGTTGCTGTTGAATGACCAATTGAAGCTTTCTCAAATATCCTCCTCTTCAGGAACTACGGGTAAGAAGCATTAGTTTTTATTAAAATTTAAATAATAAGTATACGTGTATTGATTCTTTACAAATGGGGTTTCGTAATAACTATACACTTAGTTATGAAATGAATTCGATACAGGGAACTGAAGGGAATTCCATGGACACTTGCAAAACCTTACAAGGCAAGTGCAGATGGTTGGTGCCATATGGATGTTCATAATGGTGACATCATTGCATGGCCAACTAATCTTGGATGGATGATGGGTCCTTGGCTAATTTATGCTTGGTTTCTAAATGGGAGTTCAGTCACTTTATGCAATGGATCTCCCCTCGGTGTTGGCTTTGCCAAGTTTTTTCAGGTGGGATAAAAAATCTTTAGTATTTCTATCTCATTTCATATTGTTAACATTGGAAGTTAGATTTCTTATATGGAACACTAGACTACTAGAGGTGCCAAGATGGGTAGGTTCCGGTTCAAAATGAGTCACCTTTTAGTACATGTGTGACATGTCACTTTTTATTACGGGTTTAAATGGGGCAGTATAGACTGGCTTGACCCGCAAACACTTTTTGATTCAAATTTTATAGAAGTTAATATTCGATTTTTCTTACAAACAAAAATAAAATTATAAACTAATTTTTTGTTTGAATAGAGTTTGTGCGACTTTTAACCTGGTTGACCCATTTGACTCATTTCCATTCAAGCTATTTGTTTTATTTGACCTTTTTGACATTATACAGAACCAAAGTCAGCCCATTCATAAGTATTTGTTCCAAATTGCCATGACTACTAAACTGTAGTTAATCCAAATTGCGATGACTACTAAACAGAACCAAAGTCAGCCCATTCATAGATGTGGGTGATGGCAGTCCCGTAATCATCAAGGACTGCAAAAAATGGGATGCCATTTCTGTTCATGGGCTTGCATTTGAAAAGATTTTTGGTTATGTGTTATTTAGTTAATTGATATGGCTATAAATGTGATACATAGGTCATTTTTGGTATATGTGTTCTTGAATGGTTGCCCCTAGCTGCAAGGAAGTGGCGGTTTTGGTTTTAGTTTAAACATCTTTGTGTTTGAGATATTGTTAGGGTTTGAGTTATGTAATTAGACAATACTATTCTAATGTGCTTACACTAGCGGTAAGGAAGTAGTGGTTTTGCATTTGGACGTATTTGCGTTATATATTTGTTAGGCGGCTTCAATCTATGTTCGACAGCTCATGTAAGTTTTGTGTTAGCGCGTGCTTTAGCGGTAAGAAATTACGTAGTGTGGGCATCGCTATGGGGAATAGTATAGTGGTTGGTGGGTGTGCCCCGGGGCGGTGATTGCGGCGATTACCCTTAGTTTACATTCATATTGGTTGGCATCTTTATTTTGTAGGAATAGATCAGAGGTTTGTTGTTAATACTATTAGTCACTTTTTGTACTATCATATTTAGCTTTGCAATTGTTCTTGCAAAATGTAATGTGCGCCTGTATGTGCTAACATTTGGAGTTGCAGATCAGGGGTTTAGTGAAGCAACATCTGGGTTCATTCAACTACTTCATTAGTTTTATGTATTGATCAAATACAACAACAGTCCCCTTCATGGCTTTTATGACGCTGTCACCCTTCTCCTCATGTTATCGTTAATTGTTAAAGATGAAAAGCATGTCGATCATATAACCATTTCAAGTTCTTGATGCAGGGGTAGTGTTAAACAAGGAGAGGCACTTCAAAACTGGAACTGATCTATATATGCCTTGATGAGATTGTTGATGGAGGGTACGCACTACACAAAAGACCCAAAAACGTTTGCGAAGAACAAGCCAAAGAGATTAAAGGCGGTAACATACAAGAAGTTCCATTAGCTTGGTTCTCCGTTTGTTTAAACTAAATTCGTCTGCATGGACTTCTCGATACAAAGTCCTGTATTTGATCGTAAAATAAAGTCCTGTATGTTAGGAATACAAATATTCCTATAAAAGACTCGGTCACCCCGATGTTCTATTAGCATTAAGATAGCTCGTAGACTTAGTTATTATTATTAGTTGTAGTTTAGTTTAATATAGCTGTAAATAGTATTCGTGGAGTGGGTCGGGTCTTTACCCACTGTTAGCTCACCCCATAGCCCGTTTCATGGGGCATTATTATGTAAGTGTATATATACCCTCTTCCCACCAAGGGAGAGGGTTGGTTGTTTTCTCATAATACACACACCTCAAAGGTGTTTTCTCTCTCAAGAAAGCTTCCCCTCTCTCTACTCTCTCTCTCTAACACTAACTATGTTTACCATGTTCTTTACCACATTATCAACCATTGTATCGATCCTACAATTGGTACCAGAGCCTAGGTTATGTTATTTGGTTGATCTTGTGTGGTTCGGTCGTTGGTTGAAGCTGCTTTTGTACCATATGTTTTACTTCTCTCAAATCACTTTGAATCTGAAATTCTTTTTCCTATCTTATGGTATTGGTTTAGGATCAGTTTTTTTTTTTGTATACAAATTATGGTCATAATTATTGTTTTTGTGAACCGGTCTTGTGTTTTTCATTAGTCCCAAGATATCTACTTTTGGTGTACCTCATCTTTTATGATTGTTTGTACCGTAACAGTGAAAGAATAATGGTCTAAATTGTTGTCGGAAACTGGGCATAAAATATAAAATGTGAAACATTTCTGGGTTTGAAAGTTGGTTCTTAGTAGCGATTAGATCTGAGAGAAAATTACAGATCCGGATTTTATGGGATAGTACGAAAGTGACAGGTTTGGCTGATATTGGGTTTAGTAGCGATTACCTTTTTTAGGGTTGCGGTTATCTTTTGTCAAAAATTGCGGTTAGCTCTTTTTAGAGTTTACCAATCTTAGCGATTACCTGCTACTATAGCGTTCAGCTCAGTTGTGAATAGCGATTAGTGCAAATACTTTGTAGCGACTAGCAACAGGTAGCGATTAGATTGTGGTAGAGATTAGTTTTTGATAAACAAATTTATTTGCAAAATCTAAAGGAGATGCTGCCAAATTTTTGTCAGAAAAAGCGAGTTGAACAAGATGAAAAGGAAAGAACAGATCTATACCAATCTTTACTCAAAACCACAACAACCATAAGCTCATCAACAACTAATCAAAACCCAACCAACAACAATACAATACAACATCCAATAACTCATATATATCCCATCCCCAACTCCTCACGTCACACAACTCAAGATCTCAATTTATTCCGTGTATCACATGATTCTTTCAAGATCATTTCAGATCCAATCAACACGAAATAAAATCATCATAGATCTTATCAATGTACTTCATTTCTCTAAATATTCGAACATCAAAAGAAAGGAAAACAACAAGTTTATTGCATCCTTCCTTTTATTCGGTTACAATAAATATAAATCTCAGATTCATTCGTTTATGGTACTCAAAGATATATCAAGACTTTTGAAGGTCTATCAAACGAATATCACAAACCATCATCGATTTTTTAAGCCTAAACTCTTATTTATATCCAAAGTTAAAGTCAGACAAATAACAATTGTGTTGTTATCTAACTTTGTTTCGTTGATGGTAAAACAGCATAAATACAATCACCTACCTCATACCATCTTTCGGATCTTGATGACTTCTTAATGTTTACTCAATTCGAATGGAGCAACAACGAAGATACAAAGTACGGTTGTGTGTTTGTAATGTCTGATTTGTGTGGTTTGTGATTCATAATAAATTGATGTATGATGTGATGATGAAGTTGAGTCTGTGATTAGAGGAGATGTGTTATTGGTAGATTAGATGAATTGAGTTGACTTCATTTGGTGTCTAAAGAGTGAAGGGGGTGGATTTTTTGATGAATGAGTGTATTAGGGTTGCTAATGACACAAGTGATTAGTATTATATAGTGTGCTAATTAGGGTTGAAGTACTGTTAATGGACATGGGCCTTTAGCCAAATTTTATGATAGAAGGGTTGTGCTTATTTCGGGTATTAGATGGGCTTAGCCAAAATTTTGCAAGTTAGTTGACTTGGGCGGCTATTTCATGAAGGGACAAATTTGTATCAAACTTTTACACCAAAAGAGTAGTTACTAGCCCTCCATATATAGACATCTTAACATTGATGTGACAACGCCCAAAGACCTCCACGTGATGCACTTAAGATGGATTTGAGTAAAAAAAGTACTGTAAAAGAGAACTCGGGAAGTCCCTTAACCGCTTTTGTGGGCCATGAATCTTTAAAAAAATAAAAATAAATAACAAATGCTTGTCATATTTATGTATAAGATTTTTGAGCAGTGACAATTTTTTTGTGACTAAAGGTAAAATATTGGACTTAATTGGTTACCTTTAGTGCTGAGATTTTTGTTGGATAATTTTCGTCCACGGTTTTTGAGTGAGGCTCTACCCGAGATTTGTTTTTGGATGTTGAATCGGGCACGTGAATTTGTGGGATAATTGTTGGTTTTGCTTACTATTTGGTGGTTGATGGGTATGTGGACTTAATTTTTGATCTTATGTGGTTATGTTATTAATTTTCACGGGGTGACGTTTTTGACGAGAATGGAAAACACAACATACAAAACCCTTGTTTTCAAACCTCAATTTACCGAACAGGGGGTATCTAAAAGAATTAGGGCATATTGTGTATTACAAAACCATTATCAAGACTTGTTTAAAACGTCAAGATGGCTGAGTATTTGGATATCAATGTCAGAGTGATTACGGGGTTTGTTTGGTATTACTAATTTGAGAGTGAAGTGGAATTTCACGAAGGCTCGTACTTACTTTATCTTGAAATCGGGGTTGGTTGGATGCATGATTTTCAATGATAACTTGCTCGTGCTTAAGATTTAAGCTGAAGACTTGGCTTATCTAGTTACCAGCAGTCGGGGTGGATGGTTGAAGACCTGGTTAACTATCACTTAAAGGAGTTACATTATAGTACTCAGTGTCACACGCAGATGTCATTGTGGATAATCGCAAGAGGTGATGATAGTCTCATACTTTGTCGGGATAGTATTGAGTACTTAGAGATTTGCATGGTGCACAAAATCTATACACCGTTCTTCCAAAAACAGTGCAAGCTTGAGTAACAAATTTGGGGAATTCTACTTCATTTTCAAGTTAGGTATATTGGGTTTACTTCACTAAGTGATCACAACAATAGCCGGCAGAATAAAAGGTGGGTTTGTTAGCTAATGGGTTTAATGGTTGAGATGTGATCAGCAATTCTCATGGAATATTCGACGCTATTTCACGTCAAATATACTTCATAGTCTAAGCAAAATCTTTCAAGATCCTCAATGCCATTCATGATTTTTCAAGCTGTTTGCTTAAGACAAGAGCTTCTCGGGTATATGGTCGTACACGTATATGTTGCTTCCGAAAGTTCGAAACCATCATGGGGGAGAAACGTGTACTTTGATGATATAAGGTCAACCTCCAGGGGGAAGTAGTTTATACTACTTTACTTAGCATGCTTTGTGAAATATTCTACATATGTGAGAAGAATTGTTGCTGATCTCTTGCATGTTCCCTCAAATACTTATTCACCAAAACCAGACTTGTCATAACACATTCAATTTATCATTGTCTCACGGTTTCTTCTTGGTTTTGTAAAATCCCGCGAAAGAACCTATTTCTCGGTTTAAATCATAGATTTGTAAAATCCCGTGATGATGAAACTATCCTGATGCATTTTCGGATCTTAATTGACACTGATGCTACGAGATCAACTTCGAAGAAGGGATAGTGTATGTACTTCATGTATTGGATGAGTTTTGACATACGTCATGGCATTTTAGTTATAACGAATTTTTTTCGGGGTTATGTGTTTTTTATGGGGTTATGTGTGTTTGACAAGATCGGGATAAAACCATTATCAAAGTTCATTCAAAACATCATAGAGGCTAGATTTGGGCAGTTAAACCACAAGATGTGACTACGGCGTCAATTCATTATTATTTATTTGAGGTTGAAGTGAAATTTCACGGGTGCGTGTACTTAGTATCTGAAGATATCGGGGAGGTTGGATGAAGATTCTTCGAGATCCTTGTTCGAGCTTTTGACCTTTACAATGACGAAGACTTGGATATCTAGTTATTTTTGGGATTCTTCCTTTCTATTACCACAAAATAACTATCATTTTAAGGAGTTACGTTGTAGTGCTCAGTGTCACATGAAGTTGTGGATATTCAAGAGGTGATATACGTCTTATACTTGATGGTTGGTTGGTTGAAGAGTATAGAGTACTTAGGGATTCGATGTTACACGAACTCTCTACACCACTCTTTGTCATACATTAGTGCAAGCTTAAGTCACAAGTTCGGGTTATTTTACTTCAGTTTCAAGTTCATCATATTGGGTTTTTCTCCATCAGTAGTCTTGACAAAAAGCCGACAGAATGATAATGGGGTTGGTAACGAGTTAGATGAGAGAAGTAGAAAAGAGAGAGATGACGTTTGAACACAATGGTTCAAGCCTCGGTCTTCAACAACTATGGCGTCTGCTGACAACACTTCAGGCCCCGTTCATCTAAGAAAAGAAAAGTGTATGCTTGAGTGCACTTTATCTTCAAAAGAAGAGGAATCTTCTTATTTATGGCCATTCTCATCAACAAGAGAGAGATGACGTTTGAACACAATGGTTCAAGCCTCGGTCTTCAACAACTATGGCGTCTGCTGACAACACTTCAGGCCCCGTTCATCTAAGAAAAGAAAAGTGTATGCTTGAGTGCACTTTATCTTCAAAAGAAGAGGAATCTTCTTATTTATGGCCATTCTCATCAACAAGTTCATGCTCTTTCCATGCTTATTCTGTTTTCAAGTGGATCGGTGCATATTGGAGTATTATATTATTCACTTATTCAACCAAAACTTGCATTCGACAGGCATATGCAATTTTTGAGGGGGGAAAGGGTGAATAAACAACATGTCAGTCCTCAAGAACCATCAAGTGGAGCTTCCTACCATTGATGGTATTCATATTCACTAGTTCAATCATCAAAAATTGCAGTTGGCTGGCATATGCAATTTTTGAGGGGGGGAAAGGGTGAATATTAATCTACATGTTGGATGATGATTGAGAAATGGTCATACGATTCCTGAATACGTCAGTTCAGGAGTCGTGCAAACCATGGTTCTCCAACACTACATCTTCCTCTCTATTAAGGTGTTTAAGAACATGGTCATGGTATGTATGGTTCTCCAACACTACTTCTTCCTCTCTATCAAGATGTTGAAGAACATGGTCATGGAATGCTAATCGACATCGTCTCACGGGCTGATTCAATCAGTAACAAAGGGTTTCTAGGCAATGCTTCATGTATACGTCATCAGGCTACATGTACACATAATGATGATGATTCCGATTAATCGTAACCATCATGGGGGAGAGAAATGTGTACACCAAGGATGCACAAAAGGTTCACGTGATTGGGTTTAATCGTGTATTCCGGTGTTGAAGAGCCGCAGAGATGATGAGTGGTTCAACTTGTCACCTTGGTATTAACGTTTCACTGTTACGTCATGGTATGATTAATCGTAACCAACAGGGGAGAGAGAATGTGTACATCAAGGACGCACAACAGGTTTACGTGATCAAGGCTTAATATCCAAGGATGGATACATTCTATAGATGATCAGTGGTTCAACTTGTTACTTTGGTGTTATACTAAAGACTGAAGAAGGTCGAGTCGTCAGTCTATTCTTTATTCTCGGTTGGGTGTTATCGTCTCATGTGTGCGCTGCGGGCTGATGGGTTATATGTAAGGTTACTGGAAGGCATTTGGTGAGATGAAGATGGTTGGTATTCTGTTCCTCCATATTGGGCAATCTTGAAGTAGGTCGTGTCTACAGTCTTCTCTACATTCTCTGCTATGTGATTTGAAGACTAAAGACGACATGTATTTGGTTATCAAAAGACCTCTTCATATTATGGGTGTTCGTCCAAAGTCTTCCTTCTATTGTGGGTGTTCATCAGAAAGGTTGTCAGGATTGGGGGAGAGCACTAATTAGGGGAGAGTGAAATGCCTGAATTAATCCCTGGTTAAATGTGCTCACGTTACTCTTCAGCATGTCAAATGATGGAAGCGGAGAAAAGTCTGGAAGCTGAGGAGTAATGATTTTGGTTCGTATCCTTGTACATATTTTAAAAAAAAAAAAAAAAAAAAACCCAACAAAATCCATAATTTTTTTTTGAAAAACCTCAAAAATTCCAAAAAGATTCTTCTCGCGACATGTCTCTTGTGTAATCAATATTATGTACGACTTTAGAAATGTCATTCAACAATGACACAGAGTCATACATATGCTTGAGCAAGAGTTATTTTATGTTGTAATAATGCTTTCTAAAACATGTCGCTCCCCAAAAATTTTCTGTCAAATGGCTTGCTATTACTTTAGATAGCAACCCGCGCTTCATACTGGGGAAAGCTCGTCGACAAAAAGACGGCTGTTCCTCCAACTGGGTGATGTTCACCTGGGCATGGATTACTTTATATCCATGTTTCGTCGATCTGGTGTACGTTTCAGTGCGTCATTTCTTGAAAAAGAAGAGAAGTCTTCTTTGTATACAAATAGTTTTCATTCTATGATTCTTCTGAAAATTATTTGTTGAGACACTTGGTGAATATGTGTTGTATGAAATTTGTTTGACTTGTACTTGCATAAAAATTTGTCACTCAATCAACGACTAGAAATGGTCATTGATTGAGGGGGAGAGTGAATTAAAATTTTACACCATCAAACGGATTTCTTGGTTAACTCATACTTGGTTTTGTAGTTAATGGAGTTTAGTTGAAGAGGACCTTGCTAAAGTTTATATCAAATGGCCAAATATGTTAGGTGCTAGATAGTTTAGGACATTATGTGCAACTTGCTTGTAGTATCCTAGCTCTATAGTTCTCGAAGGATCATTTGTGTTACTTTGGTATCCTCGTATAATCCCCTAAATACGTTAAGACTCAAAACCTAGAAGAAGTTTGAAAACCAATGGTGTTTGATGTTCTTGAATTCTCCTATGACATTTGTATGTTCTAAGTGAATGAGTTTCAACTGTTGCTTGTTTCGGCTTAAGTGTTGTTGATATTGTGCATATGTTCTCAGAATTTGCTTAGGTATAATGTTATCATGCTTGAATCATGTTCCTAAGATCCTGAGTTGAATATTGATATCTGTATGAATTGCCATGTGCATGATTGCTATCTGCTCTTCATGCTAAATAGTAGTTTGACGTATTTCCTGACTATGATTCGATTAAATGAATTTGGTATTATTATGTGGCAAGCTGCTGAATGGTAGCTATTAAGGTATAGTGTATCTGTATGTATGTATATCTATGTTGATATTCTTATGCAGATTCCATAGCCAAAATGAATGTGCCAGTTCCAGCTCGAACCATGTGTTCAGACGTTCAAACTCTATTGATTGGCTCAGAATTCATCACAACAACAACATCCGCAACAACAACAACAACAACACGTCACCATCACCACCATCAGTGAAACAAAGCAATACTTATTCCGATCTCTCCAAGTGGGGATCTACAATATTTGGACGTTTTGCTGGTGGTGCCCTAAATGTTGTCTTGTGCAAAATAAGCAGTGAATCTCCCTTTTAGTTTAAGGGGGAGCATAGTGTGTTTCATCATCAGTATACATTAAAATTGGACACATTTTCTCCCATGTTTTTCCAACATATTTAAATCAATTGGGATCACAAATCTCAAAGGATTTGGAATTTTTGATCGGGGGAGAGAATGTGATTTAAATATGAAACCTGATGAAAATGTGATGTTTTTGGACTTAAATGATAGGCTCTCCCATATGTGCCAAACTCTTTCGTATATCAATGCACATATTAAGGGGGAACGAATTGACAAAAAGGATTTGGCAAGCATCTTGTGTAAGCAAGGCTCAGACCTCACCATGAATTGACGAAACAAAAAAAAAAAATATAAAACCGTCATTAATCGAAAGGACTTGTCCTGGCCGGGTAATAATTTCAAGATGGTTTTACCAGTGATGTAAGCGTGTCTCGAAGAGGACTTGTCTGAGTAGAGTGTACCGTTTCGAGAAACCATTGTGGACTTGACCAGGTCGGGTAATAACTTCAAGCTAGTCTAACTAGTGATGTAAGCGTGTCTCGAATGCCTATTCATGTTTATCAAAGGTGGATCAATTCTAAAGTGCAACTCTTCCTGACATGTGCAAATTTATTATCAAAACATCGGTGCACATGTTAAGGGGGAGCATTTGAAAATGGCAAAACTCTCAACGTGTTAACAAAATTTGTTTTTCAAGCATAAACACGTTGAGAAAATTTTCAATGATTTGGTTTATGGCAAGATAGGATAGTCATGAAGATATAAGGTGGCTAAGGTTAGGAAAACCGTCCTATGATCCGCCAGAGCCGGAGGGATCTACCCATGGACAATACCAAATAGATAGTATTAGAAAGTCCGTAGGTATGATTGTGAAAAAAGGAGAAATGTGAGAATGGAGAAAGAAGGGGTTGAAGAATTAAAAAGAAATGAAATGAGAAAGGGTGAAAAGAAATAGCCCTCCAATTATTCAACCTTAGGGCAGAAACCGGGTTCAATTCATAATATACTGATGGTTGCTAAGGCAACATCGGTATTAAAGACAAGACGTCATGGACCCAGTGACGCACTGCACTAAACCTTCTAAACCACTCAAGTTCTATTAAAAGAACTTGTTTCATTCTCATAGGGAACCGGTGTAATCTATCAACTTATCTCTTAGAGATGATTGATATTGAAGCAGGAGACCTCTCCCTAATCTCCGCATAGGAAAACCAAATGCACTTATTAATTCTAGAGCCACGAGATGCATAAAAAGATCTCATAAGGACACGAATTATTTCTACACTGGTTGTTCAACCTTAAGGACACCAGTTGTAATCTCATGAGTCCTACGCAGATCTTAGCAATCTGCCAGAACATCTATGAGAGAATTTACAAATGTAATTCTCAATGATTGAATGGAAATTCCTGCCAGGGTTAACATCAAACAGCCCTGAAAGCAGGTCACTTTGGTAATTCCTTGTGGATTACGCTTAGTGGTCGCGGCGGTTTCAAATGGTCAACAGTCGTGGAGTGATCTCCAGCGACTCACCTAATCGTTGATATACTACGGTACGATCTTAAAAAGCCCTCTGTGGGTTTTTGATTAGGAACGGTCTTGGTAAGGATTAGAGAGAGTTTTCACACTATGCTGCTAACAATCTCGAAGTCCAAACCTGTAAGTACCAGACGTTTTATTGCTAACTGTCGTATGCAGGAACTTCTGGCGGTTGTAGCTGTGGAATGATGTAGCTGGTTGCTGATGTAGCTGGTCGCAGAAAAGATGCCAATCCTCTACCACATGTTCACACTACATCATCAATGCAATTCAACAAAGTCATGATCAATCTAAAAGACCTTTAACATGGCTTCTGCAAACTCTGATGCTAAAGATCATGACACCAAATAGTGTGAGCATGTCGGCTCGAAGATTATCACATCACAAGGAAACATACTGCTGAAAGATGACTTGGAAACAAATATTGGATGACAAAGTCGAATAATACTCAAAGATCATCCAAGACGATCAAACGGTCATCAAACTAACTCTGCTGAATGCACAAAGTTTCAAGACATTGAAGAATCAAAGACTACGAGCTATTAAAACAAGTCTTGAAGACAAAATTCTAGAAGTCAAATTATTATTTCCGGGGTGACCTCCCTTAGGGGGAGATTGTTAGGAATACAAATATTCCTATAAAAGACTCGGTCACCCCGATGTTCTATTAGCATTAAGATAGCTCATAGACTTAGTTATTATTATTAGTTGTAGTTTAGTTTAATATAGCTGTAAATAGTATTCGTAGAGTGGGTCGGGTCTTTACCCACTGTCAGCTCACCCCACAGCCCGTTTCATGGGGCATTATTATGTAAGTGTATATATACCCTCTTCCCATCAAGGGAGAGGGTTGGTTGTTTTCTCATAATACACACACCTCAAAGGTGTTTTCTCTCTCAAGAAAGCTTCCCCTCTCTCTACTCTCTCTCTCTCTAACACTAACTATATGGTTGTGGTAAAATTGGCTTTTTATGATGTTTCTTATTGCTGAGTAGTGTTTACAGAAGATTTCTTATAAAGTTAATTTTTCAACCTTATAAGTTAATGACTAAAGGTGTTAAGTGGTGGGCAGTATTACACAAGCTAAACATAAATGTAAATTCAACTGTGAGCTAAGTAAAAAAAAAAAAAAAAAAAAAAGAGAAGCTAACTATGAATTAATGGTTATGATAAAGTAACAACATGTGAAGGATTTTTTCTTTTTGGTCTTGCTAGCACAACTCCAACATATGTTGCAGCTGTACAACTTTCCATTCATGTCTTTACTTTAGCACGATATCATAAAATCTATATATAATCTCATCGATGTCACGAACTCCTAATTTAAAGGCTTATCTTTGTCATATGGTCAAAAATTTTATGGAAATAAGTCAACAGGAAACTTCTCAACTTGGTGATAAATGATAGAATGCCAAAAGATTAGCCAAGTCATGTAACAACACAGTCAACTTGGCGACTAATGTTGACACACCTAATTAACCGTTGCCAGACTGATGCTACTTCATGGTAACCGAAGCCCGTGCATCACACGGGCCATGCTGTCTCGTCAAGTTAATTAATAACTAAGCGTTTAGTCGGGCGTTCAAGCTAGTAATATGTTTGACCCAGCCAGTTTTTCTACTCTTAATGCAATTTCTCAACTAACCAGACAAGAATTGACACACAATAATCAATAACTAGGTTTCATGTAATCTTAAGCGAATACTAATAAATCTAACCTAGCATAGTAATGAAAAGAAAAGCAGATAAAGTAATCAAACAATCACAAGTAAACATAATTGAATGATTGAATTAACAAATTAACTTATCTCTTCAATACATAAGAGTTCTTGGGGCTAAAAGCCCAAAAGCTGGTAAAATTCGGACTAGGGTTTATCTCTATTGTCTCCCGCAAAGTTCCGCACTTTGAATGAAAATATATATATATATATATATATATATATATATATATATATATATATATATATATATATATATATATATATATATATAGGAATACAGTTGTGATGGCGTCAATTAGTAACTGTTACGTCGTAAGCTCGCCGTCATTAGGGTTTTGAGAATTGCACCAATTAAGTTGTGACGACGTCACCTTATGAATTGTGACGCCGTCACTCTTCACTTTCATAGCCATTAAGCTATCAGCTCAAGGCCGTCTCCATCGCCTGAGCCATCACTTAGAAATTCTGAAACTTGATCATCTTCGAAAACTACAAGTGATGGCGTCACCTTGTGTTTGTGACGCCGTCCCAAGCCATTTTCTTGACGTTTTTCACGTTGTTGTCATTTACTTCATTTTCCTGTCCAATCGAGTCAAAAGTATGCCAATTCCATCATTTGCTTCCCAATTACATAAAATTCAAATAATAAATGACCAAATACGTACGAATTTATAGGCTAAATAACCCCTTAAAAACGTATAAAATTACACCTCATCACGATGTATTTTGCAGTTTACTTTTATACTTTACTTATTATTATTATTATTATTATTATTATTATTATTATTATTATTATTATTATTATTATTATTATTATTATTATTATTATTATTATTATTATTATCATTATTATTATTATTATTATTATTATTATTATTATTATTTTTATTTATTTATTTATTTTTATTAATAATAACTTTTCATTGAAAACATGGAGATTACATGAAATTGGAGGGGAGTCTAGACACAATCTGTGCTCCCACTTCTTTTTGAATACAGAAACTAACTCGATGAAAAATAAAAACACCACTCTTGATATTGTTAGAGTGGCTGGTGGCAATAAACTTGATACGAGAAAGTGTATTCAGAGCTTCCACCTCAAGTTCCCCGAGCGTAGAAAAAGCAAAAGGGACAAACTTGTATCCATTGTCTTCACACTTGGACGCATACTTCTTCCTTTTCTTTTCCACAGCATTACCCAAAGCTACCCCAGGGGCCCATGACGACACCCCAGTCCCCGCAAACGGAGAGACCCCAATCACATCTAGGCATGCATCCTTACCCTGGACCCAGTTGAATAATAGCACATCTGCAGGACGTAATTCTCTCCCTTCCTCCGAAAGAAACCCCATTGGAGCCTCCTTACGCACCATGATCCCTGCCTTGGAACATATGTCAACCAGGATATCGCGCACCAGGTTATGCCTGAACTTAACACCCACTTCGCTAGAACAGTGGACCGCGTGATCCCCCCATTGGTCCATACGGTGTACATTGCAACTCGGGCATAGGCTGCCTTCAGAGAACATAGGAATCGTGAGCCTGTAGCATAACACCTGTCTTGGGCTTAGCGAGTACTTGGAAACAAGGTCTTTCTCAATGACACCGAAATAACACTTTGCCAAGGTTTTCATCATTTGGGGGGCAGGAGCGCCCCCGGTGACAGTGAGAAAGTCGGTGTTACAAGTAGCGTTGAATATGTCCGAGGCATGCTGGAATGAAGGGCCACGTGTAGAAATACCCGTTTTGGTAAGTATCTTATCCTGTAAGTCACTCGTTTGCATCCGAGAAGCGAGGAAAGCATATTGGATGATATCCCCCGCTGAAAGGATGCCAAGACCACCGAGCTTTATTGGAAGAGTGGCAAGCCGCCACTGCCACTCACCAAACCCTGGCCCTGAGGTAGTAACAATCTTCTCCAAGGAGGCACGTAACGTCCGATCGAACTGAGCTTGGGCCTCTGATAAGTACAAGGGGGAGCATGTTCTCAAAGCATAAGATAATTTTGAAACTCCCGCACAATTACGCAAAAGGAGGAGCTCACATTGTGGATCATTGAGTTTATTAATTGCCTCGATTAAATATATGGTTTTGGAGACCCTTTTGGAAGCCAAATCCCGGCAGAAACCTTCGTCCAAACTAACAGAACCACCAAGGAGTTTGACACCATTGAGCGGCCGAGCGATATTCATAGGAAACACGCCATCCACTCTACTTCTAGGGTCCTCGACAGGCCAGAAAAGTTCAGTCTTGTCAACATTTAAAAACAAACCACGAGTCGGGCCCTCTGTCCTGATGATGCAAGTGCCTTGGCAACCATGAGTGTATCTCCAACAATAGTACCATCATCGAGATACCAAGCCTGAAGAGTGAGCTCACAAGACTGATTAATAACATGAATCAAAGGGTGCAAAGCTAGGGCGAACAACAAAGGGCCTAAAGGATCACCTTGTTGGACACCCTGACATGACCAAAGGATGGAGTCCTCATAATAGAGCCTAGCAGGGCGTGCATAGCAGAACTCAACCCAAGGGGCAATGGAAGGGCATCGCACCTTAGCTTCCTGAAGCAAGACGCTCCTGTCGACAAGATTGAAAGCATTCTTAAAGTCCACCAAAAGCATGGAGAGTCCAACTTCACGACCCTTAGACTCAATGAGCCTATTAACAGAATAGAGGACAGCCTCGCACCCCCCAGGGACTCCCACCCCGAATTGGAAATCCTGCAAGTAAGAATTCATGGAATCACCAACTGAAGATGAGGCAACCTTTGACACAAGCCTACGCCAAACAGTACCAATAGCAATAGGACGTATACCCCCACCAGGCTTTACTAAGGGAGTTAAGGGAGCACTAGCGATATATTCCCCCAGTTGACTAGGGCACTTTCCACTGAGAAACAGATTGACAACTCCAGTAATGGACCAAAGCACGTCATCAGCTATAGCGGACGCCGCCCCTCCCAAAATATCCATCAAATGTTGTGCCCGGAGCCCATCACGATCACATGACGTCCCTTTGGGGAAACTGTGAATCCTGTTAAGTACCAAGTCCTTATCGACAAAAAGGGCGTCCTCGTCAATTGAAAAAGATGGCGGGGTCGGCTGGGGGCATAAGGGTGTTTGGCCTCGAGCTCCAGCAAAGTGTCAAGTGTAGATGGGGCGATGCCAGAAGACATGAGCACCTTAATAGCAGCAGTGAAATGCCCGTCCCCAAGTTTACGCTTGCACTGACCCAGGTTGACCCCGTCTTGATCCTTAAGTTTCGTCACCCCTTTGAAATGTGGAGGTACTTCGGCTAACCGATCCATCACTAAAGCAAGCCTGTCTACAGGATCCCTCCATCTGACAATAGCACGGGAAATACTATCAAGCTGGCAACGTTCTCTCTCTCCAGAACGTCGTTGAGCTCTGTTTGTTGGCACAAAGGTGGACAACACACAGGACGACAAAATAAGGAGTTGCATCCATGCAGATAAGTCCCCTGGGCGCATTAGTACCTTATCCAACGCTCCACGAAAGAGCTTAGAGAATCCAAGCCGCGCCCTGGGGGAATACATTTAACCGTGCGTAGCTTCTTTGAGAAAACCCGATCAAGGAGGTTGACGTCGTAAGCGGAATCAACAACAAGAGGGGGCATCCCAGAAGCAGTTCCCTCAACACCCTTATCAGTAGTGAGAATACCATTTGACTCACCAGCGACACTCTCCTCGACTATATTCAGGGCCGGCCTAAGAGGCACAGGAATACTGTAGATCGCTACTTCGTCAAAACGAGGTGCCGGAATCATATCACCAACGGCATGTTTACAATTTTTACGAAAGGTGTGAGTGCAAAAACACTCACCACAAAGCCATATGCCCGCCTGATGAAGTGCCAAGTCAAAAGTAGAAAATAAGAAGAAGTCACTCGCAATACGTGCTTTGTGAGAAGCCTTCAAAGCAGCGGTCTTAAAATGGCGGGTGCCCAAGTGATCAATAAAATATTTCTTAGTAAACCCCTCTCGTTCCCCCCACTACACCCTTCGTGTCCTTGTAACGGGAATGATATCCGAAATACGCCAAGGCTGGCCATCTATTGAAAATTAAGCCCACCAAATTAGATTGAAAAGGCCCACACTTCCAATCTCAAACCATCAACGTCAAAGCCACTGACCAGGTACAAACAAAAAAAATCAAAGGGGAGTGGGGCCCACCTGGATTGAAACAAAAATAATGTACCAACAATAAACCAAATGCTACAAGATGGGGACCACAATGAAACCAACTAGCACCACAAAGCTGGTACTTAATCGCAATCCCGAAAATGCAACCACAATGGTACCTAATCGCTACCACTCAAATTTCATTACTAGAAATAGCCAAAAGGACACTTCTTCCCCCACATTCAAATCACATCCATGAAATCAAGCCACAAACAAGAAACCGAAAGTATGAACAAGAAATATGAAGCACGAAAAACAGGAATACAAGTCGATGCTAGTTGTGAAGACACAAGAGCACGCGCCCACCAACTCGACCCATCAACTCGACACCCACTGCACTCCTAGCACCAAACGTGGAAACGAAACAGCAATGAAAGAAATATGGACAAAAGGGAAGGCGATCCAACAGAGTAAGTTGAATCAAGGTGAATGGAAGGATGAAGACCGATGTGCAGGATCAAGGGGATCCATCACGATATCGCCAATATCGCCCACACAACGAGAGAAAAACTGTTATTATTATTATTATTATTATTATTATTATTTAAAAATTTTACATGAAGTTGGATGGGACTCTAGACGCAAGTTGTGCTCCCACTCCTTTCTAAATAAAAAAAACTCACTATCTGAAAGATAAATGCGCCACTCTAAGCATTATTTGAGTGGCTAATAGAAATAGACTTAATACGTGAAAGTGTGTCCAAAGCCGCCATATCAAATTCCCCGAACATAGAAAAATCAAATGTTATAAACTTGTATCCGTTGTCCTCACATTTGGAGGCATACTTCCTCTTTTTCTACTCCACGGCATTGTGTAAGGCTACCTTAGGAGCCCATGAAGTCGCCATGATGCGTATTTTCATCCTGCTTTAAAATTTTAAACTAAGACATACAAAGATTAACACATAATAACGAGCATAGAACCCAATCGAGTGTAGTAAAGCCTAGGTAAATCGGAGTGTCGTCCCTAAGAGCTGTTGGTTTACAGAACTAAGGTGTTAGTTTAAAAGATTTGAATAATAGAAGATGTATGATAATTAAAAACCTAATTTAACGGAGTCAAAATACAAAGATAGAATGTAGGAAGATAAAGGAAATTCAAGACTTTAGATGCATATAATTCTAATTTATTATGCTCAACATAGTGGATAAATGTCACTAGACTCCTTTGGTCAATTCGCCTAGCCTATATCCATAGAATCCTACTCAGATATCATAGGTCTGAATCCTAAGCGATTAACAGAGCTTGCAGGTAGACTAGTTGATACGTGGGAATCGCACCAGGCTTTACCTCTCGAGGGATCTCGAGAAGCTTACAACCCCCACCAGGCAGTGTACCTGATCGTTGTAGTATAGTATAGTGACAAGTACCGGGGGATTGATCGTTCAACTCAGGAATAGTATCGCTAGGATTAGAAAGCCTAAAAACTAGGTCTAGAGGTGAGGGATGATTCTTTTTGTATTTTTATAATTTTATGAAAGCAATTAAAATCTCGGGTTTTTTTAGAAGAGTGGGCGGAATTAGTTGCTAATCAACTAACCCAATAACTAAGATGCAATCAAAATAAAATAACAGAAATGAAAATAAAGCTAATTACTAATGTGGTGTGAACAATAATGGGGAGAGATATGTTTACTTAGGTTTCATTACTCCCTAGATATCTTTTATAGGTTAATAGTTTGTTACAATTGCATGGACGACGGGTCGTATTCCTTAATACCAGTCGTAGGGCCGTGTACAATATTCCCTAACTCTATAGGATCCTACTTCACTCCTATGTCGAGCCGTTAGAAGCTCCTAACATGGGATCATTAGAATTCTCCTACGCATTAAATACAACCAAAAATCATAGTACACCACTGATCATGTTTCTTAAGACGTTTAAGCATGTCACCAATGGAAGTCTGCCAGTTTTCTTAAGCATAACATCGAATACAATCATCCGTAACAACTATAAACAAACAATCAACCCATAATTAACATCTAGGTTTCACTACATCTAAGCAAACACACAAGAGATCTAGCCTAGCATGTTAAATTCAAGACAAGTGTAAGATATATTCAAGCAACACATAGACATATTGATTGAATTGAAAGAGTACTTATCTCAATTGAACATGAAAGGTTTCAAAGGGTAAAAACCCTTGAAAAAGCTGTAATATTCGTACTAGGGTTTCTCTCCAAAGTTACACCCTACTTGTTCCTCTTAAATGAATGAAAATTGCAAAATTATATATAGATTTTACAGGGTGACGGCGTCAAGAAGGAATTTCTGACGCCGTCAACTCGCCGCCCATAATGAAATCGGATTGCCTAGATCCAGTTTTGACGTCGTCATGTTCACTTCTACTCTGGGCCGTCACATGTATTTGGACCATGACGGCCTATGGTGAAACCATCATGCACATAGTGTAAAACTCTTCTGGATCGTTACGGACTTTATCCACTTCCACCTCTTGTAGTACACTTGACGCCGTCACATGAAGACTCTTGACGCCGTCAGGTACTGTTCCCAGCAAGGAAAATTAAGACTTTGCCGTTTTCTTCACTTTTATGCTCCAAAAACGTCAAAAATGCTTCCTTTTCCAGAATTCACTCCAAAAGTACCTAAAGTGACAAAAGGAATGATTTAGGGCAATATTTGATCAAATAAATTCGAATCTGGGCTAAAATAACCCCCTAAAAACGGTTCAATTTTCGCCTCATCAAATACCCTTACACTTGAAATTTGCTTGTCCTCAAGAAAATGCGCTTTTATTCTAATCAAAATACAAGTTAGGGGTCATTTAACACTAATACAAAAGTAATTACAACAAATAATCGTTCCACTAAAGACCAAAGACAAGCACGGAGGTCATATACTAGCACCTCACAAATAGTATTTAGATACTCATATCTCTCAGGTGTAATAAAGTATATATCACAATATGGAAATAGAAAACATCTCTCACTACCTGTCATAGCAAAATAGATTTCCATAGGCTTGGGAAAGGATCAAACCTCCGCCACATGGCATAAGCACCTGGTCTTTTAAAGGGTTATAACGTTAGGTGTAGAGATATGGAATACACGGTTTTGTTGGATAAAGGCAATCTTTACTGGTGGCGAGTTAATCATCTTGGTTAATTACATGTACAATATGGCGTTGCTAAGCCAAGACTAGACTCGACTTAAGCTAATAAATCACAAATAACAAAAACATAAAACAAACATATAATGAAACGGGATGGTAGTCCCTATGTTTTTTCTCTTTTTCTTTTTTCTATATATATATATATATATATATATATATATTTTGCATACACTTTTACCCTACCATCCAAAATAATACATCATAGGGAATGAACATTCCTCTTACACTTGAATTTTTACATACTTTACAATAAACTAATCTAATGACTCGAATTAAGATAATCAAAACACTTGGAGTACTTTTAAGATTAACGCACATATGGGGGTAATAATATGATGTTCTTCCCCATTACTCCATAACATAAGTACTTTACCCATGAGTCCTAATCGTCCCAAAACAAAATGTACAAGGTATGACTCGACTTAGCAACCATGTAATCAATTAGATAATTAACTAAGGGTTTAAACAAATAACAATACTGCACTAAAGATGAGTGCATACACGGAAGGCTAAGGCGATTTGGGTGTACATTTAAGTGGGTAGTAACAAATTCTTCCTTTAAGTAAGATGCTTAAAGTTAGAAACGAAAAGATAGGCTCGGAGGGGTGTACTAGGGGTTTCGTGTACTAAAAATGAGTACAACGCTAAGGTGTGGGAAAAATTAATTGACTTTACTAGCCAAGTAATATGACTTAAATGGTCAAGTAATTATGATACGGGTTTAACACAAGGGTAATACTAATGCCTCTTATCATGTAGTAAATCCTACTACATGAATGTAGTGTCACTAGCAGTCTCGGGATGCATCACTAACGCAAGTTCTAGAATCTAAATGCTACCAGTACACTCATAAGCACTAATAGTAAATGCTTTTCCTATCAAATCTAAAGGCGAACCTCACATATTTGGGTGGAATATTTTTCTGAATGGTACGGTTTTGTGCTAGTCATACAACTCCTATCCATGAGACGCTTGCTAAGGCTAAAGTTTCACTCCTAAATGTTGTAAAAAATTTTAAATTTGGCGCTAAAATTACACTAACAAGTATTTCTCATAGTTTTATTACACACCTACCATCAAACAAACAAACTCAAGTGAAAGTGTATCCTATAAGGTATCATCATTTACCCTCCCCTTACACTTAGGATGAACATTGTCCCCAATGTTCAATTAAATAATGTAAAAGTGAACAGGTAAAAGAATGAAATCAAATACTCCCCTGATTCGTTCGGTGTGGATAGTGTGGTAACAAGGTTAGATCTTCCTCCAAGAAAATGAACAATCAAAGCTTCACTTCTAGAAATATAAATCATCTTCTTGTCATATGTAACCTGTTAAACCTGAGAAAACAAACAAGACAACCTCGCGTAGAATCGGCGGTAATCTATATATACTAACAAGTCCTAGAAAACAAATTAAGATATAATGCTTGTTGAATGAATGTTTGCAGATTTCCTGGAGTTTATAAAACTAAAGAATTAACAAAAACTTTAAGACTCCGTTAGAAAAACAAAACTAGCAAAATTTCCAGAATTTTTCACATGACGCCGTCAGGAGTTAACTCATGATGCCGTCAAAATTGACCTGCAGAAATCTTTACGTTAAGTTTCCGGAAAATTTCTGGAAAAACTTATATCCTACTTCCTGGAAAATCCTGCAAAACATCATTATGACTCGATACAAGCATTTGACTCTAACAAATACTAATACACATGTCCATTTAATATTGTGGAGAATCATGATCAATTTCATTCTTAGAAACATATTTGGGGTTTCCCCTTACACTTATCTTTTGTGAAATACCTTTGTGTGAAGTTAAGATGAAGTCAAACGACGAAATAAAGCATTTTCACAATTTTATTTTGAAACATGATCTACCAACAATAAAAATAAAGCATGCATACGGAAGCAAATAACAATCAAACAAATAAAAATCACACAAAACATAGGTTGCCTCCCAAGAAGCGCTTTTCTTTATTTACGAGTCTTGTAGCTAGACTTTAGGTCATGGGCAATTATGTGACCTCATCGTTGGTCTCATTTACCGATTGTAAATGTTCTTTATAGAGACCAACTACCTTTTTCTCAATTGCTCCAATAATCCTATTGGCAAATTCCTTATCAACTTTATATTTCGGTTCTAGAGTCAAGCAATCTTTGTAGAAAAGGCTCTTCTTCTCCCATACATAGTCCATGCCCTTTTTCTTATCCTCTTCATTGATGTCCTCAAAAGTACCAATGTTATCCATGTCAAATCGAGGCACAAAACGAAATTCTTTCATTCTATTAGGCATCCTATATGTGATCCTATCAGTTTTACTAGCAAATCGGATTGTCCCTTCTATCTCATCATATTCTAACTTGGACTCTTCAACAAATGGTTTACCAAACACAGCATGGGATAAGCGACAATCAATAACACTAGCTAGGTCTTCAACAACCATAAAGTCAGTGACATAAGTAAAGTTCCCAACAAAGACATGTAGACCTTTAACTCTCCCGACAAAGTTACAAACTCCACTGGGGTATTTAGTATCCTTTCTAGGTCCAAGTCTTGTTTTCACTATATCATTATAAACACTTGAGGACATAATGTTGATTCGGGATTTAAAATCAATGTAAGCATTGTCAATATGTTTATACCCAATCATACATGGTATCTTTGCACTCTTAGGATCGCCTCTCTTTATCTTAGGCTCAATTCTAGTGAAAGGAGGTCGAGGATTATCAATAAGATTATTATAGTACACAATCTCCTCCTTAGTGGGGTATAGATTGAAATAGTCATCTAGCTTTGGATCTATCTCCCCTTCCTCAAGTTCCTCAACCACATTCTCAAAATCATTAGGTCCTAGTTCCTTATTTGAATACAAGGCGGTCGCTAGGTCACTAAATGCATGGTCTAGCTCAACATTATTCAACCTATTAAGCTCCCTAAGTTCCCTAATCTCATTCTCAATTTGTTCACGCAACAAAGCCACTTCTCTAGGGGAAAGGGGTGGATTCGCGTTTTCCATAATGGTCAACGGAATAGTCAATGAATTTAATTTACTAACAAAGGCACGAAGAAAAAGATAGACTAAAAAAAACCTAAAAATAAATATAAAATCTTACTAGAAAGGAATCTAGCAAGTAGACCTAATAAAAAGAAATCCTAACCTAGACAATAACTATTCCCCGGGCTGCGGCGCCAAAAACTTGATACGTGGGAATCGCACCAGGCTTTACCTATCGAGGGATCTCGGGAAGCTTACAACCCCCACCAGGCAGTGTACCTGATCATTGTAGTATAGTATAGTGACAAGTACCGGGGGATTGATCGTTCAACTCAGGAATAGTGTCGCTAGGATTAGAAAGCCTAAAAACTAGGTCTAGAGGTGAGGGATGATTCTTTTTGTATTTTTATATTTTTATGAAAGCAATTAAAATATCGGGTTTTTTTTGGAAGAGTGGGCGGAATTAGTTGCTAATCAACTAACCCAATAACTAAGATGCAATCAAAATAAAATAACAAAAATGAAAATAAAGCTAATTACTAATGTGGTGTGAGCAATAATGGGGAGAGTTGTGTTTACTTAGGTTTCATTACTCCCTAGATATCTTTTACAGGTTGATAGTTTGTTACAATTGCATGGATGACGGGTCGTATTTCTTAACACCAGTCGTAGGGCCGTGTACAATATTCCCTAACTCTATAGGATCCTACTTCACTCCTATGTCGAGCCGTTAGAAGCTCCTAACATGGGATCATTAGAATTCTCCTACGCATTAAATACAACCAAAAATCATAGTACACCTCTGATCATGTTTCTTAAGATGTTTAAGCATGTCACCAATGGAAGTCTGCCAGTTTTCTTAAGCCTAACATCGAATACAATCATCCGTAACAACTATAAACAAACAATCAATCCATAATTAACATCTAGGTTTCACTACATCTAAGCAAACACACAAGAGATCTAGCCTAGCATGTTAAATTCAAGACGAGTGTAAGATATATTCAAGCAACACATAGACATATTGATTGAATTGAAAGAGTACTTATCTCAATTGAACATGAAAGGTTTCAAAGGGTAAAAACCCTTGAAAAAGCTGTAATATTCGTACTAGGGTTTCTCTCCAAAGTTACACCCTACTTGTTCCTCTTAAATGAATGAAAATTGCAAAACTAAATATAGATTTTACAGGGTGACGGCGTCAAGAAGGAATTTCTGATGCCGTCAACTCGCCACCCATAATGAAATCGGATTGCCTTGATCCAGTTTTGAAGCCGTCATGTGCACTTCTACTCTGGGCCGTCACATGTATTTGGACCATGACGGCCTATGGTGACGCCGTCATGCCCATAGTGTAAAACTCTTCTAGATCGTCACGGACTTTATCCACTTCCACCTCTAGTATTACACTTGACGCCATCACATGAAGACTCTTGACGCCATCAGGTACTGTTCCTAGCAAGGAAAATTAAGACTTTTCCGTTTTTTTCACTTTTATGCTCCAAAAACGTCCAAAATGCTTCCTTTTCCAGAATTCACTCCAAAAGTACCTAAAATGACAAAAGGAACGATTTAGGGCAATATTTGATCAAATAAATTCGAATCCGGGCTAAAATGACCCCCTAAAAGCGGTTCATTTTTTGCCTCATCACTAGTTCAAGTCATTAAGTACCAAATCTAATATACCTTATTCGTGAGAAATCTGGCCACTCGGATCTTAGATTTCTACTAACTTCTTAAGTACCTTTGCTTGATAGGTGATCCTTTGGTCAAGTCGCACACAAAGAATTGTCGTACTATGGCCAATTGCTTCCCATCTTCGAAATCTAGTCGGCTAGGGTCCTTTGGTCAATTCTCCTATCCTAGTAGATACTAACAAGCTTTGAACACTACTGAAACTAGTGTGTCTATGGATAGGAAAAGAAGATGTCTATATAGAGAAATAAAAGAGAATAAATAGCACAACTAAAACTTGAATTACAAAATGAATTCATCGTATGATTACTTGAAAAACATAAAAGAATCCAAACTCAAATACAATGATGATAGTAAACGAAAACTTCATTCTTCCGACCTCCTAAGCCTTGATTCTTCTTCTGTAGTTGCTCTCCCCAAACCCTAGTTCAGTTTTCGGAAAGGGGAGATGGTTTGGAATTTAAAATTCGTATGGTATTTATAGGCATAAGAAACCCTACAAAGTTACGGCGTAACCCAATGTACTGGTTACGTCGTAGTCTTCAAGCTTATCAACATTTACGGCGTAACCTAGTAATTGGTTACGCTCTAATATTCTTAGGTGTAGTAATACGCCGTAATTTCCATGCTAATTACGCCGTAGTCTTCATAACATCACACTGTGTAACTTTTCCGCCGTAATTTCATCGTTGGTTACTGCATAATCTTTATAATGTAGTAAATCTTTCTAAGTCTTTAATAATTTACGGCGTAACATCATCACTTAGTTACACCGTAATCTTCATGGTAGAGAAAGTTGTCATCGTTTGATCCGCAATGGGCCCTAAGTCGTCCAAATGTTGCTCCACACTCCATTAATAGTCCTGAAACAAAATATGAAGAAATAAGGGCATATCTTACTATTATTTTAACATAATTAGTCAACATAAAGGGGAAATAGTTACTTAGAAAATCAGGACTATTTGATGTTATCAAATATTCCCCCACTTAAACTCTACTTGCCCTCAAGTAGACCTTGTTAGATTCATTTACAAAAATATATCTCCCAACTTATTTGGGAAATATGAGATTTAAAATTTCCTACGCTAGAATATTCAAAGTCGAACACCTCTCGAAATAGGGAAGAAACACTCTCATACTCAACCTAATCCAAGTGTTCAATTTCGGGGTGATCTCTCAATTGCATAGTCATAGCATGTATTCTATAATAGGCTTGGCAGTTACACAAAACTTCACTACTAGAGCTAAGGTCAAGACAATCTTTGAAGGCAATATTGGGTTACATGTTGCAAAGTTTTAGGGTGAATTGTCACTACTAACATAATACGGCGAAGGCGACAAAGACCATTGATACATGACCAAATCCATGGCCAAGACACCAATGACTGCTCAACTCCCTCACCTAAGCATGATTCATGACTAAAGGGTAGGATAAGACATGGGATATTTTAATGGGTGAAAAACAAAAATGAACAAAGCAAATAATCTTAGCTTATAACCAAGTCGTCACCATCCGCCATCCATCCAAAAACTCCATGCTTCAAAATGCAAAAATTGGATCATTGATTAGTTGATCATGATGTGCACACTTCCTTGTATTCAACTAGTTGGTGTAGATAAGCTTACCAACTTCTTTCTTCAATCTAACGTGGTCGAGGTATCCTCCATGATACTAAGCTCGTAAAGTAGTGCTTTTTAAATTTCACTATATTCATAACCATCATTTTCTTTACTACAAGAATAACATCATCCCCCACTTGAGATGAATCATATATGAGGATTAAAGGGGGGGTCTTTAATGATATTTAAATGTATGTTATCAATATATACGTAACTCTCGAATCTTTCTACCGGACCTCGAACTTCAAGCAAATGGCAACTTCCCAATCATAAACTAAGATTACACAGTAGGCTAAGGCAAATAGGTGTAACAAAACAAAAGTTGATATAGGTTATGAAACGAAAAGGATGGCTCGAAAGGATGTATCTAGGGGTATCTTGCACTAAAGGTGAGTGCAACAAAGAGGTTTTAACACGGTGGTTGAAAAGTCGATGTGACTAATCGATAAACGTACACAAATATACACATATGGGCTATTTTGGTTTTAATCCTAAAACATTGCCTTCTCGAATTGTATTTTCCAAATGTATCAAGTTAACTCGACACACAACTCGTCTATGGTCTCGAAATGATGTAAAGGCCAAGTTCTGAAGTTTACAATACTACCAGCACACTCAATATTTGGTGGATTTGAGTAATATGGGGAAACGGAAAAGCTAAATCTCACCAATGAAATAAAGGGTAAATGTGCGCTCGGCTAAGGTCTATTCTAGTAAGGTTAAGAAAATCATGTAAAAAATTTTAAAAATGGTATAATTTTTTCAAAATAAACTAGAAAATCTAGGGCAAGCAAGCTAAGTACAAAATTTTAAATTTTAAGTCATCTCTATTGCTATTCCCCCACTTAAATTATACAAAGTCCTTTTTGTACAAAAAAATAAAGAAAAAGAAAATAGAAATGAAATATTAAAATAGAATAAAAGAAAGAAACTCCCCTTTCAATCACTCGTCAAGGAAGTCCAATCTAAGGTCGTCCAAAAGGTTACGGCGTAGTTCAGACTCTAGGTTACACCGTAATTCCAATCCTCACTCACTCATCCTCTCCGCGTAAAAGTTACGGCGTAGTTAAGACTATGGGTTACACCGTAATCTCAATTATCTCTTATGCATCCTTTCTCTGTAAAAGTAACGACGTATAGTTACGCCATAATTAATACCTGCAACTCATAATCTACACATTTAACATCAGAAAAATTGTACCCGAAGGTACTGAATATCATAGAGCATGATGTTAGTCCTAGATGTTTCAACTATTACAGACATAGTTCAAATATAAATTGTTTCAAGAGAGCCAAGGAAATTGTTTTGAAAGAACCAGATAAATTGTTTTTGAAACATTGGAGATTTCGCTCCTAAGTATGATCGTGGTCCATGGGGGATTGGTACTGAGAAGGATCATGGGGAGTGTTGGAGGCAGGGTATTGCCGAGGATGCATGAAAGTGACTCCTTGCTGGACGCCGAGATCTGGAACATCTGGCACAGAAACATAGGGTGGTCCATTCCAGCGAGGGTGACTGAGGTGTATGATGGCTAGCATTTTGCTGGTGCGGTCGGCATTCCATTTGTAGTACTATTGCTGCTGCACCTGCATCTGTCTGAAATCATTATAAAAATCATCAAATTGGTGCTCATACTAGACATTACCGCAGTCATATCATCCATATCTTCACCAAACTAGGTCATGCTACCCTCCAGTGGCCAAGTCGGCCATCAATAACCCCAAACCTATCTAAGATGCTCATGGTAGGTCTTACCCTAATGGGTGCCTCCTCAGCCCTAGCTTGGCTCCCACTGGCCTGACTACCATTCGCTCCTTCTCCAACCCCATGTGGAATCTCTGGAATCAACTTTCCTCCCCCAACTGCATTCACCTTACAAATCCCATACTCATTCAACTTGCTAATCCCAATCAAGTTGGTATCCATTGATATAGTCACAAGTGATAAAGCTGCAGGAGTCATCAAACTAAGACTCCTCACTAGCCTTCCAATCAAATGAGCCTGTTCGATCATACTCTTTTTCTGGAATCCCCTGGCACCTCCAGACATGAACTTGGCGAAGTGCCAAGAGATGTCAATCAACTCCCACCATCCATACCATTCAATAGATACAAATCATCAATAGTAATCTTATCCCTTGCAAAATGCCTTCCTCTTAGTGAAACAGTAATAAGCCTATGCACCAACCGACAGATTAGGCTTCTAATCAAAGTGTAGGAAGGTGGGTGCTTAGAATTGTACCCAGGAGTAGTAGAGATCATGTTGAAATAGGCGCAGGGTCAAAGGTGTTGGACTTGTCTCTCATGCATTCGTCATAAAAGTCTTCAAACATATCTGACTCCAGCTCCTCTTCGGTGTACAAACCCATAGCCAACATAAAATCCCTCATCGTCATATTCCTTCTCACTCTACCAAGTTGAAAGTATAGGCACGTTTCAGTGATACTGAGGATCGTGTCAGTGAATTCCACAGTAGCCAAAAATTCCCTCACATACTCCGGAATAACTGGTTAACTAATTTGGAACAACCTCAACCAAGCAGAACATGTAAACCTCCTACTCTTATTCGAGAACTTGATCCTGCAAAACTTTCTTAATTCCCTAGCAGCCCTACCATTGTTCACGGTTTCAAATGTACTAAAATCAAGAGCTTCAAGCCTTTCAATCTCCTTCTTTACAAGAGCATTAAAGTCCTCATACACTCTCTCATCCTCACATCATCGTAATCCAAGAACTGAAACCATGTAGCGGGATTGTTGTTTGCTGAAAAAACATGAATTATCATTAGCAGACTGCATATCAACAATAGTTATGGCGTAACTTCATCACCTAGTTACGCCATAAAGGTCTCTGTATCAAAATTACGCCGTAACCTTATCACTGTTTATGACGTAATACAATAATTACCATAGTTGTTCCATTATTCCCAAACACAAGTTACGGCGTAACCTAATCCCATAGTTACGCCGTAAGTACTTTTCAGATGGCGAAAATTGCAATGGTTACGACCGGTCGATAATTACGCCATAACCATAAAAATGTACCCAAAACCATAAAAGTTACCCAATTCACTTATATAAAAATGATACGCACATGCTTAGACCATTTTATAAGTTATTCTCTAGATCCCCAAGTATTCAGGGCCCGTTTGTTTTGATACTTTGGATTGGCTTTTGCATTGAAAAGACTTTTATTATTTGCTTGGTTCCTTCTTTTGAAAAAGAAATCATTGTTTAAATGATAGATTGACAGTTAGTCACTTTGGTAGGTTTCAAATAATTTTGTGTACTTTGTGGGCTTTTTCTTTTATCTCTCTCTCTATCTATATATATCTAGGTCACTTATGCTATTTTATAATACAAATAATATATTTTATTTAAAATTTATTATAAAATATATTTAAATAAATATAATTTCTCTCACCAAAACCTACATCAAATCTAAATCTTATACCAAATTCAAATCTGAATCCAACCCCACTTATAAACCAAATGGGCCCTCAATTCATAACCGTTAATCAAACAACTACTAATTAATTAACTAAAACATGAATGAAACAATCAAAGGTATCAATTAACGTGGTCAATAACATGAAACGAATCATAAAAACCAATATCCCCAAATTATCAATTCATCATAAAACTCTAATTGCAAAAACTGAAAATTAAAAGAGATTAGAAACAATTACCTGCCATTGTAGAACCTAGAGATGATTAGGAACAAACATATAAAATTGCTTCGAAATTTTCTTATTGTAGCAACGATGATCAATATTTGTGGTAAAACTTTTGTGTTTACACTGGAAGTTTATATTTATATTGAGAAGGAGTTACAGCATAACCTCGTTACGTAGTTACGCTGTAATCTTGTTTTTAAAACCCGAATTTTTATTAATCAAAAATCGTGATTACGCCATAACTTAATGTATGGGTTACGCCGTAATTGGAACAATTATGTATTTTATAATGTAAAATTTTAGGATATATCCAAAATTTAATAATAGCGATACGAGAGAACGAATTATGTACATGAAGAATTGTTGTAGGGTACAAACGTCTCTTATCATAGGTCGAACATTAATCATAAAAATATAAGAATACCTCTGATCTTTTCAAATAAACTGCTCTCCGGCAGTGGAGCCAAAAACCTGACGCGTATTTTCATCCTGCTTTAAATTTATAAACTAAGACATACAATGATTAACACATACTAACTGGCACAGAACACGATCGAGTGTAGTAAAGCTTAGGTAAATCCAAGTGTCGTCCCTAAGAGCTGTTGCTCTAAAGAACTAAGGTATTTGTAGTTTAAAAGGTTTGAATAATAGAAGATGTAATGATGAAGCGAAAAGTGTACCGCTTTTGGGGGGTCATTTAAGGCCAAAGTCGAGATTATTTGATCAAATATTGCCCTAAATCGTTCCTTTTGTCATTTTAGGTACTTTTGAGAGGAATTTTATAAAAGGAAGCATTTTGGACGTTTTTGGAGCGAAAATGTAAAGAAAACGACAAAGTCTCAAAATCATGCTGGAAATTGCACTTGACGGCGTCACATGGTGCTAGTGACAGCGTCATGAGTTGACAAATGGGTGGATAAATCAATTACACGTGATGCGCCAGAATGTTTTGTGAAGGCGTCGTGACGGCGTCACGTATTAAATTGTCAAGGCCATCATGAGTTAATGCAAAGAGTGACGGCCCAAAGTCCATAAAGAGTGACGGCATCAGAAGTGGATCTAGGCAATACGAGTTTATTTTGGCGGCGAGTTGACGGCGTCACACATTACTCTTGACGCCGTCAGGATACAAAATCTATATATAGTTTTCTAGTTTTCATTCATTGTGTGTAACGTTGAAGGGAGAAAACCCTAGACGAATTTTACAGCTTTTTCAACAGTTTTAACCCTTTGTTTCTTCCATGCTTAATTGAAGATAAGTCCTTTATCAAATCATTTAATATGTATATGTGTTGTTTGATTATATCTTACGCTTGTCTTCTTTTTAACATGCTAGGCTAGGTTTTCTTTGTGTTTGCTTAAATGTAATGAAACTTAGATATTGATTATGGGTTGGTTGTTTGTTTATAATTGTTGTGGATGAATAAATTCGATGTTAGGCTTAAGAAAACTGGCAGACTTCCAATTGGTAACTTGCTTGAACGTCTTAAGAAACATGATCGGAGGTGTACAACGATATTTTGGTTGTATTTAATGCATAGGTAACTACTAATGAGGCCATGTTAGAAGCTAGTAGTCGTGTTAGGAATACAAATATTCCTGTAAAAGTCTCGGTCACCTAATGATTGTAATAGCATTAAGTTAGCTCGTAGTTAGTTTATTTATTAGATTAGATATTATAGTAATAGTTTAGATATTAGTCATACCGTGGAGGAAGGACGGGTCTTTACCCACTGTATACCTGATCCACAACCCCTTCACACAAGGGAAGGGTTGGTTGTTTCTCATAATACACACACCTCATTAGGTGTTTCTCTCACTAGAAACCTCTCACTCTCTCAACTCTCTCTCTAACTTGTTAATCATGTTTATCATATACTTCCACAATCCAAGACCTCCCAATCCACATAATCAACAAAATATTTCGATCCTACAATTGGTATCAAGAGCCAAGGTTTCATCCTAGGATTGTTGGTGCTCAAATTTGTGGCTTGGTTTAGTGGTTCAATTTTTTGGGTCGAAATGTTTTTTATGAAAACACCTCGAATTGATTTTTGGTTGTGGTGTTTTTGATGATTTGGTGGTATTGTTGTGTTTTGAGGTGTTAGTAGTACTTAATTTTTCACTTGGGTGGGTTGAATTAGTTGATTTGTTTGATGTTTGATGTGATTTAGTGCAAGTTTCTTGTTTGAGATTAGCTCATTTCTTGGTTGAGATTAGCTTGTTTCTTGGTTGAGATTAACTCAATAATGGGAAAAAGACAAACTGGCAAGATAGTGACTTTCTTGTATTTTTGTGTAAAGACAAACTGGCAAGATAGTGACTTTCTTGTATTTTTGTGTTTTGAGGTTAGCTCAAGATTGAGATTACCTCCAGTTTGAGTTTACCTTCAGATTGAGATTACCTCCAGTTTGAGTTTACCTTCAAATTGAGATTACCTCCAGTTTGAGTTTACCTTCAGATTGGGATTACCTCCAGTTTGAGTTTACCTTCAGATTGAGATTACCTCCAGTTTGAGTTTACCTTCAGATTGCGATTAACTCCAGTTTGAGTTTACCTTCATATTGCGGTTACCTCCTAGCCGTGGTTAGCTCAAGTTTGTGGTTAGTTCAAATTTGCGGTTAGCTCTAGTTTGTGGTTAGCTCGAGTTTGTGGTTAGCTCAAGTTTGTGGTTAGTTCAAATTTGCGGTTAGCTCAAGTTTGTGATTAGCTCAGGTTTGTGATTAGCTAAAGTTTGCGGTTAGCTCAAGTTTGCGGTTATCTCATCTCAAGTTTGTGGTTAGTTCAACTTTGCGGTTAGCTCAAGTTTGTGGTTAGTTCAAGTTTGTGGTTAGCTCAAGCTTGTGGTTAGTTCAAGTTTGCGGTTAGCTCAAGTTTGTGGTTAGCTCAAGTTTTCGTTTAGTTCAAGTTTGCGGTTAGCTCGCATCTTTATATAAGTTGAACTACAACAAGAACCATCACGTTCATCAAACAACCATCTAATCATTTACCAATCCAACAGTTTCTCATTTTTTTAAGGCTAGTTTTTGGGTGTTTAAATGCATGAGATGACCACGAAGTTTATTTTGGTATCCCTTATTTGAGTTTGAAGTGGGTTTCACGAAGGCGCTTACTTATTTTATCTTGAAGTCAGGGTTGGTTGGATGCATGACTTTCAATGATAACTTGCTCGTGATTAAGACTTAAGTTGAAGACTTGGCTTATCTAGTTACCAGCAGTCGGGGTGGATGGTTGAAGACATGGTTAACTATCAGTAAAAGGAGTTACATTATTGTACTCAGTGTCACACGCAGAAGACGTTGTGGATAATCGCAAGAGGTGATAAAAGTCTCATACTTTGTTAGGATAGTATTGAGTACTTAGAGATTTCTCTACACCGTTATTTCAACAACAGTGCAAGCTTAAGTAACAAATTTGGGAAATTCTACTTCATTTTCAAATTGGGTATATCGGGTTTACCTCGCCAAGTGGTCACACAAATAGCCGACAGAATATGAGGTTGGGTTGTTAGCCAAAGGGTTCAAAGGTTGAGATGTGATCAGCAATTTTCATGGGATAGTCGACGCTACAGAATGTCAATGATACTTCACAGTCTAAGCAAAATCTCTCAAGTTCCTTCAATGTCATTCATGTTTTTTTTAAGATGGTTGCTTAAGACAAGAACTTCTCGTGCATATGGTCATACACGTCAATGATGTTTCCGAAAGTTCGAAACCATCATGGGGGAGAAACGTGTACTATGATGATATAAGGTCAATCTCCAAGGGGAAGTAGTTTATACTACTTGACTTAGCATGGTTTGTGAAGTATTTTACATATGGGAGAAGAATTGTTGCTGATCTCTTGCATGTTTTTCCCAAACAGTTATTCACCAAATCCAACAGTTGTCATAATACATTCAATCGATCATTGTCTCACGGTTTCTTCTTGGTTTTGTAAAATCCCGCGAAAGAACCTATTTTTCGGTTTAAATCATAGATTTGTAAAATCCCGTGATGATGGAATTATCCTGGAGAAATAAAGTGCATTTTCGGATCTTAATTGAACTTGGTGCTACGGTTTCAACTTCAAAGAAGGGATAAGGTGTGTACATCATGTATTGGATGACTTTTATGATATACTTCATGGCATTTTGGCTATAACAAAGTGTTACGGGGATATGCGCTTTTGACCATGATCGGGTGAAAAACCATTATCAAAGTTCATTCAAAACATCAATAAGGGCTAGATTTAGGTATTTAAACCACAAGATGTGACTACGGCATTAATTCATTATTATTTATTTGAGGTTGAAGTGAAATTTCGTGGGTGCGTGTACTTAGTATCTGAAAATATCAGGGTGGTTGGATGAAGATTCTTCGAGATCCTTGTTCGAGCTTTTAACCTGTACAATGACAAAGACTTGGATATCTAGTTATTTTTGGGATTCTTCCTTTCTATTACCACAAAATAACTATCATTTTAAGGAGTTACGTTGTAGTGTTCAATGTCACACGAAGTTGTGGATATTCAAGAGGTGATGTACGTCTTATACTTGATGGTTGGTTGGTTGAAGAGTATAGAGTACTTAGGGATTCGATGTTGCACGAACTCTCTACACCGCTTGATGAGTGCTCAAACACTCATCGTTTTTGATATATTTATACTGCCAAAACATACAAAAACAATCTAAAATATATCAAAATACTTAAATTATCTCAGGGATTGTGTTTTATGTGTTTTAAATGCAAAATGTGCAAAAACAAAGGAAAATTGATCAAAGTTTGCAATATTGGCAGTTTCAGTCCCCCAAGTTTCAAAACTTGTCAATTTTAGTCCCTATGCATTTGTTTTGAAAAGAAAAGTCAACCCGAGGTTTTGAAAGTCAAAACTCACAAAATATTACACTTGGGTAACAAGTTTTCCAAAATTACAAGTTTAGTCCCTGAAAATCCAAAAATGGCAAAATAGGTCCCTGGGAAATTTTGAAATTTGGAAAATGGAAAAATGGTTTGTGAACTTTGGAATTATGGCAATATTGATCCTTGGAAGCAAATTGGGGAAAGTACACTTTCAGTCCTTCAAGTTTGGAAAAATTGCAAAAATGGTCCTTGTAACTTAACAAACCAACCGGACCCTTATTATTTCCAAAACCCAAAACAAATTCCAATCCAATCCATTCCCACCCCTGATCCATGAACCACCCAGGCCCAAAATCCCTAAGCCCATTTCCCATTTAATAATAAAAGCCAAGCTGGGTCAAATGGTCAACGCAGGTCAAACGACCTTTGACCCGTCTTCTTCCCCCAATAACGAAGCGCAAAACCAGGGAAACTCTTCCCCCCTCCTCTCACCTTTTTCACCCACTAGCCCCCCACATATAATGCCCACACCAAACTTTCCCACCACCATAAATTCCTACACCAACCCCCACCAGTTCCACTAAAATTTACCCCGTATAAGTTTTGGCGGGAAAATGGCAATCAAGGGCTCAGGTTTATCTTAGCATAATTGAACGCTGGGGATTTGGTCTCTGGTCAAAGAGAAGACTTGTGGGATACTCAGTTATCAAAAAGGTGCCATGTGGAAGACTTAGGCTTTAGTTTTTGCCTCGTTATATATTGTAGCTCAATTTTGAGCATTGTAGTGTGTAATATCTTTAGTTTTTATGTTTTTCAGTTTATTTTAATGTATTGTAACCTTTGTTATTAATGAAAGTTCTGTTTTAAAGTGTAAGTCTCATTTTCAATTTTCAAGTTCCACAAAAATTTCTCAAGTATTAAGTTAAAGATCCAATGTGTGTTTAAGCTATTCATAAGCTCTTAGAAACTCAGAAAACAACTTTTTAAAAGCTTAACAAGCTTTTATCAGCACCACAAACTCAGTTTGCAAAAATACTCAAAATTCAAGAAAAATAAAAATAAAATAAAAAAATGGATAAAGATGGAAACAGCTTTGGATTGGGTTGATTTCTGGATTGCAAAGGGTAATAGAGACTTGTGGAAGTCATTAGGTTGGTCCATTTGATCCTTGGTTTGCAAACTGAGCTTGGAAGGCTTATGTAAGCCTATTTTCTCACTTGTACTTTCCTTAGTAGTTTAGCCACTTATAATTGTTTTAATTACTTGTTTATTGTCTATTATTAGTAATTAGATTGGTTATGATCAGTAGGTAGTATTGTGGATTTGTTTTAATCACACTTTCATCATCAAAATCTGTTAAAGGGGTGTTTGGTAATAGGTTGCTTGAAGTGTTCTCATTGTTTACTTGCACATTTCTGTGTCTCATCATGTTACTTGTGTTGTTTTAGGATCTAAGTAACCAAAGTTTTGTTCCAAAACACTGCAAAAGTCAGAATCACTAAAAAATAATCACCACAGTTAACTGTGGTGATCTTTGAGGTCCAAAACTCATCAAATCTTTGCACAAGTTGGTACTTTCACTAAAATTGATCTTTATTTAGCTTATAATAACATATACAAACAATAAAAAGCATTTGAGTTTCATCAAAGTCAAAGTACCAAAGTATTTCAAAAAGTCAAAAGTGCAAGTGTTGGATTTTTCCCAAAATGGGATGAATTTTTGTGAATTTTGTGGGTGTTGTTAGGATCTGAAATTTGTTGGGTGCATTATCTACCAACTTAACTTGTGAATTCCATTGTGGTAATATTTTTGTGATTTTTTTCTTTGGACCAAAATGCCCTTGGAACTGACTTGCAGGGCAAGATAGTTGCCCTGTCTCAGCAGACCTCAGCTCACCCACCACCTTTGGTGGTAGTTTGTGGCTAATCCAGTGGGTCTCACACATCCATTTTGGTTCCATACAACCCCCTCCTACCAGGGAAGCTGTATTGACCATTTGTTTGACTTCAAGACCTGTGGACCCCACTTTGTTTGACCTCATAAGTTTGTCCCCAGTCTGCCTCAGAACCAAATAAGCAAACAGCTTATTGAGGTGTTGTAGCTTATTTAATCAGCTTATTTGTGTGTTATCTGTTTAAATTTGTTCATTGTACTTGCTTACATCTGTTTTCACCAAAGTGGACCCCACATAAGCTGGTTTTAGCTTATTTCCACTCTTGGTCAAAGAAAGTCAACTATCATAGGTTTAAGCACTTGAAGTGCTTATTTCCTTGACCACAGTCAAACCCACTTCACAAAAGTTCCTTATAAACTTGTAATAAGCAGTTTGGAAAATGAAAATCTCAAATAAGCCCAACTTAATAGAAGTGATAGCTTCTATTTAAGCCAATTGGCTTATTCTTTAGCTTATTAAAAAGCAATTCTCATTTTTATAATTTTCCTAGGCTTCTGGTGTGTAAAAACAATTTCTGTAATTTTTTCAGATTTTTCTTTTATCATTTAGTATTTTTCCTAATTTAAAATAGTTTTTAGTAATTATTAAATAGTTAATAATTAATAATAATTAATTAGTAAATCAAAAAAATATAAATTAAATTTTAAAATTAGCTTTTAGTTATTTTTAATTTTTCCAAATTTTATTTTCACTTTTCTAGTGTATTTTAATAATTAATTACAATTTAGGTTATTTTAAATAATTAAAAAGTAATTAACAATTAATTAATAATTAGTAATAATTAATTAAATAGTCTTAAAAATATATTTTCATTTCTAAAATTTGTTTTATAGTATTTTAGATTTTTCTAAGTTTAATTTTTATTTTTCCAAGTTAATTTCATATTTACTTATAAGTTAGGTTAAATTAGTTAATTAAAAGTAATTAGAAAATTAGTATTTAATTAATAGTAATTATAAAATTAGTGTAAAAATTTGTTTTAAATTTCCAAAAATTTTCTCTCATCATTAGGGTTGTAAAAAGTTAATTTTCATACCAGTAGCCTTTTCAGATCACTTCTTTCACTTTTATTCCTCGTACATTTGTTCACGATTTCAGCAAACGTACGGTTTTCAAGGTTTAAGTGATTCCTTCTGAACCTAAAATTCACGTAATCATTCAAATAGCTTTCCTAAGATATTTCTGTTAATAATATCCAAATAATTCTCACAACAAACCCTTTTTGTGAATAAAACACCCGATCACAAAGCACGCTAAAGTTACAATTCACACCTCAACGGGATTTAACGACCCGGTGATACCTTATATTACCCGGAGCATTGATCTAAGCTATTTGACTTTGTTGACCATTCCTTGGCCAATATAAGTTGGTGGTTTAGCATCAATCAATTTTTGGCGCCGCTGCCGGGGAGGTATGCGCGTTTCTGCAGCGTCTTTCGAGATTAGTGTTATCTCACCTCACTCACTGTACAAAAACCACCACTTGTGTATATTTTCAAAATCAAAACACATAAAAAAGTCATTGACACTTTTCCTAAAGTGTTAGAACACCAAAAAAATTAAAAAAGAACAAAACATCGTAACGTTTTCTGATTCGGTTTTTCTTTTAAGGTGATTCTTAAGGAGAAACGATTTTTGATTACGGGACGATAACAAAAATATTGTCCAAAAAGTTTTTATCCCTAGTGCATGGGCACTCGTTCTTCAAGGTCCACTAGCCCATTACGTGAGCTTGTCCGGAAATCTCCAAGAACTCGTAGACGTTCTGCACCAACAGTTGGATCTGAGATCCGAGCTGTTGCACATTCAGCTGTCATCATGGCGGCTGAACCCACTATGAATGAGCTTCTCCAAGCACCCGTCGAGGGTTACGGAGATGCTATCGTTGTTCCGGCAATCGTGGCCGATAATTTTGAGCTTAAAACCGTGTTGATAAACCTGGCCACTTCACGTCAATTCTACGGTTTTGAGAGGGACGATCCTCAAGATCACATTCGATGGTTTAATAAAATCACATCCACCATCAAATGCAAAAATGTCCCTGAAGAGGCAATCAAACTACTTCTCTTTCCTTTTTCTATCGATGGGGCTGCCCGGATTTGGCTTGATAAACAACCCCCTCGATCAATTGAAACATGGGAAGATTTGAATAAGAAGTTCGTAAATGAATTCTTTCCTCCTTCCAAAACCACGAGTCTTAAGAATGAGATCATGAAATTCACGCAGAAATTTGATGAATCCTTTAGTGAGGCATGGGATCGTTACAAAGAATTGCTCCGAAAATGTCCTCACCATGGGTTCTCCGATCTCATGCAACTTGATATTTCTACAATGGTGTAAGCCAATCCGATCAAGACTCTCTAAATGCCTCCGCTGGAGGTAATTTCTTGAATCGTACCACAAAGGATGCTTTAGTGATCATTGAGAATAAATCTAAGGCCCGCATTCCACGAAGCAAGCATGTTGTTTCCCAAGGGAATGTTGTTCCTTCTACCTCATCGCCCGTGGCTCAATCTAGCACCGATGCTAGACTTGACAAACTCACGGAAGCTATCCATGCATTGGTTCTCACCAAAAGCAAGAAAAATTCTTCTCCCTATTCTTCCCCACAAGCTGAAATCAAAAAGATAGAAGTTTGTGTCACATGTGGTGGTCCACACTCATATTACAATTGCACTGCCACCGAAGGAAATCCATTCGAGGTAAATGCAATAGCCGACAATTCCAACCAAGGAGGTAACCAATACCATCCTCAAGTGGAACCAAATTACCGGGCTAGCAACCAGGGTGGACCACCCGGGTTTCCTCCACCTCAAAATCCAAATAGGTTTAATCCTAATCCACCCAGGGGGCCTAATATGCAAAATCAAAATCCTGCCCCCGTCAATCAGTATCCACCCCAAAGGGGTAATCAAGGGTATTCAGCTCTGAATTATCAAGATCCCCTCCCAAACGAGCTCAATAACTACATCAAAGTTAATGAGACCAAAATGAGGGCAATGCAAAATCAAATCTCAAATTTGAAGAATGATTTCCAATCATCAATAGCCAAACAGGGTCATGAGCTGAAGAGTGAGTTGATGGCAACAAACAACAAAATTGATCAATCTCAAAACAAGATTGAGAATATGTTTGCCAGTCTTATGAGTCATCTCACTCCACCCTCTACATCAGGAGGTCTCCCGGCTAATACAGTTGTTAACCCCAAGGGTGAACTCAAAGCTATTACTACACGCAGTGGTAAAGCTTATGAAGAGCCGCCACTTCATCCTATTCCTCCTCCTCTTTATTCTGAGGAAGTGGAAATTGAGCCTGAGGCAACCACGGACAAGGTGCAATCTACTAGCCCACGAAGTACAGCACACGTCCACCCTCAGGTTGTACCAGAAATTGTACCAAAACCGGGAGTTGTGTTTGAACCATCAACAACTCCTGGAGAGAACCCTAAATCCAAACCTTCACTACCATATCCATCTAGGTTACAAGACCAGAAGCTCCGCGAAAAAGCAAATCATCAAATGGAAAAGTTTTTTCAAATCTTCCGAGATATTCATTTTGATATCAGTTTCGCGGATGCTCTCCTGTTGATGCCTAAATTCGCATCGACAATCAAAAATCTGTTGAACAATAAAGATAAGCTATTCGAAATGGCTCGAACTCCACTCAATGAAAACTGCTCTGCAGTTCTTCTGAAAAAGCTTCCCAAGAAGCTAGGAGATCCGGGAAAATTTCTCATTCCATGTGTTTTTCCCGGAATGGTTGAGTGCTTCGCCCTAGCCGATCTAGGTGATAGCATCAACTTGATGCCTTATTCAATATGGAAAAAGCTCTCTCTTCCAGAACTCACAACCACCTGCATGACTCTCGAGCTGGCAGACCGCTCAACATCTCGTCCCCTCGGCATTGCCGAGGATGTATTTGTGAAAGTGGGGAATTTCCACTTTCCGGCAGATTTTGTGGTTGTGGATTTCGATGCTGACCTACGAGTTCCTCTCATTCTTGGGAGAGGATTCTTAAGGACGGGTCATGCGTTAATTGATGTGCACGAAGAGGAAATAACTCTTCGTGTTGGTAATGAAGCTGTAACCTTTAACCTCGATCAAACTTCGAGGTACTCCTCTAAGTATGATGCCGAAATGGTTAACCGGATTGATGTCATTGATGTCGCGTCTGAGGAGTACGCTCAAGAGGTTTTAGGTTTTGTCGATGATTCTCCGAGTGAAAACTTCACTCCATCTTCTCACCCCATTATTGCCAATTCTTCTCCTTCCCTCACTCCGTTTGAGGGAAGTGACTTCATCTTAGAAGAAATTGAGGCCTTTCTCAAAAGTGATTCGATTCCCGATGGAATCGATAACCAAGAGATTGACCTCGAGGGGGATGTTCTCATGCTTGAAAAGTTATTAAACGAAGATCCCTCTCCTCTTCCTGTTCTACCACAAATACTTCATAAGGAGGAAGTCAAAAATGTTGAGAAAACTGATGACTTTCCCGCGGTTGAACTTAAGGACTTGCCACCTCATCTTGAATATGCATTTCTGGAGGGTGATGATAAATTACCCGTCATAATTGCTAAAGACTTAAGTGTTGAGGAAAAGGCTGCGCTTATAAAGGTTTTGAAGTCTCATAAGCGAGCAATTGCTTGGCGTCTCTTCGACATCAAGGGCATCGATCCTGAGTTTTGTACTCACAAGATATTAATGGAGGATGACTTCAAACCTGCGGTCCAACATCAAAGAAGGGTGAATCCAAAAATTCACGAGGTTATCAAACAAGAGGTTTTAAAACTTCTTGATGCCGGATTGATTTACCCTATCTCGGACAGTCCTTGGGTCAGCCCAGTTCATTGTGTTCCAAAAAAGGGTGGCATTACTGTTGTCACAAACGAGGAGAATGAGTTAATTCCAACTCGTTTGGTTACGGGTTGGGGCATCTGCATTGATTATCGTAAATTAAATGACGCCACCCGTAAGGATCATTTTCCTCTGCCCTTTATGGATCAGATGCTCGAGAGATTAGCGGGGAATGAGTACTATTGCTTCCTCGATGGTTTCTCGGGTTACTTTTAGATTCCCATTGACCCGCAAGACCCAGAAAAGACCACTTTTACGTGCCCCTATGGAACTTTCGCATATAAACGTATACCATTTGGCTTATGTAATGCTCCGGGCACGTTTCAAAGATGTATGATGGCCATTGGGGATTCGTTCCAATCATGTCTCTCCCATTTAGACAGCATGCTAAAACGTTGTGAAGACACAAAGTTATGTCTAAATTGGGAGAAGAGTCACTTTATGGTCATAGAGGGCATTGTCCTCGGCCATAAAATTTCAAAGAACGGGATTGAGGTTGACAGAGCCAAAGTGGACGTCATTGCAAAATTTCCTCATCCCACGACTGTGAAGGGTGTTAGGAGCTTTTTGGGTCACGCCGGTTTCTATCGTAGGTTTATTCAAGATTTTTCTAAAATCGTACGGCCTCTGACCCATCTCCTCGAGAAGGATGCTCCTTTTATCTTCTCCCCTGAGTGCATCGAAGCCTTTGAAACATTAAAGAAAAGGCTTACCGAGGCACCGATTCTTGTTGCCCCCGATTGGGACTTGCCCTTCGAGCTCATGTGTGATGCTAGTGATTATGCTATAGGGGCAGTCTTGGGGCAACGCAAAACAAAACATTTTCAGCCTATACACTATGCCAGCATGACTATGACCGAGGCTCAAAGTCATTACACCACCACTGAAAAAGAATTATTAGCTGTGGTGTATGCTTTTGAAAAATTCTGGCCATACTTGATTCTGACTAAAAGCATAGTGTATACGGATCACTCGGCTTTGAAGTATCTATTTGCAAAACAAGATGCAAAGCCGAGACTCCTTCGTTGGGTTCTCCTCCTTCAGGAATTTGATATCAATATTTATGATAAAAAAGGAGCTGAGAACCTAGCTGCTGATCATCTCTCCCGTCTTGAAAACCCTCACCAAAATGCTTTCGAGAAAAAGGAAATAAATGAAACATTTCCTCTCGAAACCCTCAATATGGTTTCATTTCGTGGAGACTCAATTACCCCATGGTTTGCCGACTTTGCAAACTATCTTGCGGGTAATTTCATTGTGAAAAGGATGTCGTTCCAACAAAAAAATAAAATTTTCAAAGATGTCAAACATTACTTTTGGGACGACCCCTACTTAATCAAAATAAGCGTGGATCAAGTCATCTGGCGGTGTGTGTATGGTCAGGAAGCCGCTGAAATTTTAAAGGCTTGCCATGCTGGTCCCACGGGGGGCCACCACAATCCCAACTACACCGCCAAAAAGGTGTTTGATTCCGGCTTCTATTGGCCCTCGATCTACAAGGATGCCCAAGATTTGGTCAAGTCCTGTGATGCTTGTCAACGTCACGGGAATATTTCACAAAAGAATGAAATGCCTCAGAATGCAATTCAAGTTTGTGAAATTTTTGACATCTGGGGCATCGACTTTATGGGGCCATTTCCATCCTCTCACGGAAACAATTACATACTCGTGGCAGTTGACTACTTGTCAAAATGGGTTGAAGCGAAAGCTTTACCCACAAATGATGCCTGAGTAGTTGTGAAATTTTTAAAAGCTCTTTTTGCCCGATTCAGAACTCCACGTGCTATTATTAGTGATCGTGGTACGCACTTCTGTAATGATAAATTCGACAAAGTCATGCAAAAGTATGGTGTAACTCACCGTCTTTCCACTGCGTACCACCCTTAAACGAGTGGACAAGTCGAAGTTTCCAATCGGGGCATTAAAAGAATATTGGAAAGAACTGTAGGTGAGAATCGTGCATCGTGGTCGGACAAATTAGATGATGCACTTTGGGCTTTCCGTACGGCTTACAAAACACCCATTGGGTGTACGCCTTATAAACTTGTGTACGGGAAAGCGTGCCATCTTCCGATCGAGCTTGAGCACAAAGCCTATTGGGCTCTCAAGCATGCCAATTTTGACCTCAAAATGGCGGGTGATCATAGAAAAGTTCAACTAAATGAGTTAAACGAACTTCGTGATCAAGCTTACGAGAACTCTTTGATCTACAAAGAAAAGACAAAGAAGATTCATAAATCAAAAATCAAAAACCACGTTTTCAACGTTGGTGATCGAGTCCTTCTTTTCAACTCTAGACTCAAGATCTTCTCGGGAAAGCTCAAAACCCGATGGACTGGTCCATTCACTATCACTAAAGTTTATCCTTATGGCACCGTCGAATTATCTCAAAATGACGGTCCTAATTTCAAAGTGAATGGACATCGGTTGAAACATTACTTTGGAGAGGACATGCCATCCATGGTTGTCCCGGATCTCCAAACTTTCCCCAAGGACAATTGAATTCGGGGATCGAGTCAAGCTAGCGACTCGATGAACAAAAACAATAGCACAATACGGGTTTTCACCCGTATCTCTGATTCTTTCTATTTTCTACCACCTAGTGTGGGGGAATGGCCAAACCCCCCGCTGTTTGAAAAAATGTATATATGTTTTAAAGTTCAAAAAAAAAAAAAAAAAAAATGATGATGTATATATGTAGAAATAAAGTGAAATTTGGTATTTCCGCAGTTAGATTCGAATCTTGGCTTTTTACGTTCAAAATGTCGGCATAATAGCCGGGACTTTGAATATTGAGGACAATATTCATTTCTAAGTGTGGGGGGGGGGGGGAAATTCTAGCGAATTTTATCGCAAAATACTTTCAAATACCCCCGTTTTTGGCCAAAATTTTCAAAAATTTTTCACTTTATTTCAAAATTTTTGTGGTAATCAGTCCGCCAGGTCTAACCGACAAAGGGATTGGCTAATCCAGGAGCAAACGGCTCTTGGGAAAGATAAATCAAATCCGTTTACGGCTTGCAATTTGCCCAAAATTGTATGGTTCCTCAACTCCCCATCATCCTCAAAAGCTAATGAGTTGGCTAGCCCACAAGATTATGGCTTGTGGTAAAGGCCGTGGAAAATCCATAATTGGTAATCAGCTCACCAAGATGTTGACGTTGTCCATCAAGAGTTGGCTAGTCCATGAGCAAATGGCTCTTGGTAAAGACTAAACAAATCCGTTGAAAGCTGGTGGTTTGCTCAAAATCACACGGTTATCAGGTGTGCCACAGTTCTTACACCTGGCTACTCCAGAAGTGATGGCTTTTGGTAAAGAGTTTAAAATCCATCAAGTTTTCTAAAAAGATTGCTAGGGACTAGCAATAGTTTAGTGTGGGGGATTGATGAGTGCTCAAACACTCATTGTTTTTGATATATTTATACTGCCAAAACATACAAAAACAATCAAAAAAATATCAAAATACTTAAATTATCCCAGGGATTGTGTTTTATGTGTTTTAAATGCAAAATGTGCAAAAACAAAGGAAAATCGATCAAAGTTTGCAATATTGGCAGTTTCAGTCCCCCAAGTTTCAAAACTTGTCAATTTTAGTCCCTATGTATTTGTTTTGAAAGGAAAAGTCAACCCAAGGTTTTGAAAGTCAAAACTCACAAAATATTACACTTGGGTAACAAGTTTTCCAAAATTACAAGTTTAGTCCCTGAAAATCCAAAAATGGCAAAATATGTCCCTGGGAAATTTTGAAATTTGGAAAATGGAAAAATGGTTTGTGAACTTTGGAATTATGGCAATATTGATCCTTAGAAGGAAATTGGGGAAAGTACACTTTCAGTCCTTCAAGTTTGGAAAAATTGCAAAAATGGTCCTTGTAACTTAACAAACCAACCGGACCCTTATTATTTCCAAAACCCAAAACAAATTCCAATCCAATCCATTCCCACCCCTAATCCATGAACCACCCAGGCCCAAAATCCCTAAGCCCATTTCCCATTTAATAATAAAAGCCAAGCTGGGTCAAACGGTCAACGCAGGTCAAACGACCTTTGACCCGTCTTCTTCCCCCAACAACGAAGCGCAAAACCAGGGAAACTCTTCCCCCCTCCTCTCACCTTTTTCACCCACTAGCCTCCCACAATTAATGCCCACACCAAACTTTCCCACCACCATAAATTCCCACACCAACCCCCCACCAGTTCCACTAAAATTTACCCCGTATAAGTTTTGGCGGGAAAATGGCAATCAAGGGCTCAGGTTTATCTTAGCATAATTGAACGCTGGGGATTTGGTCTCTGGTCAAAGAGAAGACTTGTGGGACACTCAGTTATAAAAAAGGTGCCATGTGGAAGATTTAGGCTTTAGTTTTTGCCTCGTTATATATTGTAGCTCAATCTTGAGCATTGTAGTGTGTAATATCTTTAGTTTTTATGTTTTTCAGCTTATTTTAATGTAATGTAACCTTTGTTATTAATGAAAGTTCTGTTTTAAAGTGTAAGTCTCATTTTCAATTTTCAAGTTCCACAAAAATTTCTCAAGTATTAAGTTAAAGATCCAATGTGTGTTTAAGCTATTCATAAGCACTTACAAACTCAGAAAACAACTTTTTAAAAGCTTAACAAGCTTTTATCAGCACCACAAACTCAGTTTGCAAAAATACTCAAAATTCAAGAAAAATAAAAAAAAATAAAAAAAAAATGGATAAAGATGGAAGCAGCTTTGGATTGGGTTGATTTCTGGATTGCAGAGGGTAATAGAGACTTGTGGAAGTCATTAGGTTGGTCCATTTGATCCTTGGTTTGCAAACTGAGCTTGGAAGGCTTATGTAAGCCTATTTTCTCACTTGTACTTTCCTTAGTAGTTTAGCTACTTATAATTGTTTTAATACTTGTTTATTGTCTATTATTAGTAATTAGATTGGTTATGATCAGTAGGTAGTATTGTGGATTTGTTTTAATCACACTTTCATCATTAAAATCTGTTAAAGGGGTGTTTGGTAATAGGTTGCTTGAAGTGTTCTCATTGTTTACTTGCACATTTCTGTGTCTCATCATGTTACTTGTGTTGTTTTAGGATCTAAGTAACCAAAGTTTTGTTCCAAAACACTGCAAAAGTCAGAATCACTAAAAAATAATCACCACAGTTAACTGTGGTGATCTTTAAGGTCCAAAACTCATCAAATCTTTGCACAAGTTGGTACTTTCACTAAAATTGATCTTTATTTAGCTTATAATAACATATACAAACAATAAAAAGCATCTGAGTTTCATCAAAGTCAAAGTACCAAAGTATTTCAAAAAGTCAAAAGTGCAAGTGTTGGATTTTTCCCAAAATGGGATGAAGTTTTGTGAATCTTGTGGGTGGTGTTAGGATCTGAAATTTGTTGGGTGCATTATCTACCAGCTTAACTTGTGAATTCCATTGTGGTAATATTTTTGTGATTTTTTTCTTTGGACCAAAATGCCCTTGGAACTGACTTGCAGGGCAAGATTGTTGCCCTATCTCAGCATACCTCAGCTCACCCACCACCTTTGGTGGTAGTTTGTGGCTAACCCAGTGGGTCCCACACAACCATTTTGGTTCCATACAACCCGCCTCCTACCAGGGAAGCTGTATTGACCATTTGTTTGACTTCAAGACCTGTGGACCCCACTTTGTTTGACCTCATAAGTTTGTCCCCAGTCTACCTTAGAACCAAATAAGCAAACAGCTTATTGAGGTGTTGTAGCTTATTTAATCAGCTTATTTGTGTGTTATCTGTTTAAATTTGTTCATTGTACTTGCTTACATCTGTTTTCACCAAAGTGGACCCCACATAAGCTGGTTTTAGCTTATTTCCACTCTTGGTCAAAGAAAGTCAACTGTCATAGGTTTAAGCACTTGAAGTGCTTATTTCCTTGACCACAGTCAAACCCACTTCACAAAAGTTCCTTATAAACTTGTAATAAGCAGTTTGGAAAAAGAAAATCTCAAATAAGCCCAACTTAATAGAAGTGATAGCTTCTATTTAAGCCAATTGGCTTATTCTACAGCTTATTAATACGCAATTCTCATTTTTATAATTTTCCTAGGCTTCTGGTGTGTAAAAACAATTTCTGTAATTTTTTCAGATTTTTCTTTTATCATTTAGTATTTTTCCTAATTTAAAATAATTTTTAGTAATTATTAAATAGTTAATAATTAATAATAATTACTTAGTAAATCAGAAAAATATAAATTAAATTTTAAAATTAGTTTTTAGTTATTTTTAATTTTTCCAAATTTTATTTTCACTTTTCTAGTGTATTTTAATAATTAATTACAATTTAGGTTATTTTAAATAATTAAAAAGTAATTAACAAATAATTAATAATTAGTAATAATTAATTAAATAGTCTTAAAAATATATTTTCCTTTCTAAAATTTGTTTTATAGTATTTTAGATTTTTCTAAGTTAATTTCATATTTATTTATAATTTAGGTTAAATTAGTTAATTAAAAGTAATTAGAAAATTAGTATTTAATTAATAGTAATTATAAAATTAGTGTAAAAATTAGTTTTAAATTTCCAAAAATTTTCTCTCATAATTAGGGTTGTAAAAAGTTAATTTTCATACCAGTAGCCTTTTCAGATCACTTCTTTCACTTTTATTCCTCATACGTTTGTTCGCGATTTCAGCAAACGTACGGTTTTCAAGGTTTAAGTGATTCCTTCTGAACCTAAAAGTCACGTAATCATTCAAATAGCTTTCCTAAGATATTTCTGTTAATAATATCCAAATAATTCTCACAACAAACCCTTTCTGTGAATAAAACACCCGATCACAAAGCACGCTAAAGTTACAATTCACACCTCAACGGGATTTAACGACCCGGTGATACCTTATATTACCCGGAGCATTAATCTAAGCTATTTGACTTTGTTGACCATTCCTTGGTCAATATAAGTTGGTGGTTTAGCATCAATCACCGCTCCTTGTCATACATTAGTGCAAGCTTAAGTCACAAGTTTGGGTTAATTTACTTCAGTCTCAAGTTCATCATATTGGGTCTTTCTCCATCAGTAGTCACGACAAAGAGCCGACTGAATGATAATGGGGTTGGTAATGAGTTAGCAGAGAGAAGAAGAAAAGAGAGAGATGACGTCTATTCACATTAGTTCAGGCCTCGCTCTTCATCATAATGACGTCTGTACACTTCAGTGCAGGCCTCGTACTTCAACATTATGGTGTCTGCTGACAACACTTCAGGCCCCGTTCATCTAAGAAAAGAAAAGTGTATGCTTGAGTGCACTTTATCTTCAAAAGAAGAGGAATCTTCTTATTTATGGCCATTCTCATCAACAAGTTCATGCTCTTTCCATGCTTATTTTGTTTTCAAGTGGATCAGCGCATATTGGAGTATTCTATTATTCACTTATTCAACCAAAACTTGCATTCGATAGGCATATGCAATTTTTTTTGGGGAGGGGGGGAAGGGTGAATAAACAACATGTCAGTCCTCAAGAACCGTTAAGTGGAGCTTCCTACCGTTGATGGTATTCATATTCACTAGTTCAATCATCAAAAATTGCAGTTGGCTGGCATATGCAATTTTTGAGGGGGGGAAGGGTGAATATTAATCTACATGTTGGATGATGATTGAGAAATGGTCATACGACTCCTGAATACGTCAGTTCAGGAGTCGTGCAAACCATGGTTCTCTAACACTACTTCTTCCTCTCTATCAAGGTGTTGAAGAACATGGTCATGGAATGCTAATCGACATCGTCTCACGGGCTGATTCAATCAGTAACAAAGGGTTTCTAGTCAATGCTTCATGTATACGTCATCAGGCTACATGTACACATAATGATGATGATTCTGATTAATCGTAACCATCATGGGGGAGAGAAATGTGTACTCCAAGGACGCACAAAAGGTTCACGTGATCGGGCTTAATCGTGTATTCCGGTGTTGAAAAGCCGCAGAGATGATCAGTGGTTCAACTTGTCACCTTGGTATTAATGTTTCACTGTTACGTCATGGTATGATTAATCGTAACCATCAGGGGAGAGAGAATGTGTACATCAAGGACGCACAACAGGTTTACGTGATCAGGGCTTAATATCCAAGGATGGATACATTCTATAGATGATCAGTGGTTCAACTTGTTACTTTGGTGTTATACCAAACACTGAAGAACGTCGAGTCGTCAGTCTATTCTTTATTCTCGGTTGGGTGTTATCGTCTCATGTGTGCGTTGCGGGCTGATGGGTTATATGTAAGGTTACTGGAAGGCATTTGGTGAGATGAAGATGGTTGGTATTCTATTCCCCAAATGGACAACATTGAAGAAGGTCGAGTCTACAGTCTGTTCTACATTCTCTGCTACGTGTTAGAAGACTAAAGACGATATGCAACTAATTATCGAAAGACTTCTTCATATTCAAGGCATTCATCATGAAAGGTTGTCAGTTTAGGGGAGAACACTAATTAGGGGAGAGTGAAAAGTATGTGTTAAAATCCCTAATCAGATGTGCTCACATTGCTCTTCAGCAAGTTGATTCTCACATGATACATTCGAGCTTATTTTGTTCTTCTCACAAGATTTCAAGTCTATGGGCGTAAAATGTGTTGCTGATTCTGAGGTATCAAAACCAGCAAGGGGGAAGGAGACATACATCAGAACGCACAATGAGTACACGTGATGAGATTTATACTTTGTCTTTATTGAAGTCATTCCGGGAAGACAAATGTCATGACCGCAGAGGAAATCAGTGTTTTAACTCGTTCTTTTGGTGTATTGTTCCAACTACGTGGGGGAAGAGATGTAAGAAACAGTTTCTGATGACAAAAGACGTACACAATTGATTGTGTGTGTACTTCGGATTTCTGAGCTTCATATAATGAGACTGATTGCATCATTTCAACTACTTGGGGGGAAGTGGTCTCTGGATACTTTTTGGTACGCATTACTTCAGCCTTCAGTAGGAAGAAAGTTGAGAAGAACTATTCAAGTGTGAGATGATACGTTGCTGATCTATCAAAGCTTCACAGTGAGAAGGCTCAAGTTCAGACGACTATTCAGGAGCCTCGAAAGCTTTGGTGGAGAAGGTTTAAGAGATGTTGACTACTGACTTCTACAACATGCAGACCGATATCCTCTTTTCGGTATTGAGGTCAACATCTTCTTAAATTGCATAATATCCTTAGTACATATTTATATATATATATATATATATATATATATATATATATATATATATATATATATATATATATATATATATATATATATATATATATATGTATTCTTCTCGCGACATGTCTCTCGTATAATCAATATTATGTACGTTTATATATATTCACTCAATCAATGACGTTAATAGTTTATGAAAATATTTATGCTTTAACATCCGTCATTGATTAAGGGGGAGAGTGATTTCTCAAAATTTTATGTATCAACAAAACTCCCCACACTTTGTACAAAATAAGCAATAATACATCTTGTGATGTATATGTGTCAGAATGAGAAATTTTCAAAGAATTTTCGTTAAAACTTCAAATCTTTTGTAAACTCATCAAATCTGACACATAACAACCTCCCTCACAGATTGAGGGGGAGCAAGAAAAAGGTTCCTTTTATCAGAAAATATTAAAACTGGCCGCATTTCTCTTCTAAACGTTTTCTAAATTATTTAAATCAATTGAGATCAAAAATCTCGAAAGATTTGAAATTTTTGATCGGGGGAGAGAATGTGATTTAAATATGAAATCTGATAATCAAAAGTGATCTTTTGGACTCAATAATAGGCTCCCACATATGTGCTAAACTCTTTCGTATATCGATGCACATATTGAGGGGGAGCAAAGGCGTTTGTGGAAGTAATACCAAAGACCGACCATTTATCTTTATGCATGGAGTTATAAGGATGGTTAAGGTTAGGTATGAGTTCCCATGATCCACCAGAACCGGAAGGATCTTCCCAGGGACAATCCATAGATAGATTAGAAGTCCTTAGGAATGATTATGAAAAAAGGAGTAAAGTGAGAAAGGGAAGAGTGCGGACTGAGATAGAGCTAGGACTGGAACAAACCCAATAAGGTTCTAGTGGTGAAGTCTCGGTAAGCACTGAAGGGGTTGAAGAATGAAAAAGAAATGAAATATGAAAGGGTGAAAAGAAATAGCCCTCCAAATATTCAACCTTAGGGCAGAAACCGGGTTCAATTCATAATCTACTGGCGGTTACTAAGGTAACCCCGATATTGAAGACAAGACGTCATGGACCCAGTGACGCACTTCATTAAACTTCCCAACAACTCAAGTTCTCTTAAAAGAGCTTGTTTCAATCTCACGGGGAACCCTGTGCAATGTATCGACCGCTCATTGCGAGCTATGTTAATACCTAAAACAGGAGACGCCTCCCCAGTCTCCAGGAGCGGATCAAAACGCACTATTGAGTCTAGAGCCATGAGATCATCCATAAATCTCGTTAGGACACATTCCAAATATGCTTATTTTTTCACACAATGTGGAAAATAAGATAAAATATTTAGAGTCCTACGCATTATCCTTGTGGTATTGCCAGAACATCCGAGTGATATGAAAATATTCACAATGGCGTTGATGGCTCCAGTTTCCAGCTGAATCGGGTCAATCCATACCTCATGCTCACACATCCTCCACACTATCAATGAAGATGAGAGACTTGCTACAACAAATGTTGAGAGACTACCAACAACGTTTCCGCAACCCTGATGAAAAAGTCTCCTGATCTACAACTCTAATGCAACGGCTCCAGATACAGAAGGGTGTGAGCATGATGGTCCTAAAGTCACTACATCACATGAAGGCGTTACTGCCAAGGATGAGATTGGAGATTTACTATGGCTGATGATCTGAAAGAAGCTCAAGGATCACACATCACAAAGGAATCCAAATCACAAGTTCGTTGCTTGAAGTACAAAGTGTGAAGAAAAGTGAAGAATCAGATCCTACGAGCTACAGAGACGAAAGAATGCTTAATGACCAAAGAGCTTAATTTCAAAGGTGACCTTGCTTAGGGGGAGATTGTTAGGAATACAAATATTCCTGTAAAAGTCTCGGTCACCCAATGATTGTAATAGCATTATGTTAGCTCGTAGTTAGTTTATTTATTAGATTAGATATTATAGTAATAGTTTAGATATTAGTCACACCGTGGAGGAAGGACAGGTCTTTACCCACTGTATACCTGATCCACAGCCCATAGGAGGCATATATTGTAATTGTATATATACCCCTTCCCACACAAGGGAAGGGTTGGTTGTTTCTCATAATACACACACCTCATTACGTGTTTCTCACACTAGAAACCTCCCACTCTCTCAACTCTCTCTCTAACTTGTTAATCATGTTTATTATATACTTCCACAATCCAAGACCTCCTAATCCACATAATCAACAAAATATTTCGATCCTACAAGTCGGCTCGACATAGAAAGAGGTAGAAGCTTATAGAGTTAAGGAAGATCGTACACGGCCCTACGAATGGTATTAAGGAATATAACCCGTCATCCATGCAATTGTAGCAAACTATTCAACCTGTAAAAGATAGCTAGGGAGTAGTGAAATCTAAGTAAACACATTTTCTCTCATTATTGTTTCCACCACAATTAGTTTAAGTTTAGTTTTTTTTTTTTTATTGCATCTTTAGTTATTTGGGTTAGTGGATTAGCAACTAATTCTGCCCACTCCTTCCAAAACCCAAGATTTTTACTTGCTTTCCTTAAATTATAAAAATACAAAAAGAATCATCCCTCACCTCTAGACCTAGTTTTAGTGAGTTTTAACCCTAGCGAACACTATTCTTTGAGTTGAACAATCAATCCCCCGGTACTTGTCACTATACTATACAACAACGAACAGGTACACTGCCTGGTGGGGATTGCAAGCTTCTCAAGATCCCTTGAGAGGTAAAACCTTTTGCGAGGGCGCAATTCTACGCATCATGTATGATAATTAAAAACCTAATTTAACAGTGTCAAATTACAATGATCGAATGTAGGAAGATAAAGGCAATTCAAGACTTTAGATGCATATAATTCTAATTTATTATGCTCAACATAGTGGGTAAATGTCACTAGACTCCTTTGGTCAATTCACCTAGCCTATATCCATAGAATCCTACTCAGATATCGTAGGTCTAAATCCTAAGCGATTATCAGAGCTTGCAGGTAGACTTGTTCAAATCATTAAGTACCAAATCGAATAGACCTTATTTGTGAGAAATATGGCCTCTCGGATCTTAGATTTCTACTAACTTCTTAAGTACCTCCACTTGATAGGTGATCCTTTGGTCAATTCGCACACAAAGAATGGTCGTACTATGGCTAATTCCTTCCAATCTTCGCAATCTAGTCGGCTAGGGTCCTATGGTCAATTCTCCTATCCTTCTAGATACTAACAAGCTTTTGAAAACTACCAAAACTAGTGTGTCTATGAATAGGCAAAGAAGACGTCTGTATAGAGAAATAAAAGAGAATAAATAACACAACTAAAACTTGAATTACAAAATGAATTCATTATATGATCACTAGAAAAACATAAAAGAATCCAAACTCGAATACAATTATGATAGTAGACGAAAACTTCATTCTTCCGACCTCCTAAGCCTTTATTCTTCTTCTGTGGTTGCTTTCCCCAAACCCTAGTTTAAGTTTGGGAAAGGGGAGATGGTTTAGAATGCAAAATTCGTGTAGTATTTATAGGTATAAGAATCCCTACAAAGTTACTGCGTAACCCTATGTACTGGTTACGTCGTAGTCTTCAAGCTTATCAACATTTATGGTGTAACCTATTAATTGGTTACACCGTAATCTTCTTAGGTGTAGTAATACGTCTTAATTTCCATGCTAATTATGATGTAATCTTCATAACATCACACTGTTTAACTTTTACGCCGTAATTTCATCGTTGGTTACGACGTGATCTTCATAATGTAGGAAATCTTTCTAAGTCTTCAATAATTTACGGCGTAACATCATTACTTAGTTACGCCGTAATCTTGATGGTAATGAAAGTTTTCATCGTTTGATCCACATTGGGCTCTAATTCATCCAAATATTGCTCCATGCTTCATTAATAGTCATGAAACAAAATATGAGGAAATAAGGGCATATCTTATTATTATTTTAGCATAATTAGTCATCATAAATGGGAAATTGTTACTTAGAAAATCATGACTATTTGATGTTATCACGCCCTAATACCAGCAAATAGAGAGATTCCAGTCACATCGAAACATGCATCTTTGCCTTTGAGCTAATTAAATAGTAAAAGGTCTGCAGGTCGTAGCTCTTTCCCATCCTCCGAGAGGAAACCCAATGGAGCCACCTTACGCACCATGATTGACGCGTGGTTTTGCAACCTTGAAAAAGGTTTTACCTCTCAAGGGATCTTGAGAAGCTTGCAATCCCCACCAGGTAGTGTACCTGATCGTTGTAGTATAGTATAGTGACAAGTACCGGGGGATTGATCGTTCAACTCAGTAATAGTGTTCGTTAGGATTGAAATTAATCTAACTAGGTCTAAAGGTGAAGGATGATTCTTTTTGTGTTTTTATATTTTATGAAAAGCAGGTAAAAATCTCGGATATTGGAAGGAGGGGCGGAATTAGTTGCTAATCAACTAACCCAAAAGCTACTAATTAAACTAATGTGCAATAAAAATAAACTAAGGTTCTACAAGGTAAGTGAAGCATGTCTACCTATGATATGTTACTCCTTGCTAGCTATCCAATTCTTCCTATTGAATTGTCACATCCTTGTTTTAATTGACGGGTTATATTCCTTAATACTATTCATAGGGCCGTGTACGATCTTCCCTAACTCTATAAGCTCCTACTTCACTCCTATGTCGAGCCAACTAAAAGCTCCTAACATGGGATCACTAGAATTCGCTTATGCATTAAATACAACCATATAATCGTAGTACACCTCCGATCATGTTTCTTAAGACGTTCAAGCAAGTTACCAATTGGAAGTCTGCCAGTTTTCTTAAGCCTAACATCGAATTCAATCAACCAAACAAGAGACAATAGGAATCAAGAATTATAAGCTAAATCAACTAGACCTATTGAAGTTGTCACACCTTAATTGATGAAGATAGACACAAACATCAACAAAGACATCAATAAGATCTAATCAATTATATACAAGTTTCACACAATCATAAGTAGACACAAGATAAATTAGCCAAACATAATTAATGAAGAACAAGCAACAATAATGATAATTGAAGACATGAATTATGATAGAATCATAACCGAAAACCGAAAACCGAACCGAACCAAAAATATCTATGACCCAACCGAACAGAGAACTGAACCGAAGTTTGGTTCAGTTATGGGTCAAAACCAAAAATCAAATTTTGTACTTGAATTACACTATTTATATATATTTTTTTAAATATAATTATATATATATTTTTTTAGCAAAAAGAAATATTTCAAGCATAAAAAAAGTGTTTTTTATATTAGTATAAAATTTTAATGGACATTTTTTATATATAAAATAATATAAATATATAAAAAAATATATATTTATATAAATTCGGTTTTCGGTTCGATTTTTGGTTCAGATAGCCAAACCCATATACAAACCGAAAACCAAAATTTTAATTCGGTTTTAAAAATTCGGTTCGGTTATATGTTCGGTTTGATTTTTTTTGCTCGGTTCGGTTTTCGGTTTATTCAGTTTTTTACCCGAACCATGAACACCCCTAGTGTACCCTCTAATTTTCTCATGAGTGCCTATAAGGCTCTAATAGCAAAATACTATGTTTTAAGATTGTTATATAAAGAGTGGATTGCTATCAGAGACAAACAAAAAATATGTTGCTAATGAAGTACAAAAAATGATACCATAAATCTTTTGATCGTGAAGACTCATAACACAAACAAAGAAAATGTTGAAGCCTATGATGTTCACGGTTTTTTAAGACAGATTCATCCTTGTTAGTGCAAACGTTACAAAGTTTAATCTATACAGTATCTTCATGTTTTAATGATGACAAACACCTAACTTGTAATACATAACATAAAGTGCACAAGTTACTCGTTCACACATCAACATCTCTCGACATCACTTCAGGTATGAACAAACACTTTACCAACTTTGTTAAGTGATCAAAGAAAATCCTCTTTGTCCTTAAACCTTACATTTTATAAATGTGACAAAGCATTTTTATAAAAATAAACTAGAAAAATTATTTTTGTATTTATAAAAAATGTTTTAATAAGAAAAATAAATTTGAAATTTTAATTTCAAAATGTCCAAACGGCTTTATTTCCAGCCCAAATCAGATAAAATTTCACCAGGTAACATTTCACCACTAAAGGACAAAAAATGTCGGGGAGGTCCCTTATCTATGTGACGGTCCCTTATTGATAAAGAACCATCCAAGGTTTAAGGGACCGCCCCACGCTCCTCGAGCTGCCTATAAATACTGACCCATTATCCTCAGAAAAACTGATCCTCTTTAGCACAAAAATTTCCTGTTCTTTATTTCTTCATCTTTGATCAATATAACTCTTTGGTGTGTTTATAAGTGATCCCGTCATCCACTACATCATGTGCAAGAGAAGGACACTCAAAGTCGTCAAGAATCGAAGTGTTATTGAGTCTACACACAAACATAACTAGTGTTACGATTTTCTTTTTCCTCTACCTTATGGACAAGAAAAGAACTCTCGACGTAGATAAAGATTCGAGATGTTAGAGGTGTCCACACACAAACGTAACAAGTGTTACGGTTATAGGTCTTGTAAATATTGTAAATACTTCTGACTTGTGTGTGACTCGAGGATGGAGTTATGTGTGTAAAATTGGAAGAAGATGAAGATCCAAGAAGTCTTGTAACTAGATTAGTTCATGTATTTGTTATGACGAGAGTGATGTCCTAGTGTGTAGGTTAGGACTTAGTTGAGTCATTCTGTGAAGGCTTGGATCGTGTCACACCCTGCCACGGCGGAAATGCGCGGGTGTAACTTCATTGATATCATCACAACACGTGGTGTCTACATAGAGAACAACTACATGCACATAAATAGAGCAATGTACCAACACACAGTGTTGTAACAATACCCCAAGATAAAATAAATAACCAAAACAAAATCCAAAAGGTATCTTCAATAGATATGAAAGTACTAAACGGAAAACAAAAATGTATCAAAACCAAATCCAAATAAAATCAAATCCCAAAACATAAATAAAGTCTCCATATGCAACTAAGTCACGCCTAATTGCTGCCCTCAACTTTGGCCTTAGAATGCTCACCTGAAAATGATGCTTAAAAATGTCAACATTACGTTGGTGAGATTCATAGGTTTAGACACATATACACTCACAAGGCAACCAGTTCACTGAGATCATAAAATATAGTTGGACAAATAATTGAAGTTATCATATAGGCTACATGTATTCACACAAGATAAAGGCAACCAACACACATAAGGCAACCAATGAGACGGAACGTGTCCCCCGCTCCAATATAGACATTAATTAGGTCGCATGCGCGAGCAACAGGATAAGCATCCTCCTAATTAAGTCTCTGATATGCATGTCTGATATTGACATCAATTAGGTCGCATGCGCGAGCAACAGGATAAACATCCTCCCAATTAAGTCACTGATAATACATGCCTGATAATTCCCGATAATCACAACATATAATCATCACACTATAATAATCATCACATATAGCATACACACGATAACATTATAAGTCCAAGCTCTTTTAAATCACACATAATCACAGTAACTCAAAACATTTAAGACAAGCATCATTCCCATCCCAATTTTAAAACAAGGTAAAAATATGGGACTATGAACTCACCTTAAACTTCGCAGCTTCCACAAAAACAATTCACAATCTATAACACACAAAAATAATCCACATTACACAAGGTCAAACTAAAAGCTACAACCCATGTAATACACATATGATGGATTTATAAGACTCATATGACCCACCATGGATCCCCTAGACACCATACTAACCACCACCATAACCTAACACTCACTAAATCCCTTGCACTTTTAAAATCAGAAAACGCAGAATTTTTGAGTACATTCACCCACATGAAATCACGACAAATAATGCTCAACAACTCACACTAAAAATTTACCATGGTCTGTCATAAGCATAAAAGCTAATCCCAGAAGGCCATGGACAAATAACACTCACAAGTACTCAAAAGAAAATCAAACTTGTCAACTACTCAAATTCGGATATGAACGCACACCAAAAATCTTTAATTAACATAAAATACTTTCACAAGTTTTTATCGCGAATCCTTTTCGTGGTAGTCTAATATAACATAAGACTTAACTATTCTAGAAGGGCTAGTCAAAATACCACTCTTACAACCATAATTCACCCTCAAACTTTTACCCAAATTCTGTCCCGGTTTGACAGCTTTGACACCTTAACAAAGAAAAATCAAAAGACCAACTTCCCGACCTTGAAATCATTCGTGGATGGACTTTTTGGAAAGCTCTTTCATTAAAATTCAATTTAGACCAAAAATTCGTGACATAACTCTTCACCATCTGTTATTTACACTCACATCTTTACATCTATAGTTTTTTGTCCAAACCCTAACACATAATCTAACGCGTTTTATACTCAATTCCCTTAACCAATTACCATATTATTAACAACTAATGATCCTAAAATGTTTTACTTCATAAGTTTACAGAAGTATATAAACCCTAGATTCCATCATAATAAATATTACATGAATCATAACAATAATTAATTAATTACACTCAACGTTTAAGGATTTTACCTTTATTCTTGATTATTGCTTGAAAACTATAAAACCCTAATTTTTCTTCTTGTTTCTCCTAGTGGTCGACTTCAAATTGCAGGAAAAAGGGGTTTGGGAGTCTTGGTTTTGTATATATATTATTAGTGATAACCTTTAAGGCTTAGAGTGGTATTTGGTATCAAATTTGGTTTCCTTTTTCCCCCTTATCCTAATATTCGGCCGCCCCCTCTATATGAAAAGTATGAGGTTTTGAGTGTAATAAATTAATTATATATATATATATATATATATATATATATATATATATATATATATATATATATATATATATATATATATATATATATATATATTAAATTTATTTATTACACTCAAAACCTCATACTTTTCATATTTTATGTATTCCCATATCAAAACCTAACGTCTTTTGCGATAAACCTTAATTTTACGACAAACCGGAAAATATTCATTTTCAAAATAAAGTTTCCAAAAAATAGAATTTCACACACTCCATAAACATTTCTCACAAAAACAACATTCCCGTAACTTACTAACGCTCAAATACTTGAACGAAGACTCGTTACGCAAAACCACAAAACACCAAATATGCACAAGTCCTTTCTACACCACACAGGTGATCAAAATGAACTTTCCCAAAATCAATATCTCCAAAAATCACAATGACAACAACAACGCGAAGGGGTTTTGTGCTAACTCAAATGCTAATCACAAAATAACACACATATACCCATATATCTACCCAAACCACACCAAACAAATTAGATAACTCAAGGCTATAAGTCTAACTAACCTGCTAAAATCACGGTTGTTACATCATCCCCCACTTAGGGAAAGCTCGTCCCGAGATTTAACAGCTCGTCTCATCATACTTCTCAGCAAACAACTTAGGATACTTAGCTCTCATTTGATCCTCACGCTCCCAAGTAAACTCAGGACCACGCTTGGAATTCCATCGTACCTTTACCAATGCAATCTTACTACGCTTCATACTCTTAACTTCTCGGTCCATAATCTGAACAGGTTCCTCCACAAAGTGAATTGTTTTGTTAACCTTAATCTCATCTAGTGGCACATGCAAACTAGAATCCGCCAAACACTTCTTCAAATTAGACACGTGAAACGTATCATGCATACCACTTAATTCCTCAGGCATTCTCAAACGATATGCCACAAGTCCAGTCCTCTCCGTAATCTCAAACGGCCCAACATATCTAGCTGCTAACTTGCCTTTCTTGCCGAAACGAACAACACCCTTCCATGGCGACACTTTCAGCATCACGAGATCCCCAATACTAAACTCCAACGGTTTGCGATGATTATCCGCATAACTCTTTTGACAAACTCTCGCAGCCTTAATCTTTCTTTAATCCGAAAGACCATATCTGTAGTCTCTTGTACCAACTCAGGTCCAATTAATTGACTAGTCCCAACCTCTGCCCATAACACCTGTGGAAAACTAGAAGGGGGGGGGGGGTTGAATAGTTTTACGTCTTTTTAGATTTATAGACACAAGTTTGTTTAAAAAGATTCGATTCTAGTTTATGTGAACTCAATACTTGCACTATATGAACAATTGTACGATAGCTAACTAACAAAGATAATATAGTAAAGGTAAGTAAATGAGTAATGAGAAGAGTTGGAAAGATTAAACCACAACACAAGGATTTATAGTGGTTCGACTACAAGGATACCTTCCTTGTTCCTACTCAACTCCCCGAGTCACCTACTCGAGAGTTTTCTTCACTATGTCAACAAACTCCCTTTTGGCGGAGAAAACCTTACACACCAATTTACACACCACAATAACTTCACAACTTGATCACTACTTCTACACAACTTCTTCACACCAATATTCTACACACCAATCTTCTTCACACCTATCTTCTACACACCAATCTTCTACTTCACACCTATCTTCACAACAAACCTACTTCACTACTTATCAAATTCTATTTTCTACACAACTTCTATATCTTCTAAACAATTAATCACAAGCACAACACAATATTCACAAGTGAATATATATATACACTATGCACAACTACTCTTCAACACTTCTTGAACTTGGTTGTAGAAAGAGTGTTCTTCTTTTGCACTTTGGATGAGAATGGATGATGAGGGATTGAATCACTTGAAACAAGGATTAATATACAAATGATCAAAGGGTTTTAGAGGATGTTTAGAGAGTTATAGATCTGAAAATTTCATGCAAAAGGTAAGGAAAAAATCCAGGTTTAAGGTGGTATTTATAGGCAAAAGATTCTGACAGAGGAGCGTGGCCGGTCCCCTTAAATCAAGGCCGGTCCCCTTAATTTTAAGGGGACCGCCCCTTATAATTAAGGGGGCCGCCCAGCTGAAACGGCCAGAATCTTTGTCTTTTAGTGGGGAAAGTTTATTTGGTGAAAAACTAACTGATTTTGGTTAAAAATTTGAATTCATATATTTAGTATGAATAAAACATTTTTCTTTATTACCAAAAGTGTTTTTCAAAAATATATAATATGTTTATATAATTAAATAAACTTTGTGTTAGTTAATTAAATACCTCTTTGATCATGAGATGTATTAAGCACTTGTTTATCCATACCTTAAGTGATTAAGTTGGATATAGTGATATAAACTAGCTTAATACTTGTTTACGTAGTAATTATACGATTGACGATTTTACATTTTGTGATCGTCAAAATATAGAGATATCGAAAGATATAAATAACGTTTTCACACATTATTTATGTCAACAATCTCCCCCTTTTTGATGATTACAAAATTTAAACTCATTAATCGAAAATTAGTATATATTCAAATATTATTGTGAGTTTATATCACTTCTCTCCCTTTTTGTTAGCATCAAAAAGGTTATCCCATGTTAATGGAAGCTCCCCCTTGAAGTATACTCCCCCTCGTTTTGAGGCCAAAAGGAATCGAGATATGGATATCTTGCAAAAATATTTAGTGGCAAGAAACATATATATGTATATAGCATGCAAAAGTGTAAACTAAACATAACCATATCATTAATCAAGTGAAATAAATTCATCAAGCATTACATCAACAAATGAAATAAGTAATGCAACTAACAAAAGCCTTTAAAGGCTTACAATCATCATTGAAATAATAAACCAAAGCTCAAATATGAAAGTCCTCTCTAGAGCTTGCCATCCAAAATGGTTTAATATAATTTTATTTGTGAGACACCAAGCATGTTTAATTGGGAGGAATCGATGGTGAACATGGAGATGGTGATGGAGGAGGAGTGTTTGTTGATGGTGGTGGAGGAGTTGAGTTTGTTGTTGGTGGTGGATGCAACAAGTTTTCAATGTGAGAAAACATGTATTGAATTTCATCTCTTAGTCCGAACACAATTGTTCGGTTGTGGATGCAATAAAGGCAAGTGTCACTATGAGCTTCAAGTAAGCTCCATGGGACGGGGTTATAGGTTGGTGGATTGATAGGGGATGATGAGAAGTGTGCATCAAGAGGTGTTAATGGTGATAGTGAGAGAGTCAATGCAAGGGTTGTGTTTTCATTGGTAGGTTGTGATGGTTGAACTATTGGTGGAGGAGATAAGTGGGTGTTAATGCAGTCATTAATAGATGAAGTGGATGGTATGGAGGAAGTAGAGTTTCCACTTGTTGAAGGTGTTTTGGAGGGTGCATTTGATGCACTAGGAGATGAACATTGAGGTGGTGGAGATGGAGTGGTATTGTCTTCATTTGTAAGATCAATGAAGATTTGTTTGGGTGGAATGATGACAAGTTTTTGTTTCTTGGCATTGTTTGAATAGGTGGTCCTTGGTGATGACATGATGATGTTTGATGAATGTTTGAGGATGATGGAATGTGAATTAAACATGCATGGGGATTATATAGTGGGAAAACATGTTTAGAAGTAGAATTAATTTGAAATTGTAATGTTATATTCCAAAATCAGTTTAGTTTTTAAGGGAAATGGTAGCTGGGACTAGCAAAAAGGATCACAAGATGCAAAAGAAAACAGTGTAAAAACTGTTTCAGATGGCCGGCCCCTTAAATGGAGGCCGGTTCCCTTAATTTTAAGGGGGCCGCCCTTATGATTTAAGGGGGCTGCCCATCTGACGACCCAGAAACCAAAATTTTTCAAAAAATTTTCTGGAAAAATGTTGTGTTCTGTTTTGTATTTGCAGCAAGCACCATTTGGACATTTCACATTTGTTTTGGTCTATTATAAGCATATATATATATATATATATATATATATATATATACACATATATAAGCTAATCATGCAAGTATATATATAGATTAAGAGTTAAAGCATGCATTCATAAGCATAAATAAAACATAAATAAGCAAGTTAACAACCTAATCGAGTGCACAAAACAATTATCCAAGAAAATAACAAGTACTTCCGAATATACTTCGGACAAATAGCACACAAGACATAAAAATTAAATATTGTTCAACAAGCATTATCCAAGCATATCATCTCTTTTTTTTCCCGAAGATACCCTTCAAAGTCTTCCCGATCGATTTGAAACCACCTCTAACTTCTTCATGTAAGCTCTTTTGTCTTCTAAGCATTTCGGTAGTTCGTTCATGAAGTACTTCTTCGTTTTGATCACTAGGAGATGGGGTAGAATAGTCGGGATAGTCAAGATTCTCTAAATTGTCAACGAACTCAGAGAATGAAGGGGTATTAGCATCATGGATGTCTTCATCCTCATCGTCATTGTCTTGTCTTGAAGATGATCCATGAAAGCTATGACGACGAGATTTACCCTTGTCACTTCGAGTTCGTCGAGCTTGTTTTAGAGCGAGAGGACGTAAAGTGGGGTAGATGGACTCATAGATACTATTGTCAAGATCGGGGGAGTACTCAATAATATGACGATAGAGACGAGTGAAGAACATTCCATATGGAAGATTGGCTTTGGGAGTTTTTCTAGCACACTCAATCCGTTTGATAAAGAAGTAGGCCAAATTGTACGGCTTTTCGACAGCTATACAATACAACATGTGAGCAAGGCACGCCGGGAGATGGTCCCGGTGACCTCCAGTACCAAACGCATTCTTACGAATGAGTTCTTCCCAACGCTTCATGTGGGGGCTTAACTCCTTGAGGAGAAGTTGGTATGGAGATATTTGAACGTTTTTGGATTTTATTTTTCGGCTTGTGGTGGCACGTTCCACACCAAGGACTTGACGAATTTCATCGGGATGAGGAATTTCGTCGAGATAGGGACCGAAGGTTGGTCGATAGCGATTAAGAGATTCGAGGTCCCACTCGTTTGTGAAAACGGCTTGACCTCTAAATGGAATTTGGAGGATTTGACCAAATTGTTCGAGAGTTAGGGTGATAAATTCATTTTGAATCATGAAAGAGATGGTGATGAAACCAAGATCATTGGCTTGGACGGTGACTTGGCTATAGAAATCCATTATGAAGCGGGGAATGATAGGTTCATTTATTTCATAAAGACAATTGAAGTTGATGCTTGAAAACAAGCGATTTATGAAGTCGGATTGAGCAAAAGCAAGATCTACTACACGTCCTTCATGAACATTTCTATCTTCAATTTGACGATATATAAGTCCAATGGAAGGAGATGTGGTAGGGAGTTGGGAAACTTTAGGAATGTAGTTTTTAGTGTGAGAAAGATCTTTGGTAGTTGCTTTTGGCATTTTCACCTAAACACATCAACAATACAAAAAGACCAAAATAAATATAAAGAAAGATAAAAGTATATGTATATTGTTAAGGCTTATGTTGGAACGTAAACATACTTCGTTACTAATCCTAAGAAGTAGATTACCATGTTCCTTAATATTGTTTTTAACTCGTTCTAGATATACTTTACGATGTTTAATAAGTAGTTATGGACAAATCCAAACGCCCTTTTAAACATCTTAATATATCATGAAATTTACTAGATTTACATTAGATTGTAAAACTAGCTATTTCTTGCGAGTTTCTTATGCATGTGATTTGTTTTTGAAAAAGATGGTTTGTATTTTTACTTAAAAATGTTATTTTTAGTAATAAACCAAACGCTTCCTTAACTAGTGACTTATACCACTAATATGTCAATATATATATGAATTATATATCTTGACAAGTCCGATTAGCAATTTTTAGGTTTATAATAACAAAGTTTTATAAAAATTATAATGACTAGGTTTCGATATTATTTGGACATAATCCAAACACCCCTATATTGTGAACCAATATAATTTTTCTTGGTCGAAAAATGTAATTTCAAGTTTTACAAGTTACAAAAGTATAATGTGATTAGTTTTAACACATTTTCAAATCATTATTCAACAATGAGTTTACTAAAAAATTTGAAAAGGAGTGTATGAGGTTTTTCAAAAAATTTTGACATGATAGTTTATAATTACTAGTTTCTAGTGTTGATTAATCATTCTAATCCTAGGGGAAGCATTTGGTTATGGAGTTTTAGGACTTAATTCGAAAGAGATTGTGAAATTGAAGAATTTTATAAAACATGCATAATCATGAGTATGACCAAATAAGATGAAATTAGATGAAATGTGTTATGAAAAACTTACAATACATAATGATGATTGTGTTAGATGAATTTGCCCTTTGCGAATTAACCCGAATTATGTGATTTGGAAGTGATTTGAAATGTTTTTGGGTTTTGGTTTTCGTCACAGCAGAAGCAGGGGAAGGGGAGTATGAAAAAGTGGAGTGTTTGGCAAAAGGAATAAGGAGAAAAACGGGTTGGATCAATCAGATGGCCGCCCCCCTTAAACATTAAGGGGGCCGCCCTTCATTTGGCTGCCGGTCCCCTTAAACATTAAGGGGGCCGCCCTCCAAAATTTGATTTTTGTGATTTTGGTTTTTGGAAAGAACAAGAAAATATTTATATGTATGTATTAGATTTATATTTAATCAAAAATACGTTGGAGGGTATTCGCACGAAAGGAATTACTTGACACTTTTACTTGACATTTTGCCAATTAAATCTTTTTGATCATTTCGGATGAAATTTATCAAGTTGTCAAGTGCACGAGAAAGTTGTGGAAGGTTCATAAGTATATATATATATATATATATATATATATATATATATATATATATATATATATATATATATATATATATATATATATATATATATAGTATGGGCTTATAAGACGAGAATAAAGGAGGGAGGCGTATGCAACGGAAGCCGGGAGTTTGTTTCATCCATAGATTTTTCGACTCATCTCTCTTCATCAGCATGAGTGTTGTTGAACATTAAAGTTCAATAAGGCAAATGGGGAAAAGAAAAGGTTCATAAACGAACAATTTCTAGTTCTAGAAAATCAACAAATGAATTTTCTAGGTTATAAGATCCTAGATATAGCTGAGTATATATATATATATATATATATATATATATATATATATATATATATATATATATATATATATATATATATATATATATATATATATATATATATATATATAAATTTAGATATAGTATAAGTATATGAGCATATATATATGTATATATGAATAGAAATAAAAACTAGAGGGAATAATGAACCAAGCAAAATCACATAAAGACTAGATACTAAACTAAGCATGCATTTTTTAACAAGGAAATAAAAGGAAATGTGTACCTTTCGTCTTCAATGCATTTAACTTCAAAGCCTTCAAGGGATAGTCCGAACAAGAGGTGACATCAAAAATTTCCATGTTTGAATGGCGAGTATAATTACGTTGGTCCCCATTGTCTCATTTGACCAAAGTTATTTGATCCGAACATGTTTTGTATTTGACTTGGGTGCATATATGGTGGAAACATTCCCCACGGATTGAAGTTCCACATTTGTTGATTATAGTTAAAGTTTCGTCTATTTTGCTTTACTCTTGGTTGAGGTGTTTTAGGTCTAGGATAAGAATTATTCGGTTTCCTAGGTGGTGGAGTTTTAGATCTTATTTTAGGTTTAGACAATCCTACTTCGGTTTTTAAAGGTGATTTATAAAACGGTTTTATTTCTTCATTACTAGCTAGAGGTATTTTCTTATCATTCATGAGTATATACTTAGGATTAGATTTTGAAAGTTTTAGTTCCTTGTGTTCACTTTCAAATTTAACATTTTTAACTTCACTTGTTGAGGCTTCGGTTGAGTTAAAACCTAGACCGGTTTTATCTCCGGATATTCTTTGAATACTTATAATTTTACTCAGTGAGTTACTACTATTTTCAAATTTATCAAATTTACAGATTTCTTTCTTAAGTTTGTTGTTTTCACTTTTAAGTTCTTGACATTATTTACATTCTTCAAAAATTTCTTTACCTTTTTCAAGTTGATGTATTTTAATTTTTAGGTCAAGTACTTCATTTTTTAATTGGTTGTTTATGTATTTTAGTGATTTGTTTTTAGCCATTACTTGTTGTCCTAGTTTGCATAATCTATTGTATTCACTATCTAAATCTTTTTCATCTAATGATAGATTTTCATCACTAAAGTATTCGGTTTCGGAACGTACCTCACTTGATGTCTTCCTTTGTTGTTTCTTTCTCATCTTCATCGCTATCACTCCAAGCACCTCCAACAAACGCTCTTTGATTTTGATCTTTTGTCATCATTGGACATTTTCCAATGAGGTGATTCGGATCACCACACTTGAAACACTTTCTCTCATTCTTGCTATACTTGTCATCATTATTCTTTTGAGGTGTTCTCCTTTCATCGTGTGGTTGTCTAACGAATCTTCCTCGCCTTTTGAAGAATTTCTTGAAATCTCTTACGGCCATGGCAAATTCTTCGTCTTCACTTTCGGAAGATGAGCTATCTTCGTTGTTGGATTCCTTTCTAGCTTTCAAGGAGATTGACTTGCTTTGCTCTCGTTTTCCTTTAACCATTTCGGAGTCCTTCTTTATTATTGCTTCGTAGACTTTTAAATTACCAATTAATTCATCAAGTTGAAGTGTTGACAAATTCTTTGATTCTTCAATAGCCGTCACTTTAGCTCGCCATTTTGGGTGAAGAGCTCTAAGAAACTTCCTAACAAAATTCTTACTAGAGAAATTCTCATCAAGTGCTTTTAAACTTGTGATGATAGTGTTAAATCTAGCAAAAGCATTATCAATTGATTCCTCTTCCGGAATCGTGAATTGCTCATATTGTTGAACAAGTAGATCTATTTTGTTATCTTTGACTTGATTGTCACCTTGATGAGTTATTAATAAAGAGTTCCAAATTTCTTTTGCGGTTTCGCACATAAAGATCCTTTCGTACTCTTTACGTGGTAGCGCATTGTAAATAACCATTTTTGCTTCATTATTTTTAGCAAGTTTTCTTTTTAAATCATCATTTTGTTTTTCAAAAGGTACGATTTCATCTTTCTTAGTTTCGGGGTTATTTTGAATAGGTAAAAAATCACGTTGGTAATAACATGCCAAAGATCTAGATCTTTTGATTTCACATAAGTTTCGAATCAATTTTTCCAATATAAAAATCCATCACTTTCAAATAGTGGTGGTCTTTGCATAGATTGCCCTTCTAAATATTTTTCAGATTCCATAGATCGTTACAAGTTTCGAAATACAATATATTTTAAAGATCTTGCTAGACGTGGCTCTTGATACCAATTGTGGAAAACTAGAAGGGGGGGGGGTTGAATAGGTTTACGTCTTTTTAGATTTATAGACACAAGTTTGTTTAAAAAGATTCGATTCTAGTTTATGTGAACTCAATACTTGCACTATATGAACAATTGTACGATAGCTAACTAACAAAGATAATATAGTAAAGGTAAGTAAATGAGTAATGAGAAGAGTTGGAAAGATCAAACCACAACACAAGGATTTATAGTGGTTCGGCTACAAGGACACCTTCATTGTTCCTACTCCACTCCCCGAGTCACCTACTCGAGAGTTTTCTTCACTATGTCAACAAACTCCCTTTTGGCGGAGAAAACCTTACACGCCAATTTACACACCACAATAACTTCACAACTTGATCACTACTTCTACACAACTTCTTCACACCAATATTCTACACACCAATCTTCTTCACACCTATCTTCTACACACCAATCTTCTACTTCACACCTATCTTCACAACTAACCTACTTCACTACTTATCAACTTCTATTTTCTACACAACTTCTATATCTTCTAAACAATTAATCACAAGCACAACACAATATTCACAAGTGAATATATATATACACTATGCACAACTACTCTTCAATACTTCTTGAACTTGGTTGTAGAAAGAGTGTTCATCTTTTGCACTTTGGATGAGAATGGATGATGAGGGATTGAATCACTTGAAACAAGGATTAATATACAAATGATCAAAGGGTTTTAGAGGATGTTTAGAGAGTTATAGATCTGAAAATTTCGTACAAAAGGTAAGGAAAAAATCCAGGTTTAAGGTGGTATTTATAGGCAAAAGATTCTGACAGAGGAGCATGGCCGGTCCCCTTAAATCAAGGCCGGTCCCCTTAATTTTAAGGGGACCGCCCCTTATAATTAAGGGGGCCGCCCAGCTGAAACGGCCAGAATCTTTGTCTTTTAGTGGGGAAAGTTTATTTGGTGAAAAACTAACTGATTTTGGTTAAAAATTTGAATTCATATATTTAGTATGAATAAAACATTTTTCTTTATTACCAAAATTGTTTTTCAAAAATATATAATATGTTTATATAATTAAATAAACTTTGTGTTAGTTAATTAAATACCCCTTTGATCATGAGATGTATTAAGCACTTGTTTATCCATACCTTAAGTGATTAAGTTAGATATAGTGATATAAACTAGCTTAATACTTATTTACGTAGTAATTATACGATTGACGATTTTACATTTTGTGATCGTCAAAATATAGAGATATCGAAAGATATAAATAACGTTTTCACACATTATTTATGTCAACAACACCGGTGATCTACACTTCCTTCCATACCACATCTCAAATGGTGCACATCTAATGCTTGAATGATAACTGTTATTATAGGAAAACTCAGCCAAAGGCAAGTGAGTATCCCAGCTTCCTCCAAAATCAATAGAACATGCACGAAGCAAATCGTCCAATGTCTGAATTGTTCACTCACTTTGCCCATTGGTCTGTGGATGATAAGCAGTACTCATATCCAACCGTGTATTCAAAGCCTTTTGCAACGATTGCCAGAACCGCAAAGTGAACCTACTATCCCGATCTGAAATTATAGACACTGGCACACCATGCCTTACCACAATCTCATTAATATATATCATTGCCAATTTGTCCATCTTATAATCCTCACGAATGGCCTGTAAATGTGCAGACTTCGTCAATCTGTCCAAAATGACCCATATCATGTCATGTCCATTACTTTTGTGAGGCAATTTAGTAATGAAATCCATAGTTATATTATCCCACTTCCATTCAGGAATCGGCGGCTGCTGCAATAATCCAGAGGGTTTCTGATGTTCAGCCTTAACCTTCAAACAAGTTAAACATTGACTAACATACTCAGCTATCTCCCTCTTCATTCCCGGCCACCAATAAGCATCTCTAAGATCATAGTACATCTTATCAGACCCTGGATGAATCGAGTATCTCGTCTTATGAGCCTCATCCATGATCACCTTTCTCATCTTTCCCAATATTTCAGCCATCTGCTGATCTAAACCACGCAACATTTCAGCCACAGAGTTCTCATCCTTGAGAGCCTCCTCTTGGGCTGCCAATATCTTACTCCTAATTCCCGACTGCAATGTTATGCTCATAGCTCGCACACGTCTTGGCTTAATTCTTTCTTTTCTACTTAATGCATCAGCCACCACATTCGCTTTTCCAGGATGATAGCGAATGTCGCAGTCATAATCACTTAAGAGCTCCATCCATCTTCTTTGACGCATATTCAACTCCTTCTGATTAAAAATATGCTGAAGACTCTTATGATCGGTATAGACTGTACTCTTCGTACCATACAAATAATGTCTCCAATTCTTGAGAGCAAATACCACTGCACCAAGCTTTAGGTCATGAGTGGTATAATTTTTCTCATTAACCTTGAGTTGTCGGGATGCATAAGCTATCACCTTACTTCTTTGCATTAACACACATCCGAAACCTTGATTTGACGCATCACAATATACCACAAAATCATCTGGCCCGTCAGGTAACGTCAGAATAGGTGCATTACACAAACTATCCTTTAGTGTCTGAAAAGCCACTTCTTGCTCATCTCCCCACTCATACTTCTTATTCTTCTGAGTCAACATAGTGAGAGGCTTAGCAATCTTTGAAAAATTTGCTATAAATCTCCTGTAGTATCCTACCAGTCCTAAGAAAGAGCGTATCTCAGAAGGTGTCGTAGGAGCCTTCCAATTCTTGACCGCTTCTATCTTGCTGGGATCTACGTGTATACCTTCACTATTCACTATATGACCAAGAAATTGCACCTCTTGCAGCCAAAACTCACGTTTAGAGAACTTAGCGTACAATCTCTCGCTCTCCAACAAACCAAGTATTAACCTCAGGTGTTCCCCATGCTCTTCCTTCATCTTGGAATAAATAAATATGTCGTCAATGAACACAATTACGAATTTATCCAAATAGGGCCTACACACACGATTCATTAAATCCATGAATACCGCAGGTGCATTAGTCAACCCAAATGGCATAACCATAAACTCAAAGTGTCCATAACGAGTTCTAAAAGCTGTCTTGGGAATATCCTCCTCATGCACTCTCAACTGATGATAAACAGATCGCAGATCTATCTTTGAGAAAAATCTAGCACCCTGCAACTGGTCGAAAAGATCATCAATTCTAGGTAGTGGATACCGATTCTTCACCGTTAACTTATTCAACTCTCGGTAATCAATACACATTCTAAACGAACCATACTTCTTCTTAACGAACAAAACAGGTGCTCCCCACAGGGAATGACTAGGTCGAATAAACCCCATATCTTGGAGCTCTTTCAACTACGCAGCCAACTCCTGCATCTCCGTAGGTGCTAATCGATAAGGAGCTTTCGCTACCGGTGTCGCTCCAAGAATTAGTTCAATACGAAACTACACTTGTCGTATCGGCAGTAATCCGGACAAATCCTCGGGAAAAACGCCCGAAAACTCACACACTATTGGAATATCCCCCACTTTGAGTTCTCTAGACTTCGCACTCATAAGGGATTTTGATTTCCTCTCCACATTTCCTCCTTGTACTCGCAACTCCCCACCATCCTCTAATGGAATTTGAACCACCTTCTCATGGCATATTACTTCAGCCTTATGCCTAGCCAACCAGTCCATCCCTATCACCACATCAAAACTACCATGTCCTAAGGGTGTTAAATCAATCTTAAACGTAACACCCTCTAGCACGATAACACACTCACGAATAACCTTATCAACTTCTATTTCTCTACAACTAGCTATTTCAATCAAAATACTAGGTCTAGGTTCACTAAACTCAACACCCAATATTCTAGCAAATTCAGTAGTAGCAAAATAGTAATCCGTACCCGTATCAAATAAAGTAGTAGCATAATGACCATTGAGAGAGAAAGTACCAGTAACAACGTTCGGTTCTTGGTGCGCCTCGCTTGCATTCATTGTAAACGCCTTTCCCTTAGCTGCATTCCTGTTAAACCCTTGTCCTTGTCCTCCTTCAATAGCTAGTTGATTCCCGGGCTGCCCAAACATTCCAGTGAATTTAGGACATTAATTACACAGATGATCGGTACTACCACACTCATAGCACATCCTATGCTGAAGCCCCACGCCCACTGAGTTAATTGGAGTTGCTGGAGTAATCATCATTCGGCAATACTTAGCAATGTGTCCAAGTTTGCCACACCTGAAGCATATACGACATATGGAATTATTAGGATGATTTCTACTACACTTAGCACATCTAGGGGCATTACCAACATATCCCCTTTTCTCATTATTACCAGTCATAGCTGTAGAAACTGTTCCCACATAACCTGCTGCCATCATAGAATCCGTTGCTACGAACCCCTTCCCTTTTCTTGCTTTCTTATTGTCACCACTAAAACCAGCTGTCTTAGTAGTATCAACCTCCTCTCGCTTCTTCTCTCCCGACTTTGCAAGTGTTCCACTCCTAACCGCTTCATCTGTTAGTGCCCCAGCCTTCTGAATGACACTTAAAAGCGTTGTCGGCTCAGTAGCCCTAACCATCGAGCGAATCTGTGGAACCAACCCACGGATGTACCTCTCAATACGCTTCGATTCAGGAGTTACTAGATGAGGAACCATCCTAGCTAACTCATGAAACTTGTCAGTGTACCCCATATGATTGGCTCCAACCATAGTATGACTCCACAACTCTTCTTCCAATTTCTGCATTTCGTTGGTTGGACAAAAATCCTCCACCATTAAGGCTTTGAAGTCCTCCCAAGTCCCAAAGCCGCAACTCGTCCTCTAGCTTGAAGTTGCGTGTTCCACCAGGTCAACGCCTTGTTAACCAAAGAACTAACCGCATACTTAACTTTCTGGCCCTCACTACATCCACTTATATCCATCACAGACTCCATTTTCTCTATCAATTGAGTGAGTGCAATCGCACCACCCTTTCCATCAAATTCCTTGGGCTTACAAGCCATAAACTCCTTATAAGTACACCCAGTATTTCCATTTCCTCCACTTCCAGCACCATCAGGATGAGCTCCACTGCCTATCTGCGCACTCAATTGAGTCACAAGTTCAGGCATTAAAGCTTCTAGCTGCCGATTGATCATTTACTGAAAGATAGGGTTGCTATCCCCAATAATGGGTGTCGACTTCTTGGACTTCTTCGGTGTCCAGTAAGCTCCACTCATACGTGACTTAGTGATAGGTCGTCTTGGTTTCCTTGACGCCATTTCCTAAACACGCAGGACAACAGAACCATTAGAGACCATTTACAAGATTTCACAACTTCCGTAATCCTACTCAATCATCTACCTCCTATCACATGGAACACTCTCAATCACATAACAAAATAAATTCAACTCTACCACACATAAGCACATCACCATTGATTCAATGTAACATTGGCTATAAGTCCACATATGTCGTGATACATTTATAATTGTGTTGGCCACCCACAATTTTAGATGTATCCTTCCACATGTGTACTTACTTCCAACGCCACACCTAACAATAGTAACGTCTTATAACAAATAACACACAATCAATACTAACCAAATTATACTCCCATCATACACATAATATACATACCAAAATAATCAAACTCGCCCAAGGCTTCTCATTAAAACACGGGATAAATCCCAAAATCCGAAAGAATTCACTTTCCAACATAAAATCGACGTCAAAAAAACTCAACAAAACAATAAAACATTAAAAACATAACATTGAAAACAAGTCGTACGCAGTTCGAGTTCTATCTAAGTCCTAAAACGGTGTACGCGCAGTGGACTCCAAATCCAAATCCACTTCCTCCTTCTCGCTCACCCATCCATTCTTATTTCCATGATTCTGTGGTAGATAATGTCTTGCAAAATCATCTCCACAATTTCTTAACTCTTCATCTATTCTATCCACAAAGTCATACAACCCTCGGGGTCTAGCCCAAACTACCCCGTTATCTTCTAGAAACTGTGGACACCTACACGGGTACTTGGTGGTGAAACCTTCTTTATCAGCTACCTTCGTCTCAAACCTCTGCACCATTTCCCCATTCACATTCTCGAGTGTCAGCTTCTCTTCAATCACACATGGTACCATGCTAGCGGGGACCAATATCCTCATGTTAGTTCTCTTCGTCTTCCCAACTCTCTTACGTCCCTTAACGACTACTATGGTCCAACAAAGTGTCTTTCGCGCAGGAGGTGCCATTCTATAAATGACACACACACGATACTAAGTACAGGGTTTGATAGACGTCCAAAAACTTGATAAAATAACTCATAAATTTAGGAAAATAGACATGTAAAAGTATTATACTTACACATAGGTCCTAAATGCAACTATATGAGGGACTCCTAAGCTATAGTCTAGGTTAAACCACCTAATTCTCTATAACAAGGCTCTAATACCAATCTGTCACACCCCGCCACAACGGAAATGCGCGGGTATAACTTCATGGATATCATCACAACACCTGGTGTCTACATAGAGAACAACTACATGCACATAAATAGAGCAATGTACCAACACACAGTGTTGTAACAATACCCCAAGATAAAATAAATAACCAAAACAAAATCCAAAAGGTATATTCAATAGATATGAAAGTACCAAACAGAAAACATAAATGTATCAAAACCAAATCCAAATAAAATCAAATCCCAAAACATAAATAAAGTCTCCATATGCAACTAAGTCACACCTAATTGCTGCCCTCAACTTTGGCCTTAGAATGCTCACCTGAAAATGATGCTTAAAAATGTCAACATTATGTTGGTGAGATTCATAGGTTTAAACACATATACACTCACAAGGCAACCAGTTCACTATGATCATAAAATATAGCTGGACAAATAATTGAAGTTATCATATAGGCTACATGTATTCACACAAGTTAAAGGCAATCAACACACATAAGGCAACCAATTAGACGGAACGTGTCCCCCGCTCCAATATAGACATCAATTAGGTCGCATGCGCGAGCAACAGGATAAGCATCCTCCCAATTAAGTCTCTGATATGCATGTCAGATATTGACATCAATTAGGTCGCATGCGCGAGTAACAGGATAAGCATCCTCCTAATTATGTCACTGATAATACATGCCTGATAATTCCCGATAATCATACCATATAATTATCACACCATAATAATCATCACATATAGCATACACACGATAACATTATAAGTTCAAGCTCGTTTAAATCACACATAATCACAGTAACTCAAAACATTTAAGACAAGCATCATTCCCATCCCAAGTTTAAAACAAGGTAAAAATATGGGACTATGAACTCACTTTAAACTTCGCAGCTTCCACAAAAACAATTCACAATCTATAACACACAAAAATAATCCACATTACACATGGTCAAACTAAAAGCTACAACTCATGTAATACACATATGATGGATTTCTAAGACTCATATGACCCACCATAGATCCCCTAGACACCATACTAACTGCCACCATAATCTAACACTCACTAAATCCCTTGCCCTTTTAAAATTAGAAAACGTATAATTTTTTGGTACATTCGCCCACATGAAATCATGACAAATAAAGCTCAAAAACTCACACAAAAAATTTACCATGGTCTCTCATAAGCATACAAGCTAATCCCAGAAGGCCATGGACCAATAACAGACACAAGTACTCAAAAGAAAATCAAACTTGTTAACTACTCAAATTCAGATCTGAACGCACACCAAAAAGTTTTAATTAACATAAAATACTTCAACAAGTTTTTATCACGAATCATTTTCGTGGTAGTCTAATATAACCTAAGACTTAACTATTCCAGAAGGGCTAGTCAAAATACCACTTTTACAACCATAATTTACCCTCAAACGTTTACCCAAATTCTGTCCCGGTTTGACAGCTTTGACACCTTAACAAAGAAAAGTCAAAAGACCAACTTCCCGACTTTGAAATCATTCGTGGCTGGACTTTTTGGAAAGCTCTTTCACTAAAATACAATTTAGACAAAAATATTCGAGACCTCACTCATCACCATCTGTTATTTACACTCACAACTTTACAGACATAGTTTTCTGTCCAAATCCTAACACATAATCTAACACGTTTTATACTCAATTCCCTTAACCAATTACTATATTATTAACAACTAATGATCCTAACATGTTTTACTTCATAAATTTACAGAAATATATAAATCCTAGATTCCATCATAATAAATATTACATTAATCATAACAATAATTAATTAATTACACTGAAGGTTTAAGGATTTTATCTTGATTCTTGATTATTGCTTGAAAACTATAAAACCCTAATTTTTCTTCTTGTTTCTCCTTGTGGTCGACTTCAAATTGCAGGAAAAAGTTGTTTGGGAGTCTTGGTTTTGTATTTACATTATTAGTGGATAACCCTTAAGGTTTAGAGTTGTATTTGGTATCAAATTTGGTTTCCTTTTTCCCCCTTATCCTAATATTCGGCCGCCCCCTCCATATATATATATATATATATATATATATATATATATATATATATATATATATATATATATATTAAATTTATTTATTACACTCAAAACCTAACGTCTTTTGCGATAAACCTTAATTTTACGACAAACCGAAAAATATTCATTTTCAAAATAAAGTTTCCAAAAAATAGAATTTCACACACTCCATAAACATTTCTCACAAAAACAACATTCCCGTAACTTACTAACGCTCAAATACTTGAACGAAGACTCGTTACGCAAAACCACAAAACACCAAATATGCACAAGTCCTTTCTACACCACACAGGTGATCAAAATGAACTTTCCCAAAATCAACATCTCCAAAAATCACAATGACAACCACAACGCAAAGGGATTTAGTGCTAACTCAAATACTAATCACATAATAACACACATATACCCCATATATCTACCCAAACCACACCAAACAAAGTTAGATAACTCAAGGCTATAAGTCTAACTAACCTGCTAAAATCACGGTTGTTACATCATCCCCCACTTAGGGAAAGCTCGTCCCGAGATTTAACAGCTCGTCTCATCATACTTCTCAGCAAACAACTTAGGATACTTAGCTCTCATTTGATCCTCACGCTCCCAAGTAAACTCAGGACCACGCTTGGAATTCCATCGTACCTTTACCAATGCAATCTTACTACGCTTCATACTCTTAACTTCTCGGTCCATAATCTGAACAGGTTCCTCCACAAAGTGAATTGTTTTGTTAACCTTAATCTCATCTAGTGGCACATGCAAACTAGCATCCGCCAAACACTTCTTCAAATTAGACACGTAAAATGTGTCATTCACACCACTTAATTCCTCAGGCAATCTCAAACGATATGCCATAAGTCCAATCCTCTCTGTAATCTCAAACGGCCCAACATATCTAGGTGCTAACTTGCCTTTCTTGCTGAAACGTACAACACCCTTCCATGGCGACACTTTCAGCATCACGAGATCCCCAACACTAAACTCCAACGGTTTTCGGCGATTATCCGCATAACTCTTTTGATGATTTCTCACATCCTTAAGTCTTTCTTTAATCCGAAAGACCATATCCGTAGTCTCTTAGCACAAAAATTTCTTGTTCTTTATTTCTTCATCTTTGATCACTATAACTCTTTGATATGCGTTTATAAGTGATCCTGTCATCCACTACATCATGTGCAAGAGAAGAACACTCAAAGTCGTCAAGAATCGAAGTGTTATTGAGTCCACACACAAACATAACTAGTGTTACGATTTTCTTTTTCCTCTACCTTATGGGCAAGAAAAGAACTCTCGACGTAGATGAAGATTCGAGATGTTAGAGGTGTCCACACACAAACGTAACAAGTGTTACGGTTATAGGTCTTGTAAATATTGTAAATACTTCTGACTTGTGTGTGAGTCGAGGATGGAGTTATGTATGTGAACTTGGAAGAAGATGAAGATCCAAGAAGTCTTGTAACTAGATTAGTTCATGTATTTGTTATGACGAGAGTGATGTCCTAGTGTGTAGGTTAGGACTTAGTTGAGTCATTTTGTGAAGGCTTGGATCGTGTCACACCTCGCCACGGCGGAAACGCGCGGGTGTAACTTCATGGATATTATCACAACACCTGGTGTCTACATAGAGAACAACTACATGCACATAAATAGAGCAATGTACCAACACACAGTGTTGTAATAATACCCCAAGATAAAATAAATAACCAAAACAAAATCCAAAAGGTATCTTCAATAGATATGAAAGTACCAAACGGAAAACATAAATGTATCAAAACCAAATCCAAATAAAATCAAATCCCAAAACATAAATAAAGTCTCCATATGCAACTAAGTCACGCCTAATTGCTGCCCTCAACTTTGGCCTTAGAATGCTCACCTGAAAATGAGGCTAAAAAATGTCAACATTACGTTGGTGAGATTCATAGGTTTAGATACATATACACTCACAAGGCAACCAGTTAACTGTGATCATAAAATATAGTTGGACAAATAATTGAAGTTATCATATAGGCTACATGTATTTGGTATCAAATTTGGTTTCTTTTTTCCCCCTTATCCTAATATTCGGCCGACCCCTCCATATATATATATATATATATATATATATATATATATATATATATATATATATATATATATATATATATATATATATATATATGTTATTAAATTTATTTATTACACTCAAAACCTCATACTTTTTATATTTTATGCATTCCCATATCAAAACCTAACGTCTTTCGCGATAAACCTTAATTTTACGACAAACAGAAAAATATTCATTTTCAAAATAAAGTTTCCAAAAAATAGAATTTCACACACTCCATAAACATTTCTCACAAAAACAACATTCCCGTAACTTACTAATGCTCAAATACTTGAACGAAGACTCGTTACGCAAAACCACAAAACACCAAATATGCACAAGTCATTTCTACACCACATAGGTGATCAAAATGAACTTTCCCAAAATCAACATCTCTAAAAATCACAATGACAACCACAACGCAAAGGGATTTAGTGCTAACTCAAATACTAATCACACAATAACACACATATACCCATATATCTACCCAAACCACACCAAACAAAGTTAGATAACTCAAGGCTATAAGTCTAACTAACCTGCTAAAATCACGGTTGTTACAGATCAGGTGATGATCCAAGTGTGTCTTTGTGTGAAGGCTTAGATCGGGTGATGATCCAAGTGTGTCTTTGTGTGAAGGCTTGGATTGGGTGAAGATCCAAGTGTGTCTTAGTGTGAAGGCTTGAATCGGGTTAAGGTTCAAGTGAACGGGATTGCTCGTTCGTTTAAAGGCTGGGATCGTGTGTCTATCTAAGTGGGATAAGAGTGCTTGTTCGTGTGGCCATGTGGGCCTTGGTGTAGATTGGTTCTAGCTAGGATTAGGACTCGACATTCCGCTTAGTGTCGTTAAACATGGTATATGCTTGTGTACGTTTTTTTCCACCATAAAGGAGCGTGTTGATTAGTGAAGTAACTCTCAAGTGTGGTACTCGGGGAATGGAGTAGGACGAAGAGGTGCTTCGTGCCGAACCACTATAAATCATCATGTCCGGTTTGCGTTTTCTCTTCCCATATCTTTACTTTTTATACTTGCATTATATTTAGGTTTGTGTGGTTTGTTGTGTGCATGCTTGTGACATTAACTAGTTAACTCAAAAACGCAAACATAAGAAAACTTAATCACACGTAATAAACTGCCTACTGGTGGCAGTCCCTTTATACAGGGACGGTCCCCAAATATTTAAGAGGTCGTCAGTGTACATAAAGGACCGTCCACAGTGCATCTGAAACAAGCTAAATACTTTTGCATCTCGTGTGTTGCTTATGTTTATGTGATTGCTTGTGTACTTGTAATTGAGTGATATATATTTTTTATGAGTGACACAACTATTATTCATATTTAGTCACACTTGATCGGGAATTTGATACGAAACATTTTAAGTTTTAAAGAGGAACGTATTCAGCCCCCCCCCCACCTCTGGCATCAGAGCCACGTCACTCTAGTTTTCAAAACAAATGGTTTTTAAAATAGAGTACGGTCCACGTATCAAATTTCTCATTAAGAGAAATTAAATATGAAAAGTGTTTATGTTGCTAAACTTGTGTTAGAATACTTTGTTGCTTAATTCGTACTAGTTTTGTTGGTTAAATGTACTCCGTATACTAGCTTTAAAAAAATCAATTTTTACACGAAAAATGTGTTTTCGCTTTCTGGGAGCGGTCCCTTATCTCTGGGCGGTCCTTTATCACTAAGGGATCGTCGGGTATTTAAGGGACCTCCACAAGAATAGTGTCAACTTTGAAAATTCATATAAAATCAACCGTAAGTCCGTAGGAGTCGTGCCACCCGACATTTTAAAGGTAATTGAATGTACTTTCTTTGAAAAATACTTTCAAGAATTAATTCCAAACTCAATTAAGCTGTAAATGCAAAATACTACATAGTAGTCAAAACCGTATGTCACGTTTTAACGTAAAACTTGCATTTTACTCTTACTTTCGAATCGGACACTTCTCGATAGTAATGTAAATTGTCACTGCAAATTCATAAAAAAAAATACTCCATTGTGATTTCATACAGAATCTCATGGGATTCACAATGAATCCCATGGGATGCACCAAAGAATCCCATGGGATTCATACTGAATCCTTTGTGATGTATCGTCTTTTTACGAATCCCGTGGGATTTTTCTAAATGGAAATTTTGTAAAAAAAAATTGTCTTTTTACGAATCCCATGGGATTTTTCTGGACGGAAATTTTGAAAAAAAAAAACAATCATCTTTTTTACGAATCCTGTGGAATTTCTTTACGAATCCCGTAGGATTTTTCTGGACGGAAATTTTGAAAAAAAAATCGTCTTTTTACGAATCCCATGGGATTTTTACGAATCCCGTGGGATTTTTCTGGTCGGAAATTTTGAAAAAAAAATCGTATTTTTACGAATCCCATGGGATTTTTTACGAATCCCGTGGGATTTTTCTGGACGGAATTTTGAAAAAAAAAAATCGTCGAAAGTATATAACAATGCATATCTATATAAAAATAATTTTTTTCTCGTTGTGATGGTATATTTTTCGTAGCTTGAAGATTTACCGTTTGCAAGATATGTTGTTTTTTAAAAAAAAGTTGAAAAGTGGATTTTTATATTAAATGAGCTAAAATGTCAATTTTGCCCTCCTTTTGTTATTTTTTTATTTGATCTTAGCTATTAGATGAAAGGTGGGTGGATGGTTGAGATTTGGCTTATTTGTTTTTGTAAGTGATAGTTGTTTTGCCCAGGGACACATAGTCTAAATACATATGAATAAGTAGAAGTCAAAAATCAGTTTCCTAGTTACTCGACTTCTTTTCACCTATTTCTCCCTCTCAATCTCAATTGCTATGCCACCATTTTCACACACATTAAACACCTACAAACCCTAGAAGCAAAATAGAAACAGACTGCTACACTTGCAAAATAAAAAGCAATCGGCCGCCACATTTTCTGTTTGATTTGAGCTGTGTAAAATGGTGTACAAAGGGCTTGAAAGAGTGGTATTTGGTCGTAACAATTCTGGTTCGATTGGTATTGCTGGTGCGTGAAGTTTGGTAGAAGAAAGTGTATAGTTGGCTCGGTTTTACTCTTGTTTCTTGGTCCCGTTTTTCTGCCATTGTTCAACTCAAGGTATCACCTTGTATGTCTTTGTTTTCTCTTATCCTTATGTCGTTCCTTACACCTGAATACAACTCAAAGAAAATAAACCTGATATAGTATTTCGTGCATACAAATTAAAGATCACATGAGATGATAAGAAAACCGTTTACATAAAATCATAACCTGTCAAAAGAGATAATGAATCTTTAACTATAATATTCGATCAATACACATTATTTCGATTTAAGTATTTCTTTTTCTGTTATGGAGCTGCTGCTCGTGCGACCCAAATATATGTTATGCAACTCTTTTCGAGCTAACCGTAAATAGAAATGCCAGCATATTTTTCTTTCGGGTTTGTTTTGATACGCATGGGAATACATAGGGTTGCGATCAGGTTGGGGGTCACAAGGGGTTAGAGTCGTGGCTTGGAATGGTCATGATTGCATGTGAAATTGTTATATGTTTTGGCTCGTTGAACACTGGTATTGTGTGGGCAATTTGTATGTTGTGTGAGTGTGTGTGGATGTTGCGATTATTTTGGGTGAGTTTTAATCAACTATCTGCCACAAACCTCTACATATTCAAATATAAGCATGCTTGTTTTCTGTTATTGAAATGCATAAACCCGGTTAAGAAAAAGGAGGGGGCCCGACTTAGTATTTTTATTTTAAAAAAGGCTGTGTGAGTTGCATGAAAACGTATGACATATAAAACATTATACGAACCCACAACTCGTTACTTTTCTGATGGGTTTAAAAGGATTTAAATCATGGGTTCTGAGTTTTGTCCAAAGGGTAGGCTTTTGCTGGTGTCGAACATGAGGGCTATAAACATGTAGGTTTGTGTCGCGTGTGAGTATGATCGAGTCTGGTCCATCATCGAGTCATCATTGTGTGTCATTGTGTGTCGATTTAAAGGGTTTTAAACATTGATAGTATGTCTTTGTAAACATGTGTATGAAGGTGTGATAAAACGAACAGGTTATGAGCCGGATAAAAACAAGCTAGGAATCATGGTCGTGGGTTTGGAGAAATTGTTGGTCACTTTCGAACTTGGTTTGGTCTCGTTATATGAGCCTGTGTGTGCATGGGAACTTTTGTGTGGGTCGTAAAGCATGATACAAACCAAAATAAAGAAGTGTAAATACATCTAATTGTCCAGTTAAGTAGTATTCGAATAGGTGTGCATGCATGGTATAATGTAGTGTATTTTGAACAGATGTGAACATATGGTGTCTTATGTGAATTGGCTGCTAAAATGGTGGTGGCTTATGAGCTTTGGGTGGGTCGAAGGGGGTACAAAAGCAGGGGCAGAGGGAGGGGGTGGCTAGCGGGTGCTAGGCACCCTCCAATAAGCCAAATGATTGTATTAACATATCATTGTTTAGCTCATAATTTAACGTTTAATATACCACTAGCATCTCCCAACTAGCGATTTTTCTGTTATAAAAGAAAAAGAAAACAACCGACATGAAATATCTCCTATCTAAGTGGCCACTGAAGCGAAAACATGAAATGAGACATTTTTTACAATATTTTTTTGTTGTTAATTTAAAAAATTTAAGGGACTGTTGGGAACATACTTTGTATTTAGTCAATTCTTGGTCATTATATTTTGTATTAGGTTGCTCTAGTAATATTTATGTTTATGTTTTAGTAAATGGGCAACATGTAAAAGCCCATAAGGCTTACAAGCCCACGAAATAGATGTATGAGGGAGGAAGGGAGTGTTGCCCTACTCCTCCCCTATATATACTAAGCTTATGTTATCATAATACTTGTTGGTTATTTTGATATATTAATGAAACTCTTGCTTTTATAATTCTCTCATATCTTGTAATCAACCAATCCTTATATCTATCTCATTCTTTACTTGTGTGATATCAATATGGGCACCTAACAAGTGGTATCAGAGCTAAGTTAAAGAAGTGTTTTGACTAAGTTTTCTAATATCCAAATACAGGTTTTAAAGTAAAAATCACTAATTTTTGAAGAAAAATGCTTAGAAATCAGTTTCTTTTCATCAAATAACTTCCCCAACACTTAGAAAACACTAAATATGAAAGATTTAGGTACCAAAAACTAGGTTTCTAATATCAAAGAAGCTACAAAACTTAAGAAACAAAGAGAAAAAGTACTAAAAACTATAAAAGATCAAAACTTTATGCAAAATCTAAGCTTCTAATCACTATATCAAACTTGAAACTTGTCCAAGCTTCAAGATTTAAGTGAAAGAAACAAAGAAAAATCAAAAATATAAAGAAAAACACCCAATATCTCACGTTAACACCAAAACACTTCAATCTCTATTAGGCGAATGATACCACTTGTTAGGTGCCCATATTGAACTTTGTGGTGCTTAGATCTTTGGGGGAGCTTTCTTTTGACTTCAAGATGTATGCACGAGCATGCTGGAATCTACCATCATGGAGGAGATTTTTACCTGCAGGTAAACAGTTAGCAATAATCAACCGGTACTTACAGATAAGGAATTAGAGCTCGTCAACAGCATAGTGTGAAGACTCCTTCTAATCCTTATCAAGGCCGTTCCCATGTCAGATACCCCCGAAGGAGCTTACGAGACCTACTAAGTAGCTCAATGACTGGGTGAGTCGCTGGGGATCACTCCACGACTGTAGACCGCTATGGAACCACCGCGAACACTAAGCGTAACCCTTTTGGGGTTACCTAAGTGACCTGCTGTCAGGGCTGTTTGATGTTGACCATGGCAGGAATTTCCGTTCAATCATTGAGAAATACATTTGTAATTCTCTCATAAACGTTCTCGGCAGATTGCTAATATCTGCGAAAGACTCGATAATTTACAGCTGGTGTCCATTGATGTAGAACACCAGTTGTAGAAATACTAAGTGTTCCTAAGAAATCTTTGATGTATCTCATGGCTCTAGACTCAATAAGTGCACACTTATATTTCCTATGCGGAGACTAGGGAGGGGTCTCCTGCTTCAATATCAACCATCTCTAAGAGATTAGTCGATAGATTACACTGGTTCCCCGTTAGAATGAAACAAGCTCTTTTAAGAGAACTTGAGTGGTTAAGAAGGTTTAGTGCATTGCGTCACTGGGTCCATGACGACTTAATCTTCAATACCGGTGTTGCCTTAGCAACAACCAGTAGCATACGAGTTGAACCCGGTGTCTGCCCTAAGGTTGAACATATGGAGGGTTATTTCTTTTCACCATTTTCTTTACTTTTCTTTTTAATTCTTCAACTCCTTCTTTCCCCTTTCATTCTTTTCTCCTTTTTTTGTATCATACCTAAGGACTTCTAATTCTAACTATTGGTGATGTCCGATCCCTCCGGCTCTGGTGGATCATAGGACGGTTTTCCTATCTTAATCACCTTATAACTCCTTGATTAACCGACAGTAGCCAAGAAACCTTTGATTGAAAATCTCTCAAAGTGTTTTGATAATCAAATATTTTGGTTTACACTTTGAGAGTTTTGTGTACACTTTTGAAGGGCTCCCCCTTCACATGTGCTCATAAGTATTTAATAAATTTGCACATGCGGGAGGAGCAAGCATTTTTTGAATTGATCCACTTTTAGTGAACAAGACCAATTCGAGACACGCTTACATCACTAGTTAGACTAGCTTTAAGTTATTACCCGGCCTGGTCAAGTCCACAAAAAGTTTCTCGAGACGGTACATTTCTACCAAGACAAATCCTTTTCGAGACACGCTTACGTGGCTAGTTAAAGAGTTCCATTGTCAGCTTTTAGGTGACAACTAGCTCTAGTAACTAACTTGATGTTATTACCCGTCGAGGATAAGTCTTTTTGAGATTACTAACTTTTATTGTTTCGTCAATTCCTGGGTCAATTCTGAGTCTAGCTCGCACAAGATACAACTTTTAGCTTTTTGACCACTTATATTTTAATCACTTTTCCATTTTCTCCCCCTCAATAATAGCATATAAAATGATGTTTTTGATAATCTTTTAGATTAAAATATGCCTTTTTGAGTCTTATGGGGAGATTCACCAAGAACTTTTGATTTAGAAGAAAGTAAGTTTTGTTTTACAAGTGCTCCCCCTCAACAAGTGATTAAGTCTTATTGAGGTGAAATACTTATCCTTTTGAGCAGAATTATGAAAATCATAAAACATTTGATTAATTCTACACAAAAGTAAGAAGCCTTCGCTTCTTATATTAGGATTGAGGCACTGATGCGTACTTCAGGGTCCTTTCTTTACAAGTTCGGGCTGTACACTGTAATGTGTTCACAAACCATTATGAATAAAAGTATTGACAAATCAAATCAAGATCTTACAAACTTCTACCATTCAGGTCTCTGAAACGTCAACACTGGAAATCCTGGTCTGCCTCCCACATAGCTTTCCAATCTCCTAATCTGATCCCTACGCTTTAACCAGTTCTCAATCCTTGTGATGAATCTTCGAGCTTGTCTGGCCTCATCGGTATTCCACCTTCTGGATTTGTTCAGTGCAACATCATCTAATCGGCTTTTGATTCCGTCTCTGACAAACTTAAGAGTTTCATCACAGAACTTGTGGATTCCATCATAAGCCATGAAGCAGTTTCGTCGGTTGACACTGCGGTAGGTGAACCCAAATGCCGGATGCTTGATCAAGGTGTATTGAGATTCATGTTGAAGGTTGGGGATGTTGTAAAGGTTAGGTTTTGTGAGATTCAGCTTCTTCTGGTAACTTTCCACTCCAAGTTGAAGATCTTCTACTCGCTCTTTGATGACGATGTGTCGGATGAAAATCAGTAGAGCTGTGATGAAGGCAAGCTGCATATCCTTAGGTAGGTTGCAAAGCTTTCCTTGGACTTTGAGCAGATACATATCTTCGATGTCATTAAGGAGTAATCAGGGAAAGTCTGACTCGGAAATCATGTACTCATGTTCATCAAGTCTTTTGAGTACGATTTTGTTGAGAAAGGAGTACCTAAAGTGAGTGACTTTATAGATAAACTGAATGGAGACAATCTTTAACTCACTTGTCACATTACCCATAGTCTAATTGAGTCTGCTGCTTCGATAATATTGTGCCCGGTTTTCTGGCCAATGGTGTATTCCATAGAGTGCGTTCCGGTCATAGGCAACAACTTTGTCGATGAATAAGTATGAAGCTTCTTCTTCGATGGCGTTGTTGAGGTATCTAGCTGCAGGGATTGAGAAGGTAAGTGATGTGGCGTAGAGGTTCGGTCCAGTCAGTGTAGTATGGCCCTTTGTTCTTTGAGTAGTAATCGATTTTGGACTCGGGGTTTAGCCAGTCAATGTCGTTAGACATTGCACGGGCAATGTTTTCCAGGTGATATTCGAGTTCAACAGAGTTCGCTGAGCGGTCTTTCAACAAGTTGAATGCAGCATTCTTTACCCTTCTCAGCTCTTTCTTGCTCATGTTCTTTAAACCGTAGTCCCTCTGTAGAAGTTGTGCATATTCCATTGTATGGCCATCTTGTGGTGATTGATTTTCTGCAAGAGGTGGTTGAGCTTTAACCATTTCATCAAACCAAGAGTACTCAGCCGTTTTGTCTTCGTCCAGCCACTTGAGAATGTTTTTCGGTTTCTTAGGTTCGGTGCTTTTCGAAGAGGTTTCCGGTTTGTGCTGATGATGTTTTCTTTTCCTTTCTTTCTTCTTTGTTGATGAAGGTTCTGGTATTTCGTCTGGCTGAGGGAAATCTTCTCCGCCGGTGTACTCAAAGTGATCTTGGGCTTTAGGACCAGAACCTGATGCCTTTGGTTGTTGAGTAGATGTTGTGGTAGTTGGAGGTATGACAGGTTGTTTGTGTTGAGATGAGGGTCCTTCGGCTTGCTTTTGCTTCTTAGCCTATGAGTTAGGATCTTTGTCTTCATCATCTCTCTGACGTTTCAGTTTATCAGCCTCAGTGCTGCAAGATTCTTTGGACATCTTGGCTTGTAAAGCTTCCCAAACTTTAATTTCTTCAGGTGTCATGGTGGTTTTACTTGCCAAAATGTTGAAGAGCTGAGCCTCTTACTCATTTGCTGTCATTTCTTGTTGTGGTAGAGGTGTCTTGTCAGCTTGGAGAGTGAAAGAAGTAGTTCTAATCACTTTCTTGACGGCTAGTTAGCAATTTTTGTAAGTTCATCCTTCATCGGTTTTAGCAATTCTTTCAACTCTGTAACCAAGTGTTGTTCCATGTATTGAGTTGCTTGAGCAGCCAATGTAGCTTCCATATCTTCTTGTACATCTTTGGCTAGGAAGGCGTCAACTTTTTCATGCATTTCCTGAACATTCGTCATTTGTTTTGTCAATTCGGCAACTTGACTTGCCAGTGATTCAGCTTGACTTTCTAACTTGCTTTTCTTCTTTTCACGAACTCTCTTTACTGCCCTCTTAATCAACTTAGATGCAACTGAGGCTTCAATTCTAGATGGTTTCCTGACTGATTCGTCATGTGTTGGTTGTGATGCAGGAGGTGATGATTGTGAAGATTCAATGATGGTGGTTGTGTCTTTATCATCTCCTTTAGGTGATTCGGGTTTATCCTTGGGCACTTCTTTCTTTTCTGCAACTTTAACAACTTCATCCCTTAATCTCTGCTCTTCTGCCAATAGGTCAGCTTCTACCTTTTGCCTTAATTCTTCTGCTGATCTAGCTTCTTCTTCTTTTCTTTTCTTTGTTTCTTCTTGAAGCTTTAATTCATCGGCAAGTTTAGCTGCCTCTTCAGCTTTCCTGCTTTCTTCCATTCTAATGGCTTCTTCCAGTTTAGCTTGTTCCATTTCCTCAAGCCTTGCCTCTTCAGCTTCTTGTTTTCTTTTGAGCTCTTCCTCTTGAGCCTTTTCTCTAGCCTCCATTTCTTCCAAAGACATTAGGTGTGGAATATCTGTATCCATATGGTCTTCCACATCATCATCTTCCCTCTCTGAAGCATTATGCATCTCTACGTCTTCAGGTGTAATAGTGGGAGATTCGTAGACTGTCATATCAGCAGTGGTTCCGGTTTCCTGAGTTTGATCAACTGGAGTGGACTCAGGGATACTGCTAGACCCGCCTGCTTCAGGAATACTACCAGATCCTCCATCCTCGGTTGTTTGAGTAAACAGAGGTGGTGGAGGTTAATCAGCTTGGAAGGAGTCGATTCTGCTATGGAGGAGACCTAACTTGAGTGCTTGTTCATTTTCTTCTTCCACAGATAAACCAAGATTAGTGTGAGCCTCTTCTTGTTGTTCTTGTTCTGCAGTCATAGGTTCCTTCATCTTTTCACCCCTTAACCGTTCTTCTTCCAACTTAGCATCCTCTTCAGTTAAAGGTCTTTGAATGAACGTTGTTTCTTTTTCAATTTGATCAACAAATTCATCGATGTTTTTGTCCCAATCTTCTAGAGTCATGTCCAGATCCTCAAGTTTATCATCCGGTTTGTTATAAGCTTCGCTATAAACTGGACCACTATCAGATTCGGTTTCTGAGTCGGATGGTTTTGGAGAAGATGGTGGTGTGGGTTCAGGAACTGGTTCAGGGATTGGTTTCTTGACCGGTATTCTGATCTTAAGAGTTCTCTTGTGAGGCTTTTTATCATTTTTTGTAGAGCTTTCGGAGCTGTCAGACTTACTACCTTTCTTTCTCTTTTTCTGCATGAACGAAGGTAGAGGGACTTCGTCCAAGAATCCTACTTTCTCTTCTTTGAGAGCTTGAACATAGTACTTGTAGTTTGAGCATTTCTTTACTTTATCATTCAGGAGACAATCGGGAAGTATCTTTCCTTGCTTACGTGTACTGGTATCAAGTCTCTTAATCTGCTTGAGAGTAGACTCATTTATGAATGTGTTCTTGTCTTCATCATCCAATCTTTGAGGAATATCGTCATACTCACAAACGAAGCTTTCAATGAGTAGCTTGATGAAGCGAACAAATGGAATGTTAGCAGTCTTATGTTGAATATACCACACCATATCTTCCCAGATAATACTAGCAAAGTCCACCTTTTTGACATTTGCTAAAGCCCAGAAAAGTTTGAGATGTTGGAGGGGGTGTTCATGACCAGTATCTCTGCCAGATAAGGACTTGGCTATAAGGATGTACATGGTTCTCCATGGTTGTGGAAGATATCTTGTGTTAACCTTAGTCAAAACAACTTTTGACCACACGCATTAACCAATTCAAAACTATATCCATAAAAATTCAGAAATTTACTATATCCAAAACACTTTATGTGAAAAAACTTATATTCAGTACTTTTTATGTCTTTTCACCATAGTAGTCCATAAAAATTAAGAAATTTACTTTAAAACCGAGACCCGATAAAGGTTTTGCAATTGGTGATTACAAATCAATGTTTCTTCACAAAGCGTTCAAACAAAATCCTAAACTTTACAGTATGGAATGTATGCGTGATGACATGATTGTGCGTACTATTGTTTATGATACTGAGGAAGAAGAAGAACTTGAAGAAGAGACTCGATCCAAAATGAGTCAAGTTGAATATTGGCAACCTTATGATTACTCAAAAACTCCTCACATTTCTAAATCTTTTGTTCCTCAAAAGGAAATACCTGAAAAATCTTGGTTTGTCACTGAGTCATATGTTTCATCTTCTAATGCGGCTTCGGTCCAAACTGTGGCACAAGTAAATGGTCCTTTACCAGCTTCTGGTGAAGTAACACCTTTACCAAAGAGTTCTCGTGTTTTAAATTATTTCAAAACTTTTATGGAAGACATCGGAATTTTGGAGGAAACAATTGAACGTAATTCAGAAATAAAAATTAAAATTTTTCAATCTGCTTACGAGCGTGAAAAGAGAGATATTTTTCAAAAACAATTGTTGCCAACTGTTCAACACCTCCGTCTTTGTGCTACAAGTTGGGAACAACATCTGCAAAAAGAAGTTAAATCAATGATAGATGTTTTCAAATCAAATGAAAATGCAATTTTGGTTCAAAAGCATAGTAACAGAGTTTTGAAAAATGTTGTCGATCGACTCTTGGAAGAAGTTCTCAATGCTGATATTATGTCAATTATCATGAATGATCTCTATAAATCTGGTACTTCTATGCTTGTGGAAGATCACTGTGCTAATAATGATTTGCTGAATATAGAAATTGAGACATTAAAATAAGGAAATGATATACTGAGGAAAAACAATGATGATGTGACAAAACATTTTTCAAAAGAAAATTTTTAACTCAAACAACGACTTGAATGGTGTCAAGCTCAAAGTCTTGAAACGGAATTACAACTTCAGAGTCAAAATGTTTCAAAGTCTTGTCAAAGTTGCAAAAATAATAAGTCTTTTAAAAGTCTGTGTCTCAAATATGAGAAGGAAATTGCGGAATTAAAAATTAAAAACGCTGAATGGCAACAAAACCGCGATGACATTAAGTATTGCAATGGTTTACTTGAGTCTGATATTCAGGATAAAAATCACATCATCATTGACTTGAAAGAGAAAATTAACCTACTTCAAAAAGGAAAGTTTGTTGACACCACTATGATAGTACCAGAATTGAACCAAGTAGACAAAACTGATAAGGGAAATGATATTCAAAACACTAATGTTGACCCTTCTACTTCAACAGGACTAGTCTCCACTAATATCATTAGCATACCCAAGCGAAAAAGTAACAAGAAGAATAGGATCTTGCAACGTAAAAGAGAAACACTAGAAGCTCAAGAAGTAGAAGATCAACTTAGGAATTCGAATAAAACTCATGTTGCATCTGATTTAGATTCTAATCTGGCAAATTGTAATCAAAATCTCAATGTAACGAATGATGAACCTTTGAATGTTTTGAATATTAATGCATCTTGTGTGTTTTGTCGTAAAAGTGTATCATCTGGTGATCATGCAAAATGTGTAGCTAACTCTCTCTTAAATCTTCATAAGAAACGTAGGACATGCTTTCCTTTTAGGCCCACTATTGCTTCAAAGTGTATATTAGGAAAACCGCCATCTACGGCTTCTAATGATGTTGCAATTACCCCCATAGTTGAGAAGAACAAATCTAGGAACAAGCCTAAAACTAGTGAATTCACCAAAAAGAAAGTGAGAACTAGTTGGAATTGGCAACGTTGGTTACAATATAAACTTGAATTTAAATGGATTCCTAAATTATTGAATACGTGTGCTACTAACCAACAGGACCCCGCACTTTCTTTGGGTTCCACCCTTACTTCTGTTCCATCCTCGTTGTCCTCTTGTGATGCAGGTGGTACAGACTGTTCTCTGGATTGTTGATAGTGGATGCTTCCAACATATGCCAGGCAACCTCAAACTGTTAGTCAACTTTGTTTCAAAGTTTATCGGAACTGTCAGATTCGGGAATGATCATTACACTTTAATCATGGGATACGGTGACTATGTCAGTGGGAACATCGAAATCAGTCGTGTTTATTTTGTGGAAGGCTTAGGTCACATCCTCTTTTCAGTCGGTCAATTTTGTGATGGGGATTTAGAAGTAGCATTTCGTGAGAAAACTTGTTTCGTTCGTGACTTACAAGGAAATGATCTAATGTCCGGCTCACGTGGTTCAAATCTTTATACAATATCGATGTCGGACATGATTGCAACATCTCTGATATGTCTTCTCTCCAAAGCAGAATCAACTAAATCCTGGTTATGGCATAAACGTCTTTTGCACTTGAATTTCAAAACTATGACTGAACGTGCTCGTCATAAACTTGTTGATGGTTTTCCAAGATTCCAATTTACCAAAGATCACTTATGTTCGGCCTGTAAACAAGGAAAAAGCACTCGAGCTCATTTCCCCTCTAAAACTGAGCACAGTACAAATCATGTTTTACAATTGCTTCATATGGATTTGTGTGGCCCGATGCGTGTTCAAAGTATCAACGGTAAACGCTACATACTCGTAATTATTGATGACTACTCCATATGGACTTGGGTTTATTTTCTGCGAAGTAAAGATCAAGATCCTTCAATGATCATCACCTTTCTCACAAAAGTTCAAGTTCAGTTACGTAACACAGTACGAATGGTAAGAACTGACAATGGAACAGAATTTAAGAATCAGACACTTAGGTCATATTTTGAGAAAGTGGGAATTGAACATCAAACATCTATTGCAAGAAGTCCAGAACATAATGGAGTTGTTGAAAGACGCAACAGGACGTTAGTGGAAGCTGCAAGAACCATGTTGATTAATGCTCAATTACCAGATTACTTATGGGCGGAAGCTGTCTCAACTGCATGTTACACCCAAAACCGTTCTATGATCACAAAACGCCATCGCAAATCACCTTATCAACTTGTTCACAAAAGAAAACCAAACATCGTTTACTTTCATGTATTTGGAGCACTTTGTTATCCGAAAAATGATCGTGATGATTTAGGTAAGCTTAAAGCAAAGGCTGACATCGGAGTGTTCGTAGGATATTGTGAAAATTCCAAAGGCTTTCGGATATGGAATCGTCGAACAAGAGAAATTCAAGAAACTATTCATGCTAATTTTGATGAACTCACTCAAATGGCTTCTAAGCAAAACAGCTTAGGACCCAAAACAAACTGTCTTAACTTTCCGGACTCTTTGGCTGAAACATTACCTCTAAACCGCAAAGAATTGGAAACTCTGTTTGCTCCACTGTTTGATGATACAATTGAATACCGTTCTTCTAAAGTCTCACCAATTTCCGCTGCACAACCTGATAATATTCAAGTACCTGACTCACCTCAACAAACAACTACAACTGTTGAGAAAGACGGTGCTCCAATTGCATCTCCCTTAACAGCAGAACAAACCGCTTCCAACATACGACAATCAGCTGAAGATCCTACACAACAATAAGTTCCACAACCCGCAGAGTATGATCCAAATGCATTATTTAACCCGTTTGCACCGGCTCCAACATTTCCTGAAGTAGCAGAGTCATCCACACGAAATTTGGATCCTGCTAACATGCGAGATACCTATCAACTACACCATTCGACACACAAATGGACTCGAGATCATCCACTAGTTCAAATTATTGGCCATCCAGATGCACCCATCATAACGAGACAACGACTTCACACAGATGGTGAAACTTGTATCTATGCACTCACAGTCTATCAAGAAGAACCTAAGAACATTAAAGAAGCAATGACTTATGACAACTGGATTGAATCTATGCAAGTGGAATTTCAACAATTCAAAAGATTAGAAGTCTGGGAATTAGTTGAAAGACCTGACGGAGTCTTTGTCATTGGGCTGAAATGGATATGGAAAAACAAACTGGATGCAGAGGACACTGTCATAAGTAACAAATCACGCTTGGTAGCTAAAGGATACTTCCAAGAAAAAGGTGGACTTTGCTAGTATTATCTGGGAAGGTATAGTGTGGCACATTCAACATAATACTGCTAACATTCCATTTGTTCGCTTCACCAAGCTACTCATTGAAAACTTCCTTCGTGAGTATGACGATATTCCTCAAAGACTGGATGATGAAGACAAGAAGACATTCAGAAAATGAGTCTACTCTCAAGCAGTTTAAGAGACTTGATACCAGTACACGTAAGCAAGGAAAGATACTTCCCGATTGTCTCCTGAATGATAAAGTAAAGAAATGCTCAAACTACAAGTACTATGTTCAAGCTCTCAAAGAAGAGAAATTAGGATTCTTGGACGAAGTCCCTCTACCTTCGTTCATGCAGAAAAAGGGAAAGAAAGGTAGTACGTCTGACAGCTCCGAAAGCTCTTCAAAATCTGCTAAAAAGCCTCACAAGAGAACTTTTAAGATCGGAATACCGGTCAAGCAACCAATCCCTGAACCTGTTCCTGAATCCACACCACCATCTTCTCCAAAACCATCCGACTCAGAAATCGAATCTGATAGTGGCCCAGTTTATAGCGAAGCTTATAACAAACCGGATGATAATCTTGATGATCTGGACATGACTCTAGAAGTTTGGGACAAAAACATCGATGAATTTGTTGATCAAATTGAAAAAGAAACAACGTTCATTCAAAGACCTTTAACTGAAGAGGATGCTAAGTTGGAAGAAGAACGGTTAAGGGGTGAAAAGATGAAGGAACCTATGACTGCAGAACAAGAACAACAAGAAGAGGCTCACACTAATCTTGGTTTATCTGTGGAAGAATAAAATGAACGAGCACTCAAGTTAGGTCTCCTCCACAGAAGAATCGACTCCTTCCGAGCAAATCAACCTCCGCCACCTTTGTTTACTCAAACAACCGAGGATGGAGGATCTGGTAGTATTCCTGAAGCAGGCGGGTCTAGCAGTATCCTTGAGTCCACTCCAGTTGATCAAACTCAGGAAACAGGAACCACTGCTGATATGATAGTCTACGAATCTCCCACTGTTACACCTGAAGACGTAGAGATGCATAATGCTTCAGATAGGGAAGATGATGATGCGGAAGACCATATGGATATAGATATTCCACACCTAATGTCTTTGGAAAAGATGGACGCTAGAGAAAAGGCTCAAGAGGAAGAGCTCAAAAGAAATCAAGAAGCTGAAGATGCAAGGCTTGAGGAAATGGAACAAGCTAAACTAGAAGAAGCCATTAGAATGGAAGAAAGCAGGAAAGCTGAAAAGGCAACTAAACTTGCCGATGAATTAAAGCTTCAAGAAGAAACAAAGAAAAGAAAAGAAGAAGAAGCTAGATCAGCAGAAGAATTAAGGCAAAAGGCAGAAGCTGACCTATTGGCAGAAGAGCAGAGATTAAGGGATGAAGCTGTTAAAGTTGCAGAAAAGAAAGAAGTGCCCAAGGATAAACCCAAATCACCTAAAGGAGATGAACAAGACACAACCACCAACATTGAATCTTCACAATCATCACCTCCTGCATCACAACCAACACATGACGAATCAGTCAAGAAACCATCTAGAATTGAAGCCTCAATCGCATCTAAGTTGATTAAGAGGGCAGTAAAGAGAGTTCGTGAAAAGAAGAAGAGCAAATTTATCCAAAGTTGTTCTTTTATAAAGCTTGGTGTAGTTAACTATTGTTATTATGTAAGTTAGTTGGGCATTATGCTTGTAAAGAATGTTAAGGTTAAAGGGCTAATTGTGTCAAATATAAAAAATGTGTTAACCTTAGTCAAAACAACTTTTGACCACATGCATTAACCACACCTGCAAAAACATTTACTTCTTCACCAAACTAATCAACGATCCTTAATCAACCTGCTAATCCATTCATTGTTCTTCAAATCTGTAAGTGCTAAAATGTTTTGATCATGATTCTAAACAAGGGTTTTTAATTTCATCTTAATCCAACGACTTGTTTATCTTTAATCGTTAATATAAGCTTTAGGGTTTTGCGTAAAATTAGACCCAAAGATTTGATGTGATTAGGATTAAATTGGTTAAGGGGAATTGTTCCTAAGACTATACTAAACATGTTTTTGTACTCTAATCTAGCCCAGTTTCATTCGTTATAATTGGGTATTCCAGATTGAGGGTGATTAGATACAAATTGATGATTGGGATAGTGTTTGTATGTGATTAGGAACACGGTTTAGTGGTTGAATTGTTTCAGAAACATGTGTGGATCTTGAATCGATGAGTTAGGGTTCTTGCGCACTAGCAGTTTTGATTATATGATTTTGTGGTTAAAAAATTGTTATAAATTGGTCTATATGTTCTTGAGCATGTATTAAACACTCGCCTAACTCCTTTAAACACGCATAAAATGTGTGTTTTAAAGTTGTTGGGATGTATTTGGATATAGTTTTGAAGAAAAATCTTGAAGATACAGGTTATTTTGATATATTAATTAAACTCTTGCTTTTATAATTCTCTCATATCTTGTAATCAACCAATCCTTATATCTATCTCATTCTTTACTTGTGTGATATTAGTATGGCACCTAACAAGTGGTATCATTCGCCTAATAGAGATTGAAGTGTTGTTCTTGGTGTTAACGTGGGATATTGGGTGTTTTTCTTTATATTTTTGCTTTTTCTTTGTTTCTTTCACTTAAATCTTGAAGCTTGGACAAGTTTCAAGGTTGATATAGTGATTAGAAGCTTAGATTTTGCATAAAGTTTTGATCATTTATAGTTTTTAGTACTTTTTCTCTTTGTTTCTTAAGTTTTGTAGCTTCTTTGTTATTAGAAAACTAGTTTTTGGTACCTAAATCTTTCATATTTAGTGTTTTCTAAGTGTTGGGGAAGTTATTTGATCAAAAGAAACTTATTTCTAAGCATTTTTCTTCAAAAAGTAGTGATTTTTACTAGATTCTGGTCACTCTATGCATAAGATAGTGGAATAGTACTATTTTAAAGCTGTCAACAGTACTATTTGGTCTGTCTACGCATTACTTTTGCCAAGAAACCCCAATCCTACGCAGAAGATTACTGTTTACGCTTAAGTTTTGGTGAAAAACCCCATTTCTACGCATAAGAGTGTATTCTACGCCTAAGTTCTATGCAGAAGTGATTTCCTACGCTGAAGTTCTATGCAGAAGTCAGATCTTACGCATAAGATTATCTTACGCGTAAGTTACAGAACTCTATGCATTAGTTTCTTCAAAGGTCTTCTCTTCGCGCAACGGTGACTCAGTACTTCCCTAGCTTGGATAAGTTAGTGGAATACTTCGACTACGGATATCTTTCAAGCTTGGATAAGTTTGAAAGATTTGTTTGGTCTTTGAACCTTACGCATTAACTCTTACGCATAAGCTTAAACTTACGCGTAAAGGTAAATCTTACGCATAAACTCTCTGTTTACGCATAATATCAACCTTTACGCATAACTTTGAAGTCTACGCATAAGATTCTGTGTTACGCGTAAGATTCTTATCTTTGCCTAAGGATTCTTAATCTTAACCAAAGGAACGTACATTTCAATCTTCTACAAGATCCAACATTACACAAGTGTTCTAAGATGTCTCAACCACCAAATTACTACTTCTCTCATCCTCAGCAACAGCAACATTAGCAGTATCAGCCATAGCAATACCATCAGCAACAATCGTATCAACAACCATCACACTTTCAACAACAACCGTTTCAGCCAAAACAACAATATCTCATGATGCAACAACATCAAATCTTTCCTCAACAACAACCATATCAAATGTCACAACAACCCACTCAGAATTTTTCCAGACAACCTCCCTGGTTTGATAGAATGTGTGAAGTTATTACGACTCAACAATCCAGACATGAGGCAGGATCACTTGAGACACCTCCAATGCCAACACCTGGGAACTATGTTCAGTGGTCAAGTCAATTCTTACGATTCCTTGAACTTAAGAAAACCCATGGGAAATTCTTGAAACAAGTGATACTTGAAGGACCATTTGAGTGGCCAAATAGACTTGAAAGTGGAGATCCATCTGCTGATCCTCCTCGGGCTCCAGTAGAGAAACCACTTCCAGAATCTCAACTAACTGAAGAGCAGAAACTACATCGTGAAGCTGATGAATATGCCATGGCCTACATACTTCAAGGAATACCTAATCCAATTTATCGAAGTGTTGATGCACAGAAAACGGCTAAAGCAATGTGGGAACATGTTCATCTCCTAATGGAAGGCACTCAGTTGAACAAAGATGATATGGAATCCAAACTCTACATGGAATACACTAACATCTCAATTGAACCAGAGGAGTCACTTGAATCCTACTATCATCGTTTCACTAATGTGGTAAATGATTTGGAAAGACACCAAATTACGATACCGAGAATCGCAGTGAACTCCAAATTTGTTGGTAGTCTTGGTCCGGATTGGCAAAAGTATGTGACATTCGTTCGTCAAACCAAAAATCTTCATGATGCACCGTATGGCTTATTGTATGATTTTCTAAAACACCATGAACCTGAAGTGGAGAAAGATCGTGCTCTTCGAGGAGGTTACATACCACCACCAACACCAAATTCGTTGGCACTCGTAGCTCAATCTCCGTATACTCCACCTCCAATGTCAAATCATGCTTATGTTCAAAAACATAATTACTTCAGCTACCCACAACCTACAACTCCAAATCAGATGATCCCATATGATTCTGCTCAGCAATTTAATCAACCTGTTCCCTATGAAAAGAGTGAGTCAATGTACTACTCTAACTCTAATGATGATGAAGATGATGACTTCAATACGTTGAATCAAGGACTTGCTCTCATTGCTCGTGCCTTCAGCAAATTCTCTAACAAGACAAACAACCGTCTTCGCTCTTCATCGAACACTAGGAATCAAGCTGTCATTCAAGATGGAAGGGTTGAGATACAGAATCGATATAATGGACGATCAGGTGGTTATTCAGGAAATTCTGGAAATGAACAAAGGTTCAACAACAACGGAGGGTTCAGAAACAACTCTGGTGTTACTCAGCAAAGGAATGAAAATGTTGCAACTGGGAACTCTAACTCTGGGAATGCAATATGGTGCTACAACTGCAATGAGAAAGGTCATATTGCAACTGCATGTCCAAAACCGAGAACTCAGGGCAGTAAGTTTTACAAGTAGGCATTACTCATGGCTCTCAAAGATGAAAAGGAAGGACATTTCACTGAGCAGGAGAACAGCTTCATCGTAAATGCGTACAACGATGATGACATGGAAGATCTGGAAGCAAATGCAGCTGTGATGCTTATGGCCAACATGCAGGAACTTCATATGAATGATTCAGGCCCGGTGTATGACACTGATGGCTTGTCTCAGGTACATGACCTTAATACTTGCCTAATACATGAAATAGCATCACCCTCTGCTTCTGAATCAGATAAGGCGCAAGTTGTTCCATCCGACTCATCTTTATCCCCTCAAGAATATGAACAAGTGAACACTATTGTTAACTTTGATGTTGACACAGTTGTCTCATTTGATGATCTTATTGAAAATGATAAACATGATTCTGTAGAACAACATGAACCATTGTTTGATCCAGACCCTGACCTTATATTGTTGTCTAAACAACTGAACGCTCAACAATTGCAAATTATGAAATGCAATGAGATAAATAAAGCTTTAAAAGAGACAAATAAGTCACTTACCAGAGACATTGAATGTTATAAAATACAACTTTCAAATCTGGAACACAAGGTTAAACATGAAAAAAGTTTTGAAAAAGCTTTTCAAGAACATTACAATAAAGAACAAGATCTTCAACACAAAATGCAAGATTTAATTGAGTCAAATGGAAAGTTGGTTTCAAAACTTGAAAGTGACAAGTGTGAACTTCAAAAACAGAAACAGAGTTGTCAATTTGCAAAAAGGATTTTTGTGAACATAAGATACGAAAAAGGAAATATATAGATAATTTACTCGGTGAAATTGTTGATCTTGAAAAACAACTCAAAGAGTTTCGTAATATTGTTTACAAAACCGGGGGCTCTGTAACAACAATTTAGAAATTTACTTTAAAACCGAGACCCGATAAAGGTTTTGCAGTTGGTGATTACAAATCAATGTTTCTTCACAAAGCGTTCAAACAAAATCCTAAACTTTACAGTATGGAATGTATGCGTGATGACATTATTGTGCGTACTATTTTTTATGATACTGAGGAAGAAGAAGAACTTGAAGAAGAGAGTCGATCCAAAATGATTCAAGTTGAATATTGGCAACCATATGATTACTCAAAAACTCCTCACATTTCTAAATCTTTTGTTCCTCAAAAGGAAATACCTGAAAAATCTTGGTTTGTCACTGAGTCATATGTTTCATCTTCTAATGCGGTTCCGGTACAAACTGTGGCACAAGTAAATGGTCCTTTACCATCTTCTGGTGAAGTAACACCTTTACCAAAAAGTTCTCGTGTTTTAAATTATTTCAAAAATTTTATGGAAGACATCGAAATTTTGGAGGAAACAATTGAACGTAATTCGGAAATAAAAATTGAAACTTTTCAATCCGCTTACGAGCGTGAAAGAGAGAGATATTTTTTCAAAAACAATTGTTGCCAACTGTTCAACACCTCCATCTTTGTGCTACAAGTTGGGAACAACATCTGCAAAAAGAAGTTAAATTAATGATAGATGTTTTCAAATCAAATGAAAATGCAATTTTGGTTCAAAACATAGAAACAGAGTTTTGAAAAATGATGCCGATCAACTCTTGGAAGAAGTTCTCAATGCTGATATTATGTCTATTATCATGAATGATCTCTATAAATATAGTACTTCTATGCTTGTGGAAGATCACTGTGCTGATAATGATTTGCTGAATACAGAAATTGAGACATTAAAACAAGAAAATACTGAGGAAAAACAATGATGATGTGACAAAACGTTTTTCAAAAGAAAATTTTCAACTCAAACAACGACTTGAATGGTGTCAAGCTCAAAGTCTTGAAACGGAATTACAACTTCAGAGTCAAAATGTTTCAAAGTCTTGTCAAAGTTGCAAAAATAATAAGTCTTTTAAAAGTCTGTGTCTCAAATATGAGAAGGAAATTGCAGAATTAAAAATTGAAAATGCTGAATGGCAACATAACCGCGATGACATTAAGTATTGCAATGGTTTACTTGAGTCTGATATTCAGAATAAAAATCACATCATCTTTGACTTGAAAGAGAAAATTAAGCTACTTCAAAAAGGAAAGTTTATTGACACCACTGTGATAGTACCAGAATTGAACCAAGTAGACAAAACTGATAAGGGAAATGATATTCAAAACACTAATGTTGACCTTCCACTTCAACAGGACTAGTCTCCACTAATATCGTTAGCAGACCCAAGCGAAAAAGTAACAAGAAGAATAGGATCTTGCAACGTAAAAAAGGAACACTAGAAGCTCAAGAAGTAGAAGATCAACTTAGGAATTCGAATAAAACTCATGTTGCATCTGATTTAGATTCTAATCTGGCAAATTGTAATCAAAATCTCAATGTAACGAATGATGAACCTTTGAATGTTTTGAATATTAATGCATCCTGTGTGTGTTTGTCGTAAAAGTGTATCATCTGGTGATCTTGCAAAATGTGTAGCTAACTCTCTCTTAAATCATCATAAGAAATGTAGGACAGGCTTTCCTTTTAGGCCCACTATTGCCTCAAAGTCTATATTTGGAAAACCGCCATCTACGGCTTCTAATGATGTTGCAGTTACCCCCATAGTTGAGAAGAACAAATATAGGAACAAGCCCAAAACTAGTGAATTCACCAAAAAGAAAGCGAGAACTAGTTGGAATTGGCAACATTGGTTACAATATAAACCTGAATTTAAATGGATTCCTAAATTTTTGAATACGTGTGCTACTAACCAACAGGAACCCGCACTTTTTTTGGGTTCCACCCTTACTTCTCTTCCATCCTCGTCGTCTTCTTGTGATGCAGGTGGTACAGATTGTTCTCTGGATTGTTGACAGCGGATGCACCCGACATATGACAGGCAACCTCAAACTGTTAGTCAACTTTGTTTCAAAGTTTATCGGAACTGTCAGATTTGGGAATGATCCTTACGCTTTAATCATGGGATACGGTGACTATGTCAGTGGGAACATCGAAATCAGTCGTGTTTATTATTTGGAAGGCTTAGGTCACAACCTCTGTTCAGTCGGTCAATTTTGTGATGGGGATTTAGAAGTAGCATTTCGTGAGAAAACTTGTTTCGTTCGTGACTTACAAGGAAATGATTTAATATCCGGCTCACGTGGTTCAAATCTTTATACAATATCGATGTCGAACATGATTGCAACATCTCCGATATGTCTTCTCTCCAAAGCAGAATCAACTAAATCCTGGTTATGGCATAAACGTCTTTCGCAATTGAATTTCAAAACTATGACTGAACTTGCTCGTCATAAACTTGTTGATGGTTTTCCAAGATTCCAATTTACCAAAGATCACTTATGTTTGGCCTGTGAACAAGGAAAAAACATTCAAGCTCATTTCCCCTCTAAAACTGAGCACAGTACAAATCATGTTTTACAATTGCTTCATATGGATTTGTGTGACCCGATGCGTGTTCCAAGTATCAACGGTAAACGCTACATACTTGTAATTGTTGATGACTCCTCCAGATGGACTTGGGTTTATTTTCTGCGAAGTAAAGATCAAGCTCCTTCAATGATCATCACCCTTCTCACAAAAATTCAGGTTCAGTTACGTAACACAGTACGAATGGTAAGAACTGACAATGGAACAGAATTTAAGAATCAGACACTTAGGTCATATTTTGAGAAAGTGGGAATTGAACATCAAACATCTATTGCAAGAAGTCTAGAACAGAATGGAGTTGCTGAAAGACGCAACAGGACGTTAGTGGAAGCTGCAAGAACCATGTTGATTAATGCTCAATTACCAGATTACTTATGGGCGGAAGCTGTCTCAACTGCATGTTACACCTAAAACCGTTCTATGATCACAAAACGCCATCGCAAAACACCTTATCAACTTGTTCACAAAAGAAAACCAAACATCGATTACTTTCATGTATTTGGAGCACTTTGTTATCCGAAAAATGATCGTGATGATTTAGGTAAGCTTAAAGCAAAGGCTGACATCAGAGTGTTCGTAGGATATTGTGAAAATTCCAAAGGCTTTCGGATATGGAATCGTCGAACAAGAGAAATTCAAGGAACTATTCATGCTAATTTTGATGAACTCACTCAAATGGCTTCTGAGCAAAACAGCTTAGGACCCGAAATAAACCGTCTTAACTTTCCGGACTCTTCGGCTGAAACATTACCTCTAAACCGCAAAGAATTGGAAACTCTTTTTGCTCCACTGTTTGATGATACAATTGAATACCGTTCTTCTGAAGTCTCACCAATTTCTGCTGCACAACCTGTTAATATTCAAGTACCTGACTCACCTCAACAAACAACTACAACTGTTGAGAAAGACGGTCCTCCAATTGCATCTCCCTTAACAGCAGAACAAATCGCTTCTAACATACGACAATCAGCTGAAGATCCTACACAACAATCAGTTCCACAACCCGCAGAGTATGATCCAAATGCATTCTTTAACCCGTTTGCACCTGCTCCAACATTTCCTGAAGTAGCTGAGTCGTCCACACGAAATTTGGATCCTGCTAACATGCGAGATACTTATCAACTACACCCTTCGACACACAAATGGACTTGAGATCATCCACTAGTACAAATTATTGGCCATCCAGATGCACCAATCATGATGAGACAACGACTTCACACAGATGGTGAAACTTGTATCTATGCACTCACAGTCTGTCAAGAAGAACCTAAGAACATTAAAGAAGCAATGACTTATGACAACTGGATTGAATCTATGCAAGAGAAATTTTAGCAATTCAAAAGATTAGAAGTCTGGGAATTAGTTGAAAGACTTGACGGAGTCTTTGTCATTGGGCTGAAATGGATATGGAAAAACAAACTGGATGCAGAGGGCACTGTCATACGTAACAAATCATGCTTGGTAGCTAAAGGATACTTCCAAGAAAAAGGGATTGATTTTGAAGAATCTTTTGCTCCAGTTGCTAGACTTGAAGCTGTTCGGATCTTTCTGGCATATGCTGCTCATAGGAATATGGTTGTTTATCAAATGGATGTGAAAACAACATTTCTGAATGGTGAACTCCGTGAAGTGGTCTATGTCAGCCAACAATAAGGCTTCGTTGATCCTGAGCATCCCAATCATGTTTATCGACTCAAAAAGGCTCTTTACGGACTCAAGCAAGCCCCAAGGGCGTGGTATGACACACTATCTGCTTTCTTGCTGGCCAATAAATTTTCTAAAGGCTCAGTGGAACCAACACTATTTACAAAAACATACGGGGTGGACTTACTAATTGTTCAAATATATGTCGATGACATTATTTTTGCTTCAACAAACAGAAGTTACTCCAATGATTTCGCAAACTTAATGAAAGATAATTTTGAAATGTCCATGATGGGTGAACTTTCGTTCTTTTTAGGACTACAAGTTCATCAATCACCCCGTGGAATTTTTCTAAATCAGTCCAAATATGCTTTAGAAATTTTAAAGAAACATGGAATGATGAGCTGTGATACTTATAATACACCAATGGTTTTTGGCACAAAACTAGATGCTGATATACATGGGACTCCAGTTGACCCATCAAAATATCGAAGTATAATTGGGTCCCTCATGTATCTCACAGCTAGTAGACCTGATATGATTTTTGCTGTTTTTATGTGTTCTCGTTATCAGTCCAAACCGACTGAAAGGCACCTCAATGAGGCAAAAAGAATCCTTCGATACATAAAGGGAACCATTAACTTGGGAATCTGGTATCCGAAGGATTCTGGTTTTGAACTAATTGCTTTTTCAGACGCTGACCATGCAGGATGCTTAGACACACACAAAAGTACATCTGGTGGATTACAGTTTCTCGGAGATAAACTTGTATCTTCGCAATCTAAGAAGCAGGATTGCACATCACTGTCGTCAACAGAATCTGAATATGTAGCTATGTCTGCTTTTTGTGCTCAAGTCATCTGGATGAGATCACAACTTAAAGACTATGGCTACCTATTTAATAAGATTCCGATCTACTGTGACTCCAAAAGTGTCATTGCCATTTCCTGCAACACCGTTCATCATTGCAAATCCAAACACATTGATCTCCGCTATCATTTCATCAAGGAGCATGTCAAAAAGGGTACAATTGAATTATATTTTGTGGGAACTGAATACCAGTTGGCAGACTTACTCACTAAAGCTTTACCTCCAACAAGGTTTGGTGATTTAGTCCACCAAATTGGTATGCGATGTTTGACTCCAGAAGATCTGGAAAAGGTTTTAAAACACAAATGATCGTCAAACATCAAAACTATCTTTTGTAAATACTTTTTCCAAAAACAAAACAAAAAAATATAAAACCAACAAAAACACAAAAAGATTTTATCTTTTCTACTCTTGTTTAAAAAAAATGCAAGTACACACCGCTCTTTTCAACACTATTTTTTATAAAATGTCTAAAATTATTACAAAAACAAGTGTTGAGGGGGAGGTATAGTATTTTAAAATTTTCAAAGTATTTACTTCGTACTTGCATTTTACCAAAAATATTTTCCATTTGTTAAAATTAAAAGTGATGCTTGAAAGGCTTTTTCGGGATACTCTCCTTGACTAATTGAAACCAATTTTTTCAAATTTAAAGGACATCGGTCTAAGGTCAAGGGGGAGCAAATTTATCCAAAGTTGTTCTTTTATAAAGCTTGGTGTAGTTAACTATTGTTGTTATGTAAGTTAGTTGGGCATTATACTTGTAAAGAATGTTAAGGTTAAAGGGCTAATTGTGTCAAATATAAAACATGTGTTAACCTTAGTCAAAACAACTTTTGACCACACGCATTAACCACACCTGCAAAAACATTTACTTCTTCACCAAACTAATCAACGATCCTCAATCAACCTGCTAATCCATTCATTGTTCTTCAAATCTGTAAGTGCTAAAATGTTTTGATCATGTTTCTAAACAAGGGTTTTTAATTTCATCTTAATCCAACATCTTGTTTATCTTTAATCGTTAATATAAGCTTTAGGGTTTTGCGTAAAATTAGACCCAGAGACTTGATGTGATTAGGATTAAATTGGTTAAGGGGAATTATTCCTAAGACTATACTAAACATGTTTTTGTACTCTTATCTAGCCCAGTAACATCAATTGATCAAAAGAGATATTTGGGTTCATTCGTTATAATTGGGTATTCCAGATTGAGGGTGATTAGATACAAATTGATGATTGGGATAGTGTTTGTATATGATTAGGAACACGGTTTAGTGGTTGAATTGTTTCAGAAACATGTGTGGATCTTGAATCGATGAGTTAGGGTTCTTGCGCACTAGCAGTTTTTATTATACGATTTTGTGGTTAAAAAATTGTTATAAATTGGTCTATATGTTCTTGAGCATGTATTAAACACTCGCCTAACTCCTTTATCCACCCAGAATCTTGTTTACATGTGTTTGTAATTTGTGGTTCATGCGTTCTTACGCAAAATATTGAATTTGTGCATATCTACGCATAAAATGTGTGTTTTAAAGCTGTTGGGATGTATTTGGATATAGTTTTGATCAGTGGTGTTGTTTAAAACTTTCAGGAATCAAAAGAAACTAAATTTTCAAAGGTGATTTTCATTCAGACGATCCTACGCAAAAGATTAACTCATCTTACGCGTAAGATTCGACCGTTTTGAAAAACTTGTCTTGGATAAGACAATGTTAACGCAAAAGAATATTTCTTACGTATAAGTTTTTTCTTACGCATAAGTAATAATCTTACGCATAAGCTCCAATCTTACGCATAAGATTTATTCCTACGCATAAGATTTAGCCTACGCAAAAGTTTGATCTTACGCGTAAAATATAAGTTATGCGTAGTTTTTGAACTTACGCCTAATATAATTCCTTTTCGCATAAGAAATGTTATGCGTAGGATTTCAAATCTTACGCGTAACATTGTCTGATTTCTTGAAATTTGTCTAAGTGTTGTAAATTTTCAAATGCGTAATCTCTTGTATTTGTTAACACATATTGTGACTTGATTGTTATCAGTTTCTACTAAGTTTTAACATCAAATATACAAGTTTGTCATATAACAACACTTTGAACACAAAACACTCATTGATCAATCCATTCATGCATAAACAAGTAAATTAACAAATGTGCTAACAAATTATATTATTGCAATGTCTATGTCTGTGTATGATCAAACCAGATGGCCCAACAAGCAAACATTCCACAAGTACCAGTACTTGAACCAAAGCTCACATGGGAAGAAACTTTTCCGGACAATTACTCCAGAAAGATTGAAAAGTACAACTTAAGGGTCAACTTCAACAAATTCACATGCAACGAATCCTCTTGCATTGTAGCTGTGGATGCATTAGTCTATCACCCGTACAAAATCCTGCTCACCAAATCAGCATCAGTAGCTTGCTTCTACATTCATCAGTTTTGGCATACACTTCAACTGGATCTTGGCGAAGAATCTTTCACGTGCATGCTTCATAAGAGACAAGTCACGGTGGACAAAGATACTCTTCGTGGCGTTCTTGGTTTACCCGAACTTGGTCCAGATGAACAGTATGACCCAGTTCCTAATGAAGAAGAGTTAATAGAATGGTTACGGGATATTGGATATGATGAGTCAGACGAAGTGGTGACTAGACACTCTAAGGTCAACACAAGATATCTTCCACAACCATGGAGAACCATGTACATCCTTATAGCCAAGTCCTTATCTGGCAGAGATACTTGTCATGAACACCCCAAACTCCAACATCTCAAACTTTTCTGGGCTTTAGCAAATGTCTAAAAGGTGGACTTTGCTAGTATTATCTGGGAAGATATAGTGTGGCACATTCAACATAAGACTTCTAACATTCCATTTGTTCGCTTCACCAAGCTACTCATTGTAAGCTTCCTTCGTGAGTATGACGATATTCCTCAAAGACTGGATGATGAAGACCAAGAACACATTCAGAAATGAGTCTACTCTCAAGCAGATTAAGAGACTTGATACCAGTACACGTAAGCAAAGAAAGATACTTCCCGATTGTCTCGTGAATGATAAAGTAAAGAAATGCTCAAACTACAAGTACTATGTTCAAGCTCTCAAAGAAGAGAAAGTAGGATTCTTGGACGAAGTCCCTCTACCTTCGTTCATGTAGAAAAAGGGAAAGAAAGGTAGTAAGTCTGACAGCTCCAAAAGCTCTACAAAATCTGCTAAAAAGCCTCATAAGAGAACTCTTAAAATCATAATACCGGTCAAGAAACCAATCCCTGAACCAGTTCCTGAACCTACACCACCATCATCTCCAAAACCATCCGACTCAGAAACCGAATCTGATAGTGGTCCAGTTTATAGCGAAGCTTATAACAAACCAGATGATAATCTTGACGATCTGGACATGAATCTAGAAGATTGGGACAAAAACATCGATGAATTTGTTGATCAAATTGAAAAAGAAATAACGTTCATTCAAAGACCTTTAACTGAAGAGGATGCTAAGTTGGAAGAAGAACAGTTAACGGGTGAAAAGATGAAGGAACCTATGACTGCAGAACAAGAACAACAAGAAGAGGCTCACACTAATCTTGGTTTATCTGTGGAAGAAGAAAATGAACGAGCACTCAAGTTAGGTCTCCTCCACAGCAGAATCGACTCCTTCCAAGCTGATCAACCTCCGCCACCTCTGTTTACTCAAACAACCGAGGATGGAGGATCTAGTAGTATTCCTGAAGCAGGTGGGTCTAGCAGTATCCCTGAGTCCACTCCAGTTGATCAAACTCACAAAACGGGAACCACTGCCGATATGATAGTCTACGAATCTCCCACTGTTACACCTGAAAACGTAGAGATGCATAATGCTTCAGAGAGGGAAGATGATGATGTGGAAGACCATACGGATACTGATATATTCCACACCTAATGTCTTTGGAAGAGATGGAGGCTAGAGAAAAGGCTCAAGAGGAAGAGCTCAAAAGAAAACAAGAAGCTGAAGAGGCAAGGCTTGAGGAAATGGAACAAACTAAACTGGAAGAAGCCATTAGAATGGAAGAAAGCAGGAAAGCTGAAGAGGCAGCTAAACTTGCCGATGAATTAAAGCTTCAAGAAGAAACAAAGAAAAGAAAAGAGGAAGAAGCTAGATCAGCAGAAGAATTAAGGCAAAAGGTAGAAGCTGACCTATTGGCAGAAGAGCAGAGATTAAGGGATGAAGCTGTTAAAGTTGTAGAAAAGAAAGAAGTACCCAAGGATAAACCCGAATCACCTAAAGGAGATGATAAAGACACAACCACCAACATTGAATCTTCACAATCATCACCTCCTGCATCACAACCAACACATGACGAATTAGTCAAGAAACCATCTAGAATTGAAGCCTCAGCTGCATCTAAGTTGATTAAGAGGGCAGTAAAGAGAGTTCCTGAAAAGAAGAAAAGCAAGTTAGAAAGTCAAGTTGAATCACTGGAAAGTCAAGTTGCCGAATTGACAAAGCAAATGACGAATGTTCAGGAAATGCATGAAAAATTTGACGCCTTCTTAGCCAAAGATGTACAAGAAGATATGGAAGCTACATTGGCTGCTCAAGCAACTCAGTACATGGAACAACACTTGGTTACAGAGTTGAAAGAATTGCTAAAACCGATGAAAGATGAACTTACAAAAATTGTTGAACAAGCCGTCAAGAAAGTGATTAGAACTACTTCTTTCACTCTCCGAGCTGACAAGACACCTCTACCATAACAAGAAATGACAACAAATGAGTTAGAGGCTCAGCTCTTCAACATTTTGGCAAGTAAAACCACCATGACACCTGAAGAAATTAAAGTTTGGGAAGCTTTACAAGCCAAGATGTCCAAAGAATCTTGCAGCACTAAGGCCGATAAACTGAAACGTCAGAGAGATGATGAAAACAAAGATCCTAACTCACAGACTAAGAAGCAAAAGCAAGCCGAAGGACCCTCATCTCAACACAAACAACCTGTCATACCTCCAACTACCACAACATCTACTCAACAACCAAAGGCATCAGGTTCAGGTCCTAAAGCCCAAGATCACTTTGAGTACACCGGCGGAGAAGATTTCCCTTAGCCAGACGAAATACCAGAACCTTCATCAACAAAGAAGAAAGAAAAGAAAAGAAAACATCATCAGCACAAACCGGAAACCTCTTCGAAAAGCACCAAACCTAAGAAACCGAAAAACATTCTCAAGTGGCTGGACGAAGACAAAACGGCTGAGTACTCTTGGTTTGATGAAATGGTTAAAGCTCAACCACCTGGAAAACTCGAATATCACCTAGAAAACATTGCCCATCCAATGTCTAACGACATTGACTAGCTAAACCCCGAGTCCAATTTCGATTACTACTCAAAGAACAAAGGGCCATACTACACTGACTGGACCAAACCTCTACCCTTGGTTGGAAAGCCGAAACAAGAGAAAGTACCCTACAAATTCTTTTTCAACAATGACTTGGAATTTCTACAACACGGTAGCAAAATTGAAACGAAGTACGCCACATCACTTACCTTCTCAATCCCTGCAGCTAGATACCTCAACAACACCATCGAAGAAGAAGCCTCAGACTTATTCATCGACAAAGTTGTTGCCTATGACCGGAACGCACTCTATGGAATACACCATTGGCCAGAAAACCGGGCACAGTATTATCGAAGCAGCAGACTCAATCAGACTATGGGTAATGTGACAAGTGAGTTAAAGATTGTCTCCATTCAGTTTATCTCTAAAGTCACTCACTTTGGGTACTCCTTTCTCAACAAAATCGTACTCAAAAGACTTGATGAACAAGAGTACGTGATTTCCGAGTCAGACTTTCCACGATTACTCCTTAATGACATCGAAGATATGTATCTGCTCAAAGTCCAAGGAAAGCTTTGCAACCTACCTAAGGATATGCAGCTTGCCTTCATCACAGCTCTACTGATTTTCATCCGACACATCGTCATCAAAGAGCGAGTAGAAGATCTTCAACTTGGAGAGGAAAGTTACCAGAAGAAGCTGAATCTCACAAAACCTAACCTTTACAACATCCCCAACCTTCAACATGAATCTCAATATACCTTGATCAAGCATCCGGCATTTGGGTTCACCTACCGCAGTGTCAACCGACGAAACTGCTTCATGGCTTATGATGAAATCCACAAGTTCGTCAGAGATGGAATCAAAACCCGATTAGATGATGTTGCACTGAACAAATCCAGAAGGTGGAATACCGATGAGGCCAGACAAGCTCGAAGATTCATCACAAGGATTGAGAACCGGTTAAAGCGTAGGGATCAGATTAGGAGATTGGAAAGCCATGTGAGAGGCAGACCAGGATTTCCAGTGTTGACGTTTCAGAGACCTGAATGGTAGAAGTTTGTAAGATCTTGATTTGATTTGTCAATACTTTTATTCATAATGGTTTGTGAACAAATTACAGTGTACAACCCGAACTTGTAAAGAAAGGACCCTGAGGTACGCATCAGTGCCTCAATCCTAATATAAGGAGCGAAGGCTTCTTACTTTTGAGTAGAATTAATAAAATGTTTTATGATTTTCATAATTCTGCTCAAAAGGATAAGTATTTCACCTCAATAAGACTTAATCACTTGTTGAGGGGGAGCACTTGTCAAACAAAACTACTTTGTTCTAAATCAAAAGTTCTTGGTGAATCTCCCCATAAGACTCAAAAAGGCATATTTTAATCTAAAACATTATCAAAAACATCATTTTATATGCTATTTTTGAGGGGGAGAAAATGGAAAAGTGATTAAAATATAAGTGGTCAAAAAGCTAAAAGTTGTAACTTGTGCGAGCTAGACTCAGAATTGACCTAGGAATTGACGAAACAATAAAAGTTAGTAATCTCGAAAAGACATATCCTCGACGGGTAATAACATCAAGTTAGTTACTAGAGCTAGTTGTCACCTAAAAGCTGACAATGGAACTCTTTAACTAGCCACGTAAGCGTGTCTCGAAAAGGATTTGTCTTAGTAGAAATGTACCGTCTCGAGAAACTTTCTGTGGACTTGACCAGGCCAGGTAATAACTTCAAGCTAGTCTAACTAGTGATGTAAGCGTGTCTCGAATCGGTCTTGTTCACTGAAAGTGGATCAATTCAAAAAATGCTTGCTCCTCCCGCATGTGCAAATTTATTAAATATTTATGAGCACATGTGAAGGGGGAGCCCTTCAAAAGTGTACACAAAACTCTCAAACTGTTAACCAAAATATTTGATTATCAAAACACTTTGAGAGATTTTCAATCAAAGGTTTCTTGGCTACTGTCGGTTAATCAAGGAGTTATAAGGTGATTAAGATAGGAAAACCCGTCCTATAATCCGCCAGAGCCAGAGGGATCTACCCAAGGACATCACCAATAGTTAGAATTAGAAGTCCTTAGGTATGATACAAAAAAAGGAGAAAAGAATGAAATGGGAAAGAAGGAGTTGAAGAATTAAAAAGAAAAGTAAAGAAAAGGGTGAAAAGAAATAGCCCTCCATATGTTCAACCTTAGGGCAGACACCGGGTTCAACTCGTATGCTACTGGTTGTTGCTAAGGCAACACCAGTATTGAAGATAAAGTCGTCATGGACCCAGTGACACAATGCACTAAACCTTCTTAACCATTCAAGTTCTCTTAAAAGAGCTTGTTTCATTCTCACGGGGAACCAGTGTAATCTATCGACTCATCTCTTAGAGATGGTTGATATTGAAGCAGGAGACCCCTCCCTAGTCTCCGCATAGGAAATCTAAGTGTGCACTTATTGAGTCTAGAGCCATGAGATACATCAAAGATCTCTTAGGAACACATAGTATTTCTACAACTGGTGTTCTACATCAATGGACACCAGCTGTAAATTATCGAGTCCTTCGCAGATCTTAGCAATCTGCAGAGAACGTTTATGAGAGAATTACAAATGTATTTCTCAATGATTGAACAGAAATTCCTGCCAGGGTTAACATCAAACAGCCCTGACAACAGGTCACTTCGGTAACCCCACAAGGGTTACGCTTAGTGTTTGCGGTGGTTCCATAGCGGTCTACAGTCGTGGAGTGATCCCCAGCGACTCACCCAGTCATTGAGCAACTTAGTAGGTCTCGTAAGCTCCTTCGGGAGTATCTGACATGGGATCGGCCTTGATAAGGATTAGAAGGAGTCTTCACACTATGCTGTTGACGAGCTCTAATTCCTTATCTGTAAGTACCGGTTGATTATTGCTAACTGTTTACCTGCAGGTACAAATCACCTCCATGATGGTAGATTCCAGCATGCTCATGCATACATCTTGAAGTCAAAAGAAAGCTCCCCCAAAGATCTAAGCACCACAAAGTTCAAAGACAGATTCTACATCAATAAGAAGAATCTCCAAAGTTTAATGACTAAAGATCAATATGTATGAAAAGGAACTTCGTGCACGTGAAAGACTAAGTCCAAAGATGTATGAGCATGTTGGAATGGCGGACAACCACCACAGACGTAGGAGTGACGAACGGCAGACTACTTCATAACACCATCTTTACATCATCACCAAAGAACAAAGACTTAGAGCAAAGTGCATTCATTCTACACATTTTTTGAAGACGTCAAAAGTTTTACATGTCACAAGTCAAAGACAAAGATGAAGACGTCAAGCAACCGTGATGACCGACCCTTAGGGGGAGATTGTTGGGAACATACTTTGTATTTAGTCAAGTCTCGGTCATTACATTTTGTATTAGGTTGCTCTAGTAATATTTATGTTTATGTTTTAGTAAATGGGCAACATGTAAAAGCCCATAAGGCTTACAAGCCAACGAAATAGATGTATGAGGGAGGAAGGGAGTGTTGCCCTAATCCTCCCCTATATATACTAAGCTTATGTTATCATAATACTTGTTGGGTATTTTGATATATTAATGAAACTCTTGCTTTTATAATTCTCTCATATCTTGTAATCAACCAATCCTTATATCTATCTCATTCTTTACTTGTGTGATATCAATATGGGCACCTAACAGGGACTTGTCAACAACTAGTTATATCATAAATTTAGATATCCGAAATTTCTGATGATTGTTTTATGTTAGATATATATATTTTATCTAAGTTTTTTGTAATTCGGATATCCGAAATTTCAGATTACACTTCTATGTATCTAAATATCCATATATCTATAAATTTTGAAAAACTTTTATATGACTTCCAAAACTGTCCTTTCATAAAACCCAACGTTTTAGTAAATTATGATCAAGTTTTCGGATATCCGAATACGTATATTTTTTGAACACCCAAAACCTAAATCAATAAATTTTAGAAAGTTTCGGCTTTGTTTCTCTCCCCTAGTTATATACTCAAAAGCATCAAAATAGATATATATATATATATATATATATATATATATATATATATATTAAAAAAATGACCTTATTTTGAGTTTACTATGTTTTTTATCCACTAAATATGTTAGAAAAAATTAGGTTTAGAATCCATTCGTAAGTTTTTGTGATGGTATATTTGTATAAACTAAAGTTGGAAACCATTTTCAAACTTCTATTTTTTCGGGTTATATAATGAACTTCGGCCCCCCTTAACTACAAATCCTTGCTCCGCCCCTGTACAAAAGTGTGTGTGTCAAGAGTATATAAAGTTTGAGAATATGTACATGGGTTCGAGAGTGGGTGTGAGTAAGTGGTTTCAAACGTAACAAATCCGAAACAGGGTCTAAGTGTTCTTTGAATCGGCTAAGTATTAATGGGAACTAAGTACGATAACCCTTAAACATTTATAAGTTTCACTTTTAATCTTAAACTAAACTAATTGAGCATAATAAACCTTAAACTACGAAATCGGATATATTGAACCTTTAAGTTTATGTAATTATCATTTATGACCCTAAATTATGAAAGTTACTATTTTTTGCAAGTTACTAAAAAGGGAAAGTTTCTGAAAGTAGAAAGAAACCTCAAATGTGTAATCTGATTAACTATATGCATTAAATAATGAGACGATCATTAATTCGTGTAGATTCGCTGAAGAAGGAGTTTGTTTCCGGTCTTTACGTTTCTGTTATGTTTGCACTTGTGGTCTAAGGTACATATATTCTGACCTTCCTTATAAGGTTTCTCATGACTCTTGATCCTTGATGATAATTTTTTATCTTGATATGATCTCTTTGAGCCTTTGCTATTGTTCCCTTGATACTTGATATAATTCGTTCGTTATCTTATGACATGAATATTCGAATCCCTTGATAATTTGAAGGTTCATTTGATATTGTAACTGGATGTGAAAACCTTTCTTAATTATATCATGAAAATGTTTTGAGAAAAACTATTGTAAAATGATGTTTATGAGCAAGATGCGATACAACTTTTATATGAAATTTTACTAACTTTTATGAAAACTACTTTTAAAGACCATCTTTATGAAAACCGTTATTAAAGATCACTTTTATGAAAGCCATTATTAAAAGGTTTCTTTAAATGAATATTTGATATAAACTTTCGAATTGAACTTTTGCTATGAACCTTTGAACCATTAAATTGTGAACCCTTGATTATGAACCATTGGTATTCTGATGACTTAGACATTTGCCAAACTTTGACTTTACCTTCTCATGACTATGTTCCATTTCCCCTATCACTACTATGATCTTTGACCTTGGTACATCTAACATCTTTGGTTCATTGATATTATGTTTGTCTGAAAACTCCTTTGAAAACATAACTTGGTAATATGAGATAAAACTGTTTTAACTAATTTCTGAAAATATGACAACATGTCAGTTTCTAAATGGAGGTTTAAATAACCTTTGTCAAAAATGTTTTAAGGAAATACTTTTACGATAACCATGTTTTAAAATGAATTGCTAAGTTTACCGAATCAGTTTCTTATAACATTTTCACACTTGTAAACCTTGAACCATTGATACGAACCTTTGCTTGTTTAGGATTCCCTATGCCACGGCTATGATACCCTTTTATTATCTGAATTTGTATTATATGGACCATCTGATATGAACCTTTTGACTTACCTTTGACCTATTCAGTATGAGACACGAGCTATCACTAAGCATAGGGGTTCCATGTCCATAGCATTGATGCACCGATGTTATGACTCCATTGTGGTCGAGTGATTTTCCACACCGTCCCTTTCTGTTATATGATATGCGCGCTGTATGATATGATTTATTATGGCGAATCTAATTTCTGTGGGGGCATATGGGTGCATCCTAGATCTGTTATCTGTTAGCTGTTATCGGATATATGTTATCTGTTATTTGGTGAATGTGGTTGTGTGTGCAATACACGTCCTTCACAACTCATTGAGGTCACCCCTCTAATTACATCTGATATTCTGAGGCCTCCCCTCTAGATTTCATATGAGGCTACATATGGTATGATTTGATCTGATCTGGGTACGTGGTTGAAATACTGAATAACCTAAACCTAAACTTAACCTTTACCTTTACACTACATTCATATTATACTTTCTGATACTTACCCAATGCAACATATTTTGTTTTCTCATTCATGTTTCATTTTTCATTTGATTCGTTTGATATTCCATATTCATATTTTTCATTTGATTATATTATGTTAGTTCTACTATATGTTCCGTATCCCTTAACCTCTGTCTCAGCAGGTTGCTTGGATTCATTTCGCATTCAATTGCGTTTTTCCTTTTTATTAGTTCATTTGTTTATATCTGTTAACTGGGCTTTTTAAGCTCAGCCGCGTTTCTTTTCTCACGGCAGGTTTTAGAGGGAAGATGGGATATGAGTGAAGAGTTCTTAAGAGCTTAGTTGGATTTCACCCTCATAGCTATATTCTAGATTTGAGATGACTAAAAGAGATTTTTCATCTAAGACTTAGTATTTCATTGTTGTTCTTTCGTAACCTTATATTTCAGATTATTCTTTTGTAACCTTTAGAATTATTTTGTATTACTTATGTTGTATGTCTGTATGTGCTCTGATATGTCACCATAATGTAGTACTTCTACCCTTATCGGGTTGGTGTGTTACAAAACATTTTTACAAAAATAAACTAGACAAATTATTTTTGTATTTATAAAGAAATATTTTAATAAGAAAAATAAATTTGAAATTTGAATTTCAAAATGTCCAAACGGCTTTATTTCCCGCCCAAATCAGATAAAATTTCACCAGGTAACAAATCACCACTAAAGGACAAAAACTGTCGGGGAGGTCCCTTATCTATGTGATGGCCCCTTATTGATAAAGGACCATCCAAGGTTTAAGGGACCGCCCCACGCTCCTCGAGCTGCCTATAAATACTGACCCATTTTTATTAGAAAAACTGATCCTCTTAGCATAAAAATTTCCTATTCTTTCTTTCTTCATCTTTGATCACTATAACTCTTTGGTATGTGTTTATAAGTGATCCCGTCATCCACTACATCATGTGCAAGAGAAGAACACTCAAAGTCGTCAAGAATCGAAGTGTTATTGAGTCCACACACAAACATAACTAGTGTTACGATTTTATTTTTCCTCTACCTTATGGGCAAGAGAAGAGCTCTCGATGTAGATGAAGATTCGAGATGTTATATGTGTCCATACATAAACGTAACAAGTGTTATAGTTATAGGTCTTGTAAATATTGTAAATACTTCTGACTTGTGTGTGAGTCGAGGATGGAGTTATGTGTGCGAACTTGAAAGAAGATGAAGATCCAAGAAGTCTTATAACTAGATTATTTAATGTATTTGTTGTGATGAGAGTGACGTCCTAGTGTGTAGGTTAGGACTTAGTTGAGTCATTCTGTGAAAGCTTGAATCGGGTGATGATCCAAGTGTGTCTTTATGTGAAGGCTTGGATCGGGTGATGATCCAAGTATGTCTTTGTGTGAAGGCTTGGATTGGGTGAAGATCCAAGTGTGTCTTAGTGTGAAGGCTTGAATCGGGTGAAGGTTCAAGTGAATGGGAGTGCTCGTTCGTGTAAAGGCTTGGATCGTGTGTCGATCTAAGTGGGATAAGAGTGCTAGTTCGTGTGGCCAGGTGGGCCTTGGTGTAGATTGGTTGTAGCTAGGATTAGGACTCGACATTCTGCTTAGTGTCATTAAACTTGGTGTAAGCTTGTGTACGTTTTGTTCCACCATAAAGGAGTGTGTTGATTAGTGAAGTAACTCTCAAGTGTGGTACTCGGGGAGTGGAGTAAGACGAAGAGGTGCTTCGTGCCAAACCACTATAAATCATCGTGTCCGGTTTGCGTTTTCTCTTCCTATCTCTTTACTTTCTATACTTGCATTATATTTAGTTTTGTATGGTTTGTTGTGTGCATGCTTGTGACATTAACTAGTTAACTCAAAAATGCAAACATAAGAAAACTTAATCACTCGTAATAAACTGCCCACTGGTGGCGGTCCCTTTTTACAGATATGGTCCCCAAACATTTAAGGGACCATCTGTATATATAAAGGACCGTCCACATTGCATCTGAAACAAGCCAAATACTTTTTCATCTCGTGTATTGCTTATGTTTATGTGATTGCTTGTGTACTTGCAATAGAGTGATATATATTTGTTATGAGTGACATAACTACTATTCTTATTTAGTCACACTTAATTAGGAATTTGATAAGAAACATTTTAAGTTTTAAAGAGGAAAGTATTCACCCCCCCCCCTACGTTTCTACAATCCTCTCCATGGTGCTTGAGAATCGTGAACGTCTATCTCTCAAGATACAACAACGGATAAATCCGTTAGTACAAACGGGTTATCAAGGCGAACTAAAAACGTGCCTTCACTCTATTACGAACGGATACACACACGGTCAAAATGAAAGGTTATACAAACGAAGAGTGAGTTGTATTTCTTGGTTTTGTGAAAATAGAGAATAACTCTCAATATATAGGATGAAAAAAATGGTCAAATAATTATGGGTTAATTACACAGATAGCTAACAAACTTTCAGAAATTTATAAGGTTAAGTAACGAACTCTCAAAAATACTAATATAACCAACATAACTTATTGAAACAGTCAATGTTATGCAATATGTGCTACTTTTGCAACTTGTAACCGGTGCAACCGGTTACCATTGTACCACGTCATTTTTTATTATATTTATAGAGTAAAATTACTAAAATACCGTCATCTTTAACCTCCCTTTGCCTAAAGATAAATCTTTGTTAGTTACCCAAAATAAAATCCATTATCACATCAAAAATCAAACTCTTATACGAATATCAATTCCAAATCAAACTACAGTACTATCCAAACCCTCTCCTCCTTTTGAACCTCCATCCATTTCTCAATCTTACCCCTATAATCTTCCTTCCCCCACTTCATCTCCACTTCACCAAATCCATAACCATCACCCCTGTGTTAAAATAACACGACTTCTTCCCATCAAACACACTCAACAAACTCGAGTCAAACCAAAAACTCTCCGTGATCAGACAAAAGCTTCTGAATATCATCCACAACTATAATATCCGAATCAAGATAAATAACCCTTGTCACACTTTGATCTAGTATATCACCCAAGTAAATCCTGGCGTAATTCAAAGGATCCTCAAGTGCTTTACGTATCGAATATGATATCAAACCCTTAACAACACGATTATCTAAATCTTTTTTTCAACCAATTCATACAAACACCTCACTGACACACAAAAATCCACCTTTACAAACCCATCAGTCAACACCGGCACCACCACCACTTCACCCCCGCTAACATCGACACCAAAACATCCACCCCAGGCTTGACGCTACATGTTGGTGATGGTGACAGAGTTATGATAGACAAGGTGTGGTGGATCTTTGTAGATCTAAACGAACTTTGTTTTTTTTTCTCGAGCTATATTGAAAAATAAATGATGGGTTAACCGCCGGAGGAGTGCCGGAAGGTGGTGGTGCTCTGTCCGAAAAAAATGGTATTGTGATTATTTTTGGGAAAACACAATCTGTTATTGGCACCCCCAAGGCCCCATTTGTTGTTTTGCAGCATATATATTTTGAGCTAAAAACTATTTTAATCGCATAAGGATAATGGTGTATTGGACACAAGTGGGCCAAACAAGCTAACATGGCACCCAAAATGGTCATATAGTATAACATTTCCGGTTTCAACAAGTTTTATTGGTTATATTAATATTTTTGAGAGTTTGTTACCTAACATTAGAAATTTTTAAAAGTTTGCTACCTATCTGTGTAATTAACCCAATAATTATTACAATCAATTCCACTAATGGCTCATGAACATATAATTAAATTAGTCGTTACAGACGACCAAATATTAATCTAGCTAAAAAACCATTAGTATCTTTAATGACCATCAATTGTCATTCAAAACTTTTGACCAACTTTCCCAACACTAACTTTGCTTACATAAAAACAATCAAACTAAATAAATTTTTACTGAAGTTTATGTATCAAGTAGCTTATGTTAATCGAAAGAAGTGACTTAGAGCAAACAATTTTGATATGGCCACATCAATCTTTTCAAAATAACGAAATTGTTATATCAATCCGAGAGAAACTAGGACTGGCGATGAAAGTTTTGGCGAGGATATGATATTCTGGCCAAAAGTCACTAAACAACAAAAAAAACTCGGTTCCAGATTTTGACTTTGTCAAAAAGGTAAGAAATTTTGGCAAATGTATTGGCGAGAACATGTTCTCGTCAAAAGGTTGACTATTGTAGACAATTTCTGACTATTTGCTATGCTATATTCATTTCCTTCTCATTTTTTCCGCCAATCTTTCAGCGAAGACATGTCTTTCAAAACGTTGATTACTTAATTATGTATTTATTTAACAGCTTAATCGTAATTAGATAAAACTAATTACGTAGTTTTGCCTTTGGCAAGGACATGAGTCACCAAAGGTAATGATCATTAAATTATTTAAAAATATTAGTAATTATGTCAATGTTAATATAATTTTATTGTAAACATTATTTAAGTTATTAAAACACATAAATTAAAATATATATTATTATATAATTTTAGTTCATTTATATATCAAGAGATAAATCTTAGCTACTCATTTTCTAGATTAGAAAACAAACCTACTTTCACCCATATTTTTCAAAATTTAACATCTCATAAACTGTTAATCATTAAGCCAAAAAATTAAGTCATCGCGATGAGCATTTAATTATATTTCTATAGACAGACACTTTGATATAATCTGAATATATTTTTTTTTGTTCTGTCACATTGTTTTCTCCTTTTATTCGTTGTTGAAATTTGCATGATAAATCACATGTGATTAGACACTAATTTGAATTTTAAACATGTGTAATAAAAAGAACATATATTTTTCTGCATTATTTTAAAAGTTTCACCATTCTTTTTCTTATATAACACATTATATTTCGAATTGCAGATTAGTTAATTCGTCAAAATTGGATAAAACACATAAAATTACATGTGATTTTTTCCACACATGATTTTTTACCACATGTGATTATAAAAGTTTCACAAATAAACTGCTATAATCTATAACTTGAATACAGTGTGTGATATATGGTTAAAAACCCATGAATGGGTGTTTTTCATTGCAAAAAATAGGAAAAGTCTTTGATTTTAGTACAGATGTTTAGTATTCAAACTTCGATATTAGTGTTAAATCACACGTGGTATATCATGCGAATTTCAACTCCGAAAAGAAAACGTGAAAAAGTGACAAAAAAAGTTTTCGAAAGTATATCTAAGTGCCCATCTATAGAAAGATAATTAAATGCTTGTCGTGACGATATAATTTAATTTTGTCTAACGGTTAACGGTTCATGAGATATTTAAATTATTAAAAAAAATTATGTAATTGAATTTTTAATTTGAATATTAATTAATCTCACATGTGATTTGTTATTTTAAAATCACATGTGATTTTATTAAATCACATGTAATTTTATAAAATCACATGCAATTTGTTCAATCACACGTTATTTCTAACAGACAAATCATATGTGATTTTTTCTGACACAAATTTTAATACTAAAACAAAACTCGAAAAAAAAATCGTCCAAATTATATCGAAGTACCGTCCACTGAAAGATAAAAAAAGTATCGTGGCGATGGTGTATTTTTTGTCGCTTAACGATATACCGTTACAAGATATTTTATTTAAATTTTTTTTTTTTTTTTTTTTTGTTTTGTTTTTTTTATCTTAATTTTGATGAAAAAATGAATAGTTATATTTTGTTCATCGGGTCTTAGGGTTTATATTGAACTGAACTCTAGTTTTACAAATGTTCTCGTTTATAATCGAGGTTTATGGTAATATTTTTTTGTTAAATAGTTTTAGTTATACCAATCGAAAACAGAGGGAAATAAAAGTTGGTTTGAGCATCTTCCTATTTTTGTTAAACGAGGTTTGTAAACCCGCGCTTCGCTGCAGGGTGTTTGTCAACAAAAGTATTAGATTTCATTTAAATGATAACACACAAATAAAAGTAAACCAAAGTTGCATTATTGCAAATTATGAAGTAAATTATAACACTCAAAACTATATTAAGAAAAAAATGAAAATGGAGTGACTAAAGGGAACAAAATGGAATCAAGCCAAGCGATTTTGGTAGCTGAGGGTGGCGGTTGTAGTGTCTTAATGGCTGCTCAAGTTCTTTCAGTCGTTCCATCGCTGCCGTCTTCCACTCTTCAACAGCCTTTTGTAGCATTATATACTAACATTATTTGACGCAACCTGTAACATAATAATATAAACATTATTCACACTTATGAGCCCATGATTTATTTGTATACTTAATCGATACAAACAACCTGTAACATAATTATACAAACAACATTGTCCACTCCAAGTGGTTAGTTTACGTATAAACACACCAAAGCAATAATTACCAATAATGGCCTCGTAGATTGCATAGTGCACGAACAACCTGCTGCAAGGTACATTGACATAAAGGCATCCGTTGAGCTCGTCCCTCTTCACCTATTAAGCCTCATCTGGCTTGGAATAACACCCGCCATGAATGAATGAATGAGAAACGACAACTTGGTTGGTAATGTGCCATCTGCACAAAATAAGTATGATCAGAAACATGCACTTATGCCGCATAATAAGATCCATACACCTACAACAGAAATTATATAAAAATTGAAGTTTTATTTAAAACTGTAATGGTACTAAAATAAAAACTTATATAATTCAATTCATAAGGCCATGTTAAGATAAAATTCAGCCTAAAGATAAGAATAGCCAAAAGCCTCTAATAATAAATATCAACCTCTCCCTAATCTCTTCCGTTAGTACACTCGAGACCCATTACCGTGGTGCATGGTTCAATACCAGCTATTTTGTTGTTATCTGGACAACCATCGTTCCTTTTCAAAACCATTCTCGGACACAAACAACAGCCACAATCAATAGCAATGAAAACTACATACATCATAAATAAGACCTTATTTTGGTGGAAATAAAGACTTTACATACCTCAAATTCTTTTGCCTCCCACGCCACGTCTTGTCAAATTTTAGAACTCAAGTGTTAGCTCCGAAGGCGTTGCATCAATAATTCAACGGTCTTGCATCGGTAATGGTTCTATTGTCCTTTACCTGGATGTTCAAACTGGAGGGGTGTGCTTACTCCTGTTTGGCATGGAAAAATGTTAAAATAGCCTAATACTAAATTCATGAATTAACAAAGTAACAAATCACATTTTATCCAATTAAAACTTTGCAACCTGTGTTTTAGTTTCTTCAAATATAGTTTCCTAAACTAATAACTCTTAAGCCGCTAATACCAATTGTACATTCGCTGCTTCAGTTTTACCTTCTTCAAATACAATTGCCTAAACTACTTGCTATTAAGCCTCCAATAACTAATAACAAACAACACTATTATGGCAAAGAACAATAAAGTACACTTAAACGCTATCAATGACTTAATTTATATTATAAAACACCTCTGTTATTAACCAAACAGTATTTTACAAACCTACTGGTATATAGCTTGTTGCTAGTATCTTATTTCTTTTTAAATAAAATTTGGTGTTCAGAAAAAGGTGGTACTGACCTGTCTTGAGGCTGAAACTTTGAAGAAGGTAAAAAGTGGTGATCATCTTGGAATGTGATGCTGTGTTTCTTCTAGGTGCCAGCTCTTGAACATGACATGATGGTGTGTAAAAATAACGGGTGTGCTTACGGCTCGTTGCAGGATCAGTAAATCGGTCCGCATTGGGGTGTAAAAAAATGCAGTTGGCACCTAGAAGAAAATTCTTCAATTGCTTCTTGCACACACCAAGGTAAAAAAACATGTTATAAACAGTATCAATCAAAACATAGTAAAAAAAACATACACAGACTGTTTGATTAACGGCTGTATACTTAATTTTATAAAACTACATTACCACCATGCGCATTTACATTTTACCTAAATCTGACACTTACTCTTTATCAAGTAAAATGATCATATAATGTAATATGCAAAAATAGAGTGGAACCGTAGAAAGGTAACATACCTGTGAGTATCGTATTGTCATCATGTCACACTGTAAGCTCTTTCACGGAAGTCTATTGACGATTTTCCATATTCACCCTTCGATATGCCAGCTAAACCAGGGTTGCGTGCTCCTTAACCTGTAGCATAGTAATGCATAAATATTGTTGAAAACGTAACAATCTATATTATGCAATTGAGAGAGGATAATACTTTCTGCAAGGCTAATGAAATAATTGAAGGAGCTAATTTAAAAAATTTCACAATTTTTTCTGAATAGAGAACTAAATAAATAACCGACCCCTTTTTTGTTTTCACTTGTCTTCAATAATCACATATGAAATTCAACCTACAAATAAATATATAAAATTTATATGGCCACACATTATACCTACAGACAATAAGAGTGGACATCAGGTCACAAATATCATGAAGATGATTATACTTGTGGAAATCCTTAAAAAGCATTTGAAAGCCGCTGCAATTGCTGCTTTTCATTCTCATTAAATGCTGCAAGTATGATAGGGAATTCTGCAATGCATGAAGTTGGACGTCATTAGATGACAAACTTACACATATAACTCACTCAATTTAAACTCATATCAGCTCTGCAAGCTAATGCCATCTTCACAGTTCCAAATCATCTACTTAAAGTCGATAGCGTAAGACGTTTATCATAAGCCTCTATTGTTTTATTTTAGAGAAAACTTTAACGTGCAAGCAGGCCAGTATGTACCTAATTGTATATACAAATCACGGCGATGATGAAAGGTAGGAAAAAAACGAAACTCATGAATCCACTCTACTTGTAACAATATGGATAAACTTGAGTCACCAATCTACTTTGATAAACGAAATGTAATATTAAAGATAGTTTAGCTATCCGCAAATTGGCCAAACAGATTATTCTAAACTACACATAAGTAGTATGTTGCAATTATCATGATCAAAATGCAGTGAATCATTTACAAATAATAATAGTTAAATATTGGTGTTCCAGTGAATCTAGTTGCAAGTTAAATATTTTTGTAAGCGAATGTCATAAACGATGAGTGTGACATGAACAACTTACCAGATAATAATGACCGACGACGGCGTTTATCAGGACCAATATCATTGGAAGATGTGATTTGCAGGTCCGATGCTGCTAATCGAATGGTAAAATATTAATGGTAGTAAATGGTATAAATAGTAACTGACTGAAATAGGAAACGACAAAGTGGATGTATTACCTTTTTTGCATAACGTAACCATTTATTATTTTGAGATGAGATGATGGAAGATGTTTTGGGTATTCCAACTCAAATCGAAAAATAATTTTATACGAATATCAGTAGTAACACGACTCCAGAGCTACTTTTCGGATTCATTCGCCTCAACAACCAAATGATCATCATCATTTTCCCAACTCGTTTTTCGAAGGCAACAATTAAATACCTGAAACAATCACCTTATTAGCTTCCCTGAAGCGCATAAGGTCCAAAATAATAACCCAATCCGAATACCCAATTGTAAAAGCATGTATGTTGAACAATAAATATTGATATCTAACAATCTTTAAGCTTTATAGAAAAAGTAACAAAAATCTAACCCATGTCTTATTCATTTACTAATTTCGAAAGCAAAGATATAAGTAAAATTAGTATATGTTTTGAAATAGACATTTGCAATTCAATGAAAAAAAACAAATTATCTCTCCTGTAAGACTGAACATGGAGTTAAAAATCAATAAGTAAAAAATTTCAATACTAACAAAGGTATAAAGAAATTGGCTTAAATAGTAATTTTCAATGTTGCAAAAATCGGAAAAATCGGCCGATTAATCGCCGATTCCAAGGTAATCGGCCATAGACCTTGGCGATTTAGGCTAATCGGCTAAAAAAATCGGTCTGGGAAAAAAATCGGCCAAAAATCGGCCGAATCGGTCAAAAATCGGCCGAATCGGTCAAAAATCGGCCGAATCGGTCAAATTTAAAAAAATAAAAATTTAGGCATTTTACTTAATTTGGGGATCGTTTATTTCACTTATAACGCACAATGGGCCTCATAATCAGAATTGAAGCCTTTTATTGAGGTTTGAAAACATAGAAGGCTTGAATCAGTTAAGATCTTTAGTTTGCTCTCCAGAAATTCTCAAAACATGCAGGAAATGCCAAACCGATTAATCACCGCCTTGACCGATTACAGGCTGCAGGGTGGTCGACCGCCCGGCTACCGATTCACGATTTTTGCAACATTGGTAATTTTAGATACCCGGTCATTCTAGGCCATGGAACGTCATCAAAGGCTTTGCGAGCAGTAGAAGCTCATGATTGGTATCTCGTTAATCACCTTCAGCCACGTCGGACATGACTCCTCCTGTCCATGACTCCTTGGCAATGACAGCTTTCTGCCTATGTGGCTGAATGGCCGATCACCCTCGTTGTATTTCTTACACAACAATTCTTTCACAGCTCGTTTCACCCTTTTTAAATGTGTGTTCAAACACCTATTTATAAAAACAGAGACTATCATATAAAATTCTAGAAAATTTTAGCCTTGAACTTGATTGGCATGAAAGCATAAGAAGAGCGACATATTATAAATTCAATTTGAAAAAGCTTATTAGGTCACTTTTTTTTTTGGTTTGTGAGCTTATACTCCAAAAACAAATAAGCTCAGTAGCCGGGAAACCGAGTTAATCCGAACATCCGCTAACAAAGCATCAAATCCATACTATCCAAACCTTAACTTGAGCTTAAAAACTGGATGAAACAACTTGAAAATGATTTTCAGATTCTAAAAATGCAAATATTATAAGCAATCCCAAATACTCATAAACCCAAAAAAATCCCAAAGCAACTACAACCCCTGGAAACCCTAATCAAATTGAATTAACCCAATCAATAATCTCAATTAAATCAAACCGAGTACATCAAACCTGGGATATGATCACAAAGAAGCGGCAAGTAAATCGAGTATAAAAATTAACCCTAATTAAAAAAATTAAAAAAAAAAAAAAAAAAAAAAAAAAAAAAAAAAAAAAACAACAACAACAACTGAAGATTCATAGATTGATTTACGATTACCTGATGATTGCATCATTTTTTTGTCCCTTTTGATTTGCGGTGGACCGGATGTGTGACCCAGAAATCATGTGTGTGTGTTTGTGTGTGAACCGGATGTGTGTTTGTGTTTTGTGTGTGTGGTTCTCGAACGCTCAACTTATTCACAGAATAAAATGAGGGGAGATATGCCCGGGTCCAAGTTTTTTTCTAAACCCGGCCCATCCTAAATGGTTTCTACAGTACCTATGTGAGGGGAGCTACAGTAGGCAAAAAAGGGAGGGGCAACAAAGCCCGCTAAATGTATATATTTTTTTCTAAACCCGACCTATCCTAAATGGTTTCTACAGTACCTATGTGAGGGGAACTACAGTAGGCAAAAAAGGGAGGGGCAACAAAGCCCGCTAAATGTATATATGTGATAATATCTTGATCATCTTATAGCAATACTTTTTTGGATTTCACCACGTTTTTTCTTTTATCCCTAGTTGTGGCGTTGCATTTTTCACGATCGTTATTTTTAGGGCACTACTGGAGTACTAGATATACCAAAAAGTTTTTAAACTTTATACTCGTATTCTGCAACATATAGCTAATTAGGTGGACCCCTAAGTTAAAGGCCAAGATGCTTGCTACTAGCTTTTTCTGTATAGGGTTTTGAAAAAATTAACCAATGTATAGTGTCACTTTCCAATTTTCAGATTCACTTATCTTTTAATTTTTTCACTAAAAATAAATTACAAATAATTATAAAAGATAAAAAAAATTAAAATTCTATGCAATAGCAGATCGTCAGTCAAGATTTATAAATTCATCTTTTCTGTTACCTCCACTCTTTATAAAACAAAATATATTAGGCTTGTGACAGTGGAACGGAAATTATCGGTTGGTAATATGGGTTGACCGATATTAACATCCTATAAATACCAACATCAAACCCACTTTCAAACACAATTCAACCAAATTCTCATCAATATTCACAATGTCCATGTCGACTTACGAGTTTTTGTTTGGTTCTTCATCTTTCGACGAAGACGATGAAGTTATGAGTGAGTTTCCGGAGTTTGCGGAGTTTGCTTGGAACGCTTATCAAGCACACCAGCCAAAAGTTTCAAGAAGGTACATACCTAGGGATCATGTTGCTGCTCACAATCGTTTAGTGACGGCATACTTCTCCGAAACCCCATTGCACGACGAAAGAACATTCTGTCGGCGTTTCCGAATGAGCCGAGAACTGTTCACACAAATTGTTCGAGAGGCAACCGATTATTCTACTTATTTTCAACAAACTAATGATTGTAGGGGCATACCAGGTATTAGCCCATTGGTCAAGTGTACTGCGGCCATTCGCCAATTAGGTTATGCGGCCGTTTCTGATTCTCTTGATGAGAATCTGGCATTGGCCGCAACAACATCCCGTGAATGACTTCGTAAGTTTTGCAATGTTATCATGGAGTTATATGGTGTTGAGTATTTGTGAAAGCCTACGTATTCTGGCCTTGAAAGATTATATGCTCATCACGAGCATAAGCATGGGTTTCCTGGGATGATGGGAAGCATTGATTGAGCCGGGAGTGGGAGAATTGCCCAAATGGTTTGAGAGGTCAATATGCTAGGGGTGATCATTGGCCACATCCATTCATTTTATTGGAAGTGGTCGCTTCCCAAGATTTATAGATTTGGCATGCGTTCTTTGGTGTCTCCGGTGCGAATAACGACATCAACGTTTTACGCCATTCCCCTATCTTCAATGATATCAGAGCTGGGAGAGCAACAGACCTTGAATTCGAAGCTAACGATGTACAGTATCAAAGGGGATATTTTCTTATTGACAGGATATATCCACAGTGGTCCGTTCTTATTAAGTCCATTTCAAATCCTCCCACGAGTGATCATAAAAGAATATTGTACAAGAGAAAGCACGAAGCAGCATGGAAAGATGTGAAACGGGCTTTTGGTGTGTTGAAGAAGAAGTGTAGAATGCTTAAAGTTCCGGCTTGAGGGATGTATAAAAACAATCTCCGAGATATTATATATATACATGTATCATATTACATAATATGATCATTAAACACAAGCAGCGGGCGATATGTCCTACATGGTTCGAAGAGGAGGTCCACCAACCACACGATCCCTTAAGAACATTTGAAGAATCTTTACAAGTTACTCAGGAGCTCGAGAACACATCAACTCATATAAACTTAAAATCTAATTTGGTTGAGCACATTTGGAGAAATAGTAGAAATCATCGGCTCCCTCACGACAATGAAGAGGAAGATGAGGACGATGAAGAATTTTTGTGATCTTTTTACGTAACGTTTTTAATGTTTAATGAACTTTTTAATTTGATTTAGTATTGTAATGTTTTTTATTTTTATTAATGAAATTTAAGTTTATGTTAAGAATGTTTTTAAAATAATAATAATAATAATAATAATAATAATAATAATAATAATAATAATAATAATAATAATAATAATAATAATATGGGTCACCACTGTGAAAAGAGCGGTGAATATGGTATGATGAGAGAGAAAACTGAGATGGTATCCGAAAAGATGATGCAATATGGGTCACCATTGTGCCTAACCTTACTCATTTGGTCCTTCAAAAAAAAGTTACTCATTTACTCCTTTGTCAAACATTTGATAATCTAGTTTTTACAACTTCGTACTGTTTGTCTATTTGTCTTACACCTATTTATTACAACTGATTGTTCAGTAAAGACACATCCAACTATCGTCTATAACTAGCATGATCCTCGTGCAAAAGAGAGGGTTCGAAGGCGAATGCTATTTAACGATTTGATTATAGGTGTACTCGTCTCTTGCTCAAAGGCTAATTGAATTGAATTTGAGTTTCTCTTTTTGAATGAGTAGGATTAAAATGTTATTAGAAAAACATGATGTGTTTGATATTGCTTATTAGAAGAACCAATAAACAAAATTAAAAAAATAAATAAATAAACAACAAATTTGTAAGCTCGTGTAAACAATCACAAAAGTAGTATATGTATTATATGTAATTGGTTGTGCAATAAATATTGTATATGTATATGTATTTTGTTGTATATGAATATAAGTTCATTGTAGTCTAGTGGTTGAGATATTTTGCTTTCACTTGGGAGACTTAAGTTTGAATCTTACCACTACATGTTTTTAAATCTTACACAATTCCATAATTAGCAAGTGTTGAATCTAAAAATTTTAAACCTTCCATAAATAGAATATTCCAAATGCTTTATATAATAGTATAGATATAGATAACTATATGCATTTATGGGTCTAAAATCAGGTCTCTTGTGTTTGTGCAACCGGAGGCTCAAATGTCATTAAAGATAACTCAAAAGAGGTGAAGATCGTTGAACCTAACCTAAACCCAAATTTCCTTTGCAGCTATGAAGGGTGTGGGAAAACGTTTAATTATGTTGGGGCACCAAGAAAGCATTCTTAGTGCCACAACAATGACATTCATAAAAATCTGATACAGACACATACCAAAAAATAATAATAATAATAATAATAATAATAAGACTACAAAGAGTATTTTGTGTGTGTCAGATTTGTATGAATGAAACCGAATAAATATTTGTGCAGCCTTTAAAATAGTTTTACACTTTTACTTTTACTAGTTGGGCGACCTTAGTGAAAAAAAGTCGGATAGTTAGATGGACCTTTTTTTACATTTTCTCTGGTGCTACGAGTATTTATTATTGGTATAGAAGCAAAAACTAATGCTTGAGGTAACCAGCTCCTTTGATCATCTATAATCACTTTCTGACATTAATGCAAGCGTTCTTATTGGATTTCAATTTGAGGGAGTTTTGATCGGCTGAAAAGGGAAAACATTTTAAAAAGTAATTTACACCGTTAGATCACCCTACCAAACAATCCCACCGTCAGGATTTAAAAAGGGTAAAAACACATGTGCGTCCTTTGTATAAGGGGTAAAAATGTAAATAAACAAAACCAATACATCTAATCACCTCTCCCTCCATTATCTCATTCTATCATTTCTATTCTGCAAAGATCTCATAACTCATTTCTTTCTCTAAATCCGATCAAAATTTGGAGATCTATCTAGGGTTTCATTCTGATCAAAATTTGGGAATCTATCTAGGATTCATTCTGATCAAAATTTAGGGATCTATCTAGGGTTTCATTCCGATCAAATGTTAGTGATTAAAACAAAGAAATTTGTTCATGAAAAAGATTAATACAAATGGTAAGTTCATTATTTAAGTTTTCATTTTAGTTTCTTCACTTATTCTTGATTTAACTAAAAAAATTGATAAAAAAAATTAAGATTAAAACCATGGTTTTTATTTTATTAGGAGTAAAACCCTGGTCTTTCATTTTATTTTATTTTAGACCTTATTTGATAAAATTTTGGATTAAAACAACGAATGAAAATAATGAGAAAAATGTAATTTTTAGAATTAATGTGTTGATCAGTTATTGTTTAGTATGAGGTTGTTTTGTTCATCATTTATTGATTGTATTCATCATTTATTGTTAAGTATTAGGTTGTTTTGTTCATCATTTAGTCAGTTATTAATCATCAAATTTTTCTTGAAAAGTTGTTTTCGAGTGTCAAGTTACTTTATTTATCAGTCATTGTTTTGTTCATCAGTTATTATTACTCAAATTTTTTGTTTACTTTTTAGTTTATCGTTGTTATATAATCTAATTTTAACTATATTTTATATAAATTTTTAGAAAATATTGCGAGAGCGACTGCGGAAAGAAGATCGAAAGAATTTGAAGATCGTGCTGCAAAAAAAGGTATAAAACCATGGTGTTCATCACTAATTTTATACATGCATAAGTATGTTTATTAGTCATTGATTTGTTATTGTTTAGTATTAGGTTGTTTTGTTTATCAGTTATTGATTTGTTCATCAGTTATTGATTTAGTATTAGTTGGTTTTGTTCATCAATTATTGATTTAGCATTAGGTGGTTTTGTTCATCAGTTATTGATTTAGTTTTTTTTTTAACGGCGACATATTATTAAAAAAGAACTAGCAATAAGCTAGCAATTACAAAGGCGACTTTAGCCAATCAGTCCAACTAATACAAAACTTGCCTCTAAACTTTAACCAAGAAAAGGAAAAAAGACAGATAATATTAAAAATATTGCATTTCCTCATAACTTGGGAATTGAAAGCGATATTATTCCTAAAACGCCTAAGGGTCCAACATGTTGATCCCAGTTGAGCAATCGATCTAATAGAAGTTGACTTAGATTATGTTGTAACTTAAACAAGAACGCAGAATATTAATGTTTAACTTAAGAAGAATGATGTAAACAATCAACACTTCAATATATTGATAATATACGAGCACTCAACAATGCTAGGGTTTACAACCTTGAAGTGAATCGACTCTAACAATAATACGTATGTATTCTAACCCTAGGAACCTCCTTTTATAGACTTAAGGAGTCCTAGTCGGTTTATAATAACTTTCTACACAAGATAATATCTTTTCTATATTTATCTAACTGACTCTAATGCATATCTACTAAGAAGTATAATATAATACACCAGCAGCAGAATGTCAGCAGTAGAATGATTTCACTAGCAGCAGGATCAGTTACACTAGCAGCAGAATTATACTTAGAATATTTCTAAGGCAGCGGAATCTCCAAACCCAACACAACATGTGGAAGCGAAGATGACATAAGCTCGGTCCCTATCATCCTTTGAAGCTTGACAAGAAGAAAACTAAGAATCCCAATCGTTGCAAGAGGTTAAGAGCGGGAACTTTAAGTCACACCAACCATGAACTAGCCTCCAAATATTAGAAGCTAAAAATCACAAGAGAAGAAAACATGATAACTCGACTCGAAAAACCCATTGCATACCGGGCACGTAATAGAAACGATCTCTAAACCCCGAGAAGAGAGATTAAAATGAAAAGGGAGCCTGTTGATTGGTCCTGAATAGTCAGACAATATTGACCATGGATATTGGTCAACAAAGTCAAACGGCTAAGACCAACTAACCAAGGAGTATAGTGTATCCCCGGGTCGTTATGTCCCGACGAGGTGTGATGGTATAAAAACGGGTTTGTGATCGGGGTGAATTTGGACGGAAATCGTTATGATGATTATACTACTAATTTTTAGCTGAAAATGATACAAATACTTAATATGGACAAAAACTGAAAAACCAAATAAGTGAACACATTTTAAAACTTAAAAGGTACGTTTAAGTTTAAATAAACGTCAACGTACCAAATAAAAAGTGAAAACTGAAATCTGAAAACCCTCAGGGGGTGAAAATGACTTTTTTACAAACCTAAGGATGAAAGAAAATTTTTAGAAAAAGAAAATGAATTTTACACTTATTAATTATTTAATATTAATTAAAAACTATTTAATAACTAATTAATAATATTTAAAATACACTAATTATGAATTTAAGCTAGAAAAATGAAAATTTAATTCTCAAAATTCTAAAATAATATAAAAGTAATTTTAAAACTAAAAATATATTTTTCCAATTTTTCTCTATTTATTATTAATTAATTAAGATTTAAATACTAATTAAAATAATTAAATTAAAGAAAAATAGCAAATGAATAGTAAAAATTCTAAAACTTTTTCTAAAAATATTTTATGACATTTAAAACCTAGGAAAAATATAAAAACATAGGAGTACTTAATAAAAACTATATATACTATTTAATTATCTAATATTAATTAATTATTAATAAAACTAATATTAATTATTAAAAATAGCAAATGAAAAGAGAAAAATCTAGAAAAATTCCTAAAATTATTTTAAACTATCAGGAACTCAACAAAAATATAAAAATAGAAATTGCTTATAAATAAACAGAAAAATAAGCCAAAAGGGCTTAAATAGAAGCCATCACTTTTTTATTTTTGGATTTTTCTTGTTTTCTTTTTACAAAACTAGTTAACTACTGATAATAATGAACTTTTGTGAAAACAAAAACTTGGAAACTTAAAAATAAGCAGATGGTGAGCTTATTTCCCTAGCAGCTTGAGGCTTTGAGCTTTTGATGAAGCACAAGCTGCTAATAAGCTATGGCACTGATCTATAACACAAAATAAGCTGGACAATGATGGAATGGACTGAGAACATGCTAAAACAACAAGAATATCACAATGAATAAGCCACACAGTTCAAATAAGCAAATCCATAGTCCACACAGACCAACATAGGCCAAATTGGCCAATTTGCAGCCCTTGGTGGGGCCCACAGGGTTGACCAAGGGTCCAAAACAAGAGTAGATCTAAAGAGCCTGCTAGGAGAGCTTTCCAAAACACCCAAGACCAGGGAATAAGCTCAAGGATTGAGCCTGTGGCTTCTTTGGGAAAGTGGGTCAGTAGACTGAGCACTCAGCAGGTATTGCAATAAGTAGTGGAGTGAATGAGTGAATAAAAGCTAATGCAAAAGCTTACAAGCAAGTAATGAAAGAAGCATAAGCTCCAGCTACACACAAAAATGCTAACTACCATAATACATAAGCTCATTCACAAGATATAGCATGAAAATCAACAGGCTCAGTGGGGGCTGGGGCTGCTGGTGTGTCAGCTTAAACAAACAACCACTAGTGGTGTAAATAAGCTATACAAAAGCTGACAAAGGCTACACTAGGGAGGGAACGTGCAAAAGGCATCTTAGGTAAGTTATGAATAAGTTGTGAGAGACAGATAATAAGCAATGGGAAAACATAAATAAGCAATAGGGAAACCTAAACTAGACTGCAAATACAAAATAGTGGCCAAAGGGCTACTTTGGGCAGTTAAATAAGCTGTAAAACAAAATTAAAAATAAAATAAAATAAAAATACTAGTGAACAAACAAGCTAACAAAGTTTATTAGAGCAAATTTTCAGGTACTATAGCCTTATAATATGGAAATGAAAAATAAACCTGTTTTGGACAAAACTATAAAGGAAAGGTTTGCAGGGCTGGATTTAAGCAAACTAATAAGCACCAAAATGAACAATAAGCTGACTTAAGTTAAGACTATCCTACTAACTATTTATAAAACTTAAATGAGAACCTAATTGTCACTTGGCAATGGGCATAAATAATCTGACGGATAGGCAGCCTACATGATACTATTTGAGCTAAGATAAAAGCATAAAAAAAATATAAAACCAATGTTTAAAAACTACACACTAATGGAAACAAGCAACTAGGTAACTAAAAGGGAGCACTTAAATGGCTAAGGGGACAAATTTAAGCAGCTGGCAAAACCTAATACATTGAACAAGCAAAAACTGTACATGAGAAATGTGGACAAAGGGCAAACTGTAGGGCCTATTAAGCATACAGAAAAAATTACTAAAAATAAAGTAAAAATATAAGCAGTGAGGCAAGCTGGCAAATAACCTACAAAGTACAAACTAATTTTCAGGTCATAAGAACTTGAAACAAAGAAATAAAAATTGAGCTACCAAGGGCTGTTGGTACAAAGGGTACCTGTTATGCAATGGACAAGATTGGGTCAAATTTATACAACCTTGACTTATGACAGTCAACTATAGGTAACTACAACCATTGTTGACAGAAATAAACCAAAAGTTAACATCTAAATATCCTCATTCTACTGAATTCAGTACCAGCTTATATGCAACATTTAAAATCTGAAAATTTTGGAACTCAATGAAACAATTAAGAAACTTTTTATAGACGCTAGCAATCACCTTAAATTAACTAATATTACTTAATTACAACTGAAACAGAAGGTTTTGAAGATCAAAATAATTTTTTTTCTACTCAAAACTTGTTGTGCCAAACACTCCTTTATACCACTGAAATGCAAATAACCTGATGAGCACTTAGTTTTGAGCATACCTCCTGAACAGAATACCTAGACTAAGCTTATCTAAGTCCTAGAAAGCAAATAACAGTGATTACTAAGCAATTAACTAAGCAATTCCTAAGAGGCCTAAAAGACTAAATGAAATAGTGCAACCACAAAAATTTGAACTAAAGGCTTATGAGCTAAATACTAAACATACTAAACTATAAAAATAAGCTCTTGATGAGTAAGGCAATAAGCTAAGCTATTTATTTATTTATTTATTATTTTTATTTTTATTTTTATTTTTTTTATTAAAAACTTGAAATTTATAATGAACTTGAAAATTGTACAAGACTTGAAATTAGAAACTGAAAACTTAAATTAGCTTAAAATTAACAGGTTACAAGCGAAGATTATGACTAGGAATGCAAAATTACAATAAATTCGACATTAACTAAATAATCTAAAAAACTACACTAACTAACTAACTCTTCTCTCTTCTCTTTTTCTTCATTTAAATAGACCAAGGAGGGTTCCTGAACATTTCCCACTTTAGTTGTGAACCGTTGGATGAGCAAATTTGATCTGAGCCCTCAATTTAGTTTTGGCGGGAAAGTGGATTTAATCATTTGACCTCTGATAACTTGGGATAAGGGCAAGATGTTTTGGACTCGGGTGTTTGGAGGTATAAGGGTTCAGAGGTGGTAGTGGTGAGGTGATGATGAAGGTGCAGGGTGGTGATGATTATGTTGGTGTTTGCAGGGTCACGGGAGGGAAGATGGTTGACCAGGGTTTGACCTGGTATAGTATTAACGGGGTGGTTTTGTTTGCTGTTGGGCTTAGGGTTGAAATGGGCCAAGGGAATGTGGGTGGTGGACTGGTTTTTATCATTTTGGGTGGTAATAAGGTTGGGTTTGTTATTTGGATTTTTGGGTTTGGTGTTATAATATCAAAAGGATCCAAAATGTACTTGGCTGAAAATCCGAGGACCTAAAATGTAATTTCTCCAAAGTCTTCACAAGGTTGAGTTTTGCCAAGTGTGAGTAATATAAGGGCCATAGATGATAATTTCCTATTTTTGAATATCCAGGGACCTTTTCTGCCAATTGTTAAACTTCAAGGACCAAACTTGTAAATTCTCAAAACTTTTCACCCAGGGACCATTTTTGATAACTTTTTACTTTTAAAGGACTTGGGTTGATTTTTCTTTCAAAACAAATGCTCAGGGACTAATTTTGTCAAGTTTTGAAAGTTGAGGACTGAAACTACCAATTATGCAAACTTTGTTCGTTTTTCATCTGTTTTTAATCATTTTGCATTTGAAACATATAAAACACAATCCTGGGATATTTTCAGTATTTTGATGCATTTCTGAGTGTTTTTAAATGTTTTTGTAGTTCAGATTGACCAAAAATGATGAGTATTTACACACTCATCACCTGTCAAGAAACAAACGCCACATAAAGATGTTAACTTTCTGAAGGAGAACCTTATACCACCTTGTGCATGGGAGAGAAGAAGGGAGCATGCAATCATCAATATGTTTTCGGGCAACACTAACTGAGAAAATATTATCCATTGAGAGGGAAAAGACAGGAGTATCCCTTTCTACATCAATAACGAAAGAGTTGATTTCTATCATAAGGTTGTCTAGATCGGCTTGTGTTCTTCCAGAAAACATCAGCCGACTCCAATCCCCCGACCAAGAGTTATTAGCAATACGATCTCTAATTAAGCAATTTTGATTTCTATCTAGACGAAACAGCCGATTATAACGGATACAAAGAGGCGGATCCCCCAACCATGTGTCTTTCTAAAAATGAATCAAAGAACCGTCCCCTACGTTAAAGCGAAAGGAATTCAAGGGAATGTAACCACTTGAATGCAGATGGTAAATCGATCCAACAATGCGAGCCCATAATCCATTTGTTTGACAACCTTTAAACTCAAAACCTGATTCGTCACCATGAATCGACTTTAGGACTTTAACCCATAATGATAATGGACATTTTAACAGGAGCCATGTCCATTTAAGTAAAAGCGAGTAGTTGAAAGCTTTAAGGCTACCTACGCCTAAACCTCCTTTATCGAGAGAAGCTAAAACATTAGACCATTTAATCCATGCTAATTTCCTTTTATCAACAGAAGCACCCCAAAAGAAAGAAGCTCGGATACTTTCGAGGGCCTTTATGACCGCTTCAGGAGCCTTAAAGATAAACATATAGTATATACCAAGGCTACCTATCACCAATTTTATGAGAGTAAGACGGCCTCCTAACGATAACATATTAGCTTTCCAGCATGATAACCTAGCTGTAAAACGATCAATCAAAAAATTCCAATTCGAAGTTTGACCCATGTTGGAACCTATAGGCAAACCAAGGTAAGATAATGGAACAGAACTAGCCGAACAACCTGTACCAGCAGCCATGCAAAAAACTTCAGAATGGGGGGACCCCCACCCTATATAGATTCAACTTATTGATGTTGATTTTAAGACCTAAGGCAAGGTAAACTACATTGAGAATATAAATGATATTATCCATATCATTTTGGTTCCACTAAAAAATGATAATAACATCATCCACTTAAAAAAGGTAATATAAACGAATACCAGGAGATCCAATACAAGCACCTCGAAACATATTTTCCATCAAACCATCCCTAAGAGTAATGTGAAGGCCTTCCATTACAATAATAAATAAAAAAGGCGACAACGGGTCTCCTTGCATCAACCCTCTTTTTAAAGAGAACTCCAAAGTAGGACTTCTGTTGATGAGGATAGAAGCCCTAGAAGTTGTTAACCCCGCTTTAATCCATATGCGCTAATTACTACTAAAACCCAGCTTATCCATGACATGGTCTAAGAAACGCCAGCTTACTGAATCAAAGGCTTTTTCGAAGTCAACTTTAAACAACAACAACAACTTCTTCTTTCGCTTCTTATACCAATCAATAACCTCACTAAGAATAAGAGGTCCATCAAGAATTTGACGACCCGAAATAAAAGCCGATTGCTCATGACTGATGATCGAGTCAATAACCTTAGACAGCCTGTTTGCTAAGATTTTCGCAACAATCTTGAATTGGAAACCAATCAAGGGAATAGGTCTATAATCTTTAATATATAGTGGATTAGACACTTTCAGAATTAAAGTGAAGAAATAGGAATTCACACTAGGAGGAAATGAACCTATCGAGAAGAAGAAAACCACGAAAATTTGAATGTCGAGATGCAAAAGGTCCCATTACTTTTTAACGAACATAAACGTAAAGCCATCCGATCCCGAGGCTTTTTGGCTTCCACAATCCCGAACCTCATTTTTAATTTCCTCCAAGGACACCATCGAATCTAAATAAACCCGATCTGAGTGGCTTAAACGATTAACAACAAACATAGGAGGAAAATTAACTGAGGAGTCATGACAAGAAGACTTGTCCTTGTAAATGTTTAGAAAATCTAACTTAATGTCAATTGGATCTGATAACCAAACTCCTTCATGCAAAATACCTTTGAGCATTTGCGTGTTCCTTTTGTTATTGATGATCCCATGAAAAAATTTTGTGTTTACATCACCTTCCACGTCCCATCTAACACGAGCCTTTTGAAACAAGTCCATGGATTCAAGCTTCACAATATTGTTTAACTCATGCCAAGTATTAACACAGAGCATTTTGTCTTCATCAGTAGCCTGACCCGCGTCAATCTTGTCATCTAAAATTTTCAAATAAGCCAAAATACAATTCTTTCTGCTAACTTCAGAAACTTTAGTGTGGGAGATCCAAAGTTTAAGTTGACATTTGAGCCTTTTAACTTTATCATGAAGAGACATCATGGAACTAACATTCGTAACTGAAAGGCAATTACAAGCCTCTTTAACAACATCATCGAAGTCTTTTCTATCAAACCATGAATGAAAGATTTTGAAGAGAATTGGGCCAAAGTCAGTTTTCTTGCAATGCAAAAGAATGGGATTATGGTCCGACCAAACTCTATCAAGAACCGTCACCGGTAAATTTGAGTGAGCATGAAGAATACCATTCAAAATCAGAAAGCGGCCTAAGTTGCTGAACTTGGAACCTGATTTGTTCATTCAAGTAAACGTTTTACCTCCCAAGGGAAGGTCAATTAAGCCAACATCATAGATAAAGGAGTTGTAGACCGCTGCATCACTATTAGAGAAAGAAAAACCAAACCGTTCTGATTCACTTCTGACTTCATTCAAATCTTCAAATAGGATAATATTACCTTCATGTCTTTGAATAAAAGAATGAAGGAATGCCCATAAATTAGATTTCTCTAGTTGGTGTTGAGGCCCATATACATTGATAAGAAAATAGTCGTCAACTGAATTCATCCACTTGACTTCTACAATAACATAGTTATAACTACACCAAATTCTAGATTTGGAGAAAACACTAGGATCCCACATGGTAATCAATCCCATACTACAAGTATAATCAAGTTTAAAGTTGCCCCACATAGATTTGAGTTGAAACAATTCCAATTTTGTCATCTTTGTTTCTTGGACACCAAGAAAGTGAATATTGTGTTTGAAGCATAATTCTTTGATCCACACAAGCTTCTTTAGCATCTTAGAACTATGTATATTGTTTGAAAAAATATTCATCTATCCATTATCGACATACCTATCCCATTAATCATCTTTCTTAGAGAGCACTTGCACCCTTTTACATCATATCCTAATGCATCACCCACCTCTATCATCTTGTTCATCTTGTCAATAAAAGAGAAGCCTTTTCTTTCTTTTAATTAAGTGGCTTTGATCACCAGCTACTGATTTAGTATTAGGTGGTTCTATTTACCAGTTATTGATTTAGTATTATATGGTTTTGTTAATCAGTTATTGATTTAGTATTATATGGTTTTGTTCATCAGTTATTGATTTAGTATTAGGTGGTTTTGTTCATCAGTTATTGTGTGGAAAACTAGAAGGGGGGGTAGAATAGTTTTACGTCAATTTTATTTTTATAAAAACTTTGTTTGCAAACTAATCGATTCTAGTTTTATGTGAGATCAATAAACAACACTTATATATACTAATATCTACGAAATAAAATGACAACAATATAAGTAAATAAGTAAAGAGATAGAGATGGAAAGATCGCACCACAAGACAAAGGATTTATAGTGGTACGGCTACGAAGCAACTCTTCGCCCTACTCCACTCCCCGAGCACCTAACTCGAGAGTTTTCTTCACCACGTCAACAAGCTCCCTTATGGCGGAGAAAACCTTACACAACTTTTTCTTACACCAATTTATGACACTAAGCTAAATGTCGAGTCCTAATAGTAGCTAGAACCAATCTCACACCACTACACACCTTCTTCACAACTTATACACACCACTATAACTACACTACTTCTCACACCTTCACAACTTCTTCTTCACAACACAACTATTTCTTCACTACTTCTATTCACAACTACTAACACACCTAGATCTATTTATTACACAACTTCTACACCTTTACAATATACACAAGCCTACAATACTTCTTAACAAGATGTTGGAGGAGTATTCTTCTCTTGCACTTTGAATGAATCGAATCACTTGAAACAAGAACTAATATGTTTATGATCAAAGGATTCAGGAATTTGATTTGAGAGAATTAGAATAGAAAGTTTTAGTGCAAAAGGTGAGGAAAAAATTCAGATTTGAACCAGTATTTATAGGCAAAGAAATCTGACACATGAGCGTATGCCAGCCCCCTTAATTGTGTGTCGGCCCCCTTAAAATTAAGGGGGCCGCCCCTTATAATTAAGGGGACCGCCCATTGAAACGGCCAGATTTTTTGTCTTTTCTGGGGAAAGTTTACTTGGTGAAAATTTACTGAATTTGGTTAAAAATTTGAATTCAATTAATTATTATGAAATAAACATTTTCCCTTAATTACCAAAAAAAAATTTCTTAAATATATAAAATGTTTATACCATTTTATATAATTTGTAATTAGTAAATAAACATTCCTTTGATCATAAAATGTATTAAGCACTTGTTTATTCATACCTTAAGTGAATTAGTTGGATATAATGATATTTTGTCACTAAATACTTATTTACGTAATGATTTTACATTTAATGATTTTATATTTTGTGATCGTCAAAATATACGGATATCGAAAAATATTAATAACGTTTTTACGCATTATTTATACCAACAATCTCCCCCTTTTTGATGATTACAAAATCTAAAGTCATTAAATCAAAAATTATTATATATGCAAGTATTTAGTGAGTTTATATCACTTCTCCCCCTTTTTGTGAACATCAAAAAGGTTGTCCCAAAGTTGGATGAGCTCCCCCTTGATGTGTACTCCCCCTCGTTTTAAGGTTACAAGACAAGTCGAGATATGAAATGCTTGCAAAAATATTTAGAACATACAATATATATATATATATATATATATATATATATATATATATATATATATATATATATATAATGCAGTAAACTAAATTTATAACTAGAAAACATGTAAAAAGCAAACAATAAATCTCCACAATCATTCATTATTCATAAAATTAGATTATGTTGAAAAACATAATCAATGTTACATAAGCATACATATATGCTTTTCTTAGCAAACTACACTAGATAATACTAAGTTGCGATCTTGAGGTCTCTAGGACTTGTTTGGAGATTTGAAACATGGAGCATGGATTTAGTGGAGGTAGACATTGGTGGGAATTTTGTTTGGAGAGTTTGGAGTGGTTGATGGAGGTGAGCTTGGAGCAGAACAGTTGGATTGTTGTGTTTGTGATGGTGGTGGGGAAGACCTTGTGAGGAGATACTCAATCCAAGTGAAGTGCTCATTGAGAGCAATGGTTTGTTTTTGGAGAAAAATACAACAAGGACAATTGTTCACATGATTCTCAAGTGGGACAATGTTGGTGGATGGTGAGGATGGAGTGGTAGAGGGTTGTTGAACCAAATTGCATTGAGCAAGATGTAAGGCAAGGAGAGCACAAAGCTCATTGGCTTCTTTGAGCTTCTCAACGAACTTTTTATGTTCGGAGGAAGGTGATGATGGAGGAGTTGGTTGAGGATTGTTGAGGATTGATGTTTGGACATTAGACATAGTATTCATGTCTTGATGAGAAGGATGGATGTGGTCTTGGGAGTGAGTATGTTCCTCAAAAGGATCATTTGCAAGATTTGTGGTGAGTGAGATAGTAAGGTTGTCTTGTGGAGGTAGAGTGAAGGTATCATTTGGGTGAAGTGAATGTTTAGTTGTTGCTTGGTTGGAGACAACATCATTATTGGATGAGAATTTTTGACATGTGTCAAGTTTTCTTCTCCATACGGGTTTGACGGTGATTCTTGCACCTCTTGTGGGTTTGGGTCTTGGATTATTGGGGGAAGACAAGATAGATTGAGTGATGATTAATGATGAATGAGGGTATTTATAGTGTGATGATTTGGTGTTTATGGAAGGATAATATGTGGTAGATTTGATAGACAAAGTATGTTTGTGAATTTAGGGAAGTGGGGAATCAAAATAGGGTGAAATGGGCTAAAAAGCAGAAAGCAAACAGGGAACCTCTACCATCAGGTGGCCGGCCCCCTTAATTAATGGCCGGCCCCTTTAATTTTAAGGGGACCGCCCGTTATGGGGGCCGCCTAATGTTTGGTTCCCAGATTGCCAGAAATGGTTTTTAGCACAGGTTTTTCCAGAAAGATGTTTGTTTGAGGTTTGGTTTTGGGCAAGTCCATCTCTTTAGGCAACTACACAAATATTATCTTGATGAAGTATGCATGGAAAGTATATATATGTAGGCAACTAAGCAAATATAATAGTTTTCATGCAAAGGCAATAATGATAAAGAACAAATAAGCAAGTTATGTAACCTAAGGCAACAAATAGAGTATAAGGCAATTTAGTGAGGGAGAAACTAATGATGGAACAAATTAGGACCAAGTGATACTTGACATTTTTCTAGTGTCTGCGTATATGCAACAAATGTGGAGATGCGATTGCTTCGACTCCTAATGCAAAGAAATACATGTATCTTAAGAAGCAATCCAAAAACTCCTTGATTTAATTCGCTTAGTCCATGATTGCCAAAGATATATATTGGATTATATATTTTGACACTTCCTGTTGACTCTTATGCATGATTTTAGAAAAACGTTTTTACCATTATTCAACAATGAGTTTTAATGCTCAGATGGCCGGCCCCCTTAAAGTGAGGCCGGTCCCCTTAATTTTAAGGGGGCCGCCCTTATAAATTTAAGGGGTCCGCCCATTTGACAGTCAGAAAAAAAAATTCAGAATCATGAAATTTCATAAATAAAATTTTAATCTATTTGTTCCATCATTCCTAATCCTAAATGCAAGTGGTTAAATAATTCACGCTTAAGGGGCTTAGTAAATATATCTGCAATGTTATTTTCCGAGGCTACCTTTTCTAATGCTATGTTTCCATTTTGTACATTATCCCTAAGAAAGTGATGACGTATTTCTATATGTTTAGTCCTAGATTGTTGAACGGGATTCTTACTTAAATCTATTGCTCCTTTATTATCACACATTATATGAATGTTTTCTAACCTAATGCCATAGTCTACGAGAGCTTGTTTCATCCATATTGCTTGTTGACATGCCTTTCCAGCGCTTACATATTCAGCTTCGGTGGTTGAAATAGCAAGAGCGGTTTGCTTCTTGGAAAACCAAGACGTTAGGCAACATCCCATAAACGTGCAAATACCACTAGTGCTTTTTCGATCCACATAGTCTCCTGCATGATCCGAATCCGCATAGACAATGGTTTCTATGCTGGATCCCTTAGGATACCATAATCCTAAGTGTATAGTGCCTTTAATGTATCGGAAGATACGCTTAACCACTTCTAGGTGAGAGGTTTTGGGATCCTCTTGAAAACGGGCACAAAGGCAAACATTAAACATGATATCGGGTCTACTTGCCGTTAAGTATAGTAAACTACCTATCATTCCTCTATACTTAGTGTTATCTACGGACTCACCTTCTTCATCTCTAGTGAGTTTCACTTCCGTAGACATAGGTGTCTTAAGGGGTTTTGAGTCTTCTAGGCCAAATTTATTAAGCATTTCCTTAATGTATTTTGATTGGTTAAAAAATATTCCATCTTTAAGTTGTTTTATTTGTAATCCTAGGAAGAAGTTTAGTTCACCCATCATACTCATCTCAAACTCATCATGCATGATTTTGGCAAATTCATCACACATATCCTGACAAGTCGATCCAAATACAATGTCATCGACATATATTTGAACAATGATGATATTTGGGTCACTTCTTTTAGTGAAGAGAGTGTTATCTACCATTCCCATGGAATAATTATGCTCAACTAGGAAAGCTTTAAGTCTATCATACCAAGTCTTTGGAGCTTGCTTAAGACCATATAAAGCTTTCTTTAGTTTGTAAACATAATCAGGTTTTGCGAAGTCAATGAATCCCGGAGGTTGAGCCACATAAACCTCCTCATTGATAAAACCGTTGAGGAATGCACTCTTCACATCCATTTGGTATAACTTAAAGTCTAGGGCGCAGGAATAATCAATTCCCTCCTGTTGATTATAACCTTGGGCGACTAACCTAGCTTTATTCCTAGTTACTATTCCATTTTCATCTAATTTATTCCTAAATACCCACTTAGTTCCTATTATGGTCGCATTCCTAGGATTTGGGACTAGTTCCCAAACATCATTTGTTTTAAATTGATTTAATTCTTCTTGCATAGCCGTAATCCAACTTTCATCTTTTAAGGCTTCATTTATATTCTTAGGTTCTATTGTTGACACAAAACAAAAGAAGTTATTTTTATCTTGAGCTTGTGATCTAAGTGTTCTTTGATTTAGGTGACCTATTATGTTATCTAATGGATGTGACTTTGATTCTTTAACATTTACAACTTCATTTTCTTCTAAAGTTTCTACTTCAAGATCATTACCTAAGGGTTTAGTTTTACTAACCTCAATAGCTTCTTCTTCTATAACATCATCATCTTCTAAGGGTAATGTTTTAGGTAGTGGAGGAGTTTCATCAAAGGTTACATTTAGGGATTCTTCTACTTTCATGGTATGTTTATTAAGAATTATATATGCCTTACTATTCTGAGAATATCCTAGAAAAACTCCTTCATAAGCCTTAGGGTCGAACTTAGTGAGATAGACTTTTGTATTAAGAATTAAGCATTTACTTCCGAATACTCTAAAGTAGCCTATATTAGGTTTTCTACCTCTTAATAATTCATATGGAGTTTTTCCTAAGATTCGTCTAATGGAAACCCTATTAAGTATATATGTTGATTTATCTACGGCGTGACATCAAAATTTTTGTGGGATAGATTGTTCATTTAACATCGTTCTACTCATCTCTTGTAAAGACCTATTTTTTATTTCTACTACCCTATTTGATTGAGGAGTACGTGGAGCGGAAAAGTTGTGAGATATTCCATTCTTATCACAAAATTTTCCGAATTGTACTTCGTTATCAAATTCCCTACCATGGTCCGTCCTAATTGAGACTATAGAACATCCTAACTTATTTTGTATCATTTTACTAAATATCTCAAATTTTTCAAAGGCTTCGGTTTTATCACTTAAGAACCTAGTCCATGTGTATCGTGAATAATCATCTACTATAACTAAGGTGTAAAGATTGCCACCGTAGCTCCGCACAGCGGATGGACCAAAAAGGTCCATATGAAGTAGTTCTAAGCATCTAGTTGTGGATAACATATTTTTTAGCTTTGTGACTAGCATGTGCTTGTTTTCCAATTTTACAAGCATCGCAAAAGTGTTGATCATATCTTAGGCTACGTAAGTTTCTAACTAGTTCCTTAGAGGCTAAAGATTGTATTTGTTGCATGTTTGCATGACCTAATCTCCTATGCCACAAAGTGGAGTTTTCATCTATAGTAGCTAGGCATATCTTATCTTCTGGTTTGTCTCCTAATTTCATAACATATATACCTCCTTTCCTAATTCCTCTACCTATAACTTTCTTATCCTTAATTATTTCACTATCTTTTTCGGTAAAGGTAACCCTACACTTATTATCACATATTTGGCCTATACTAAGCAAGTTATAAGTTAGATTATCTACATGCTCGACATTTTCAATAGTTAGAGAGTCTTGAGAGATCGTACCTTTGCCTATGATTTTTCCACGACGATCACTACCAAAAACAACATTACCTCCGTTGTATGCCTTATATGTTAAAAATAGCTTGCGATTCCCCGTCATGTGTCTTGAGCATCCACTATCCTTTATCCACTCATCGGGTTCCAAATCTACTCCTAGACATATTTCATCGGGTGCATGAGCCACGAAACATTTGTGCTTCATTGTTTCATCTTCGTCACTAGAAATTCTTCTTCAGGTGGTTTTCCTTTTATCTTGTGCTTTTAGTCGCTTCTTAATAATATTCTTGAATTCTTTAACGACCTTTGCATATTCTTCATCTTCACTTTCGGAACTGTAATAGTCATCATTATTATGTTCGATCGTTGACTTTGTACACCCTTCTTGTTTGCTCTTGGTATGACTCATGGGGTTTTCATCATTATTACCTACACATGCAAAATTTGAACTAGTAGCACTTGTACTCATTTCAACTAAATACTTATCTACTATACTTTCATTTTCAACAATTATATATATAACATTTTCTTTGGCTAGACATTTCTCTTGATGAAAATTTAAGAGACTTTTCCACATATCGTTTGCCGTTTGACAAAAAAATATTCTTTCATATTCAATATTTAGTAAAGCTTTGTGATGACGTATAGTCTATATCTGGGCCACGAGTCCAAATAATATATACTACTAGCGCCTAAGTCCAACACAAGTGGGCTGCCATGACAATGGTTTGGGCCGCAGTATCATTAGCTTGGGCCCACGAGGCCCAAAGCCCAACTAAACCCACCGGGTACACGATAAGGATTGTCTATTCATAGAATAGATATCCTTTCCTTGGATAAGCACCACGAGTGCGAAGAGTAAGGAGCAAGAAACCCATGCGGTTTCAGCCCCTATAAAAGGAATGATATATTCTCATTCAAAGGTACGATATACAACCTTAACTCTTTACAAGAACCCTAAATCGATTACTTACTCTCACGCCGGAGTCTAATCGGGGGAGACAATCCCTCGATAAGCCTAACGGTGTTGTCTTATTTTCTTAGTACGCAGGTAACAACTGCTAAGGATTGAATTGGTACGAGAGTATAAGCCCATAACCAGGTACGCCCAACTTTTGTATCAACAAGTGGCGCCATCCGTGGGACCCTACTACGAACTAGAATGACGAAACATAAGAATTCAAGCCAGCGGACTCCGCAGTCAGAAAAACGTGACCATCAGAGGAAGAATCAACAAGATCCAACCTCCAGACAAGTCGCTGGGACAACCAGCACACCGGCAGGAACAACCCCACCTCGCCTAGCAGTGGAACTGCCTATAAGAACTACTCAAGTCATACCAGTGGTCCCAAGCGTTGAGGAACTCCAACGCACCCTCTTCACCACTCCTCATCAGGCTACACCCGCAGTGAACAACACTGCGCCGCCAGGCGCGCCTGAACGAAATAGGGCACCTAACACTGAGGCAGAAATTCTTGCAACAACTGAGGACGCACCGGATCTAACTTTGGGAAACTTTGTATCCCAAAATTATGAAACACTAACCGCCCTCATGCAAGAAGAAGCAACAAGAAGAGCAAGCGCGGGTCTACAAGCCCGACTCAATTTTGGTCCTGAACGCGAACCATCACCATTGCGTCACCCACGAGGAAGACGCGCAGAACGTACCACTATCCATGATAGGTTGGGTACGATATCTGATTCACAATACTCAGGAGACAGCGAGAGGCGCACCAATGTCCACTCCAGACTTGGCAGTCGGGGAATACAAGATCGACTAGGGCCTCAACATTCGCCAAGCCAAGGATCTTCCAAACCTGGGAGTAGGAGGGTTCAAGACAGATTGGGGGGAAGGAGATCCCTCAAGCTCTTCTTCTGAAAGAAGCCGGCGCAAGCGCCGAAAAAGATACTACCCTTCTTCCAGTGACTCCTCGGACAACGAGGACAAAGAAACAGGACACTGGAAGTCAAGAGGAAGACGTCGCGAGGAAGAGAATGAAGATATGTCCCTCCTATGGCGATGCCAGAAAATTGATGCGTTTACACGGCGCATCAGCGATTACTCAGATCGCAAACGCAGGCGCATGCCCGCTAATGTGAAAACATACGATGGAACAGGTGATCCTGACGACCACCTCAAAATTTTCGAATCAGCCGCAACCATCGAAAATTGGCCACAGCCTGTGTGGTGCCACATGTTTAATTCCACGTTAGTAGGAAACGCGCGCACATGATTTAGCAAACTCCCACGTAGGAGCATTGGTGGATTTGAGGAACTACGGAAAGCATTCTGCCTCAACTTCACCCAGCGAAAGAAGTACGCTAAAAACCCTGTGGAGCTAGCAAGAGTGAAACAGCGTCAAGGGGAATCAACCAGCGCTTTTATGGAACGTTTCAAAGATGAGTGTATACAAGTTAAAGCATGTCCTGAAATCCTAAAAATTTCAGGGTTCATGAATGGGATCAATAACCCAGAACTCATCCGCAAGCTAAATGACAAAGTTCCACAAACCTTTGACGAGTTAACAAAGCGAACTAGATCCTTTATACAAGGAGAAGCAGCTGCTACGGATAGCAAGAAAGGTTATTCAAACTATAGGCAACAAGAACAGCCGCGGAGACAATCCAACGATCAGAATAACAACCGCAGCAGGAATTATCGCAGTGGAAGAGACAACGACAAATATACTCCTCTCACTAAGACTCCGAGAGAGATATTTGTAACAGAAGGTGCGAACTTCCCAAAACCACCACCAATGCACACTGCAGAAGAAAAGCGCCTAGGTAGTGGATACTGAGAGTACCAAGGCCAAAAAGGAGATACAACTAACGAGTGCGTCCAACTAAAACAACTAATTTAAAAGCTAGTTAGAGAAGGAAGGATGGACCACCTCGTAAAAAACATCAAGGAAGGAAAAGATAAACAGAGAAACGGGGGCAAGAAAGAACCCCCAAAGGAAAAAGTTAATACTATATACATGATACAATCATGGCAACGCAAGATAAAGCAAAAAGTCAGCCAAAAATTCTCTCCAGAAAAAGAGATATCCTTCCCTACTATAGCTGGGGACAACGCAGTCGTGGAGCCTCTAACCATTGAGATACATACAGGGGGACATGACATCCACCGCATGTACATTGATGGTGGAGCATCCGCGGACATCCTGTACGATCACTGTTTCAAAAGGCTGCGACCTGAAATCCAAAGTCAGTTGATACCAGCTACAATGTCATTAACAGGATTCACAGGAGAAAAGATTTGGCCCATGGGGCAGTTACGCTTATTGGTGGTCGTAGGAGATGAACAACACTCAACCGCGACATGGATAAACTTTATGGTAATAAAGTCTCCTTCACCATACAATGGTATCATTGGAAGACCGGGAATATCATCCATGCGCGCGGTACCATCCACAGCGCACGGAATGCTTAAATTCCCAGTGGAAGGAGGAGTGGTCACTCTCTATAACACAACAGTACCACCAAGAGAATGCATCGCAGTAACAACTGAAGCGAAGACTATTCCAGAACAGCGCACGGAAAAAACGCCAAATTTAAAAGTCGCTATTCACCCAGATTATCCGGAACAACAAGTTTCGATTGGAGGATCTTTATCTGACAAAGGTAAAGCAACCATATGCGCACTCTTGCAAAAGAACCTAGACATCTTTGCATGGGAACCAAAGCATATGACGGGAGTACCGCGCTCTATCACAGAGCATAAGCTACAAATCCGACAAGGATACCCTCCAATACGACAAAAGAAGCGCGGCCAGGCCCCAAATCGTGCAAAGGCTATTCTGGAAGAAGTACATAAGCTCGTAGATGCAGGCATCATGCGCGAAGTATACTATCACGACTGGCTTTCTAACCCAGTTATGGTAAAGAAGAGCGATGGCAGTTGGAGGATGTGCGTGGACTTCACGGACCTCAACAAAGCATGTCCGCAGGACTGCTATCCACTGCCAGAGATAGACTGGAAGGGCGAGTCCTTGTGCGGATACCCCTTCAAATGCTTCCTAGATGCATATAAAGGGTATCATCAGATTCAGATGGCAGTGGAAGATGAAGAAAAAACAGCTTTCCACACCAGTCAAGGAGTATACTGCTACACAAAAATGCCTTTTGGCCTGAATAACGCAGGCGCAACATACCAACGACTGGTGGACACAGCCTTCGAAAAACAAGTAGGCCGCAACTTGGAAGTCTATGTTGACGACCTTGTCATAAAAAGCCATACAGAGGACGAATTGGTGCGCGACATCGAGGAAACATTCCGAACGTTGGGGCGGATCAACATGAAGTTAAATCCTAAGAAGTGCACCTTTGGCGCTACTGAAGGCATGTTCCTCGGATATTTGATAGAGCCCGATGGAATCAAGCCTTGCCCAGAAAAGACAAAGGCTGTTATTGATCTCCCCTCCCCGCGCACACTAAAAGAAGTCCAGTCATTAAATGGAAAGTTAGCAGGGCTAAACCGCTTCTTATCTAAGTCATCAGACAAATCTCTTCCCCTCTTTAAAACACTCACGAAGTGTACGAAAAAGGGAGACTTTCGCTGGACTACCGAAGCGGAGGAAGCTTTCCAACAACTTAAAAACCATCTGGCATCTCTTCCCAAACTCGTCGCACCGCGACCAGGGGAAGAACTAATCATGTACTTATCGGCAACCCATGGGGAAGTCAGCGCCGTACTATTGACAGACAGAAACTCCGTCCAGACACCCATATATTTCGTAAGCAAAGCCCTAAAGAAAACAGAGACTAACTACAGCGCTATGGAAAAGCTGGTCTTGGCTCTAGTGTTCGCAGCCAAAAGGTTGCGCAGATACTTTCAAGCGCATCCAATAGTTGTAATTACTGATCAGCCAATTAAACAAGTAATCTCCAAGCCTGACGCATCAGGACGCTTACAAAAATGGAGTGTACTGCTAAGTGAGTATAACATCTCATACAGACCGCGCACTGTAATCAAAGGACAAATCCTAGCCGATTTTATCGTAGAGAAGCCAGACAGCGACAGCCCAACATCTGCAGCAAAAACAGATTTACAGGAACCCTGGATTCTATTCACAGATGGGTCTTCATGTGTAGAAGGATCAAGCGCAGGCCTTATTCTTACAAATCCAGAAGGTATGGAATTCACCTATGTGCTACGCTTCGAATTCACAGCCACAAACAATGAGGCAGATTACGAAGCCCTACTAGCCGGACTATGCATTGCAATCCAAATGGGTGTTCGCAACCTAGAAGCAAACGTAGATTCGCGACTGGTCGCTAACCACGTGCTAGGTGAATATGAGGCCAAGGATGAACACATGACCCAATACCTGGAAAAGACAAAATCTTTGATCAAAAACTTTGATAGGTTCACAATAAAACAGGTGCCTAGAGGAGATAACAAGAAGGCGGACGCACTCAGCAAGATCGCATCCACAAGCTTCGCACACCTCTCAAAACAGGTATTGGTGGAAACCCTAAAAAACAAGTCAATATTGGAAAGGGAAATAGCAACGGTGATAGAGGAACAAGACCCTACATGGATGACACCTATCATCGAATTTATTAGCAAGGGAATCCTACCCCAAGATCAAAAAGACGCTCGCAGAATACGGCGCATAGCGCAACGATTTGAATTACGCGACAACGTACAAAATCGACGGTCTTTTTTACAGCCATGGCTCAGATGTGTCGGACCCCTTCAAGCAGACTACGTACTCCGCGAAATTCACACTGGATCATGTAGTATGCACTCAGGGCCACGATCCGTGGTGGCAAGCGCTCTAAGGTCAGGATACTATTGGCCAACAATGCATCGCGATGCACGCGATCTGATAAGAAAATGCAGCAATTGCCAAGTACATAGACCAATTCCGCGCCGACCACAACAAGAGCTGACACCAATTACCTCACCATGGCCATTTTACAAATGGGGTATTGACATCGCAGGACCTTTCCCTGTCGCAGCTGGAGGAGTAAAGTTCCTCATCGTGGCCATAGACTACTTTACAAAGTGGATCGAAGCAAAAGCGGTGGTGAACATCACGGGCAACCAAGTCAAACGCTTTGTGTGGGACAACATTGTCTGTCGCTTCGAACTACCGGGCGCGATCATATCAGACAACAGAAAACAATTCTGTGATAACCCATTCAAAGATTGGTGCGCACAATTGAACATCACACAACACTTTGCTTCAGTCAAACACCCACAAACCAATGGCCTAGTTGAGCGCGCGAATCGCAGTCTAGGCGAAGGAATAAAAGCGCGCCTTGACAGACCCAAAGGAAGGTGGGTAGACGAGCTCTCACATGTCCTGTGGGCGCATCGCACAACAATCAAAACCAGTACTGGCGACACGCCATTTTCCCTAGTCTATGGAACAGAAGCCGTCATACCAGCCGAGATAGGAATGCCAACTATACGCACAGCAGAGGTCAACGTCACGACAAATGACGAGGAACGGCGCATAGACTTAGACATACTGGAAGAAAGGCGCGAACGCACAGCTATACGCGAAGCAAAGGCTAAGGCAAAAATGAAGAAGTATTATGATGCAAAAGTCAAACACACTTCATTCAGACCAGGAGACTTTGTTTACCGCGCCAACGACGCGAGCCACGCAGAAGACACAGGCAAGCTCGGACCTAAATGGGAAGGACCTTACGAGGTCACAGACGCGCTTGGCAACGGCGCATACAGACTGCACGATATGGAAGGACACGACCTAGCGCGCACTTGGAACATCTGCAATCTCAAAAAATGTTACTTTTAGGCTACGGCCCTTACACAAACACCCTTGCATCCTACGAGGTGCCCAATAAGTGTTTGTCTTTCTTTTCTTTTCTAGGAATTGTATTTTCTATTTTCTCAAATAACTTGCAAGTATTAATAAAATGTTATGGTTTCTAGCTAACTCCATAGCGCATTTTTACTTTATTGCATATATGTCAATATTGTTTATCTTATATTTCTGCCTACATGGCGTGCATGCACCACTTAAAGACCCACGAAGGCATAAAGGATAAGTTAACCTACTAATTTACTTGTTGAATAAGAGGGTTGCAAACCCATCAATATTGGATCACGCATCCTTGCTAAGCACCTTACTCTCGAGACGTCGAGGTAAGTCTCGCGCGCGCACCCCACGACGGATGCGCATATACCAAGTACACCGTACGAGCTTAGCAATATAACGAGCCAAGACACTTGGTCAAATAATAAAACTTCGCAAACAATGCAAGTATAATTCTTCAAAGTCACGCACTTAAAAGACTTAGTTAAAAAATCAAACTTGGCAAACAATGCAAGTATATTTAAGTCACGAACTTAAAACAAAAATGTATCTTATTCCACATTTATTAATAAAAATTACAAGAAAAGATACATAACATACAAAAAGCCTACACGCTAGGGCAATGCTCAAGGTCATCTTCATGAGCAGCAGAACTCCCGCCGCATAATATGGCCTTATCTTTGACCCCTTTCTTCATCGCAGCCCTCTCCGCATGCTTTTCCAATGCTTCTTGAAGTGGGACCTCCTTCTCAAGTAAGTAGGGTTCAGAGCATCACGCGGCTGTGCAAAGATAGGAACCTGCAACTGCGAAACATCAGGTTTCAAATAGAAATCTGGTAACGACTCTGCACCCTCTGCCGTATGCCGCGCCAGAGTCAACCCTTGCATTACCACAGAAATTGGGTGGTCCTGGTTACGCTCCACTTGGGCAATATGCGAAAACTCCAAATGCTTCAGATCTTCCAGGGCTGCAACCAGATCACCATACGCGTTGGGGTTATAACCAGGTACCTCCGTAGCAGGAACAGGTATTACCTTCTTCTCACAAAGCTCCTCTGTGGCCTGCGCCCTACCACGCTCACAAGCGCACTGGACAGCCCTCCCAAAATCCTCAGTGACTTCTTGGGATTCCAGTGTGGTCATAACAGCCAGACGCAGCCCATGACTAATTAGCCACCTGAAGAGACAGCATAAAACCTTCATACGACAACCACAAAGATAAGACAAAATTAACAAAAGTGGAAAGAAGCATTACCTGCGCTCCGCAACAGAAGAGACCAAGTGAGGATATAGCTCCTCGTCAAACTCTATATTCATTCTGCGCAGTTTCTCCTCTTGCACTTGGTGCGCAGTCATGAACCGTTGACGCAGCGCCTCAACCTGGGCAAGATGCTCCGCCTTGTATCGGTCCATGAGGCCAACAGCCCACTCGCAAGTGGCCTTACGCTCGTTATGAGCTGCGCGCTCAGTCTGCAAATCAGCCCACAAGGACAGCTTCTCATCACGCACCCTCTGGCTGCTAACTTCTGAAGCCTTGAGATCAGCCTGAGTACTAGCCAGTTTTGCCCTAAGACATGCAATCTCTTCATCTTTCTGGATAGCGCGGCTACTTTCTCCAGAGTAGCTAGCCTTCACACGCGCCGCTAAGGCAACCTGATAGTCAGCGGTACGCCTCAGCTCATCCACAAGAGTATCCATAGAAGCATCTCCAATGGTCCCTAAACTCACCCCCTCACGCCTTTGCTCACCAGAGGACGCAACAACCGGCTCTGGAGGCGACTTCTCGACAAAAACAGTAGCATCTTCAGAAGCATCAACACTATAAGAACAACAAGTTCGACGGTTATATAAACTACATGAAATAACTTATACACGGAAGGTTACAGAAGACACTTACAAATGCAGAGGAGACTCAGTCGCATTTTTTCCAGCATTTGAATGTAATACACCCTCTTCATCAGACTCTCCCTTCGAAAGTGACGTTGGTGTACCGCTCACATGACGTTTCCTCCCAGAAAAGGACGCGCCACCATCCCCAGACATGGGTTCCTTGCGCTTCTCACCTCTACTACCACCCTCGGGAGCATCTACGACCTTTGTGATCTCCACGCTGTCGGAAGACTCAGGTATAGACTTCTTAGCATCAGGCTGCGTATCCTGGGCCTGTACGGCATGTCCCGCGACATTGATGGGAGCCACATCTAGAACAAGAGGAGGAGTCTCGCCTGAAACCTCCTCCAAATTAAGCTCCATCACATGTCCGGCAGTGGCCTGGAGAATGGGCGCTTCACCTGCCCTCAATGGACGTTGCCCGACCTTCACCACTTTTGGCTCGGCTAGACGCACTACTCCGAATAGATCCATCTCTGCGCAACAGTGGCATCAAAAAAACATAACGGTTAGTTAAAACACAAAGAACAAAAAGGGAATACTTACGAAGTAAGAGAGGAAGACAGATGAGCACCCACCCTGATTATTCGCATCCAAAAACATGGGCATCTCGTCGTCGAACCCGAAATAACTGCGGCTAATGCCGACGCATATTAACAAAGCTTCGGGATACGAATTTATGGGAATACGGTTGGCGTCTATGGTATACGCATCGCCCGTATTATACATCTCAGGTGATGGGTACTCATCCTTTGGAAAACTGCCATGGGTGTAAAAATCAAAATCCCATGGGAAAACCTTTCGGTCTACCCAAAAGAATTTTTCCCTCCAGCCCCTGAGCGAGTCTACACCCATAGTATAACATTGCAACTTCCCATGACGCTTCGCAAGGGAAACCCACCCATTTGACCACGTCGTATGATAAAACGCGCGGAACAAATTTACAGTGGGATTAATCGCTAACAAGCGACAGTTAACCTCGAAGTTAGTTATCTTACCCGCACCTATACAGTGCAACTGCGAGATGTGTATACTGTAGTAGCACAGTACCTCGCACAGGAATATCGAAAGGGGCACACGCTGGTTCGCCCATTCAAAAAAACGCGTATATACACCTACCTTCCCTTCGGGGAAGTCGGCTATTGATACGCCTTCATCCGGAACAACCGGATGCACACCGTATGGGATATAGTAATCAGATTCGAACTGACGAAGTTCACCATATTCCATATTGGAAGAAAAATCTGAAAGTTGTCTAATCATACTTAAAAACTATTTGCGTACGCGCCTAATACCTTTGAAAATAAGTATTTTTTCGATCGGAAACAAAGAAATGAAGAATTTTGGAAGATTTTTCACTGTACCATACCAAGTGAAAATGACAAGGGCTTAAATAGTCTTTAACGCACCAAAGATGATCGACACGTGGATCCCACTTATGAAACGTGTGGCTAGGACATGAAAAGGTACGACACTTTTTCCGAATCTCTAAGCACACGTGGATACCATCTCCACTTTTCGAGGTACTTTTTAATGATATTTCGGACTAGATATGTAGTCCCGAGCAAAAGGGCGGGAAGCGTTTTATCTTTCCCGCCACGCTTGCCGCTTGATTCATTAGTCTAGTATCCGCGGCTACGAGCCACGCACACTAGACTGGGGGGACATGAAGACGTATAGTCTATATCTGGGCCACGAGTCCAAATAATATATACTACTAGCGCCTAAGTCCACCACAAGTGGGCTGCCATGACAATGGTTTGGGCCGCAGTATTATTAGCTTGGGCCGACGAGGCCCAAAGCCCAACTAAACCCACCGGGTACACGATAAGGATTGTCTATTCATAGAATAGATATCCTTTCCTTGGATAAGCACCACGAGTGCGAAGAGTAAGGAGCAAGAAACCCATGCGGTTTCAGCCCCTATAAAAGGAATGATATATTCTCATTCAAAGGTACGATATACAACCTTAACTCTTTACAAGAACCCTAAATCGATTACTTACTCTCACGCCGGAGTCTAATCTGGGGAGACAATCCCTCGATAAGCCTAACGGTGTTGTCTTATTTTCTTAGTACGCAGGTAACAAGTGCTAAGGATTGAATTGGTACGAGAGTATAAGCCCATAACCAGGTACGCCCAACTTTTGTATCAACACTTTGTATATAATCATTTTCGCAATATCATTTTTATCAATCACTATTTTGAAATAATTATATTGTTTTTCAAAAGTGGTTTTTGTTGATTGAAAATTACCAATTGAAATGACATGCCAAAGATCATGATCTATTAATTTCACATAACTTTCGAATCGATTTTTCCATTCAAGAAAACTTGTATTTTCAAAATATGGTGGTTTAAATATCATGTTCCCTTCTAAATATTTTTCCGATTCCATAGATCGATTTCAAGTTTTTAAAATACAATTTATTTTAAAAGTCTTGTTTAACCTGGCTCTGATACCAATTCTGGAAAACCAGAAGGGGGGGTTGAATAGTTTTACGTCAATTTTATTTTTATAAAAACTTTGTTTGCAAACTAATCGATTATAGTTTTATGTGAGATCAATAAACAAAACTTATATATACTAATATCTACGAAATCAAATGACAACAATATAAGTAAATAAGTAAAGAGATAGAGATGGAAAGATCGCACCACAAGACAAAGGATTTATAGTGGTTCGGCTACGAAGCACCTCTTCGCCCTACTCCACTCCCTGAGCACCTAACTCGAGAGTTTTCTTCACTATGTCAACAAGCTCCCTTATGGCAGAGAAAACCTTACACAACTTTTGCTTACACCAATTTACAACACTAAGCTAAATGTCGAGTCCTAATAGTAGCTAGAACCAATCTCACACCACTACACACCTTCTTCACAACTTATACACACCACTATAACTACACTGCTTCTCACACCTTCACAACTTCTTCTTCACAACACAACTATTTCTTCACTACTTCTATTCACAACTACTAACATACCTAGATCTATTTATTACACAACTTCTACACCTTTACAATATAAACAAGCCTATAATACTTCTTACCAAGATGTTGGAGGAGTATTCTTCTCTTGCACTTTGAATGATGAAGAATCGAATCACTTGAAACAAGAACTAATATATTTATGATCAAAGGATTTAGGAATTTGATTTGAGAGAATTAGAACAGAAAGTTTTAGTGCAAAAGGTGAGGAAAAAATTCAGATTTGAATCAGTATTTATAGGCAAAGAAATTTGACACAGGAGCGTATGCCGGCCCCCTTAATTGTGTGCCGGCCCCTTATAATTAAGGGGGCCGCCCATTGAAATGGCCATATTTTTTGTCTTTTCTGGGAAAAGTTTACTTGGTGAAAATTTAGCTGAATTTAGTTAAAATTTTGAATTCAATTAATTATTATGAAATAAACATTTTCCTTTAATTACCAAAAATGTTTTTCTTAAATATATAAAATGTTTATACCATTTTATATCATTTGTAATTAATAAATAAACATTCCTTTGATCATAAATTGTATTAAGCACTTGTTTATTTATACCTTAAGTGAATTAGTTGGATATGATGATATTTTGTCACTAAATACTTATTTACGTAATGATTTTACGTTTAATGATTTTATATTTTGTGATCGTCAAAACATAGGGATATCGAAAAATATTAATAATGTTTTTACGCATTATTTATATCAACATATTGATTTAGTATTAGGTTGTTTTGTTCATTATTTAGTCAGTTATTAATCATCATATTCTTTTTTCATCAATTATTTTCGAGTGTTAGGTTACTTGATTCATCAGTCATTGTATTATTCATCAGATATTGTTACTCAAAACTTTTTTTCATCTAAGTATGTTCATAAGTATATAAAAAGAAGAGGAAATATAGAAAAATTGTTCATCAGTAATTTTGTTCAGTATAATAGTTTAAAAAAATATACTGATCAGTATTTTTGTTTTATTGGATAGGTAAAGCTGTAAAAACAACGGCAAAATCGTATTCACCTAGTGACGATGATTTTGTGAAGGATGCATTTACAATAAAATCGAATGCAGTTTCTAATGTTGAAAAACCGAAAACTAACAAATCTGTTGCCGAACCAAAAAACAACTGCAATTGCTACTACTTCAAAAGCTGTAGAAACTAGAAGGGGGGGGAGGCTGAATAGTTTCACCAATTCTTTTTACTTGTTAAAATATTTCACCCTTTTTAGGTCCGGTTAATATTTTTCTGCAAACTTGTTGAATTTTACTAGTTAGGTGATATCTATTAAGCTACAAATAAATGTAAACAAACAAGTAATGTAAAGAGTAAGGAAAGAGCACAACCAAAGAGACGCGGAGATTTATAGTGGTTCGGCACGAAGCTCACTCTTCATCTTCTTCCAAGTTCACACAAATAACTCCATCCTCGACTCACACACAAGTCAGAAATATTTACAATATTTACAAGAAGAAAATAGAGGGAAGAATAGAACCACAACACTTGTTACGTTTGTGTGTGGACTCATACAACATCTCGATTCTTCATCTACATCGAGAGTTCTTCTCTTGCACTTTGATATGAAGAGGAAATCACTTATAAATATATATCGACATGTTATAGTGATCAAAGAAGAAACAAAAGAGAAACATAAAGTTTTTGTGCCCAAAGGAATTATTTTCTGAGAAGGAATAGTTCAGTATTTATACACGACAGGAAAGGAGGTGGCGGTCCCTTAAACATGCGACGGTCCTTTATCACTAAGGGACCGCCGGTCAATTTAAGGGATCGTCCCGACAAGACGCTCCTCTTTTTGTCCTAACGTGGTGAAAACTTATCTGGTGAAAGCTTAACTGTTTTGGGGGGAAATATAGTTATTACACATTTGAATTTTGAATATATTTTCTTAATAAAACATTTCTTTAAAAGCACAAAAATACTTTTGTGAAAAATGTTTCGTCAAACTTAAAAAATGTAAGTTTAGGAGAAAATAAAATTCTTTGATCACTTTACTAATGTCGGTATAACGTTTGTTTATACCTGAAGTCTTTATATTTTGTGATTATTAAAACACAAGAAGACCGAACTTTACGTAACATTACGTAACTTGTTAACCGTAACTTTACGTTACATGTCTTTATATTTTGTGATTATCAAAACACAAGAAGACCAAATAATGCGAATAACATTTTTGACATTATTTGTATTAACAATCTTCCCCTTTTTGATGATTACAAAATATAAACTCATTTTAGGTAAAATTATGCGTTGATAAATTTTTAATATGAGTTTTCTCGTTACTTCTTCCCCTTTTTGTAGAATCAAAAAGGCTTCGTCGATGTTGAAGAGAGGAAAGATTTCGACATAATACAAGCATCCTTAAGAGGGCATCGTCGATGTGAGGAGAGAAAAGAGATCGACAGAGTACAAGCTCCCCTAGCTTAGTGCTCCCCTAGATAAGGGCACTGGGAAATCGAGCTATGGTGATATGCTACAAAAACGTGTTACAGACAAAGCACATGCATATATATATATATATATATATATATATATATATATATATATATATATATATATATATATATATATATATATATATATATATATATATGTATATATATATGTATATATATATATGTATATATGTGTATATATATATATATATATATATATATATATATATATATATGTGTATATATATATATATATATATATATATATATATATATATATATATATATATATATATATATATATATATATATATATATATGTATATATGTGTAGGAGGATAAGAGAGATAAGATAGATAGAAGGGTGAAATCAAATTGATAGAACATGAATCAGATAAAAAAATAGAAGAGAAATATGAGTTTTAGCTCGTACTAGGGACGGTCCGTAAATGGGGGGACGGTCCTTTAGTGATTAGGGACCACCAATCCAATAAAGGACCGTCGTCAGTAGACGTCCTAGTTGGCAGATGTGTTGTGACTTTAGTAACTTCCCATTTTTAAGGTTGATTAATTTTAGTCCATTTTCAAGCCAACCATGATAAATATCACAACATATTAACATAACCTAATCATTCATTCATGAAAAACATACAAGAACATTCATAATCATCACATAATCAAGACATCATCAAATCCTACAACATTAAACATCAAATAACACAACAAGCTATTTCCCAAAACATGCTTGGCCAAAATCTAGCTTTCACTTGATTATGCTTAACTAGACATGTGAAGATATCTAGTTAGAAGGTGAGAGGATGATGGTGAGGAAGAAGATGGAGCCGAAGGTTGCATGGTGGCAAGGGGAGTTGGTTGCACATTTTGTTGTGCAAGAATAGATTCAATGTGGCCAAACATTATATGGAGTTCATCTCGAAGAAAGGTGATGAGATGAAAGTTGTGATAACAACATGCAAATCCCATGGTGTCGTTGTTAACAAAGTAGTAAGGAATGGGATTGCCAAGGTTTGGAGATGATGGTGGAGTGGGAGGAATGTTTTCCAAAGGCCCATTTGGTGATGTATGATTTAAAAGATTTGTTGGAGGAGGATGTGAGTTTCTTGGTGGTGAGCTAGAGAAGGTAGGAGGCGATGGTTGATTACCCACAAAAGAAGTGTAAGCACCTGAGCTAGATTGGGTGAGCAAGGGAGACAAGTTTTTTATGGATGATGAGAAAGGTGATGAGGTTGGCTTAGAGCTAGAGGATGGCTTTGAAAAAGAGTAGGATGTTCCATTAGTGGATAGTGTTTTGAGAGGTGCACTTGGTGCTTGAGAAGAGGATGGTGGTGACTTTGGAGAGGGAGTAGTGACATAGAGAGTGATATCAATGAAATTGGTTTGTGGTGGAATGATATTGATCTTAGGCTTTTTGTTTGATGGTTGTGGATTGAGTGAGGTTTTGAGCTTATTGCTTGTGGTTAGCAAAGAGGTGGAAGATGATGCCATTGTAGGGGATGAAGGAGAGATGAAAGATGATTGTGATGAGGTTGAAGAAGAGAAGAGGTGTTTAAATAATCAAGCATGGTTATGATTTAGGCAAAGCATGCATCAGGAAACATTTAGCACTTAAAATTGTTTATCTAAACATGGTAAGGTGGTGAAAAACATGTAATAGGTTTAGGATTGCAGAAAGGAAGAAAACAGTGCAAAAATCCGTGATCCCCAGGGGACGGTCCATTAAATACCAAACGGTCCTTTATCACTAGAGGACCGCCAGGTAGATAAGGGACCGCCGGCAGTAGGTTTCCAGAATTTTGCCCAGTTTCTCATTTATGTAACCTGCATACACAACACATTCCTACATATCACAGAACTGCATAAACATAAGTTCAACAATAAAGATGTCATACACCAACTTAAACGTACCAACAACATTATCCAAATACAAACATAATTAAACAAGCATGTCTAATAATCATGAAATAAGTTCACATAAACGATAAACATAATTGTTCCAAGTACACCAATAGAAGTGCTCCAGATGATATTTTACTTCTACTTCTTTTTCTATAGGTGGTTCTTGATTGACTTCAATCCTTTCCTTTGCTCATCTCGAACTTGAGTTAAAAGGGTGATCACAGATGGGTCTTGTGAGTCGAGGTTTTGAGGGATTTGAGGAAGGGCATTGGTGAAGGTTTCAAGTGGAGAAGAGGCACAAGCATTGGAAATACCAATGTGTTCATCATCATCTATATGATGAGAGAATTAATCACTAGAGGATGACTCAGGAAACAAGGTCCTTTTCGACCTAGAATCAGACCTTGTTTTACGCTCAATATGTATACTGAGCGGGAGCATGACACGGTCATAGATATGATATTTTCTAGATTTGAGTTCTTAAAATTTATCCATGATATGATTGAACAGACGAGTCAAAAGCATGCCATAGGGCAAATTTAACTTGGGCTTCTTGGTGACTAATACATGGGAATTGCGCCCTCGCAACAGGTTTTACCTCTCAAGGGATCTTGAGAAGCTTACAACCCCCACCAGGCAGTGTACCTGATCATTGTAGTATAGTATAGTGACAAGTACCGGGGTATTGATCGTTCAACTCAGGAATAGTGTCGCTAGGATTAGAAAGCCTACTAAACTAGGTCTAGAGGTGAGGGATGATTCTTTTTGTATTTTTATATTTTATGAAAGCAAGTAAAATCTTGGGTTTTGAAGGAGTGGGCGGAATTAGTTGCTAGTCAACTAACCCAATTAACTAAAAATGCAATCAAAATAAAATAAAATAAATGAAAATTAAACTAATATACTAATGTGGTAGAAACAATAATGAGAAAAGTTGTGTTTACTTAGATTTCATTACTCCCTAGATATCTTTTACCGGTTGATTAGCTTGTTACAATTGCATGGATGACGGGTTATATTCCTTAATACTAGTCGTAGGGCCGTGTACAATATTCCCTAACTCTATAAGATCCTACTTCACTCCTATGTCGAGCCGTTAGAAGCTCCTAACATGGGATCATTAGAATTCTCTTACGCATTAAATACAACCAAAAATCATAGTACACCTCCGATCATGTTTCTTAAGACGTTCAAGCAAGTTACCAATGGAAGTCTGACAGTTTTCTTAAGCCTAACATCGAATACAATCAACCCATAATCAAACTCTAGGTTTCACTACATCTAAGCAAACACAATAAAAGCCTAGCCTAACATGTTAAAAGAAAGATAAACATAAGATAGAATCAAACAATACATAGACATATTGAATGATTATTGAAGTACTTATCTGTATTAAAACATGGAAGAAAGAAGGGTTTGAAACCCCTTCAATATGCAGGAAATTCGACCTAGGGTTTATGCACAACTTGTTCCACAAAGTTCCACCCTTTACAATAAAAAATTAGAAAAATATATATATAGACTATGCATCCTGACGGCGTCATGTATTAACCTCTGACGTCGTCAACTTGCCGCCAGGTTGAAATTCGTATTGCCTAGATCCACTTCTGACATCGTTATGTAGAAATAAGCTCTGGGCCGTCACTAGTATTTGGACCCTGACGGCCTTGGTGACGCTGTCAGGCTAAATACCCTAAAAACGTTCTGGATCGTCACGTGTATTTTCCACTCCCACCTCTTTTGTCACTCTTGACGCCGTCATGTATTAGAGCTTGACGTCGTCAGGTACTGTTCCCAGCAAGGAATTTGAGACTTTGTCGTTTTCTTCACTTTTATGCTTCAAAAACGTCCAAAATGCTTCCTTTTCTAGATTTCTCTCCAAAAGTACCTAAAATGACAAAAGGAACGATTTAGGGCAATATTTGATCAAATAATCTCGAATTCGGGCTTAAATGACCCCTTAAAAGCGGTACACTTTTCGCCTCATCAAATACCCTTACACTTGAGATTTGCTTGTCCTCAAGCAAATGCGTTTTTATTCTAATCAAAATACAAGTTAGAGGTCATTTAACACTAATATAAAAGTAATTACAACAAATAATCATTCCACTAAAAACCAAAAACAAGCACGGAGGTCATACACTAGCACCTCACAAATAGTGTTTAGATACTCACATCTCTCAGGTGTAATAAAGTATATATCACAATAAGGAAATGGAAAACATCTCTCACTACCTGTCATAGAAAATAGATTACCATAGACTTGGGAAAGGATCAAACCTCCACCACTTGGCATAAGCACCTAGGATAAACTATCAAAGAGGTCTTTTAAAGGGTTATAACGTTAGGTGTAGGGATATGGAAAACACTGTTTTGTTGGATAAAGGCAATATTTACTGGTGGCGAGTTAATCATCTTGGTTAATTACAAGTACAATATGGCGTTGCTAAGCCAAGACTCGACTCGACTTAAGCTAATAAATCAAAAATAACAAAAACTTGAAACAAACATAGAATGAAACGGGATGGTAGTCTGTATGTTTTTCTTTTTCTCTTTTCATTCTCTATTTTTTTTCTTTATCTTGATTTTTCGATTTTTTTTTTTTTTTTTTTTTTTTTTTTTTGCATACACTTTTACCCTACCATCCAAAATAATACATCATAGGGAATATACATTCCCCTTACACTGGAATTTTTACATACTTTACAATAAACTACTCTAATGACTTGAATCAAGATAATCAAAACACTTGGAGTACTTTTTAAAATTAACGCACATATGGGGGTAATATATGATGTTCTTCCCCATTACTCCATAACACTAGTACTTTACCCATGAGTCCCAATCATCCCAAAACAATATGTACAAGATATGACTCGACTTAGCTACCATGTAATCAATTAGATAATTAACTAAGGGTTTAAACAAATAACAATAATGCACTAAAGATGAGTGCATACAAGGAAGGCTAAGGCGATTTGGTTGCACATTTGGGTGGGTTGTAACAAATTCTTCCATTAAGTAAAATGCTTAAAGTTAGAAACGAAAAGATAGGCTCGGAGGGGTGTACTAGGGGTATCGTGTACTAAAAATGAGTACAATGCTAAGGTGTGGGAAAAATTAATTGACTTTACTAGTCAAGTAATATGACTTAAATGGCCAAGTAATTATGATACGGGTTTAAACACAAGGGTGATCCTAATGCCTCTTATCATGTAGTAAATCCTACTACACGAATGTAGTCTCACTAGCGGTCTCGGGATGCATCACTAACGCAAGTTCTAGAATCTAAATGCTACCGGTACACTCATAAGCACTAATAATAAATGTTTTTCCTATCAAATCTAAAGGCGAACCTCACATATTTGGGTGGAAAATTTTTCTAAATGGTACTGTTTTGTGCTAGTCATACAACTCCTATCCATGAGACGCTTGTTAAGGCTAAAGTTTCACTCCTAAATGTTGTAAAAAAATTTAAATTTGGCGCTAAAATTACACTAACAAGTATTTCTCTTAGTTTTATTACACACCTACCATCAAACAAACAAACTCAAGTGCAATAGTATCCTATAAAGTATCATCATTTTTCCTCCCCTTACACTTAGGATGAACATTGTCCCTAGTGTTCAATTAAAGGATGTAAAAGTAAAACAGGTAAAAGAATGAAAACAAATACTCCCCTGATTCGTTCGATGTGGATAGTGTGTCAACAAGGTTAGATCTTCCTCCAAGAAAATGAACGTTGAAAGCTTCCCTCCAGAAATATAAATCATTTTCTTGTCATATATAACCTGTTAAACCTGAGAAAACAATCAAGGCAAACCTCGCGTAAAATCGGCGGCAATCTATATATACTAACAAATCCTAGATAGGAATTTAAGATATAATGCTTGTGGAATGAATGTTTTCAGATTTCCTGGAGTTTACAAAACTAAAGAATCAACAAAAACTTTAAGACTCCGGTATAAACAAAACTCGCAAAATTTTTCAAAATTTTGGTACCTGACGTCGTCAGGTTGTAACTCCTGACGCTGTCAGAATGTTCCTGGAAAAAGCTTATGTTAAGTTTCCGGAAAATTTCTGGAAAAACTCATGCCTTATTTCCTGGAAAATCCTGCAAAACATCATTATGACTCGATACAAGCATTTGACTCTAACAAATACTAATATACATGCTCATTTAATATTGTGGCGAATCATGATCATTTTCGTTCTTATAAACAAGATTGGGTTTCCCCTTACACTTAGGTTTTGCAAAATACCTTTATATGAAGTTAAGACGAAGTTAAACAACAAAATAAAGCATTTTCACAATTTTAGTTTGAAACATTATCTACCAACAATAAAAATAAAACATGCATACGGAAACAAATAAAATCAAACAAATAAAAACACATAAAGCATGGGTTGCCTCCCAAGAAGCGCTTTTCTTTATTTACGAGTCTCGTAGCTAGACTCAAGGTCATGGGCTATTACGTGACCTCATCTCTTGAGATGACGTATCCCATATAATTATGATCCTCGCTATCAGGGTGGTAGTGTTTCAATCATTCGATACTTGCAGTCACCTCCCCTCCTCCTTTACTGCTCAAGGTAGCTATCCCATCTTGGCGTAGGCTTTCAATTGTGAATGGTTCATACCACCAGGGACTCGGCTCGTCGGGAGGTACTTTTATCTCTGAATGCCTTAAGAGTACCAAGTCTCCTTCTGCAAATGGTACATGATTCTCCATCGGTTGACTACATTCAAACTTGACATGAACTTTATTGCTGCTTTTGCCTCTCTCAGGCTTACTTTCTTTGTAGCTTTTGATTCGTGTTTCCCATGCAAGGATTTTTTCTTGAACATGATTAGGCGATGTGTCAATGTTGTTTTTGAGCTTTCTTTTCAGCAGGCTTTCTTGCATACATCGTGGGGTCATAGGAAGGCTAATCTTTCTTTTTCTTGACTTAAGTTCAATTTCCCTCTTTTCATACCTAATGACAGCTCTCGCGGTGGTAAGGAATGGTGCTCCAAGGATTATTGGCATGCACCCACCTCCTCTATCGTCGATGATCATGAAATCGACGGGATACATGAATCCTACAACATTGACCAGCACATCCTTTGCAATTCCCAAAGGGTATACGTAAGAGTGGCCAGCGAAGGATAGCCTAACACGGGTGGTGGCCGGCATTTCCGTAGTTAGTTGTGTGTAAATAGTTAGAAGCATAAGATTTACTTCTGATCCTTGATCAGCGAACGCATCCAGATATTGCAACTTCCCAATGCTGGCTGGTATCTCAAAGTTCCCATAAGCCATCTGCTTAGTAGCCACTTTTTATATAAATAGCTTCTCGAATACCGGTCCCCCAGGTACTGTATCATACTCATCTTTCCCCTCTTTCTCCTTTTCTAAAACCTGTTTGGAGGATTGGTTACGCCCGTCACCTTTAATCCAATTTGTTATGGTATTCTTATTTATACATGTTTTAGGTAGTTACCTAGTGATTGGGATTTTGGCGGTTCCTCAATGGTTTGTTCACTAGGGGTTTCCTTTTCCTCATTACCCTCGTGGACAATTGTGATAGAGTTAACTGTAACAATTCGCAATTTCAGGTTAATTACCATTCCCGGAAAATTTCACTATTCACTTTTACTATTCATTTTTTTTCCCGAAACTTTCCCGAAAGTTGATTTTTATTTGATTTTATCGAGTGATAAATCATTTCCATGGCAAATTAAAAATTTGACATTCATAAGCTCATTTTCGTGAAAGTTATTAAGGAATTACACGGAATTACACGTTTTAGGGTAAAACGTCAATCAGAAATTCTACGCACAACGAAATTCAACCCCGTCAGGTGACCCACATCGGAAAAATGTTTGACACACTCATGATTTATTTGAGAATTAATCGTGACTGAGAAAAACATGACCAAAAACTTCCCAGCAGGTCACCCATGCCTGTACTACCCTCGCATGAGCACGCTTAACCATTTGGGCGATTAACCGTGAGACCACAAAACGCGTTTCTAAGACTTTTTGAGTTTTCAACTTATTAGAAAAAGTCAACATATTCTTTCCCTCCTCCATTGACCAAAAATGATCCCTTGATGTTATAAGTCATTTCGTGATTTTTAGGCTTACGGTTTGATGTCTAAAAGACATTTAATACCAACCGACACTAGACTGAGCCCAGTCTAGACATTATAAGTCATTTTAAATCATTTTTATAACATTAGAAAAGTAACATTATACTTTTCTCAATTTTACGCAATATTCAGCGTTTTACGCGAATTACGCGTTTTAGACCCGTGTTTCCAGTTTTTAGCAGGGTTTACCACCCAAATGGAACCTACCACTCATTTTATATTTTATTATGGAACTTATTGACATGTTTATCAATACTTTCAAGTTCCATAATTTTACGACACCCGGTTTTACGTTTTGAGGCTTAATCATTTACGATTGGCATTTCCCGGAGTCAAAACTAACCAAGTATCTTGGATAATACCAAGAAAAGTCCACACCCTTGCTCTCCAAGCATACAAACCGCCTCTAGGAGGGGGGATTCACACTAGGTGGCTTGATCTTGTGCTTAAGGCCTTAAGATGGTTACAAGTGTTCACCTTGGCCTCCAAGGTTGGACTAGTCAACATTTCTAACCTCCTCATTTGCATATAAATAGCCCCCCCCCCCCTTCCTTTGAACGTCCCACACACCACACACAACAATATTTCATCCTTAGCAAATTATCTTCCAAGTTTCATGCAAGATTCAAGTGCTAGTTCAAGGTAGAAACCCTAGATAGGTTATCATTCATCAAACACTTCCATAACCTTATATACTTGGTGATTTCTCTTGAGTTTAAATCCACTCAAGTCACCTAAACCTTCATCATCCATATTTCAAGAATACCAAGGGTAGAAAGATTGCATGAAGTGAAGTGGGTTGAAGCAAGTCTATCAAAGTCCTATCCTTACATGTTAACTTCCTTTCATCTTTGAAAGCCAAAAGTTGTGAGCCAAACCCTAACTTGATTCTTGTTAAATAATCATGTTCATGTTATTTACATGTTATTCTTGCTATATTATGTCTTGTAGTTATGTCCATGATGTATAAAAGTGAGCAAAACAAGTTATTGTTATTGATTGTTACAACAAGTTACTAAAACAAGCAAACTAGTGACTTTCTTGGAAAACCACGACCAAAATGGTAAAAATATGATATTTGATTATTACATATTGTGGTAGAGGACCTAACAAGGAAACCATAGCAATTTGAACCACCCAAAACGAGTATACGAGTCAAAAGTTACGCCCATTTGAAATTACCAAGATTTCCGGCAAAACTGCCAAATAGCTTCCTGATCAAATTTGGGTTTTGAAAGTCCCACTTCTGGTCCGATTCATCAAAAAGTTAAAACACGAAAGTTGTCCGGAACGACGTTTTCGTTCAGGAACAAAGAAGCTCGAGACCTAAAAACACTTTCCGAGTGATAAAATTCTTCAAATTATAAACAGCCCATTTTTAGGCGAAAGTCACAAGATTATGGTTATACTTTGAAAGGAACAAGAGGTCTTATGACCTATAATCAAGACCACAACCATGGCTAGAGCCAAGGTTTTGTCTCATGACCTTGGAACAAGGACCAAAGGTCATGGCTAGGCCATGACGAAATGACCATAACAACTCACATAGGCGTAAACATGAAACAATGAGTTAGGCGATAACTTGAACAAGCAATTTGGATCTACTTCACTTAAAAGGAAACCATGAGATTTTACCAAGAGAACATGGTCATTTAAGGCTTATGAAGCTACCCCTAATAACAATCTTCATGTACAAATAAACTTTCCTAAGTTTATTCAAATATCGGACATGTAACCTTTCGGATCAAAACTTATATCTATATATTTCATCAACTACTACAATAGTAGGGAGCCTCATGTGAGGAGTTCATTATGTAAGCCGTCGAGTTGAGTTGTGGATTTACGAGTTAAAGTGTCCTGGCTCCTCGAACGCTTACTAACATGACTTCTGAATTATGTCGGCCCGAACGGTAGTGAACGATATACAAAACATACATGTTTCATGAATCATTTCTTTCAAAGACTTACATTATACATCATACCACATCATGGACTAAATGCAAGATATATATATAGGCACTACTTCATATTCTTTACTCCGATCCTAAGTCGCGACATTCTATTATAGGTTGCTCGTAGAAACCTTCACGATTCGACCGTTACATTCATTACTTGCTATCTTACTTAAGGTGAGTTCATAGCCCCACTTTACATTACTTCAATGTTTTACAAACCCTTGGGGGGAATACATGCTATTATTTTTCTACTCGAAAACAATACTTTCTACTGTATGTTATTCGACTATGTTTTATTATCACTAAGTAACATCCTTGCCAAACCAAGATCCCTTAGTATGAACCATTTAATCACTTGCGAGGGTTACTTGCAAGTGAGCGCGAATATTGTGAATAGGCCTATTGGGATTGACGAATCCCATTTGTTTTGATTAGTTCAAACAAATGCATTAATATTTGAGACATTAGGTATGACGGCAAAGTACCTACCGGGATAAATCTGCCAATCGATATTGGTACACGTTAACGTTTTGGTTTCATAAGCTTAGTGTATAATACATTTTATGGGCGTATAATAACGTAGCCTACCTGTTTTGTTTTCCAAACGTTGGTGTGAGTCTACAGCTCACACTACGATTATTGTGTTCAAACGAATTACCTACAAACACTACGATTATGGTGTTCAAACGATTTAACTACCAACACATTGTGTTCAAACGATTTAACAAACTCTATGAATATCACTCAACCTTTGTGTTGACCTCTCAAGCATGTATTTCAGGTTCATGACGATCAAGGATGGCACGGAAGGACACGGATACTCAAGAGGGCTATAAATTTACTTATCATTCAAAAACACATTTATTATACATTGTAAACATGGAACCAATTGGGACCTCATTTTGTAACCTCTGATATTTATATAATTTTGAATGATACATCTTTTAAAACGACTCAATTGGAGTTCGTTTTCTATTATTGTGACTATTGTGCCGTCAAGTAACACCCAGTTCGAATTCCGCTGCATCATGAATTGGGGGTGTTACAGATTGGTACCAGAGCCATGGTTATAGAGAAACGGGTCTAATTGAGACCTAAACTATAACTACAATCACAAGCAAAAACATTTTTATAGCCTTCCGCTCTCCGTGTTTTCCATCCTCCAGACGATTATGAACTTAGTAAGCATGTTATGCTACACAAACATATTAGTATATTCATATATACCCATTTTGAGCATTTCCCCGAAGACATTTTTATGCTACACAAACATAATTGCATATTGATATATGTACCCTAAACATAATTGAGCATTTCCCCGCAAGCATTTTATGCTACATGAACACATATAAGTATATTGATATATACACACTAGGCATTTTATGCTACATGAACACATATAAGTATATTGATATATACACACTAGGCATTTTATGCTACATGAACATATTAGTATATTGATATATAAACTCGGTTTATTTTCAATCATTTATCTAAACAATGGACTAAACATATCTGTGTATGCCTATTCTAAGGCATTTCGGCACAGCCACACTCTCCCAATCATGTTCCTACTCCAACATTATATTTTTCAAGACATTGTGAGATACAATGGTCTCATTCATTTTCCAAGACATTGTGAGATACAATGGTCTCATTCATTTTCCAAGACATTGTGAGATACAATGGTCTCATTCATTGTGAGATACAATGGTCTCATTCATTTTCCAAGACATTGTGAGATACAATGGTCTCATTCATTTTCCAAGACATTGTGAGATACAATGGTCTCATTCATTTTCCAAGACATTGTATTATACAATGGTCTTAACCATTTCTCAAATGTTTTGAGTCACACAATGGTTTAACCTACTTCCGAGACATTGTGTTTTGTGCAAATGGTCTCTAGAATTATTCCATCACATCATCAATATCATTTCTTATGATATCAAAAACCCGTTACAATCTATCGATTTCAAAACAAGAAATATGAGATTTCTAAAAGACAAACTAATCCATCATCGACAAAAGCTGAACTTTCTCTACATTCATCAAAGTTTTCTTATGAAAACTTCATTATTAAAAGTTCGTGATCCTGGCCAAGTATGTTCTATTTTAGAAATACTTAAAACTTCCTTTTCATACGTATCTACCCTTACTACCTTCTATGCAATGGAATATGAAAACATACGTTACAAGTCTTGTATGGACGGGACTTGCAACTTAAGGGTTTGACATCGCCTTTGTTTAGTGGACAGTTTCCCGAAAGCAACGGACATATCAAAAGTATACCTAGTTTAGGTATTTGAAAATTTTATCGAACCTTGGCTAAATATAGACTAGTCACCTATATTTAACCTAGGGACAGTGGAATATAGTCTGACTAACTATATTCGACTTAAAATTTTTAAATACTGAGAGTAGTTGTACTAGGGTTATGTTTAGGTTGGTTTCCTACATGAAAACGATAAACCACCAGAATACATTAAAACAATCTAAAGACACGATAGTGCCTTACCACTCAGCAAGATCTTAACACCTTATTTGTATGATCTAAATTCATTCTTGAAAATTTTCATTTATGAGATAATCCGAACGACTATCTTGGGATAGTTATCAACTCTTCTCTTCATCCCGTGGAAGTACCATCCTGTTTAGGATACCATTCCGTCATAAACTTTTAAAAATCTCTTAAGATTTTTAAAGCAAACTCAACATCGATACCTAAGAGTATTAATGTTAAGCATACACTACACACTTTTGTTCATCAACATATCATAACATTATCTTCACAACCGTTGGAACCACAAGCTCATTAACAGATTTTGATGCACTTTTAAAGCTCAAATCATCCTTAGTTACACCACAAGCACCTTTATCAGCTTTACAAGATTGAATATTCATCTTGTACTTTTGCTACACCAGTATCATCTCGTAATACACTACCTTGTAACTCACCGGCTAAGTATGAATGTTGTGTCGGGAATTCTTGAGTAGGATGATTTATAATGTCCTTATTTGAATGGATTGGGATGCCTTTTCATTTAAATAAAGAAATTATAAATCATCGAACCATACGTTTATATTCCTTTAGTTACATTGTTTGGGATGCCTCTCTATGTAAATAAAGAATTATAAACAAGTGGGCTTAATTATATCCGAAATAACATAAGTATGAAGTCAACCTACATTACATTGCTCGGGTATGGCTTGATACCTACATTACATTGCTCGGGTATGGCTTGATACCTACATTACATTGCTCGGGTATGGCTTGATACCTACATTACATTGCTCGGGTATGGCATGATACCTACATTTTATTCGCCACAAGAAATCCTATCTTTTCACCGACATCGCTTCAAACCATGACATAAACACTAGGTACAACAACCGATTACCTACTAGGCTATGATTGCAACGACTATCCCAATTTCCATTAGTACGAGGTTTACACTTTGGTTTTCATAATGATAGTGCAATAACAAACAAACTCGTTGCGAGGCCATGTAACCATATCCATGTGCAGTCGTACCAAACTCATTACGGGGCCATGTAGCCATATGCATGGGCAGCCGTACAATTCAAACAGGACTTGGTCCAACCGCATGTTCAACGCTTATTCCATGATTCGATTCTTATATCAATTTCCATTTATTGGATTCCTATGTAAATTGCTATTGTTGTTCAACTGTTATATCAATTGCTATTGATACTTGACAACTATATCAATTTCCATTTTGATATTTAACTATATCAAGTTCTATTTGATATTCAACTACTATATCGATTCCTATTAATATTCGACTGCTATATCAATTTCCTTTGATATTCGACTATTACCATACCTTTACTACATAAAAGGAAGCCTCATCCTACACCATACACAGAAATGACAAATCAAATTACATTACCGGAAATCCCAGACTTTGGTCCTCATAAGTAACAACACATCTTTATCGATACCACTCCAACATATGACACACATAGAACTTCGGGACGAAGTTCCCCGTAAGGGGTAGAGACTGTAACAATTCGCAATTTCAGGTTAATTACCATTCCCGGAAAATTTCACTATTCACTTTTACTATTCATTTTTTTTCCCGAAACTTTCCCGAAAGTTGATTTTTATTTGATTTTATCGAGTGATAAATCATTTCCATGGCAAATTAAAAATTTGACATTCATAAGCTCATTTTCGTGAAAGTTATTAAGGAATTACACGGAATTACACGTTTTAGGGTAAAACGTCAATCAGAAATTCTACGCACAACGAAATTCAACCCCGTCAGGTGACCCCACATCGGAAAAATGTTTGACACACTCATGATTTATTTGAGAATTAATCGTGACTGAGAAAAACATGACCAAAAACTTCCCAGCAGGTCACCCATGCCTGTACTACCCTCGCATGAGCACGCTTAACCATTTGGGCGATTAACCGTGAGACCACAAAACGCGTTTCTAAGACTTTTTGAGTTTTCAACTTATTAGAAAAAGTCAACATATTCTTTCCCTCCTCCATTGACCAAAAATGATCCCTTGATGTTATAAGTCATTTCGTGATTTTTAGGCTTACGGTTTGATGTCTAAAAGACATTTAATACCAACCGACACTAGACTGAGCCCAGTCTAGACATTATAAGTCATTTTAAATCATTTTTATAACATTAGAAAAGTAACATTATACTTTTCTCAATTTTACGCAATATTCAGCGTTTTACGCGAATTACGCGTTTTAGACCCGTGTTTCCAGTTTTTAGCAGGGTTTACCACCCAAATGGAACCTACCACTCATTTTATATTTTATTATGGAACTTATTGACATGTTTATCAATACTTTCAAGTTCCATAATTTTACGACACCCGGTTTTACGTTTTGAGGCTTAATCATTTACGATTGGCATTTCCCGGAGTCAAAACTAACCAAGTATCTTGGATAATACCAAGAAAAGTCCACACCCTTGCTCTCCAAGCATACAAACCGCCTCTAGGAGGGGGGATTCACACTAGGTGGCTTGATCTTGTGCTTAAGGCCTTAAGATGGTTACAAGTGTTCACCTTGGCCTCCAAGGTTGGACTAGTCAACATTTCTAACCTCCTCATTTGCATATAAATAGCCCCCCCCCTTCCTTTGAACGTCCCACACACTACACACAACAATATTTCATTCTTAGCAAATTATCTTCCAAGTTTCATGCAAGATTCAAGTGCTAGTTCAAGGTAGAAACCCTAGATAGGTTATCATTCATCAAACACTTCCATAACCTTATATACTTGGTGATTTCTCTTGAGTTTAAATCCACTCAAGTCACCTAAACCTTCATCATCCATCTTTCAAGAATACCAAGGGTAGAAAGATTGCATGAAGTGAAGTGGGTTGAAGCAAGTCTATCAAAGTCCTATCCTTACATGTTAACTTCCTTTCATCTTTGAAAGCCAAAAGTTGTGAGCCAAACCCTAACTTGATTCTTGTTAAATAATCATGTTCATGTTATTTACATGTTATTCTTGCTATATTATGTCTTGTAGTTATGTCCATGATGTATAAAAGTGAGCAAAACAAGTTATTGTTATTGATTGTTACAACAAGTTACTAAAACAAGCAAACTAGTGACTTTCTTGGAAAACCACGACCAAAATGGTAAAAATATGATATTTGATTATTACATATTGTGGTAGAGGACCTAACAAGGAAACCATAGCAATTTGAACCACCCAAAACGAGTATACGAGTCAAAAGTTACGCCCATTTGAAATTACCAAGATTTCCGGCAAAACTGCCAAATAGCTTCCTGATCAAATTTGGGTTTTGAAAGTCCCACTTCTGGTCCGATTCATCAAAAAGTTAAAACACGAAAGTTGTCCGGAACGACGTTTTCGTTCAGGAATAAAGAAGCTCGAGACCTAAAAACACTTTCCGAGTGATAAAATTCTTCAAATTCTAAACAGCCCATTTTTAGGCGAAAGTCACAAGATTATGGTTATACTTTGAAAGGAACAAGAGGTCTTATGACCTATAATCAAGACCACAACCATGGCTAGAGCCAAGGTTTTGTCTCATGACCTTGGAACAAGGACCAAAGGTCATGGCTAGGCCATGACGAAATGACCATAACAACTCACATAGGCGTAAACATGAAACAATGAGTTAGGCGATAACTTGAACAAGCAATTTGGATCTACTTCACTTAAAAGGAAACCATGAGATTTTACCAAGAGAACATGGTCATTTAAGGCTTATGAAGCTACCCCTAATAACAATCTTCATGTACAAATAAACTTTCCTAAGTTTATTCAAATATCGGACATGTAACCTTTCGGATCAAAACTTATATCTATATATTTCATCAACTACTACAATAGTAGGGAGCCTCATGTGAGGAGTTCATTATGTAAGCCGTCGAGTTGAGTTGTGGATTTACGAGTTAAAGTGTCCTGGCTCCTCGAACGCTTACTAACATGACTTCTGAATTATGTCGGCCCGAACGGTAGTGAACGATATACAAAACATACATGTTTCATGAATCATTTCTTTCAAAGACTTACATTATACATCATACCACATCATGGACTAAATGCAAGATATATATATAGGCACTACTTCATATTCTTTACTCCGATCCTAAGTCGCGACATTCTATTATAGGTTGCTCGTAGAAACCTTCACGATTCGACCGTTACATTCATTACTTGCTATCTTACTTAAGGTGAGTTCATAGCCCCACTTTACATTACTTCAATGTTTTACAAACCCTTGGGGGGAATACATGCTATTATTTTTCTACTCGAAAACAATACTTTCTACTGTATGTTATTCGACTATGTTTTATTATCACTAAGTAACATCCTTGCCAAACCAAGATCCCTTAGTATGAACCATTTAATCACTTGCGAGGGTTACTTGCAAGTGAGCGCGAATATTGTGAATAGGCCTATTGGGATTGACGAATCCCATTTGTTTTGATTAGTTCAAACAAATGCATTAATATTTGAGACATTAGGTATGACGGCAAAGTACCTACCGGGATAAATCTGCCAATCGATATTGGTACACGTTAACGTTTTGGTTTCATAAGCTTAGTGTATAATACATTTTATGGGCGTATAATAACGTAGCCTACCTGTTTTGTTTTCCAAACGTTGGTGTGAGTCTACAGCTCACACTACGATTATTGTGTTCAAACGAATTACCTACAAACACTACGATTATGGTGTTCAAACGATTTAACTACCAACACATTGTGTTCAAACGATTTAACAAACTCTATGAATATCACTCAACCTTTGTGTTGACCTCTCAAGCATGTATTTCAGGTTCATGACGATCAAGGATGGCACGGAAGGACACGGATACTCAAGAGGGCTATAAATTTACTTATCATTCAAAAACACATTTATTATACATTGTAAACATGGAACCAATTGGTACCTCATTTTGTAACCTCTGATATTTATATAATTTTGAATGATACATCTTTTAAAACGACTCAATTGGAGTTCGTTTTCTATTATTGTGACTATTGTGCCGTCAAGTAACACCCAGTTCGAATTCCGCTGCATCATGAATTGGGGGTGTTACATTAACAAATTGGGTAGTGGGGGTAACGCTTTCTTTTCTTAATAACATCATTTTTGGGGTCTTTTGGTTTGAGTATTCCTCCACTAGGCTCATCATCTCCTTCATTTTCTCTTGCATTTCCTCCTTTTGTTTATAAACGGCTTCCTCGAATTTAGCAAGCCGCTCAGAATGGGTTGCCATGTACTCTCTCATTCGAGCTTCGAATGTCGGGCTGAGGTTTTGAGGGGGCGAATAAGGTTGAGCATAATTTTGAAAGGTTTCAACATTCTCTCTACGAGGTGACTCAGACAATGGTGTCGGAATCATATTTGAGACAGAATTAACTGCTGCCCGTCTGGGACTTAAAGGTCTCTTTTGTTTCTCCATGAGATAATCAACCTTTTTCTCAAGTTTGCAAAGGAGTTCTTCGGAGATTTCAGTGGTTTCCCCAGGTGTCGAGATTGCGTTGATAGCCGAGTTTATAACATACGTAACTTCCCATAGCTCACGATTGTCAAAGGCAAGCTTATCAATAGTTTCCCAAGATTCCTCGGCATTTTTATCACGCAACCTGCCTCCAGCGGCTTGATCAATGGTGCGTTTGGTGTGAAAGTCGACATGGTCTTAGAAGATTTGAACTAATAGCCAAAGATTTATGCCGTGATGAGGGACTTTTTGGAGTAAGTCCTTGAAACGAGTCCATGCTTCATAGAAACTTTCACCTTGATGTTGTTTGAACATCAAGATATCATTTCTAAGCTTTGTAGTTCTCCCCGGTGGGAAAAATTGAGCAAGGAAACGAGAAGTGAGATCATCCCAAGAGGTGACGGATCCCGTGGGAAAACGTTCAAGCCATTGACTAGCTTGATCACGTAGAGAGAATTGGAATAGACGTAATCGGGTCGACTCTCTAGTTGCAACATCAAGGTCTATGGAATCTACGATTTTAAGGAAATCCTTGAGATGTTGATTAGGATCTTCGAAACGAAGTCCATGGAATGCACATCCGCTTTGCACCGACCGGATGGGGTCGGATCGCAATGGGGACACATTGGCTCCTTGAGTGAGCTCAATGGTGTTTCGATAGCCTTGGTGGCTAGGACGGGAATACTCTCCTAAAGTTCGGGGTCTAGGAGATTGATTTGGTAGTGGTAGGTTTTCTGGGTGGCTTTGTTGTGGTGGGTTGATGGGATCAAAGATATTACCACCTTCCATGATGTCGGATGGTAATTGTTATGAACAACGAAATGAAGAAATAAGATAGACTAAAGAAAACCTAAAAATAAAAATAAAACCTTACTAGAAAGGAATCTAGCAAGTAGACCTAATAAAAAGAAATTCTAGCCTAAACAATAACTATTCCCCTAGCTGCGGCGCCAAAAACTTGATATGTGGGAATTGCGCCCTCGCAATAGGTTTTACCTCTCAAGGGATCTTGAGAAGCTTACAACCCCCACTAGGCAGTGTACCTGATCGTTGTAGTATAGTATAGTGACAAGTACCGGGGGATTGATCGTTCAACTCAGGAATAGTGTCGCTAGGATTAGAAAGCCTACTAAACTAGGTCTAGAGGTGAGGGATGATTCTTTTTGTATTTCTATATTTTATTAAAGCAAGTAAAATCTCGGGTTTTGAAAGAGTGGCCAGAATTAGTTGCTAGTCAACTAACCCAATTAACTAAAAATGCAATCAAAATAAAATCAAAGAAATGAAAATTAAACTAATATACTAATGTCGTGGAAACAATAATGAGAAAAATTGTGTTTACTTAGATTTCATTACTCCCTAGATATCTTTTACCAGTTGATTAGCTTGTTACAATTGCATTGATGACGGGTTATATTCCGTAATACTAGTCGTAGGGCCGTGTACAATATTACCTAACTCTATAAGATCCTACTTCACTCCTATGTCGAGCCATTAGAAGCTCCTAACATGGGATCATTAGAATTCTCTTATGCATTAAGTACAACCAAAAATCGTAGTACATCTCCGATCATGTTTCTTAAGACGTTCAAGCAAGTTACCAATGGAAGTCTGACAGTTTTCTTAAGCCTAACATCGAATACAATCATCCGTAACAGATATAAACAAACAATCAACCCATAATCAACATCTAGGTTTCTCTACATCTAAGCAAACACAATAAAAGCCTAGCCTAACATGTTAAAAGAAATATAAACATAAGATAGAATCAAACAATACATAGACATATTGAATGATTATTGAAGTACTTATCTTTATTAAAACATGGAAGAAAGAAGGGTTTGAAACCCCTTCAATATGCAGGAAATTCGACCTAGGGTTTATGCACAACTTGTTCCACAAAGTTCCACCCTTTACAATGAAAAATTAGAAAAATATATATAGACTATGCATTCTGACGGCGTCATGTATTAACCTATGACGCCGTCAACTCGCCGCCAAGTTGAAATTCGTATTACCTAGATCCACTTCTGTCGTCGTCATGTAGAAATAAGCTCTGGGCCGTCACTAGTATTTGGACCCTGACGGCCTTGGTGATGCTGTCAGGCCAAATAGCCTAAAAACGTTCTGTATCGTCACGTGTATTTTCCACTCCCACCTTGATGAGTGTCTAAATACTCATCATTTTATACCAATCTGAACTGCCAAAACATACAAAAACACTCAAATATGCATCATAATACTTAAAATATCTTAGAAGTGTGTTTTATATGTTTCAAATACAAAATATGCAAAAATAAATGAAAAACGTACAAAGTTTGCATAATTGGCAGTTTCAGTCCCTCAAGTTTCAAAATTTGTCAAATCTAGTCCCTTGTAAATCAAAACATGAAAAATATCATCAAAGGTCCTTAGGGATTCATAATTTGTCAAGTTTAGTCTTTTAAAGATAAAAATTACAAAATTACAACTTTAGTCCCTCAAGTTTCAAAAATGTCAGAATTAGTCCTTAAGGTTTTAAAAATGAGAAATTAATAAAATAAACCTGGAACTATTCTAAAATGACAAAATTGGTCCTTATGATAACATTTTGAGAAATTACAACCACAGTCCCTTAAAAAATCCAAATTTACATAAATGGTCCCTGAAGTTTGAGAAATTACAGAAAAGGTCCCTGGATATTTTTAAATGGAAAAAATCATAAATTTGGTCCTTGGTTTATCATATTTGGCAAAAATAGCACTTGAAACTACTTTGGGAAAATCACATATTCAGTCCCTCTATTTTGTCAAATTATAAATTTGGTCCTTGATAAATACCATAACCAAACCGGACCCTTTATTTATTTTTAAACCAAAACCAAATCCAACCCAACACAACACAAACCCAGCCCACCCCCTTTGATTTTTCCTTGGCCCATACCTTAGCCCAATCCAACACCTTAATAAATAAAATGGGGGTTGACCCCAGTCAAACACCCCAATACCGCCAAACCACCACTACTATTCACCACCCTCACCACCACCTGCAAACCAGAAACCAGGGTGGTATTTCCACCACCACCTCACCTCACCACCTCACCTCTCCACCTCACCCTCTACTCCCCTAAACTCACCTTTCCACCTCACAGCAAACCCACACCTCATTTAATGTCATCCACACCAAAATTTCTCTCCAAACCATACTACCTCCTCTGTTTTCTTCCATACAGTCCCAACTTGTCCTAAAAACCTTCCCCTTTGTCCCCTGACAACTCCACAACACTCCAATTATCCTTAATTATTCACCTTTGGCCCCAAGTTAACGTGGGAACTTTTGGCGCCAATTTCAGTTTAAACGGCTGAGATTGATTCAGAGCATTGGATAGCTGTGATTGAAGTGGGAAAGACTCAGAGCACTTCAAGAAACCCTAATGTGGGCTTATAAAAGGAAGAGAAGAGCAGAAGAGAAAGATATAGTTTAATTTAGCAAAAATAGTCTCGTTTAAATTGTAATCTGTTGTTTCAGTTTGTTATCAAGTTTTTAAGCTTTGTGTAATCAATTAAGGTGTAATCTCAACGTTTGTGATAATCAATTTCAAGGTTTAAGTCAGTTCTCAGTTAATGCAATTTTCAAGTTCATTTCAAATTTCCCAATAAGCTATATTGTTGTTTGCAGTGAATGATAAGTATCAATAAGTACACATAAGCTCCTAATAAGCTCTGATAAAGCTTTTAGCAACTTATTAATCAGTTTAAGATAAAAAATTTCATAAACACAAACTTGGTCAAAGAAAGTCAACTGTGGCACTTGGTTTTGATTTCTGGGTTTCAGAAGAGATTTGGAAGCATAAGGAAGCTGTGGAGTTGGGTTTAGATCCTCAGGGAGGAGTTAAGTGTTCTTGGTTCTTGGTTCTTGGTCTTGGTGCTCACAGTCAACAACTTGTAAGCCTCATTTTCATTTTTCAAGCTACTTTTCTATACCATAGCTTTATATGCTTATATCTGTGTTATCTATGTTTATTTGAAGTAAGTTAGTGATAATATAATCTCTAATAGCATAGTTGTTAATCAGATTCAATAGTTGCTTAATATTTCATATTTTAGTAATTTATAGCTTATCTTTAATTTTTAAGTTATTGTTATTATAGTTAGGATATTCTGGTTTAAATAGGCTTATATAATCATGATAAATGTTTCTGTATTCATAGATTGGTAAAAATCAAGTGTTTGCTTTGAAAAACCCCATATCAGTTAGTTAAAGGTATGTTTGGATCAGTGATTTCCTAAGTATTGTGCTTGGCTATTGTTGTTGTTCTATTTAACACAAGTAACTTAAGATCCTATTACCCTAAGTAAACCATAAAAACCGAGGCTTATTAAAGAAAAAGTCAAAATCATAGTCTTAACATCTCCACAGTTCACTGTGTGAGATTTGGTACCTCAAAACCACCTCATTAGCTTATATCTTATAGCTCTAGCTTATTTTAGGTCTATAATAGCTTATTGTAACTTAATCAATCAGTTTCAGTCATTAGAAGTTCACATAAGTCAAACTAACTCAAGTTTCATAAAAAGTCAAATGGTCATTCTCAGATTTTCTCAAAACTAGTGGGATTTTTATAGAATTTAGCATTGAGATTCAACCTTTGAAACTTCTTGGGATTAAAATCTACCAGCTTAAATTTAGTTTTCATACATCTGTTTCATTTTTAAGATTTTTCTTGTGCCAGATAAGCTTATCCAAAAACACTTGCAGGGGAAGAACCTCCCCTTTGCACAGATTTTAAGCAAAATACCAAGACCTCTTGTATGCTCATTAGTGGACCCCACAACCCAACCCTTAGCTTAATTTATAGCTTATTAGTCCACCTTTTCATACCTAAGATTAGTTTGAGGTTTAGCTTATTGTAGCATAGCTTTTAGGATCCCATTTGTGACCTGTGCAAAACAATCAACACTGATCACTCAGTGTATGACCACCATTTCAAAGGCTCACACATAGCTTATTAGTGAACCATAAGGGTAGCTTATTGGCTCAACTTGTAGCTTATCACATTAACTTTGAACCCCTAGGTTTAGTTTGAACCCCCTTTTACTCTTGTGGACCCCACACTCCTTGGAACACAACTGCAGGGAAGAAGTACTCCCCTTGCACCAGCTTACCACCACCACACCACCAACTTTAGTGGTGGCTGCAGCCCACATCTGTGGACCCCAGTAGTTCAAACTTAGTTTAGACAACCCCCCTCCTACCCAGGTTCAATAGTTGACCCTTAGTTTGACCCTTAGACTAGTGGACCCCACTTAGTTTTGAACCAAAACTCTGTCCCATTTCTGAGTCAGAAACCAAATAAGCAATTGCTTATTTTAGCTTTCCAGCTTATCCTAGGAGCTTATCTCACCAAATCTAGTTTAAATAAGTTCAAGTAACTTAGGTAAACCTTACATAACCAGTATGGACCCCACATAACCCAATTTAGCTTATTTCTTGGTGTGGTCAACAATAGTCAACTGTATAAGCTAATAAGCACTTACAGTGCTTATTCTTGATTTCTAAATTAGTTGTCTTTGTTAAAGTTTCATTATTTAAGTATTTAAATAGTTTTATAAAAGAAAAACCAGAAAAAGCAAACTTTAATTATAGTGATAGCTTCTATTTAATAGAAATTATCTAATTAATTTTCATCTCAGCTTATTAATAAGCACTTGTCCAATTTTATAATTTTATAAATTACCTAGTACCTTTAAGTAGTTAAAATAATTTTCTTAGATTTTTCCTAAGCAGTTTACTATTTATTAGATTTAAAACTAGTTTAAATAATTAAATAGGTAATATTAGTAATTAAATAGATTTCTTTAATTTTAATTAACAAAAGTAGAATTTTATATTTTTCCTAAGTTTTATAAAGTAGTTAAGACTTTTAGAAAATAGTTTCATAATTTCCACTATCCATTTTCTAATTTTCTTATTTAAATTAATTAAATTAGCTTTAAATTAATTAATAAGTAATTAATTAGTCAATTAGCTTAAATATAATTTTTGGCAACTTTTTATAATTTTGTAGTATTCCTGTAGTGATTAAATATTTTTATAAATTTTATCATAATTTTCTAAGGTAATTTAGTAATAATAGTAATTTAAAATAGTTTAATTAGATTAATTAAGTTAAATAGTTTTTAATTAATAAAATACTCATAAAAAGACAAAAATATTTGTTTTCATTTTTTATACTTTTTTCAAGTTCTTATTTAGGTTTAGAAATTATTTGTGTAAATTTTTAGGTTAATTTGTAATACTTGTCAAATTTTAGTTAATTTAACTTAGGTTTAAATTAGATTTTAAATAGTTTTAATTAATTAAATAGTAATTAAATATTATAATAATCATTTTCATAATTTCAATTTCATTTTCCATTTTCTTTAATATTAAGTTTTCAAAAGTTTCATTTTTACCCCCTGTAGTTTGTAACTTGTTAAAATACCACTTGTTTCTGTCTGTTATCTGATTTTCTTACTTGTGCTTTTACTTGTATCTCTGTTATTGTTTATATATTTTCATATTACCCAAATATCAAGCAATCAGTAGTATAATCAACCCACAAATCATTTCTGTTACTGTCCTCAGTACCACTCACCTTCCTAATCGTTTACAAATACAATTTCAATCTCGTTGGGATTTAACGACCTGGGGATTTCCCTGTACTTCCACAGTCAATATTAACTTGCACTTTCTCCCAGGTGGGCCTATCAGCTGCACACGGTTGACTGGTTGGTTTGGGAGGAGTCACACCTCTTTTGTCACTCTTGACACCGTCATGTATTAGAGCTTGACGTTGTCAGGTACTGTTCCCAGTAAGGAATTTGAGACTTTGTCGTTTTCTTCACTTTTATGCTCCAAAAGCGTCCAAAATGCTTCATTTTCCATATTTCTCTCCAAAAGTACCTAAAATGACAAAAGGAACGATTTAGGGCAATATTTGATCAAATAATCTTGAATTCGGGCTTAAATGACCCCTTAAAAGCGGTACACTTTTTGCCTCATTAGTGAAGAACTTCATTCACCTAACTATGTAGAATGCTAGATTGTAGGGTGTCGATGTGACAATACAATGAAGCATGTGACCGAGACAGGACAGACAGATGATCCCTATTGCCACCAAGGCAAAAGGCGTTTTCACTAATGACTTCTACAAAGTTTTTGAAGTGATTGACAATTTCTTTTGTGAGAATTTGATTTTCTTCAACAAGAATTTTCTTACCTTTGTGAGTACGGGTAAGAGGTGAGGTTCGTGGTTTTTGAATAACAGACCTAATTTCACTTTGAGTGGGGGGAATAGTGGCATATTTCCCACGTCTGGGGGTGCTCTTGACAAGAGCATCAAGGCTCCATTCGTCAGTGAACGAGAATTGCCCCGTGGTGGAAAGACCAAGGATGTCACCGAATTCAGGAGGTGAGTATAAGAAGAATTTTTCTTGAATGACAAACTCAACATAGAGTTAAGACATGGACTCGGTTCTTTACCTAAATTGACTTTAGAACTCAAGGATAAAATGAAGAACGATTAACTCATTGATTTTGTAAAGGCAATCTAGTTTAGCAAGACTTAGCATGGCTTCAAGGTAATTAAAGTCCTCAAAGTCAGGACAAACAACTCGACCTTCATGAATACAGCATTTTTCAATTTGTTAGAAATTATAGGAAAGGGGTGGAGGGCAATAGTAGAAAGGATGGGTATGTAGTTGCGTGTCTTTTGGTGATCAACACCATTTGGTTTATGCACGTTTTTCCTATATAAAACAATGAAGTAAAGTTAACGTTAAGTTAGCTAGCCTTTGAATTTTTATGCTTATCCCAAACACCCCCATATATCATAACACATTTTAATTTTGAAATTCCTAATCCATTTCGTTGCATGGTTATGAAAACCTTTCTGACATGTATTAATAATGCATAACTACGTTTTTGTTACGTGATTAAACAAGATTAACAACAACAAATTCGAATTGGGGATAATTTTATTTTCAACCCTTCAAGTGTTGTTAATAATACATTGTTGAGATTTAGTTTCAATTGTTGTTAATTTTACAAAGAATTAAGAGTCCCTCAATTTTTAATTTTATGTTCATATGAACCCTAATAATTTAATTGCGAATTAATTAGATGAAATTGAAGAAATTAACTTACAATAGAGTGATTAATGTGTACTAGTGATTGATGACCTTGAATTGAAAGACTTTGAATTGGTTTGATTATTGGTGAGTAATAGTTTTGGGTGCAAGGGTCGTATTTTCGTCAATTCTGCAGCAGAGGAGTGTGTTTGGTTTTGTTTAGACAATCTGCAGTAGGAAAACGGGTTGTAGGCCGAAAATACCAGATGGTCCTTTATCGATATGGGACCGCCAGTCGATAAAGGACCGCCGGCAATTAGGTGGTAAAATTTGACAGTTTTTGGTGTTTTAGTCTTTATGAAAAGTTTTTGGTTATGGACCATTTTAAAAACATAACTCTTGTATTATTAGACACTTAGTAGACTCAATGCGCACGAGTGGGCTAAGGAATGGGTAAGGAATAGAATCGAGACAGAATAAATGGAAGAGACTCGATATGCTTGAGTGAGGAGTGGAATTAGAGTCGAAACAAAAGAAAAGAGAGAGTGCATGAGATGAGGTTCAAGAACGAGACTTGCATCGAGGAGGCTAGAAGTCAATCATGTAAATCCCAAGAAAAGTGATAGACAAGAACTAGAGAAAAGATAAAGAACGAAAAGAGTGTGCATCGTCTATAGTGATTGAATGACGTAAAAATCGATATTAATAATGGTTGTGGTAAGACCATTATTTTCCAAATAATTTGCTTGAATCCAAAGAGAGATTAGAGTTTAGACGTAATGTTTAATTTTAACAAAGCATATAGCACATATTAGCATACAAATATTATCTAGCATGCAAGTGAGTAAGATTAATCACATAGTCACATAAGCATATAGCAAACATTCAAATAACAAGCATAATAGTCAAGGTTGTAAGAAAACGTACCTTGGCCGCTAGCTATCCTTAATTACACATTAAAATAAAACGTGTTGTACATAACGCAAGACTTAATAACACTCACTTGAAGAATCAATCATTTGATTAGTTACGTATTCAAGGCACATGTAGTCTTCTTCATTGGTATTACTCCAAGACTCGTAGATTAGTACACTATCTAGGTTGCTTATGTGATCCTTGTCGGCGACATTACCTAAAACAAAAACATTTGAACTAATAGTATATGCATCTACTTCGACTAAGTTTTTTTCTAATAACTTAGTTTCATCATCTTTGGCTTGAACATTTCCTTGATGAAAGTTTAAAATATTTTTCCATATGTCATTTTCCGTTTGACATAAGATTATTCAATCATACTCAATCTTCGTCAAAGCTTTATAAATCAATATTTTTGCTTCAATATTTTTGCAAAACTTTCTTATGAAATTTTGTTTTCAAAATTAGTTTTAATTGGTTGAAAATCACCAATTGAAATGGCATGCCTAAGATCATGATCTACTGATTTCACATAACTTTCAAATTTATTTTTTTTAAATGACAAAATTTTCATTTTCGAAAAATGATGGCTCATTCAAAGAACGCCATTCTAGATATCTTTCAGACTCCCACTAGTACAAAAAGTTGTATTGGTCACGCCAAAAATGTGTGACGATATGCATATAGTCACACGTTTTTTTCGTTGTGTGTCACCATAGGTCCCGCCACCGTAGGTGGCATATGGTGACATTGTTGAGTTTGTGACCATTGTCATTGAAAAAGAGTGACCAAAACCCAAATATGTGTGACAAATTATGCACAAGTTTTGTTGGATTAATCAGTATGTGTGACCGTAAACACTTTATAGTCACATGAATGTTTTTTGAGAGTAACTATTGTTCGTCCTTTGGCGACATAAATATATAATATATGTGACATTTGAGATGATTTATTCAAGTAAATGTGTATTTTGTGTGACTATTTCCGTCGTATGGCCACATGAATATATAATAAATGTGACGTTTGTGATAATTTAGTCACACAACGGGTGTTGTTTTTTTGGAGTTAGTCACATATAATTAAGCAAAAAGTGGCTAAAAGTGTTAATAAGTGTGACCATATGCTGTTTAAAATAAAGAAATGTGTATTTTGTGTCACTATTGTTCATCCAATGGTCACATGAATTTTTAGTTTGTGTGGCCTTTTGTAATATTTAGTCACACAAAGCATGTTTGGTTTTGGTATTTAGTCACACACAATTAAGCAAAAAGTGACCAAAAATGTTAATAAGTGTGACCATATGATGTTTAAGGTGAAGAAATGTATATTTTGTGTGGCTATTAATCATCCAATTGCCACATGAATTTTTTTTTTTTTTGTGGCCTTTTGTAATATTTAGTCACGACCAAAAGTGTTAATAAGTGTGACTGTATGCATCTTTTAGTCACATTTAATAAATCAATATATATGAAAACAAATTCAAATATATATATCAAAACAAATTCAAATACAATAAAATTAGAATGTATATAACTGAACCAAATATAAAATTGGACCTCCTTTTATACACCAAGGAGTCCTAACTATATGAACTAACAATAGTAAGTTATAACTAACAGTTGTAACTAATACACTAGCAGTATTAACTTCGAGTAGTCTTAACTTGGTACTAACAGTACTTGGCACATTTTTAGAAATCGACACCTGAAGAAGCAGCAGTAGCACCACATGGTTATTGAAGCTTGGCCCATTTATCCAACACGAGCCAGATTCATCAAGGTTGGTCCCAGACCATACGCCACTTGCTTGGTGCACACGACCCTTGCCAATCTCTTCTCCTTGCCCATTTTGTTGCAGTTGTAGAACAAAACGAGCAGACAGTTGATCGTTTACACCATGTAGTTCATATATCCGGTACCTTTCACCAAATAGCTGAGTAACCTATTAACAACGAAAGTTGCATGCTTAGTTTTTTAGACAATCTATATACTCAATATTTTTTCCATAACCAAATAAACACCTAATAGCAAACATGTACATTCACATTTAGAACAGAACTTCTCATCTTATTGTAGCTCTTCTTAACCCATTATAAGAAAATAGCAACGATTTCTTTTCACAACTTTACATGGTGTTGTAGTGTTGCATTCTCCTTTTTGTACTAATAACTAAAATCTGCCATTTTGACCAGTTTATAAATTGATATCTAAAATTTCAAAATATGCCACACTCAAACAGATCCTCTAATTAACTTCAAACAACAAAATTTCATCCAAAAAGTATCTCCTACAACTGGATTTTATTACAGCTGAAAATCTAATTTCAAGAACTCAAAATCACATAATCACTTTCAAAACTCATATCCAAAAAGCACTTAAGAACAGTCTAAGCAAACTATGTATTAAGAAAAATGAAACATTACTAATTTAAAAACTTACAGGCTGCCCCTGGTATACTTTTCTATAGCTTCACTTGCAGTACTAGCTTTCAATATCGCATCGCTAGAAGCACTAGATTCAACAACAAATCTTGACACACGCCATCTGCATAGTCATTGATGAGGCGAAAAATGAACCATTTTTAAGGGGTCATTTTAGCCCGGATTTGAATTTATTTGATCAAATAATGCCCTAAATCGTTCCTTTTGTCATTTTAGGTACTTTTGGAGTGAATTCTGGAAAAGGAAACATTTTGAACGTTTTTGGAGCATAAATGTGAAGAAAACGGCAAAGTCTTAATTTTCCTTGCCTGGGAACAGTACCTGACGGCGTCAAGAGTCTCCAAGTGACGGCGTCAAGAGTAATACAAGAGGTGGAAGTGGATAAAGTCTGTGACGATCCAAAAGAGTTTTGCACTAGGGACATGACGGCGTCACCATAGACCGTCATGGTCCAAATAAAAGTGACGGCCATAGTAGAATTGCACATGACGGCATCAAAAGTGGATCTAGGCAATCCGATTTCATTATGGGCGGCAAGTTGACAGCGTCAGAATTTCCTTCTTGACCCAATCCAAGCCTTCATACTAAGACACACTTGGATCATCACCCAATCCAAGCCTTCACACAACGACACACTTGGATCATCACCCAATCCAACCCTTCACACAATGACTTTACTAAGTCCTAAATTACACACAAAGAACCCACTCTTCTCACAACAAATACAAGACCTATTCTAGTTACAAGACTACTTGGATCTTCATCTTCTTCCAAGTTCACACAAATAACTCCATCCTTGACTCATACACAAGTCGGAAATATTTAAAATATTTACAAGAAGAAAATAGAGGGAAGAATAGAACCACAACACTTGTTACGTTTGTGTGTGGACTCATACAACATCTCGATTCTTCATCTACGTTGAGAGTTCTTCTCTTGCACTTTGATATAAAGAGGAAATCACTTATAAACATATACCGACATGTTATAGTGATCAAAGAAGAAACAAAAGAGAAACAGAAAGTATTTGTGCCCAAAGGAATTATTGTCTAAGATGGAATAGTTCAGTATTTATACACGACAGGAAAGGAGGTGGCGGTCCCTTAAACATGCGACGGTCCTTTATCACTAAGGGACCGCCCAGACAAGACGCTCCTCTTTTTGTCCTGAGATGGTGAAAACTTATCAGGTGAAAGCTTAACAGTTTTGGGGGGAAATATAGCTGTTACACAATTGAATTTTGAATATATTTTCTTAATAAAACATTTCTTTAAAAACACAAAAATACTTTTGTGAAAATGATGAGGCGAAAAATGAATCGTTTTTAAGGGGTCATTTTAGCCCGGATTTGAATTTATTTGATCAAATAATGCCCTAAATCGTTCCTTTTGTCATTTTAGGTACTTTTGGAGTGAATTCTGGTAAAGGAAGCATTTTGGACGTTTTTGGAGCATAAAAGTGAAGAAAACGGCAAAGTCTTAATTTTCCTTGCTGGGAACAGTACCTGACGGCGTCAAGAGTTCTCAAGTGACGGCGTCAAGAGTAATACAAGAGGTGGAAGTGGATAAAGTCCGTGACGATCCAGAAGAGTTTTGCACTAGGGACATGACGGCGTCACCATAGGCCGTCATGGTACAAATAAGAGTGACGGCCCAGAGTAGAATTGCACATGACGGCGTCAAAAGTGGATCTAGGCAATCCGATTTCATTATGGGCGGCAAGTTGACGGCGTCAGAATTTCCTTCTTGACGCCGTCACCCTGTAAAATCTATATATAGTTTTTCAATTTTCATTCATTAGAGAGAAACAATTAGGGTGTAACTTTGGAGACAAACCCTAGTCCGAATATTACAGCTTTTTCATGGGTTTTTACCCTTTGAAACCTTTCATGTTCAATTGAGATAAGTACTCTTTCAATTCATTCAATATGTCTATGTGTTGTTTGAATATATCTTACACTTGTCTTGAATTTAACATGCTTGGCTAGATCTCTTGTGTGTTTGCTTAGATGTAGTGAAACCTAGATGTTAATTATGGGTTGATTGTTTGTTTATAGTTGTTACGGATGATTGTATTCGATGTTAGGCTTAAGAAAACTGGCAGACTTCCATTGGTGACATGCTTGAACGTCTTAAGAAACATGATCAGAGGTGTACTATGATTTTTGGTTGCATTTAATGCGTAGGAGAATTCTAATGATCCCATGTTAGGAGCTTCTAATGGCTCGACATAGGAGTGAAGTAGGATCCTATAGAGTTAGGGAATATTGTACACAGCCCTACGACTGGTATTAAGGAATACGACCCGTTATCCATGCAATTGTAACAAACTATCAACCTGTAAAAGATATCTAGGGAGTAATGAAACCTAAGTAAACACAACTCTCCCTATTGTTGTTCACACCACTAGTTTAACTAGATTTCATTTCATTTTTTGTTATTTTATTTTGATTGCATCTTAGTTATTGGGTTAGTTGATTAGCAACTAATTCCGCCCACTTTTCCAAAAACCGAGAATTTTAATTGCTTTTATAAAATATAAAAATACAAAAAGAATCATCTCTCACCTCTAGACCTAGTTTTTAGGCTTTCTAATCCTAGCGACACTATTCCTGAGTTGAACGATCAATCCCCCGGTACTTGTCACTATACTATACTACAACGATCAGGTACACTGCCTGGTGGGGGTTGTAAGCTTCTCGAGATCCCTCAAGACGTAAAGCCTGGTGCGATTCCCACGTATCAAGTTTTTGGCGCCGCAGCCCGGGGAATAGTTATTGTCTAGGTTAGTATTTCTTTTTATTAGGTCTACTTACTAGATTCCTTTCTAGTAAGATTTTATTTTTATTTTTAGGTTTTCTTTAGTCTATCTTTTTCTTTGTGTCTTTTACCACAACAAAACCACCCAGAAAACCCACCACTAGCAAACCAACCTCTTATGCCCCGAACCCTAGGAGAGTATTCCCGTCCTAGCCACCAAGGCTATCGAAACACTATTGAGCTCACTCAAGGAGCCAATGTGTCCCCCTTGCGATCCGACACCATTCGGTTGGTGCAAAGCGGATGTGCATTCCATGAACTTCGTTCCGAAGATCCTCACCAACATCTCAAGGATTTCCTTAAAATCGTAGATTCTATAGACCTTGATGTTACAACTAGAGAGTCGACCCGATTACGCCTATTCCAATTCTCTCTACGTGATCAACCTAGTGAATGGCTTGAACGTTTACCCGCGGGATCCATCACCTCATGGGATGATCTCAGCACTCATTTCCTTGCTTAATTTTTCCCACCGGGGAGAACTACCAAGCTTATAAATGATATCTGGATGTTCCAACAACGTCAAGGTGAAACTCTATATGAAGCATGGACTCGTTTCAAGAACTTACTCCAAAAAGTCCCTCATCATGGCATAGATCTTTGGCTCCAAGTCCAAATCTTCTATGACCATATCGATCTCCCCACAAGGCGAACCATTGACCAATCGACCGGTGGTAAGCTACGTGATCTAAGTGCAGAAGAATCATGGGAACTCATAGAAGATCTTTCTCTCTATAACAACGAAAGTTGGAATGATCCCCGTGATTTGAACAAAATGGTCAAGGCAATATCTTTGCCTTCCAACAATTCTAGCACTCCCGACCGTAGGATCATGGAACTTGAGGACCAAGTCAATTTTCTCATGAAATCTTACGAAGCTCCTAAGCCTTCAAGCCAAGTGAATAAAATCACTTCTTCATGCGGATTATGTAGTGGTCCCCATGACACTCGTGATTGCGTGGAACTCCCCAGAACAGATTTTGCGGACTAGGCATCCTCGCTTACCGACGAAGCGAGAGACTAGTGGTACACTTTCAAACCCGAGCCAAACCCTTACGGTGATTCCTACAACCCTTCTTGGAAAAATCACCCGAACCTTAGTTGGAAACAAAACCAAAACAATTCTTCGAATCCACCTAATCGCTACCAACCAAAAGGTCCACCCTCCAACCGTACTTTCAACAAGAATCCTTCTAATAACTATGGTAGTACCAATAACCTTGAAGGATTGATGTCCAAGTTTATGGCATCTCAAGAAGCTCGCATAGCTAAGTTTGAAACCGAATTCAATCAACAACAAACGGAGATGACCAATAAGATTGACAACTTATTGAAAGCCCTTACACCTAGGAAGGACACTAGGGACGCCAATAGCGGAATGCAAATTAAGGACCCCTCGTCATTCAAACACGTCCACTTTTTCAATGTTGTCACCGTTAAGCCAATAGATAAGGATATAGAAGAAAGTGACAAGGATGAAGTTGGAATAGAAACTGAGACTAGGGATGAGATTAAGGAAGTTGAGATTAATAAGGTAGAAAAGTTAGAGGAATTACAAAACGTAGAAGAGTACTTTGATAAGTTGCCCACCAAGGAAGAACAGGAATATCACAAGGATTTATTTGATGATCCCGAGACACCATATATCCTTGGTTCACCCCTTATTAAAGTAGGTGACCCCTCTAACATCAACATACCATGAAACATTGGGCATATGCACGTATGGAAAGCTTATATCGATCCTAGGTCTCCTATAAACATCATGACTAGGACTTATTATAATTGGGTAATGAAGAAGCAACTTGGTTATAGGATGATGCCCAGCAAAAATTTGATAAGTAGTTTTGTAGGAAGAGTGAAAGGATTGCATGTATTTGTAGGAAACTTTACTTATATTACCGACTTTGTGATAGTGGAGGATACTCATTCGGTGATAGATGATTGCCTAAGTCAAGTAGTGTTCGGAAAACCGTTTGTTGAGGCCTCTAAGATGAGTTATGATCCGACCCTAGGGATAGTTAGATTCAAGGAAGAGAATTATGAGATTGATTACCAAATGCCTTATAAGATTGAACAATACCGCCTTCTATCAAACATAGAAAAGGAACACAAGCAAGCGGTTTACTATAGAAATGATGAGGATAGACGTAGAGGAGTAGAATATGTTATGAATAGAATACTTGGTTTCTACAAAGAATGCCATCAACTAGGTCCGGAATACAAAACTAATATTGGAGATGACTTAGAAAATGAGACCAACGATGAGGTCATGTAATTGCCCATGACCTTGAGTCTAGCTACAAGACTCGTAAATAAAGAAAAGAGCTTCTTGGGAGGCAACCCATGTTTTGTGTGATTTTATTTTGCTTAATTGTTATTTGTTTGCGTATGCATGCTTTATTTTATTGTTAATAGATCTTGTTTCCAAACTAAAATTGTGAAAATGCTTTATTTTGTCGTTCGACTTCGTCTTAACTTCATACAAAGGTATTTCACAAAAGATAAGTGTAAGGGGAAACCCCAAATATGTTTTTAAGAAACGAAATTGATCATGATTCTCTACAATATTAAATGAACATGTGTATTAGTATTTGTTAGAGTCAAATGCTTGTATCGAGTCATAATGATGTTTTGCAGGATTTTCCAGGAAGTAGGACATAAGTTTTTCCATAAATTTTCCGGAAACTTAACGTAAAGATTTCTGCAGGTCATTTCTGACGGTGTCAGGAGTTAACTCCTGACGGCGTCATGTGTAACGGAGTCTTGAAGTTTTTGTTAATTCTTTAGTTTTATTAACTCCAGGAAATCTACAAACATTCATTCCACAAGCATTATATCTTACATTGTTTTCTAGAACTTGTTAGCATATATAGATTGCCGCCGATTTTACGCGAGGTTGCCTTGTTTGTTTTCTCAGGTTTAACAGGTTATGTATGACAAGCAGATGATTTATTTTTCTAGAAGGGAAGCTTTGAATGTTCATTTTCTTGGAGGAAGATCTAACCTTGTTACCACACTATTCACACCGAACAAACCAGGGGAGTATTTGATTTCATTCTTTTACCTGTTTCACTTTTACATTCTTTAATTGAACATTGGGGACAATGTTCATCCTAAGTGTAAGGGGAGGGTAAATGATGATACCTTATAGGATACAATTGCACTTGAGTTTGTTTGTTTGATGGTAGGCGTGTAATAAAACTAAGAGAAATACTTGTTAGTGTAATTTTAGCGCCAAATTTAAAATTTTTTACAACATTTAGGAGTGAAACTTTAGCCTTAGCAAGCGTCTCATGGATAGGAGTCGTATGACTAGCACAAAACCGTACCATTCAGAAAACTTTTCCACCCAAATATGTGAGGTTCGCCTTTAGGTTTGATAGGAAAAGCATTTACTATTAGTGCTTATGAGTGTACCGGTAGCATTTAGATTCTAGAACTTGCGTTAGTGATGCATCCCGAGACCGCTAGTGAGACTACATTCGTGTAGTAGGATTTACTACATGATAAGAGGCATTAGGATCACCCTTGTGTTAAACACGTATCATAATTAGCGTTGTACTCATTTTTAGTACACGAAACCTCTAGTACACCCCTCCGAGCCTATCTTTTCGTTTCTAACTATAAGCATCTTACTTAAAGGAAGAATTTGTTACAACCCACTTAAATGTACACCCAAATCACCTTAGCCTTCCGTGTATGCACTCATCTTTAGTGCATTATTGTTATATGTTTAAACCCTTAGTTAATTATCTAATTGATTACAAGGTTGGTAAGTTAAGTCATATCCTTGTACATATTGTTTTGGGATGATTAGGACTCATGGGTAAAGTACTAATGTTATAGAGTAATGGGGAAGAACATCATTTATTACCCCCATATGTGCGTTAATTTTAAAAGTACTCCAACTGTTTTGATTATCTTGATTCGGGTCATTAGATTAGTTTATTGTAAAGTATGTAAAAATTCAAGTGTAAGGGGATTGTACATTCCCTATGATATATTATTTTGGATGGTAGGGTAGGAGTGTAAAAAAAATAAAAAATAAAATAAAATAAAAAAATAAAATAAAATTATGAAAAAGAAAAAACAAATATAGAAAAAGAAAAGAGAAAAACATACGGACTACCATCCTGTTTCATTCTATGTTCATTTTATGTTTTTGTTATTTTTCATTTATTAGCTTAAGTCGAGTCTAGTCTTGGCTTAGCAACGCCATATTGTACATGTAATTAACCAAGATGATTAACTCGCCACCAGTAAAGATTGCCTATATCCAACAAAACCGTGTATTCCATATCCCTACACCTAACGTTATAACCCTTTAAAAGACCTCTTTGATAGTTTATCCTAGGTGCTTACGCCATGTGGTGGAGGTTTGATCCCTTCCCAAGCCTATGGTAATCTATTTTGCTATGACAGGTAGTGAGAGATGTTTTCCATTTCCATATTGTGATATATACTTTATTACACCCGAGAGATGTGAGTATCTAAACACTATTTGTAAGGTGCTAGTATATGACCTCCGTGCTTGTCTTTGGTCTTTAGTGGAACGATTATTTGTTGTAATTACTTTTATATTAGTGTTAAATGACCTCTAACTTGTATTTTGATTAGAATAAATGCGCACTTGCTTGAGGACAAGAAAATCTCAAGTGTAAGGGTATTTGATGAGGCAAAAAATGAACCGTTTTTAGGGGGTCATTTTAGCCCGAATTTGAATTTATTTGATCAAATAATGCCCTAAATCGCTCCTTTTGTCATTTTAGATACTTTTAGAGTGAATTCTGGAAAAGGAAGCATTTTGGACGTTTTTTGAGCCTAAAAGTGAAGAAAACGGCAAAGTCTTAATTTTCCTTGCTGTGAACAGTACCTGACGGCGTCAAGAGTCTCCAAGTGACGGCGTCAAGAGTAATACAAGAGGTGGAAGTGGATAAAGTCTGTGACGATCCAAAAGAGTTTTGCACTAGGGACATGACGGCGTCACCATAGACCGTCATGGTCCAAATAAAAGTGACGGCCATAGTAGAATTGCACATGACGGCATCAAAAGTGGATCTAGGCAATCCGATTTCATTATGGGCGGCAAGTTGACAGCGTCAGAATTTCCTTCTTGACGCCGTCACCCTGTAAAATCTATATATAGTTTTGCAACTTTCATTCATTAGAGAGGAACAATTAGGGTGTAACTTTGGAGAGAAACCCTAGTCCGAATATTACAGCTTTTTCAATGGTTTTTACCCTTTGAAACCTTTCATGTTCAATTGAGATAAGTACTCTTTCAATTCATTCAATATGTCTATGTGTTGTTTGAATATATCTTACACTTGTCTTGAATTTAACATGCTTGGCTAGATCTCTTGTGTGTTTGCTTAGATGTAGTGAAACCTAGATGTTAATTATGGGTTGATTGTTTGTTTATAGTTGTTACAGATGATTGTATTCGATGTTAGGCTAAAGAAAACTGGCAGACTTCCATTGGTGACATGCTTGAACGTCTTAAGAAACATGACCAGAGGTGTACTATGATTTTTGGTTGTATTTAATGCGTAGGAGAATTCTAATGATCCCATGTTAGGAGCTTCTAACGGCTCGACATAGGAGTGAAGTAGGATCCTATAGAGTTATGGAATATTGTACATGGCCCTACGACTGGTATTAAGGAATACGGCCCGTCATCCATGCAATTGTAACAAACTATCAACCTGTAAAAGATATCTAGGGAGTAATGAAACCTAAGTAAACACAACTCTCCCTATTATTGTTCACACCACTAGTTTAACTAGATTTCATTTCATTTTTGTTATTTTATTTTGATTGCATCTTAGTTATTGGGTTAGTTGATTAGCAACTAATTCCGCCCACTCTTCCAAAAACCGAGAATTTTAATTGCTTTTATAAAATATAAAAATACAAAAAGAATCATCTCTCACCTCTAGACCTAGTTTTTAGGCTTTCTAATCCTAGCGACACTATTCCTAAGTTGAACGATCAATCCCCCGGTACTTGTCACTATACTATACTACAACGATCAGGTACACTGCCTGGTGGGGGTTGTAAGCTTCTCGAGAACCCTCGAGAGGTAAAGCCTGGTGCGATTCCCACATATCAGTCATCCGTCTAATACCCATACTCTATCATGTCCAAATACTCTAAACATCCTATAAACAGGATTTGCCATATCAGCAAATTATTAATATGATTACAAAAGTCATAAAAGTTAAGGAAATGTTAACTTACTGTTGACATAAATAATGTCTAAAAACATTGTTAGCATATTAACAATATCTCTTTGTTTTGATAATTACAAAGCATAAACTCATTAATCTAAAACTTATGACGTAAACAAGTTTTTAGTGCTTAATATTTGTCTTTGCATCTATATCACTTAAGGTATGAATAAACAAAGTGTTTATTGCATTTCATGATCAAAGGAAATTTTTCTAATCACTAGAATTTTTATAAAATGTATTAAACATTCTATATCTTTTACAAAATTACTTTTGGAATTAAAAGAATATGTTTAATTCATTACAAATATATGATTTCAATTTTCCAACCAAAAATGGCAAATTTTATCCAGAAAAATCTTCCCCTCTAGAAGACAAGAAAATCCAACGTTCTGAAGGGGCGGCCCCCTTAACCATTAAGGGGACCGGCCTCTAATTAAGGGGACCGGCCACGCTCCAGAACAGTAAATTTTCTCCCTATAAATACTGGTTCATCCCACAGAATTTTCTCACCTTTTGCACTCCTAAACTTTCTGTTCTAGATCCCCATCTCTATTCTCTTAATCCTTTGATCATAAATACATAATTCTTTGTTTCAAAGTGATTCAAACATCATCCTCTTAAGTGCAAGAGAAGAATACTTCTATCCTCCAAGACAAGAAGTATTACAACTTGTTGTGATCTCCACATCCAAGTTGTTGGTGCATCATCAAGATTATTTACATTATTCTTTGTGAAGATTGTTGTGAATATTTGATTGTAGATAGTTGTGCTAGGTATATTGATTGTTTTATTAGTTAGTTTTTGGTGTGAAGAAGAAAAGTTAGGAATTAGATTGTAGTGAAGAAGCTAGGTGTGAAGTTGTTAATTGTGAAGAAAATTGGTGTGAAGAAGATAGGCGTGAAGTTGTTAGTTGTGAAGTAGATTGGTGTGAAGAAGTTGTGTAGAAGTTGTGATTTAGTTGTGAAGAAGTTGTGGTGTGTAAATTGGTGTGTAAGGTTTTCTCCGGCATAAGGGAGCTTGTTGATATAGTGAAGAAAACTCTCGAGTTAGGTGCTCGGGGAGTGGAGTAGGGCAAGGAAGGTGTCCTTGTAGCCGAAGCACTATAAATCTCTTGTCTCGCGGTTCGATCTTTCTATCTCTCATTTATTTCTTTACTTATCATTGCTATATCTTACTTATTGATATTTGTTTATATTGTGCAAGACTTGAGATCATATATTATCGAATCTAAATTTTAAAAACTAAGAAAACACTAAAACTATCTTTTATGACGAATTAAAAAGACGTAAAACTATTCAACCCCCCCTTCTAGTTTTCCAGAATTGGTATGAGAGCCACGTCTAGCAAGATTTTTTTAAATATATTGTATTTTAAAACTTGTAACTATCTATGGGATCTTTAAAATACTTAGAAGGGCAATCTATGCAAAGACCACCTCTATTTGAAAGTGATGGATTTTTATATTGGAAAAATAGATTTGAAACTTATGTTAAATCAAAAGATCTTGATCTTTGACATATTATTACCTTTGGTGATCTTCCCCCTATTCAATATAATGTTGAAACTAAAATGGATGAAATTGTATCTTTTGAAAAACAAAATGATGATTTGAAAAAGAAACTAGCAAAAAATAATGAGGCTAAAATGGTCATTTATAATGCATTACCACGCAAAGAATATGAAAGAATTTTTATGTGTAAAACAGCAAAAGAAATTTGGGATTCTTTACTAATTACTCACCAAGGTAATAGTCAAGTTAAAGATAACAAAATAGATCTTCTTGTACAACAATATGAACAATTTACGATTCCGGAAGAGGAATCAATTGATAATGCTTTTGCTAAATTTAACACTATCATCACAAGTTTAAAAGCACTTGATGAGACATTTTCTAGTAAAAATTGTGTTAGGAAATTTCTTAGGGCATTGCATCCGAAATGGCGAGCTAAGATCACGGCAATTGAAGAATCAAAGAACTTGATGACGTTATCACTAGATGAACTCATTGGCAACTTGAAGGTCTATGAAGAAATTATAAGAAGAGTTTCGGAAACGGTCAAAGTCAAGAAAGAACAAACCAAATCCATTGCTCTAAAAGCCAAAAAGGAACCTAGTGATGATGATGATTCAAGTGACGAAAGTGAAGACGAAGAATATGCAATGGCCGTAAGAGAATTCAAGAAATTCTTCAAGAGACGAGGAAGATTCACTAGATCATCACGAGACGAAAGAAAACCGTTCCAAAGAAATAGAAGCGACAACTACGGGAAAAGAAAGTGCTTTAGATGTGGAAGTCCAAATCATCTCATTGGCGAATGTCTAAAGCCGCCGGGTTATGAAAATCAAGGCGCATTTGTTAGTGGAACATGGAGTGATAGTGACAAAGAAGAAGTAGAAAAACCAAGAGATGAAAAGTGTTTTATGGCAAAAGGAACCGACGAAATATATTTGGGAATTGACTTGGAGCCTGACGAATGGATCAAGGATAGCGGATGTTCGAGGCACATGACGGGGAACCGCAAGCTATTCTCTACATACAAGGCATATAATGGAGGTAACGTTATTTTCATTAGTGACTTACGTAGAAAAATCATTGGCAAAGGTACGATTTCTCAAGACTCACTTACTATTGAAAATGTAGAACATGTAGATAATTTAACATATAACTTGCTTAGTATAGGACAAATATGTGACAATAAATGTAGAGTCACCTTTACCGAAGAGGATAGCGAAATAGTTAAGAATGGAAAAATTATAGGTAGAGGAATTAGGAAAGGAGGCATATATGTTATGAAACTAGGAAACAAGCCTGAGGATAGAATATGCCTAACGACCCTAGATGAAAACTCCACTTTGTGGCATAGGAGATTAGGACATGCTAACATGCAACAAATACAATATTTAGCCTCTAAGGAATTAGTTAGAAATTTGCCTAATCTAAAATATGACAAGCATTTTTGTGATGCATGTAAAATTGGAAAACATGTTCATGCTAGTCACAAAGCTAAAAATATAGTATCCACTACTAGGTGCCTAGAATTATTACATATGGATCTCTTTGGTCCATCCGCTGTGCGGAGCTATGAAGGAAACAAATATACCTTAGTAATTGTAGATGACTACTCACAATACACGTGGACTAGGTTTTTAAGTGACAAGACCCAAGCCTTTGAAAAATTCAAAATATTTAATAAAATGATTCAAAACAAGTTAGGATGCACAATAGTAGCCATTAGGACAGACCATGGTAGGGAATTTGACAATGAGGTACAATTCGGAAAATATTGTGATTTAAATGGAATATCTCACAATTTCTCCGCTCCTTGTACTCCTCAATCAAATGGCGTAGTAGAAAGAAAAAATAGGTCACTACAAGAAATGAGTAGAACAATGTTAAATGAACAATCCATCCCACAAAAATTTTGGTGTCACGCCGTAGATACTTCAACATATATTATTAATAGGGTATCAATTAGGAGAATTCTAGGAAAAACTCCTTATGAGTTACTAAGAGGTAGAAAACCAAACTTAAGCTACTTTAGGGTATATGGAAGTAAATGCTATATTCTAAACACTAAGGATTACCTCACTAAGTTTGATCCAAAATCATATGAAGGAATATTTTTAGGATACTCACAAAATAGTAAAGCATATATAATACTTAACAAACACACCATGAAAGTAGAAGAATCACTAAATGTAACATTTGATGAAACACCACCACCTCCTAAAACTTTGACTTTAGAAGATGATGACTTAGTTGAAGAAGAAGCTATTGAGGTTAGTAAAACAAAACCCATAGGAAATGATAATGAAGACATTAACTTAGGAAATAACGAAATTGTAAATGTTAAAGAATCTAGGTCACATCCACTAAATAATATAATAGGACATCTTAACCAAAGAACCGTTAGGTCACAAGCTCAAGATAAAAATAATTTCTTTTGTTTCCTCTCAGCAATAGAACCTAAGAATATTAATGTGGCTTTAAAAGATGAAAGTTGGGTTATAGCTATGCAAGAAGAATTAAATCAATTTAAGGCAAATGATGTTTGGGAATTAGTCCCAAATCCAATGAATATGCCCATCATAGGAACTAAATGGGTATATAGGAATAAATTAGATGAAAATGGAGTAGTTACTAGGAATAAAGCTAGGTTAGTTGCCCAAGGTTATAATCAACAAGAAGGAATTGATTATGACGAAACTTATGCCCCCATAGCTAGATTAGAATCAATTAAGATACTACTTGCCTATGCATGCGCCCTAGATTTTAAGTTATTCCAAATGGACGTGAAAAGTGCATTCCTTAACGGATTTATCAATGAGGAGGTATATGTGGCACAATTTTCAGGATTCATTGATTTCGCAAAACCTGATTATGTTTATAAGTTAAAGAAAGCTTTGTATGGACTCAAACAAGCTCCCAAAGCTTGGTATGATCGATTAAAAGCTTTCCTTATTAAACATGATTATTCCATGGGAATGGTAGATAACACTCTTTTCACTAAAAGGAAAGACCCAAATCTCATCATTGTTCAAATATATGTTGATGACATTATATTTGGATCGACTTGTCAAGACATGTGTGATGAATTTGCCAAAATCATGCATGATGAGTTTGAGATGAGTATGATGGGTGAACTTAACTTCTTCCTAGTATTACAAATAAAATAATTAGAAGATGGAATATTCTTTAACCAATCTAAATACATTAAGGAAATGCTTAAGAAATTTGGCCTAGAAGACTCAAAACCCATGAAAACTCCCATGTCTATGGAAGTAAAGCTCACAAAGGATGATGAAGGTGAATCCGTAAATAACACCAAGTATAGAGGAATGATAGGTAGTTTACTATACTTGACGGCAAGTAGACCCGATATCATGTTTAGTGTCTGCCTTTGTGCCCGTTTTCAAGAGGATCACAAAACCTCTCACCTAGAAGCGGTTAAGCGTATCTTCTGATACATTAAAGGCACTATACACTTAGGATTATGGTATCCTAAGGGATCCGGCATAGAAACCATCGTCTATGAGGATTCGGATCATGCGGGAGACTACGTAGATAGAAAAAGTACTAGCGGTATTTGCACGTTTATGGGATGTTGTCTAACATCTTGGTTTTCAAAGAAGCAAACCGCTCTTGCTATTTCTACCACCGAAGCCGAATATGTAAGCGCTGGAAAGGCATGTCAACAAGCACTATGGATGAAACAAGCTCTTATAGACTATGGCATTAGGTTAGAAAACGTTCCCATTATGTGCAATAACAAAGGTGCGATAGATTTAAGTAAAAATCCGGTGCAACACTCTAGGACTAAACATATAGAAATACGCCACCACTTTCTTAGGGATAATGTATAAAAAGGGAACATATCTATAGAAAAGGTTGCATCGGAAGATAACATAGCGGATATATTCACTAAACCCCTTAAGCGTGAATTATTCAATCACTTGCGTTTAGGATTAGGAATGATGGAACAAGTTGACTAAATTTTATTAGACAAAATTTTTTTTTTAAGATTTTCTTTTCTTCCACTTCTCCATTTCTGAGTCTAGGAATCTATTTCGCACAAAATTAAAGATTGGGAAAGTTTATTTTCTTTGCATAAACTCTTTTGTAAAACCCAGTCAATTTTCTTTAAAAAATATTCTCACATCTAGAAATCACATGAACATCATTTTTCTTGCATTGCTAAAAACATTGTCTTCCAAAATCATGCATAAACTCTCACATAAATTGTCAAGGTATATAATCTAATATATATCTTTGACATTCATGCTCGAGCAAAAATCGAATCAAGGAGATTTTGGATTGGTTCTTAAGAATTTCCTTTTCATTTAGAAGTCGAAACAATCACAACTCCACATTTGTTGCATATAGGCACACACTAGGACATAATCACTCATAACATTGTCATCTTGTTTCATCACTAGATGCTTGACTCACTAGTTGCCTTTGCCTTTGATCTAAGATAGGTGCCTTAGGAAGTTTAAGTGCTCTTGCCTTTACTTGTCATCTTTTGCTTATTATGTGCTGCTCATTTGCTCCTTTGCTTATGTGTTTTTGCATGCATGCTATATCTTGATTAGATTAGATGCTATACTGCCTAAAGGAATTGAACTTGCTTGAATCCAAATCCAAAAACACAACCTTTCTGCAATTTTTCTGCCAAAAAACCCTTTTCTGGCAATCTGGGAACCATCAGATGGGCAGCCCCCTTAATTATGTAAGGCGGCCCCCTTAATTTTAAGGGGACCGCCCCCTAATTAAGGGGACCGACCATCTGCTGGACGGATTTACAGAATCTTTTCTGCTTTTTAGCCCATTTCAACCTACATTTCCCATTTTTCACCAACACATTTTGTCCTAATCTCCCAAACAAACTTTATCCATCCATAAACACACAAATCTTACACAATAAATATCCCCAATCTTCCACCCTCTCCATTCATCCCTTCATGACTTCTCCAAACAAACCAAAACCAAAAGCCTCAAGGCTTGCAAGAATGACGGAAAAACCCGTTTGGCGAAGAAAATGCCCTCATAACAAATCCATCATAACCAATGAAGTTGGAAATCACTCAACACATCCAACCACTTACTTCCCAAACTTTACACCAAATTCACAAGGACATTCATTTGATCCTCTTTACAAACCATACAACATTGACCAAACATCTTCCTTTATGCCAAACCACTCATCTCATCCTCCAACCATTTATAATGATCCATACAAGTTTGATCAACCATCCAACTACAATTCCAACTACACAAACCTAATTCATCCATATCAACACAATGACTCTCTCCGCATTGCCACGGAAAAGCAAAAGTTCCGTGATGAAATATCTCAAATCCATTATCTTAGTAATCTCAATGCCATGCATCTTGCACAACGCAACAAAGGGCAACCTCCATCATCACCCTACAACAATTGCCTACCTCACTCTCTCAACTTGGATCAAGTTACAAATCACACTCACTATTGCCCTTGTTGCATCTTCCTTCAAAAACAAATCATATACTTGAGTGAAGATATTTCTTGGATTGAATATCTCCTCACTCGTCCTCATCCCATACCACCCTTAACACGATACAACATCGTAAGATCCACCTCTTCCGCTCCATATCCCTCTCCATCTAACAACTAAGCCTTATGCTTATGTTCTCCTTCAAGCAAATAAAACAATCAACCATAGGTTGCAAGCAAGTCCAAGTGCTCTCTTAGGCAATATAGGACTATGTCTTTTCTTTTATTGTAATCAATATGCTTTAAGCATATTGAATGTTGTAATGCTAATCATTTCTATGATGCTTGAATGAATCTATTTTTATTTGCATAATTATTGCTTTGCATATATATGTGTCTTGTTCTCTTCAAATATTTTGTGTAGCCAAGATTTCCATAGCTCATTCTCTTGGTGCTCTCAAATGAGGGGGAGCATTCTACCCGTTTAATCTTCTTTCACGAAGCTTACTCGGCTTAACCTTTTTGATTTTACAAAAAGGGGGAGAAGAGAATGTTAAACTCTAATAATACTTGTCTAAAAATTATTTTTTAGACCTAATGAGTTTAAGGTTTTGTAATCATCAAAAAGGGGGAGATTGTTGACATAAATAATGTCTAAAAACATTGTTAGCATATTAACAATATCTCTATGTTTTGATAATTACAAAGCATAAACTCATTAATCTAAAACTTATGACGTAAACAAGTTTTTAGTGCTTAATATTTGTCTTTGCATCCATATCACTTAAGGTATGAATAAACAAAGTGTTTATTGCATTTCATGATCAAAGGAAATTTTTCTAATCACTAGAATTTTTATAAAATGTATTAAACATTCTATATCTTTTACAAAATTACTTTTGGAATTAAAAGAATATGTTTAATTCATTACAAATATATGATTTCAAATTTCCAACCAAAAATGGCAAATTTTATCCAGAAAAATCTTCCCCACTAGAAGACAAGAAAATCCAACGTTCAGAAGGGGCAGCCGCCTTAATTCCTTACGCGGCCCCCTTCATCATTAAGGGGACCGTCCTCTAATTAAGGAGACCGGCCACGCTCCAGAACAGTAAATTTTCTCCCTATAAATACTGGTTCATCCCACAGAATTTTCTCACCTTTTGCACTCCTAAACTTTCTGTTCTAGATCCCCATCTCTATTCTCTTAATCCTTTGATCATAAATACATAATTCTTTGTTTCAAAGTGATTCAAACATCATCCTCTCAAGTGCAAGAGAAGAATACTTCTATCCTCCAAGACAAGAAGTATTACAACTTGTTGTGATCTCCACATCCAAGTTGTTGGTGCATCATCAAGATTATTTACATTATTCTTTGTGAAGATTGTTGTGAATATTTGATTGTAGATAGTTGTGCTAGGTATATTGATTGTGTTATTAGTTAGTTGTTGGTGTGAAGAAGAAAAGTTAGGAATTAGATTGTAGTGAAGAAGCTAGGTGTGAAGTTGTTAATTGTGAAGAAAATTGGTGTGAAGAAGATAGGCGTGAAGTAGTTAGTTGTGAAGTAGATTGGTGTGAAGAAGTTGTGTAGAAGTTGTGATTTAGTAGTGAAGAAGTTGTGGTGTGTAAATTGGTGTGTAAGGTTTTCTCCGGCATAAGGGAGCTTGTTGATATAGTGAAGAAAACTCTCGAGTTAGGTGCTCGGGGAGTGGAGTAGGGCAAGGAAGGTGTCCTTGTAGCCGAAGCACTATAAATCTCTTGTCTCGTGGTTCGATCTTTCCATCTCTCATTTATTTCTTTACTTATCATTGCTATATCTTACTTATTGATATTTGTTTATATTGTGCAAGACTTGAGATCATATATTATCGAATCTAAATTTTAAAAACTAAGAAAACACTAAAACTATCTTTTATAATGAATTAAAAAGACGTAAAACTATTCAACCCCCCTTCTAGTTTTCCACACTTACCATCAGACACGGGCTGCACTGAAGATACTATTACCATCATATACAACAATCCCATCTTTGTTTTCAATACCGATGGCAGAAACAGCCGCAACGAATGCTTCCTCAGATGGCAACATGTGTGGCAACTGAATCACTCAAGAGAAACATATTATATCAGGGGTGTGTTTGGATGTGTCTTTTGAAGGTAATTAATAATTATACAATTTTTGCGTGATTTCAAGTTGCAATAAGATTCCATACCTTTTGAGTCATTGTAGCAGAGAACAAATATGTCCTCCGCTTATGCGGAATGGAATTTAAGATTTCATCTAGAGCTTCTCAAAATCCTCGTTTAAAAGGTGGTCTGCCTCATCCAAAACCTGTCAAACAAACATGCCAAGAATGAAAAGGTTCAAATTACAAAAAATATAGTCACCAAGATCACGAAAAACGAAGAATTTATGTAAACTTTTCCCAAGTATTTTATTGTGCTAAGAGAAAACAATTTAGTATTAGATAAATGATCCAAGATACGTCCAGGTGTTGCAACCTGCATCAAGTTGAATTAATATAAGACGACAACGTTATATATGAGTAAATGACCAAAAACATGCGCAATAAAGATCATCTAAATGTATGCTTACAATAATGCCGGGTCTCGTTCTAAGTGCAATGCTTTGATGTACCTGGTCCACCCCTCCATCCAGTCCTGCTGCAAGTCGATAAACACTTGTCGTTACAATCTTCACTTTCCCACATGAAGCACAATAATTTCGGACTGATTTTATAAACCAGCCTTAGTGAAGTCGTTTTTTCCTGATGCGAACTCACTGGGTTGAGGACTCAAACCCAGTGTACACCTTGACTTGGTGGCTAGAACCATAATGAACCAAATAGTGAATGATTTGCCTAACCACATACTTACACTCTTTTGCTTCTCCTAATTTGTGTGCCTATATATGTGTGTATTCATTATTCAATCAAAAATTATATGTAAGAAATTTTGTACACAATATTGATCAGATACATCTGCTGGTATATAATCTGATACATTAATTACCTATTGTGTTTTTAAATGTATATAGATTACATCAATAAACTTTCCATCCGCAATTACATCTATATATTACAAGTCAATGGACTATGCACATGAACCAACCTGAGAAAAACATGCTTCTAAAATTTCTAAGACTAAGAAAATCTCGAACAATAAACAATATATTAATAGCCTGCAACTAGAAAACTACGTGTAGCACCAAGGGTCAATGTGATAAAAGTGACCCAAAACGAAACATCAGACTTTTGTTAACATTCAGAAAAACACGTTCCTTACAACACATGATATCATTAATGCCTTGCAACAATAATAATCCAAATCCTACTAGTCCAAAACAGTTAGAAACGTAACACATACCACAGTTAACAAATTCAACATTAACAAACACTCGCCAATTAACGTACCATACCATATCTCGCCCTCTTGACTTGTTGTCTCTACTTCTTCACGCCACTTTCCAAATCCTTCGCTTTAGCCACACCAATCTTCTCATACATAAAATCACCTACGCAAATAGAACCCTCCCCTTTACCCTTCTCTCCATCCCTAACAAACATCTGCCACACAGTATGCAAAACCAACACCACCAACACACCACACGCCACATGAAACACAAACCCCAAGAAAAAACAACGCTTCTTCTCCTTCTCCTTCTCCTCCTTCTCATCACTCCCCACATTCACATAATCACGCGGATCAGCCGCTACCGAATGCATCCATTTCGGCACATCCTTAACTTCCACCCACCACGAATAAACACTCGTAACATTCTCACCATTCCTCCCACCACTCCCCACCAAACCAAACATAACCTCACCTTCACCTTCCACCATTTCCCCCATATTTACGCGATACAAAACCAGCGATGCTGAATTATTAGACTGAATTATAGTCATTCCCTAAATATCATCAAATACAAATACATATAAAATCAGCAAAATCCAAAGTCGCAGAATAGTTAAAAATAATCATATTAACAAACAGCAAGAAAATGTAACAAAGAATAGTATATGAGATAACAATACCTTCAAGTGCTTGCGGAATAGCCTCAACTTGTATCTTAGTAGGGTTTTTCCATCCCAAACTATCACAAGCATCGATCAGTTCTTCCACTAGTCCTAAATCTTTAAATGATTTCCCTTTTTCTTTTTCTTCTCCCATCTTTTGATCTTCAAAAAACATAAATCTTTAAATTGCTTACCAGTTCACCATCAAAATCATCTGAAATGAATACAAGCTTGACACACCCCTTGGGTGGTGGTTATACCGAGCCAAGACATAAGCCAAATAAGCTATATCAAACACCCTCGTTAGGTTGGTGGTGCGAGTGTGGTGGTGGTGTGAGCGGTGGCGTTGGTGAGGAGAGCGTTGAGGATATAGAAGAAGATATTTGGGATATATTTCGTGAGGAGATAGAAGAAGAATGATATTTGGGATATTTGGATATAGAAGAACACCATATCTAAACATAAGGTTAGTTGAAATATTTGGGAAGGAGGGCAATTTGAAAATTTGGGGAAAAATTTAGGCAATTTTGGAGAAAAATTTAGGCGGCTTGTGAAAAGTTGAAGTGGAAATTATTATTTATTTATTTATTTGGAAAAACAAAATGCCGCACATTTAATTAGTCACTTTTAAATAATGTGTAGCAAACTTGACTATATGATTTAGTCACTTTTAAATAATGTGTGACAAACTTGAGTATATGATTTAGCCATATACACAATTATTTCATGTGACCATATATGGATTTTGGTCACACAGTTCAATTGTGTGACATATATTTGTCACATATGTATATATATAGTGTGACTAAAGGTTCAAACTTATTTGTATCTGTCACACGTCCCAAATTATTAGTGACTAAATAATAAGAAAAAAATTTACCAGTTACCTCTAGTCACACAAATATTCAAATGTGTGACAATGAAATTCTGAAATGGTCACACAAGTCGGATCAAGTGTGGCTGTTTATTTTATTCTGGTACATTTAGTCACATAAATATCTGACTGTGTGGCCATTCAAAAAACAGCATGTGTGACGAAATCCCAAATTTGTACTAGTGTCCATAGATCGGTTCAAGTTTTAAAGTACAGTATACTCTAAATATCTTGATAACCTGGAGCTCTAATACCAATTGTAGAAACTAGAAAAGAGAGTTGATTAGTTTCACCGATTCTTTTTACTTGTTAAAATGTTTCACCGTTTTTAGGTCCGTCTAATATTCTTTTGCAAACTTGTTAAATTTTACTAGTTATGTGATATCTATTAAGCTACAAATAAATGTAAAAAAAACAAGTAATGTAAAGAGTAAGGAAAGAGCACAACCAAAGAGAAGCAAAGATTTATAGTGGTTCGGCACGAAGCTCACTCTTCGTTCTACTCCACTCCCCGAGTACCACACTCGAGAGTTATCAATCACTATATCAACACACTCCTTCAGGTGGAGCAATCCCTATACAAGCTTACACAAAGTTTAACGACACTAAGCGGAATGTCGAGTTCTAATCGTAGCTAGAACCAATCTACTCCAATGCCTATGTGGCCACACGAACAAGCACACTTTTCATACTTTGATCTTCACCCAATCCAAGCCTTCACATAAATGACACACTTAGATCTTCACCCAATCCAAGCCTTCATACTAAGACACACTTGGATCATCACCCAATCCAAGCCTTCACACAACGACACACTTGGATCATCACCCAATCCAACCCTTCACACAATGACTTTACTAAGTCCTAAATTACACACAAAGAACCCACTCTTCTCACAACAAATACAAGACCTATTCTAGTTACAAGACTACTTGGATCTTCATCTTCTTCCAAGTTCACACAAATAACTCCATCCTTGACTCATACACAAGTCGGAAATATTTAAAATATTTACAAGAAGAAAATAGAGGGAAGAATAGAACCACAACACTTGTTACGTTTGTGTGTGGACTCATACAACATCTCAATTCTTCATCTACGTTGAGAGTTCTTCTCTTGCACTTTGATATAAAGAGGAAATCACTTATAAACATATACCGACATGTTATAGTGATCAAAGAAGAAACAAAAGAGAAACAGAAAGTATTTGTGCCCAAAGGAATTATTGTCTAAGATGGAATAGTTCAGTATTTATACACGACAGGAAAGGAGGTGGCGGTCCCTTAAACATGCGACGGTCCTTTATCACTAAGGGACCGCCCAGACAAGACGCTCCTCTTTTTGTCCTGACATGGTGAAAACTTATCAGGTGAAAGCTTAACAGTTTTGGGGGGAAATATAGCTGTTACACAATTGAATTTTGAATATATTTTCTTAATAAAACATTTCTTTAAAAACACAAAAATACTTTTGTGAAAATGATGAGGCGAAAAATGAATCGTTTTTAAGGGGTCATTTTAGCCCGGATTTGAATTTATTTGATCAAATAATGCCCTAAATCGTTCCTTTTGTCATTTTAGGTACTTTTGGAGTGAATTCTGGTAAAGGAAGCATTTTGGACGTTTTTGGAGCATAAAAGTGAAGAAAACGGCAAAGTCTTAATTTTCCTTGCTGGGAACAGTACCTGACGGCGTCAAGAGTTCTCAAGTGACGGCGTCAAGAGTAATACAAGAGGTGGAAGTGGATAAAGTCCGTGACGATCCAGAAGAGTTTTGCACTAGGGACATGACGGCGTCACCATAGGCCGTCATGGTACAAATAAGAGTGACGGCCCAGAGTAGAATTGCACATGACGGCGTCAAAAGTGGATCTAGGCAATCCGATTTCATTATGGGCGGCAAGTTGACGGCGTCAGAATTTCCTTCTTGACGCCGTCACCTTATAAAATCTATATATACTTTTGCAATTTTCATTCATTAGGGAGGAACAATTAGGGTGTAACTTTGAAAAGAAACCCTAGTCCGAATATTACAGCTTCTTCAAGGGTTTTTACTCTTTGAAACCTTTCATGTTCAATTGAGATAAGTAATCTTTCAATTCATTCAATATGTCTATGTGTTGTTTAAATATATCTTACACTTGTCTTGAATTTAACATGCTTGGCTAGATCTCTTGTGTGTTTGCTTAGATGTAGTGAAACCTATATGTTAATTATGGGTTGATTGTGTGTTTATAGTTGTTACGGATGATTGTATTCGATGTTAGGCTTAAGAAAACTGGCACTTGAACGTCTTAAGAAACATGATCAGAGGTGTACTATGATTTTTGGTTTTATTTAATGCGTAGGAGAATTCTAATGATCCCATGTTAGGAGCTTCTAACGGCTCGACATAGGAGTGAAGTAGGATCCTATAGAGTTAGGGAATATTGTACACGGCCCTACGACTAGTATTAAGGAATAAGAACCGTCATCCATGCAATTGTAACAAACTATAAACCTGTAAAAGATATCTAGGGAGTAATGATACCTAAGTAAACACAACATTCCCTATTATTGTTCATACCCCTAGTTTAATTAGATTTCATTTCATTTTTGTTATTTTATTTTGATTGCATCTTAGTTATTGGGTTAGTTGATTAGCAACTAATTCCGCCCACTCTTCCAAAACCCGAGATTTTAATTGCTTTTATAAAAATATAAAAATATAAAAATACAAAAAGAATCATCCCTCACCTCTAGACCTAGTTTTTAGGCTTTCTAATCCTAGCGACACTATTCCTGAGTTGAACGATCAATCCCCCGGTACTTGTCACTATATTATACTACAACGATCAGGTACACTGCCTGGTGGGGGTTGTAAGCTTCTCGAGATCCCTCGAGAGGTAAAGCCGTTGCCGGGGAATAGTTATTGTCTAGGTTAGGATTTCTTTTTATTAGGTCTACTTGCTAGATTCCTTTCTAGCAAGATTTTATTTTTTATTTTTTAGGTTTTCTTTAGTCTATCTTATTTTTTTGTGCCGTTGTTCGTAACCTTTACCATCCGACGTCATGGAAGGTGGTAACATCTTTGAACCCATCAACCCACCACAACAAAACCACCCACAAAATCCACCACTAGCAAACCAACCTCTTAGGCCCCGAACCCTAGGAGAGTATTCCTGTCCTAGCCACCAAAGCTATCGAAACACTATTGAGCTCACTCAAGGAGCCAATGTGTCCCCCTTGCGATCCGACACCATCCTGTTGGTGCAAAGCGGATGTGCATTCCATGGACTTCGTTCCGAAGATCCTAACCAACATCTCAAGGATTTCCTTAAAATCATAGATTCTATAGACCTTGATGTTACAACTAGAGAGTCGACCTGATTACGCCTATTCCAATTCTCTCTACGTGATCAATCTTGTCAATGGCTTGAACGTTTACCCGCGGGATCCATCACCTCATAGGATGATCTCACCACTCGTCTCCTTGCTCAATTTTTCCCACTGGGGAGAACTACCAAGCTTAGAAATGATATCTTGATGTTCCAACAATGTCAAGGTGAAACTCTATATGAAGCATGGACTCGTTTCAAGGACTTACTCCAAAAAGTCCCTCATCATGGCATAGATCTTTAGCTCCAAGTCCAAATCTTCTATGACCATATCGATCTCTCCACAAGGCGAACCATTGACCAATCGGCCGGTGGTAAGCTACGTAATCTAAGTGCGGAAGAATCATGGAAACTCATAGAAGATCTTGCTCTCTATGACAACGAAAGTTGGAATGATCCCCGTGATTTGAACAAAACGGTCAAGGCAATATCTTTGCCTTCGAACAATTCTAGCACTCCCGACCGTAAGATCATGGAACTTGAGGACCAAGTCAAGTTTCTCATGAAATCTTACGAAACTCCTAAGCCTTCAAACCAAGTGAACAAAATCACTTCTTCATGCGAATTATGAAGTGGTCCCCATGACACTCGTGATTGCGTGGAACTCCCAGACAAGCTTTTGCGGACTACGCATCCTCGCGTACCGACGAAGCAGGAGACAAGTGGTACACTTTCAAACCCGAGCCAAGTCCTTACGGTGATTCCTACAATTCTTCTTGGAAAAATCACCCAAACCTTAGGTGGAAGCAAAACCAAAAAAATTCTTCCAATCCGCCTAATCGTTACCAACCAAACGGTCAACCCTCCAACCGTACTTTCAACAACAATCCTTCTAATAACTATGGTAGTACCAATAACCTTGAAGGATTGATGTCCAAGTTTATGGCATCTCAAGAAGCTCGCATAGCTAAGTTTGAAACCGAATTCAATCAACAACAAACGGAGATGACCAATAAGATTGACAACTTGTTGAAAGCCCTCAACAACCAAGTGCTAACTACACCTAGGAAGAACACTAGGGAAACTAATAGCGGAATCCAAATTAAGGACCCTTCATCATCCAAACATGTCCACTTGGTCAATGTTGTCACCGTTAAGCCAATAGATAAGGATATAGAAGAAAGTGAGAAGGATGAAGTTGGAATAGAAACCGAGACTAGGGATGAGATTAAGGAAGTTGAGGTTAATAAGGGAGAAAAGTTAGAGGAAGTAGAAAACGTAGAAGAGTACTTTGATAAGTTGCCCACCAAGGAAGAACAGGAATATCACAAGGATTTATTCGATGATCCCGAGACACCATATATCCTTGGTTTACCCCTTATTAAAGTAGGTGACCCCTCTAACATCAACATACCATGCAACATTGGGCATATGCATGTATGGAAAGCTTATATCGATCCTAGGTCTCCTATAAACATCATGACTAGGACTTATTATAATTCGGTAATGAAGAAGCAACTTGGTTATAGGATGATGCCCAGCAAAAATTTGATAAGTAATTTTGTAGGAAGAGTGAAAGGATTGCATTTATTTGTAGGAAACTTCACTTATATTACCGACTTTGTGATAGTGGAGGATACTCGTCCGGTGATAGATGATTGCCTAAGTCAAGTAGTGTTCGGAAAACCGTTTGTTGAGGCCTCTAAGATGAGTTATGATCCGACCCTAGGGATAGTTAGATTCAAGGAAGAGAATTATGAGATTGATTACCAAATGCCTTATAAGATTGAACAATACCGCCTTCTATCAAACATAGAAAAGGAACACAAGCAAGCGGTTTACTATAGAAATGATGAGGATAGACGTAGAGGAGTAGAATATGTTATGAATAGAATACTTGGTTTCTACAAAGAATGCTTGCAACTAGGTCCAGAATACAAAACTAATATTGGAGATGACCTAGAAAATGAGACCAACGATGAGGTCACGTAATTGCCCATGAACTTGAGTCTAGCTACAAGACTCGTAAATAAAGAAAAGTGCTTCTTGGGAGGCAACCCATGTTTTGTGTGATTTTATTTTGTTTAATTGTTATTTGTTTCTGTATGCATGCTTTATTTTATTGTTGGTAGATCTTGTTTCAAAACTAAAATTGTGAAAATGCTTTATTTTGTCGTTTGACTTCGTCTTAGCTTCATACAAAGGTATTTCGCAAAAGATAAGTGTAAGGGGAAACCCCAAATATGTTTTTAAGAAACGAAATTGATCATGATTATCCACAATATTAAATGAACATGTGTATTACCATTTGTTAGAGTCAAATGCTTGTATCGAGTCATAATGATGTTTTGCAGGATTTTCCAGGAAGTAGGACATAAGTTTTTCAAGAAATTTTCCAAAAACTTAACGTAAAGATTTCTGCATGTCACTTCTGACGGCGTCAGGAGTTAACTCCTAACGGCGTCATGTGCCAAATTCTGGAAATTTTGCTAGTTTTGTTTTTCTAACGGAGTCTTGAAGTTTTTGTTAATTCTTTAGTTTTATAAACTCCAGGAAATCTGCAAACATTCACTCCACAAGCATTATATCTTACATTGTTTTCTAGGACTTGTTAGCATATATAGATTGCCGCCGATTTTCCGCGAGGTTGCCTTGTTTGTTTTCTCAGGTTTAACAGGTTATATATGACGAGAAGATGATTTATTTTTCTGGAAGGGAAGCTTTGAATGTTCATTTTCTTGGAGGAAGATCTAACCTTGTTAACACACTATTCACACCGAACGAATCAGGGGAGTATTTGATTTCATTCTTTTTCCTGTTTCACTTTTACATTCTTTAATTGAACATTGGGGACAATGTTCATCCTAAGTGTAAGGAGGGGGGGGTAAATGATGATACCTTATAGGATACAGTTGCACTTGAGCTTGTTTGTTTGATGGTAGATGTGTAATAAAACTAAGAGAAATAGTTGTTAGTGTAATTTTAGCGCCAAATTTAAAACTTTTTACAACATTTAGGAGTGAAACTTTAGCCTTAGCAAGCGTTTCATGGATAGGAGTCGTATGACTAGCACAAAACCGTACCATTCAGAAAACTTTTCCACCCAAATATGTGAGGTTCGCCTTTAGATTTCATAGGAAAAACATTCATTATTAGTGCTTATGAGTGTACCGGTAGTATTTAGATTCTAAAACTTGCGTTAGTGATGCATCCCGAGACCGCTAGTGAGACTACATTCGTGTAGTAGGATTTACTACATGATAAGAGGCATTAGGATCACCCTTGTATTAAACCCGTATCATAATTACTTGACCATTTAAGTCATATTACTTGGCTAGTAAAGTCAACTAATTTTTTCCACACCTTAGCGTTGTACTCATTTTTAGTACACGAAACCCCTAGTACACCCCTCCGAGCCTATCTTTTCGTTTCTAACTTTAAGCATCTTACTTAAAGGAAGAATTTGTTACAACCCACTTAAATGTACACCCAAATCGCCTTAGCCTTCCATGTATGCACTCATCTTTAGTGCATTATTGTTACATGTTTAAACCCTTAGTTAATTATCTAATTGATTACATGGTTGCTAAGTCGAGTCATATCCTTGTACATATTGTTTTGGGATGATTGGGACTCATGGGTAAAGTACTTGTGTTATGGAGTAATGGGGAAGAACATCATATATTACCCCCATATGTGCGTTAATCTTAAAAGTACTCCAAGTGTTTTGATTATCTTGATTCGAGTCATTAGATTAGTTTATTGTAAAGTATGTAAAAATTCAATCGTAAGGGGAATGTACATTCCCTATGATGTATTATTTTGGATGGTAGGGTAAGAGTGTATGAAAAAAAATCGAAAAAATTAAGAAAAAGAAAAAAAATATATATATAGAAAAAGAAAAGAGAAAAAAAAACATACGGACTACCATCCCGTTTCATTCTATGTTTATTTTATGTTTTTGTTATTTTTCATTCATTAGCTTAAGTCGAGTCTAGTCTTGGCTTAGCAACACCATATTGTACATGTAATTAACCAAGATGATTAACTCGCCATCAGTAAAGATTGCCTATATCCAACAAAACCGTGTATTCCATATCCCTACACCTAACGTTATAACCCTTTGAAAGACCTCTTTAATAGTTTATCCTAGGTGCTTACGCCAAGTGGTGGAGGTTTGATCCTTTCCCAAGCCTATGGTAATCTATTTTGCTATGACAGGTAGTGAGAGATGTTTTCCACTTCCATATTGTGATATATACTTTATTACACCCGAGAGATGTGAGTATCTAAACACTATTTGTGAGGTGCTAGAATATGACCTCCATGCTTGTCTTTGGTCTTTAGTGGAACGATTATTTGTTGTAATTACTTTTATATTGGTGTTAAATGACCTCTAACTTGTATTTTGATTAGAATAAAAGCGCATTTGATTGAGGACAAGCAAATCTCAAGTGTAAGGGTATTTGATGAGGCGAAAAATGAACCATTTTTAGGGGGTCATTTTATCTCGGATTTGAATTTATTTGATCAAATAATGCCCTAAATCGTTCCTATTGTTATTTTAGGTACTTTTGGAGTGAATTCTGGAAAAGGAAGCATTTTGGACGTTTTTGGAGCCTAAAAGTGAAGAAAACGGCAAAGTCTTAATTTTCCTTGCTCGGAACAGTACCTTACGGCGTCAAGAGTTCTCAAGTGACGGCGTCAAGAGTAATACAAGAGGTGGAAGTGGATAAAGTCCGTGATGATCCAGAAGAGTTTTGCACTAGGGACATGACGGCGTCACCATAGGCCGTCATGGTCCAAATAAGAGTGACGGCCCAGAGTAGAATTGCACATGACGGCGTCAAAAGTGGATCTAGGTAATCCGATTTCATTATGGGCGGCGAGTTGACGGCGTCAGAATTTCCTTCTTGACGCCGTCACCCTGTAAAATCTATATATAGTTTTGCAATTTTCATTCATTATAGGGAGGAACAATTAGGGTGTAACTTTGGAGAGAAACCCTAGTCTGAATATTACAGCTTTTTCAAGTGTTTTTACCCTTTGAAACCTTTCATGTTCAATTGAGATAAGTACTCTTTCAATTCATTCAATATGTCTATGTGTTGTTTGAATATATCTTACACTTGTCTTGAATTTAACATGCTTGGCTAGATCTCTTGTGTGTTTGCTTAGATGTAGTGAAACCTAGATGTTAATTATGGGTTGATTGTGTGTTTATAGTCGGATGATTGTATTCGATGTTAGGCTTAAGAAAACTGGCAGACTTCCATTGGTGACATGCTTGAACGTCTTAAGAAACATGATCAGAGGTGTACTATGATTTTTGGTTGTATTTAATGCGTAGGAGAATTCTAATGATCCCATGTTAGGAGCTTCTAACGGCTCGACATAGGAGTGAAGTAGGATCCTATAGAGTTAGGGAATATTGTACACGGCCCTACAACTAGTATTTAGGAATACGACCCGTCATCCATGCAATTGTAACAAACTATCAACCTGTAAAAGATATCTAGGGAGTAATGAAACCTAAGTAAACACAAATTTCCCTATTATTGTTCATACCACTAGTTTAATTATATTTCATTTCATTTTTGTTATTTTATTTTGATTGCATCTTAGTTATTGGGTTAGTTGATTAGCAACTAATTCCGCCCACTCTTCCAAAACCCGAGATTTTAATTGCTTTTATAAAAATATAAAAATACAAAAAGAATCATCCCTCACCTCTAGACCTAGTTTTTAGGCTTTCTAATCCTACCGACACTATTCCTGAGTTGAACGATCAATCCCCTGGTACTTGTCACTATACTATACTACAACGATCAGGTACACTGCTTGGTGGGGGTTGTAAGCTTCTCGAGATCCCTCGAGAGGTAAAGCCTGGTGCGATTCCCACGTATCAGAAAAATGTTTTGTCAAACTTAAGAAATGTAAGTTTAGGGGAAAATAAAATTCTTTGATCACTTTACTAATGTCGGTATAACGTTTGTTCATACCTGAAGTGACGTTGTAGTAGCTACGTGGAAGAAACGAGTTTCCTCGACTAAAAACTTAATAACCGTAACTTTACGTAACATGTCTTTATATTTTGTGATTATCAAAACACAAGAAGAACGAATAATGTGAATAACGTTTTTGACATTATTTGTATTAACAAAAGCTTAAAGTTCAAAAAAACAACTTCGATTACCTGTTCTTTCCGATGCCATTGATCTTGATCTGAATCTTCTTCAACCTGGGACAAAATATAAAAGGGTTTTAATAAAGTCATCCCCAATTCTATTTTTTCAAGTTTGTAAATGTTTACAGCGTACTATTTGTAGCGTTTGTCTGGTCATTTTGCTATCTATTGTCATTTTATTCGATGTGTCGAAGCTGGTTCTGATCAGTTGTACTTATTAGTTGATAGGTGTGTTTAATAGTATGTGTAACTCTAGATGGTACTTGTAATCATAACTATGTTACTTAATGTCGTAATGTAAAGTGAACATATGATTTTATTATATTTTCATCAGTTATATTATCTGTTCATCAGTAATATCATATGAATTTTTATGCATCAAAAAACAATTTACCAAGTACGTTCATCAGTGATTTGTTTATTTATCAACATAATATGTTTGTTCATCAATGTTTTTATTCATCAAAAAAGCATTGTATCAAATGCTCAGAACTCAAAAAGCCATGAAAATATGTAATGACACAACTTGAGTTTTTGGTGTAGTCACTTGTAACCATTTGGGGGGGATGATAAAGAAGAACATACCAACTGAAATCAAAACCTAATATTCCAAAAACAAAACCTGAAGTTACAGTTAAACCTCAAAAATAAACTGATGCACTGATGTTCATTAATAAATATTGATGAACATAATAAAATTAACAAAAACATCACTTTTTGAATTTTACATTAATAAAATAATTAATTATGAATAGTGGTACAAAAATTAATGCATTTGACGCAATTTTAACACTAAAAATCTAAGTTAAACATTTCATCAAACACCTTGTGTACAATAAATATGACTAAAACGCTATTTTTAACTTGTGATATCTCACTCGTATCAAATCGGATTTGATGATTCAAATTTCTGGGTAAAGAGTGAACGGAAATCTATAACTTTCATGTTGTAAGTTTTTCACGATTTGGCATTTATAAGGGTAAAAAGTAGGGCCCAAAATGCCAAAAAATAAAGAATTCGTGTGTAGCATAGGAGATTTAATAATTGCCATAAATAGTTTTTTTTTTTCAAGAATTCGTTTGAAGTATAGATTCAACCGTGTGTAGTATAGAAGCTTCAATAGTTGTCATAAATAGTTTTCTTAAATTTCAAAAATTTAAGAATGAGTGTAAAACCTTTATGGATAGTATAGGTAATGAGAACAAAGCTCAAATGTTTTATCAACGGCTGATGGATTCTAAAGTTAAAGCTTTTAATCGATATCCTTAGTGATATGCACGAATACTATCTATTGCTTTGGTATTATTAGTCAAATGTTAGATATAGATAATAATGTATCTTTGGTCAATATATGAGTCCTGATATCCTGTATAGTTTGTTATCAGTTGTTAAGTGCTCAATAGGATTTCCACATGTATAGGGAGTTCCCTGTGTATATATATCTATCCACTATCAATGAGAAAGGCATCGAGATTTCTCAAATTACATGGCCACGTATCTTATTAACATCCTCCCAACTAAACTTCTCTCTAATAACTCTCCAACCCAAATCCTTTAGCAACGAAATCCCTCATATGATCCTACGCATTTTCGGATGCCTATGTTACCCATTACTTCCCTCTACCACTATCCACAAACTCCAATCCCGTTTTACACCTTGTGTTTTTTATCGAATACCCTCCTAATCACCGTGGGTATAAGTGTTACAACTTACAAACAAAAATGATTATAATTTCTCGTCATGTTATATTTGATGAAACACAATTTCCTTTCGCATAAACTATACCTACTAAACCAGAAAACTATCAATTCTTACATGATAGTAGTCTTCATCCATCTTTCCTCCATTCAAATGAATCGCCTGTTGTTTCCATCCCTAACCCAAGTCAACCCTCACCATCACGAATGAACAGCCCCCTTCATGCTCAACATACTCCTTCCCTCACTCGCAATCCACATAGTACTACCCCAGTTTCTCCTAGTTCTGGTCCCTCTTCTTCTCAGCCCACGAGATCATCCCAAACTCTTCAGTCTCACGCCCAAAGTAGACCCTCTCAAACTCGACCCACATCTCAATCCTCTCTAATACATTCTCCAGTAACTCGCCCTACCTCACGGCCAATTCCAGCATCTACAAATGCTCGTACCATCACCACTCGTAGCATGTCAGGTATCCACAAACCAAAAGCTCCATTTAATCTTTCTGTTTCAGTCACCCCATCTCCTCTTCCTACTAACCCAAAAATGTCACTCTTAGACCCTAACTGGAAGCATGCCATGAATGATGAATTCAATGCTCTTATTGAGAATAAGACGTGGGAACTTGTAACACGCAAACCTAATATGCATATTATTCGCTCCATGTGGATATTTAATTATAAAATTAAATCTGATGGTTCTTTTGAGCAATATAAAGCTCGTTTTATTGGTGATGGCATGTCACAACAGGTGGGTGTTGATTGTACTGAAACGTTTAGCTCGGTTGTCAAACCAGCCACTATACGGGTTGTTCTTAGCTTGGCTCTATCTAAATCATGGTCTATTCATCAACTAGACGTAAAAAATTCCTTCTTGCATGGAAATTTAAGTGAAACAATCTGCATGCACCAACCAATGGGTTTTCGGGATCCCGTTTATCCCGATTACGTATGTCAACTCAAGAAGTCTCTTTACGGCCTCAAACAAGCTCCGCGAGCATGGTACCAAAGGTTTTCAGATTATGTTTTGTCTAATGGGTTCGTTCACGGCCGGTCGGATCATTCCTTATTCATATATAAGAATGGTCAGGATATTGCTTATCTTTTGCTTTATGTTGATGATATCATACTAACCGCTTCTTCAGATTCGCTTCGTTAATATATCATGAAAGTTCTGGCAGCTGAGTTTGCAATGAAATACCTTGGTCCCTAAGTTATTTTTTGGGTATTGTTGTTTCCCATACCATAGATGGGTTGTTTCTTAATCAAACCAAGTATGCTCGTGAAATTTTGGAATGTGCGGGTATGGCCACTTCTAAACCATCTCACACACCTGTTGACACAAAGGCTAAACTAAGTTCTGTAGTTCGTTCAACACATTTTCGTAGTCTAGCTGAGGCTTTACAATACCTCACTTTCACTCGTCCGGACATATCCTATGCGGTTCAACAAATCTGCCTCCATATGCATGATCCTTATGATGGTCAAATGCCTGCCATGAAGCGCATTCTACGATATATATATATATATATATATATATATATATATATATATATATATATATATATATATATATATATATATATATATATATATATAAGGTACTTTATATTATTGTTTACACATGTATAAATCCTCTACTAGTGACTGGTCTCGTACACCGATGTGGATTGGGCCGGTTGCCTGGATACTAGAAGTTCAATATCAGGGTATTGTGTTTATCTCGGTGACAACTTGGTCTCTTGGTCATCAAAACACCAGCCTACTCTATCACGTTCAAGTGCTGAAGCCGAATACCGAGGAGTTGCTAATATTGTCTCGAGTCATGTTGGCTACGTAATCTCTTACTTGAACTCCAAATTCCTCTTCGTAAAGCCACCATTGTGTATTATGATAATGTAAGTGCCATATATCTCTCAAGCAACCCAATTCAACATCAACGGACCAAGCATATCGAGATGGATATACATTTTGTTCGTGAAAAGGTGGCACGTGGCGAGGTTAGAGTTCTTCATGTCCCCTCGCGTTACCAAATTGCGGACATTTTCACCAACGACCTTCCAAGAGTTCTATTCGATGACTTTGGTGACAGCCTCAACGTCCGGTCTCCTCCCGTTTTGATTGCGGGGGTATATTAGTCAAATATTAGATATAGATAATAATGTATCTTTGGTCAATATATGAGTCCTGATATCTTGTATAGTTTGTTATCAGTTGTTAAGTGGTCAATAGGGTTTCCACATGTATAAGGAGTTCCATGTGTATATATATCTATCCACTATCAATGAGAAAGGCATCGAGATTTCTCAAATTACAGGTACCATTAGGAATCACCTAGCACAACTTAGCAATATAGGTATAACAATATTCAATAAAAGCGTGTTAGGCGATGTTCCCTAGCAAAACATTACTAAGGCTTATAAGGACCACATGGTTCACTTTCTATAATTGTTATAGGATAGATGGCATACTTGATACTAGGCTAGGTAGTGAAAGTTGCAATCGGTCTTCCCTGCTGTGGCTTCAAGGTCTTCAAAGATTGCCGGTCATGGTTATGGGTATGAGGGTTAGACGACCTAGATCTTGTGGTTGTGTGTGTGTTTTAATAATTAAAATGTATTTTTGGGGGGTATGTTTTTTGTAGTATAGATCGACTTATTGTTTCTAAAAGGTTGTATGTATGTTGCAAGAAAGAGAAAACTGATATGACAAGAAAGATGAGGATTTTTATTGTGTATAGTTGATGAGTGCTCAAACACTCATCATTTTTGGTCAAATCTGAGCTGCAAAACATTTAAAAACACTCAAAAAGGCATCAAAATACTAAAAATATTCCAAAATTGTGTTTTTTGTGTTTTAAATGCAAAATGAGCAAAAACAAATGAAAAACCATCAAAGTTTGCATAAATGGCAGTTTCAGTCCCCCAAGTTTCAAAACTTGTCAACAATAGTCCCTATGCATTTATTTTGAAAGAAAAGTCAACCCCAGTCTTTTGAAAGTCAAACATTATCAAAAAAATGATTTTTGGAATAAAATTTAAGAGTTTACATGTTTGGTCCCTCAAGTTTCAATTTTAGCAAAAATAGTCCCTGGGAATTTCAAATTGGAAAATTTACACTTATGACCCTTGGATAATTGGGATATGGCAAGAAGTACCTGATTGATGCTAAACCGTCAACCTAAACTGACCAAGGAATGGTCAACCAGGTCAAACAGCCTAGAGTCAATGCTCCGCGGAATATAGTGGTTTCCCCGGGTCGTTATGTCCCGACGAGGTGTGAATCGTTAACAAACGGCTTTGTGATCGGGTGAATTTGGACAGGAAAAGGGTTTGTGAATGGTTAAACTAAGGAATCTACAAGAGAATTAACAAGACTGGAAAGTCAAAAAAACTAGAAACTATTCAAACCTAAAAACGCGTATGTTACGTTTAAATAAAACGTAAACGTACGAAATAAAAAATGAAAACGGAAATCTGAAAACCCCCAGGGGGTGAAAATGACTTTTTTACAAACCTAAAGTTAAAAGAAAATTTTTAGAAAATTAAAATTAATTTTTACACTAATTAATTATTTAATATTAATTAAATACTAATTATTACTTAATTATTAATATTTAAAATACTTAAATATAATACAATATTAATTAAATACTAGAAAAATGAAAATAAAATTTCTAAAATTATAAAATAACTAAAAATAAGTTTTAAAAATAAAAATAAGTATTTTTGTCTTTTTGTGATTTTTCTATTAATTAATTACTAATTACCTAATTAAACTATTTTAAATTAAGAAAAATAGAAAATGAACAGTAAAAATTATAAGAAAATTTCTAAAACTATTTTACAACTTATAAAAGCTATAAAAAATATAAAAACTAGATTTTATTTAATAAAAACTAATTATGCTATTTTAAACTAATTATTAATTAATTATTAATTAAACTAAAATTAAATCTAAAAACCACTAGACGACAAAAGAAAAATCTGGAAAAATTACTGAAAAAATACATTAACCTACAAGGAATTTAAGAAAAATATAAAAATGCTAAGTTGCTTAAGAAAAAGCTAAAAATGAAAATTAAAAATATAAATAATATTAAATTGAAACTATCACTTAATTTTAAATTGGTTTTTTCTGGATTTTCTTTTGGAACAGCATTTTATACCTAAAAACATGAAACTTTTGTAAAAACACTTTTCTTATAACTCAAAAATAAGCAAAACGGCCACTAAAAGGCTCAAATGTTGACTTTTCTTGACTTTTTGGTGCTTTTGAGCCTCTGTGGGACCCACAGAGGTGAAACTTGATGAAAACTACTTTTTGGGACTAAATAGAACTGAAAACACCAAGCTTGGAGCTCAGATTACACCAATGGGTCAAAATGGACAATTTTGAGCCACGTTAAAACTAAAAAATGGGACAACTTTGGAGCTGATTCAGGTGGGTCCCAGGGGTGATTGGGGGCACAACCTTGGGTGGAATGTGTAGAGAGCCAGCTAAGGAGTCTAAGGAACCAAGGGGGAAGTGTGGGGCCCACTGTGGTGTCCTGTGGGACCCACAGAAGGTGGGTCTTTGGTGATGTTGCTGCTGAATTTCAGCAGCTCAGTGGCCTGGGTGGCCCTGTTTGAGGGCTTGTGGGGCCCAGAAAAAAAATCACAAAAATGTAATGAGCATATATTCTTGTAGTTCAGCTGGCAAACTTTTGATCTCAACAAGTTTCAAGGTCTATCTTGATACACAAAAATCATGAAAAATCGTGGAATTTTGGGATTTTCAACTAAAAACTGAAATTTTGACTTTTGAAAATTTGAACAAAGTTGACTATTATGAACTTAGGATTGATTCAATGGACTTAATATGTTGTATTAAGGTGCAAAAAAGTTGATTTAAGCTACAACAACAATTATGAAGCTGAATTACAAGATTTGAACAATGAAAAAAAATCATACAGTGAGCTGTTAAGAAATTTAAAAAGGTTTTTGACTTTTGAGAAAATAGGGCAAGGTTCTATTGATTCCTTAGACCTATGTTTAACAAAAGAAAACTGTTTGGACCCTTATGACAGCAAAACACCAACAAAAACATCAAATAACACCTTAAGCCAAACACACCCTATATGGACTATATAAAGAAGAATCACGTGAAACTTTGAACTACAACTAGATTGGTGACCTAAGATCTATCTAATAAGCAATTATGAAGCAGAATAAGCATAAATAAACAACAAAAAGCAATGCTACAGGATATTCACTAATAATAGAAATAAATAACTATAAATTAAAATTTAAGCTTACAATGGTTTTGAGCTTAGGATAGGCAACCCAGAGGTCAAATTAACTCACCCTATGCTCCCCTGAGCTCTAAACCTTTTTTTTCATAAGCTCTTCTTCTTTTCTTCTCTTTTTTTTTATTTTTTTCTTTATTTTTCTCTATTTTTTTGGATTTTTGGTAAACTTAAACTGAAACTTGTTCTAATGGTTTGGAAGCTTGTAAAAACTTAAGAATGACATATATTAACTGATTAGATCATTAGACAACAACTTTAACAATATTAAGTGAATTTTTCAAATTCACTAAAATATGTCAAAACTGAATTTGACTGAGAAAGAATGAAATATTGATTAGTTAAACTTGAAGTACACTGAAATGATCATATTACAACTTAGAAAGCTAAAGTGAATACTGGAAATCAAAATTACATTAAAAATGATAAGTTACACTACACTACAACTACTACTACTCACTACTGGCCACTTCTTTCTTCACTTCACTTCACTTATATAGACCCTGGGGAGTCTCTCTGTCTTTCCCACCAACTTGTATGACTTTTGGATAACTTCTTCTTCACTAGATATTTTTGGCGGGAAAAGAGGATTTTGGCAGGTGGGGTTTGCTTGTGAGACTTTGATAGCATTTATTGGTGTTTGGAGGTTAGTGTTTGTAGGGGAGACAAGGGATGGGGAAGTTGAGGTGGAGGTGAGGAGGGTGGAGTGTGTCAGGCTGTTTAGCAGGTTCAAGTGGGGGAGAAGGGAGGTGGAGTCAAAGGAAGTGGGCTTTAGCATCAGGTTTTGGAATTGGGTTAGTTTGGTTTGTTTGTTTAGTTTAATACCTAAGAAACCACAAGGACTATACTTGTAACATTCTGAAATTCCATGGGCTGTTATGTCACTTATACAAAAGTACTCATAAGGTCCAACATTTCCAATCTTCAATAATACAAGGACCATAAAAGTTAATATTTCCATAATTTAAATCCCAGGGACCAAAAATGTAAAATGTGAAAGTAAAGGGACCAAACATGTAAATTTCCCAAACTTTCATCCCAAGGACTAAAATTGACTTTTGTGACTTCCCCAAGGACCAAAAGTGATTTTTCTTTCAAAATTATCCCACCAGGGACCAAATCTGCCAAAATCTGAAACTCCAGGGACCAAACTGTAAATTTCCAAAACTTTTCCAATTTTTCACCAAAGGACAAAATATGACAACTTATGATTGTAAAAGGACCTTTGGTGATAATTTTCCATATTTTGAATATCCAGGGACTAGTTTTGTAATTTTATGAAAGTTGGGGGACTGAAACTGCCAATTTTGCAAACTTCGTACGTTTTTCATTTGTTTTTGCTCATTTTGCATCTAAAACATATAAAACACAATTTTGAAATATTTTTAGTATTTTGATGCATTTCTGATTGTTTTTGTATGTTTTGCAGTTCAGATTAGACCAAAAATGATGAGTGTTTGAGCACTCATCAGTACCCTTGGTTTAATTTTGGGAAGTGGGCAATTTCAGCCCCTCATGTTTCAGATTTTACACACTTGGTCCTTGTGATATTTATGTAAACCAAAATGGACCCTTTACTTATTACTACCCAAAATCCAAATCCACTTCTAAAATAAACCCATCCTAAACTCCTGATCCACCCAAGCCCAAACACAAAGCCCAACCCAACACCCTTAGATATTACCAGGGTCAAACACCCGGTCAAACCAACCCCTACCACTGTTCATCATCCTCCTCACCCCTTTTCCAGCTCCCATGTCTCCTCCCCCCTCCTCTCCACATTTTCCTCACCTTCCCCCTCTTTTGTCTCTCACTCACCCCCAAAACATTAAATATCCCAACTGCCAAACCTAACCCACCATTACCTGTCCAATTTCCTTTTCCCGCCAAAATGAAAACAAACGGCTAGGATCAATTCTATGCATCCAATGGTTCTAAACGAAGGTGGGAAAGACAGAAGAAGTCCCCAATGCTTATAAAAGAAAAGAAAAAGAGAAGATGAAGTAGTAGTTAGTGTAGGGTAGAAAAGTAGTTTAGTTAATCACGACTTAGTTTAATTTTCCAATATTATTGTAATTTTTAACTTAAAAGCTCTGTATTAAGTACTCTCAGTATATTTGGAACTCAATTTAATCATTAATCTCAATTTTTCAGTTCTACATTTCAAATTTGTACTTTTCAAGTGGAAATTTCAATTTCTTGTTTAAATGTTCAAAGCTGTTACTCCTTGTTTGTTCAAGCTCATTTCAGTTTAGTTACAAGTTTTTTTAAGTATTTGAAGCATTAGAATCCATTTTCATTCAGTTTACCAAAAATTCTCTAAAATACCAAATAAATAGTTTAAAAATAAAAAATCAGTTTTAAGGAAGAAGGAAGCCAAGGAACCTGTGGATTTTAGATTTTTTTCATGGTTCAGTACCTCAGGGGAGGTAGTAGGGTAAGTTCAGAGTCCCTGGTCTCTTGTTCTCAGTGGGATCATTTGTAAGCCTTATTTCTCAATTTCTTGTAAAGCACTGTAGCTGTGCTTATACTAGCTTATCTTTGAATTTTCTGTGCTTATTAAGTATAGCTTAGTCATATTATAGCTTAAGATTGGTTGTTTGTTCAATAAAACTCATTGTGCTCATAATCTTAATATAACTGCCATTTTAGCATAACTTAGGATCCTAGGTATTTGGTGTTTAGAGTATTGTTTATGTGTTTAATTTAGCTTATTTTATCATAATAGATTGTTAAAATTCAGTTTCAGAGCTCAATTCATCCATTTGCTTTAAAAATCAGGTATTAGCACATTTAAGAGGGTGTTTGGATTTGCTGTTTAACATGGGTTCAGGGTTGTGCTTGGTGTTGTACTTAGTTTAGATAGACCATTTAGGGATAGTGTAGTGCAGAGATAGTTTAACATCCAGAGTCAATAGTAAGGAAAGTCAAAATCACCACAAATCTTCATATCAGTTAAGTGTGTGGACATTTAAACCCATAAACCTCCATATTAGTTCATAAGTTGTAGTTGTAACTTAATTTAGCTTTATTTCAGCTTATTACATCTTATTTGGTAATTAAATTAGGATCAAAACTCATAGAAGTCAAATTTTCAAGTTTAAGTAAAAAGTCAAAACTTGGCCTTGTGTAGAAAACCAAAACTTGGAGAATTTGTTTAGAATTTTGTACTAGGATTTAGACCTTGTGCTTTTCACAAGTTGTAGCCCCCCACCTAGTCTAGTGAATCCCACTCTTGGCTTAATTTTAGGAATTTTCTTTGTGGCTTATTTGGCTTGTCAAACAGGCCTGCAGGGCAAGGTGTTGCCCTGCTCCACAAACCTTACCAAACCACCCATTTTCAAATGCATGCCCTGACCTCACCAGTGGGCCCCACACCTTGAAATTTGGCTTATTGGAAAGCCAATAAGCCAAACTTCAAGGTTCTTAGCTTATTTCTGTGTTTAGAGCTTATTTCACAGGGCTGCATGCCCCTTGTTCTTTGTCCCATTTAACTTAAAAGCTGAGTTCTCAACTTTTGTGCCTACATTTCCATGCCCCTCCAGTGTTAATTTGTGGGACCCAGAGCTTATTTCTTAGCTTTTTGAAAAGCTAGTAAGCTTAGCTTTTTGGTTCCACCTTTACATTGGACTTCCAATCCACCCAGTGGGCCCCACATTGGCCTAAACTTGGCCAATCAGGCCTGTTTGATACTTAGGTTTGGGTGGAAGTGCTTATTGGCTTATACTAGCTTATTTCTCTTGTATTTTTCAGTTTCATTTGGCTTAATCCAAGTTTCCACATATCTGTTTTAGCTTATTTTCCCATATGGTAACTTGTGGTTAGTTTTTCACCAAACATAAGTCCTAATAAGCTTAACATTTAAGTTGTTTAGGATTTGTGATTCCATAAGTGCTTATTTTCCCTTTTCAGCCAATATCCCTTTATTAAAGTTTCATCTTTTAAGTATTTAAATAGTTTTGTAAAAAGAAAAACCAAAACATCTCAATTTTATGAAAGTGATAGCTTCTATTTAAGAAGCTTATTGCATATTAGCTTATTTTCCTTAAGCACTTAGTGTTTTTATATTTTTCTTAGGGTCCTGTATTTATTTAATAATTTTACAAAAAGTTTCAGATTTTTCTTAGATTATTTAGTATTTATTAGCATTTTATTTAGTTTTAAAAGTATTTAATAAATAATTAAATAGCAATTAATTAATAATAATTAGATAAATAGTGTGAAAAATATTATTCCAGTTTTAAAATAAGTTTTACAATATTTTAGATTTTTCTAAGTCATTATTTTATTTTTCTAGGCTTATTTTACATTTTCTTATTTATTAGTGTATTATTTAATAGTTTAAATTAGTTTTTAATTAATAATTAGATAAAAAGTCTTAAAAATATAATTTGAATTTTAAAATTAGTTTTATAATATTTTAGATTTTTCCAAATTTAATTTTCATATTTTTAAAGTAATTCCATAATTAGTTACAATTTAGGTTAATTTAAATAATTAAAAAGTAATTAATAATAAGTAATTAATTAATAATAAATAATTAAATAGCGTAAAAATTAATTTTCTTTTTCTAAAAATTTTCTTTTTCTAAAAATTTTCTTTTATTATTAGGATTGTAAAAATGTAATTTTCATATTCGTAAGTATTTTATTTGTACAAAATTCGCATTTTATTTCGTACGTTCACGTAACCTTAATCTGAACGTACGCGTTTTTAGGTTTGAAACGCTTCTGGGTTTTCTAAGTTTATAATATTGTTATTATAGCTTATTTAAGCTATTTCATTGTATAAATCAGTAGTGTAATCATTCACAAACCCTTTCTGTCCAAATTCACCAGATCACAAGCCCGTTTTCGTACCATCACAACTCGTCGGGACATAATGATGAGTCCTCAAACACTCATCATTTTTGGTCAAATCTGAACTGCAAAACATACAAAAACACTCAGAAATGCATCAAAATACTGAAAATATTCTAAAATTGTGTTTTATATGTTTTAGATGCAAAATGAGTAAAAACAGATGAAAAACGTACAAAGTTTGCAAAATTGGCAGTTTCAGTCCCCCAACTTTCATAAAATGTCAAAACTAGTCCCTGGTCATTCAAAATATAGAAAATTATCACCAAAGGTCCTTGTAAAATCATAAGTTGTCATATTTAGTCCTTTGGTGAAAAATCTCAAAAGTTTTGGAAATTTACAATTTTGGTCCCTAGAGTTTCACTTTTGGCCGATTTAGTCCCTGGTGGGAATTTTTGGAAGAAAAGTCAACTAGGGTCCTTGGGAATTCAAAAGTGTCAAAATAATTCCTTGGAGTATAATTTTCAACAATTGGCAATATTGGTCCCTCAAGTTTGGCAACTTGTCAAAATTGGTCCCCGGGTGTTTTAAAATGGAAAACTTTATTTATGGTCCTTGTGTTATTGGTTATTGGCATCATTGGTCCTTTGGAGCACTTTTGGAAAATCACATGGCAGCCCCTCAATTTCAGAATAATTACATATTTGGTCCTTGTGATATTTATGTAAACCAAACGGACCCTTTTATTACAAAAAACCAAAACCAATCCCAATCCACTAAACACCACCAGCCCATTACTACCCCTGATCCAACCCTTAGCCCACCAAAGCCCACAACCCTTTTAATATACACCCCTGGTCAAACATCCCCAGTCAAACCACCCCTAACCTCTTTTTCCCTTCCATTAACAACACCATCACCACCCTAATTACCAGGGAAGTCTGTCTCCCCCCCCCCCTCCACCAATCCCTCACCAACCTTACCTCCTGTCCCTTACAAACCCCCCTCCTCATTAATTGCCCCCAACCTCCTTACCAAACCCCACTCAACCTGCCAAGCCCCTTTTCCCGCCAAAACCCAATTAAGGGCTAAGATTGCTCAAAACCCATCCAATGGTTCACAAACAAGGTGGGAAAGAGAGATAATACCTCCATGGCTTATAAAAGAAAAGAAAGAAACAAGATGGAAGCATTAGGTAGTGTAGAATAGTTAGGATAATTTTAGTTAATGTCGAATTAGTTAAAACAACCATTTAAGTTGTAATTTTTAGTTTACAAGTATCACTTTCAAGATTTTCAGTGTAATATTAGTTTGTTTTTAATATTAATTCCAAGTTTGCAGTTTGAATTTAAGGTTGCTCATTTCTTTTTATGAAAATCTCATTTTAACTTTAATGTGGTGAAAAATTGTTGTTTAGTGATCCAGTAGGCTTATATAAATCATTGGTAAGCTTTTATAAGCTAAAAAAGCATTGTCACTAGTTTCCATTCACAAACTCAAAAATACTTAAAAATATCAAATATATAGCCTAAAATTCAAAAATCAGTGAAAGGCAAAGAAGAAGCAGAAAAGCTTGTGGAATTTTGGATTTTCTTGGTTATAGTGCCTTATGGAAGGCTATAGGATGTGTTTGTGGTCCATGGCTCATTGATTCTCAGTTAGAACCCAAGTGTAAGCCTTTTATGCATTTTTTTGTGTTTATTGTAGAATAGCTTAAATTTGCTTGTATCTGTGTTTTTAATGCTTATTTGGTGTAGTAGAGCTAAGTTAGTGCTTATTATTGCTTACTTGTTAATCAGAAGTCTTGGTCACTCATAGTTTTCATTTCACTAATAACATGCTTATTATTGATTTATGGTCACTAGTTGTTACAATCTGTGTACTTGTGTTTTTATCAGTCTATTTCATCATAATATAACTATATATATGCTAAACATGGCCTGAATCACTCATTTGCATCATTATTCTTCAAATCAGTCACAAATAGGAGTGTTTGGCTTAAGCTTGCTCACTGATCACCTAGGTGGTTCAGTTGTTGTTTGTGTTTGAAACATGTTCACATAAGTTATATTAGGTTAATGAAACCAAGAAACCAAGTCTCTATTCATTAAAAAGTCAAATTTTCATATTAAGCACCCTCACAGTTAACTGTGAGGGATTTGAGACTCATAAACCTTAATTTTAGCTTATAAGTGGTAGATTTAGCTTTAGTCAAGTTAATTATAGCTTATTACATTTATCTCTATCAATTAGAAGCCTTCAAAGTTCATTAAAGTCAAAATATGTAATTTAGATAAAAAGGTCAAATTCCATTTGAGCAGAAAAGTCAGTTTTGGCAAGAATTTTCTTGATTTTTGTACTAGGTATTAGGGTTTGAAACTTTCACTCATTGTACTCCCCCAGCTGAACTTTAGATTCCTACCTTCCTTATATTTTTACAAATTTTTGTGTGGATTCTATGGAGCCTCAAAGTCACTTGCAGGGGAAGTAACCTCCCCTGCTCCATCAGACTTCACCAACTGACCCAACTTCTGTGGGACCCACAGGCCTCATCAGTAGGCCCCACATCTTGTTTTTAGCTTTGTTGAGAAGCTCTAGTAGCAGGCTATAAGGTTCCAGGTTCATCTTTGGCTTAAAATTTCTTGCCCCTAGCTTAATCTGCTCCACAAATTACTTGCAGGCCTGTGGTTTAGGCAGGGTATGAGATTTGCTTATTTGCTTGTTCTGAGCTTATAAGAATAATCCATTGTACCATTTAGCTTAATTTTTGTATCTTTAGCTTGTACAAACCTAATTTCACACCTGGTCTCAGCTTAGAGCTTATTTCCAAGCTTTTAGCTTTGACAGTTGACCAAAGTCAACTGTCATGGCTTAAGCTTTCCAAAGTGCTTATTATTAAGCACTAGCAAGTCCATCTTCACAAAAGTTTTTTAATTTTAAGTATAAAATAGGTTTGTAAAAGAAAAAATCCAGAAAAACAAATTTAATTATAAGTGATAGTTTCTATTTAATGTAATTTAACTTTTTAATTTTCCTTTTTAGATTTTTATTAAGCACTTTGTATTTTTATATTTTCTTAATTTTCTTTTATATTAAAGTACTTTCAGTAATTTTTTCATATTTTTATATGGTCATTCAGTATTAATTAGATTTAATATTAGTTTTAGTAATAATTAATTAATAATTAAGTAGTAAATAGAAAAATTAGTTTTTATAAAGTAAACCCTAGTTTTTATATTTTTCCTAGCTTTTATAAGTTATAAAATAATTTTATAAATTTTCTTATAATTTATACTGTTCATCTTCTAGTTTTTATAATTAAAATAGTTTAATTAGTAATTAATTAATATTTAATATAATAATTAGTAAAATAGTCTAAATATAATTTTTATAAACTTTTTATATTTTTCTAGGATTCCTGTGATGGTTAATTAGATTTGTAAATTTTTTCTTAATTTTCTAAGTAAGTTTGTTATTTTTAATAATTTAAATTAGTTAAATTAGTTAAGTAATCTTTAATTAGTAATTAATTAATAATAATTAATTAAATAGTGTAAAAATTAATTTTCTTTTTCTAAAAATTTTATTTTATCCTTAGGTTTGTAAAAAAGTCATTTTCACCCCCTGTGGGTTTTCAGATTTCAGATTTCACTTTTTATTTTGTACGTTCGCGTAAATTTAATTTGAACGTACACGTTTTTAGTTATTAAACGTTTTTAGGTATCTAACTTTCACGTAATCATCTATATAGCTTGTTTAAGCTATTTCTTTGTATATTCCTTAGTTCAAATAATTCGCAACCCCTTTCTGTCCAAATTCACCCGATCACAAGCCCGTTTGAATACAATCCACACCTCGTCGGGACATAACGACCCGGGGAAACACTATATTCCGCGGAGCATTGACTCTTAGGCTGTTTGACTTAGTTGACCATCATCTGGTCAATTTAGGTTGACCTTTCAGAGCCAATCACATAACGACCCGGGGAAACCCCTATACTTCCACGGAGATTGACTCGAAGCTGTTTGACCTTGTTGACCATTGACTTGGTCAATTTAGGTTGACTGTTTGGAGCCAATCAATAGTACATCTTAGAGCAAGAGGTGTGGCTCGTCATTGGAGCTCGCCACTCCAACGTAGCCTTCGTTGCAGCTCGTTGCCACACCATCAACCCCTCGCCATGCCTCGCCGTTGAAGACCTCCTCATCTGCGTGACGAGGGTGGTTTGTCTGCAACTTGTACCTTCTTTTTTTTTTTTCTTTTTTGGCTTTTATATTGTTTGTGTAAATGTTTTTTGAATATGTAAATGTAAATGTGTAATGAACTTGTCAATATGTAAATGTAATGTGTAATTGTTGTCAATGCAAGTATATTAAGCATACGATTAATATTACTTCAAACAACGATTACAACAATAAACTACGATACGATAACTAAGAAATGGAAATTCAAACCACTAAAATACGATACGATAAATAAACATAAAACTACAATTCAATTAAATGAATCATCCGACACATAGCCCTCGTGACTCAAATAGGAGGCACTTGAATCGTCCTCACTCGATGGCACAGGTGGAAGTCCCATCTTCCATCGCCATTCTGCTCGTTTGTTTCTCCGATCCTGTTTTCCTTATTAGGTACGCCTCACGCTCCCTTGACTGACGTTCTTGCTCAGCTTCAAACTCTAAATAGACTTGCATATTCAGCTCGTACTGTTCTTCCTCAGTCAACTCACGAATGTTGGGTTGGTTTTCAGGCGGAAAGTTTGGTGGTTGATTGTTTGGTGGTGGATTGTTTTCTGGTGGAAACATAACTCCTGGTGGAGTGGCAGGTAGTGGGTTGTCATATTGGAACACCGGAAACAGATCTTGTGGCGGAGTGTTTTGTAGTGGAAACATAACTCCTGGTGGAGTGGCAGGTGGTGGGTTGTCATATTGGAACACCGTAAACAGATCTTGTGACGAAGTGTTTTGTGGGGAATTATCTTCAGGTGGTGTGTTGTAAACCGATTCGTTTTCAGGTGATGCGTTGTGTGACGTTGTGTTTGAAGAAGAAAAGAGAATTCTTAGATGATTTGTGTGTGAATCGTGTGTATTTCTTTTCCATAATGTTGTAATGTTGCGTAACGATGTTTTATGTATTGTTGAATTTGAATTTGAATTTATCCCGCGTTCATTTTAATTTTGAAAGTATATGCACACATTTTTAATGAATTTGATTTTAAACATTTAAAATTTCATTTTGAATTCAAATTTGAAATTTAAAAGTATCCCGCTATGTTTTTGAATTCAAATTTTGAATTTGAATTTTAAATACCTGTAAATACCATACCATCCAATTCATATCTCCACACACTACCATTCAATCCTTCACACACTACAATTTCTAAATCATCTTACAATGAGTACGCGTTGGTCAATTGAAGAAGAAACATTGCTAGCTGATATGTGTCTTGAAATTAGCCGAAATGGCGAGGGTTTGAATGAACGCTCTTTCTGGGATCGGGTTGTAGCAAGGTTCAATGAGTGGACTGATGGTGATCATCGTAACAAGAGTATGATCACAGGTAAATGGGCACGACTCAACTGTGAATGTCGTAAATATCATGATATTTACCATTACTTGCAGCAAACAAGCCAAGACCCTGAGCATATTTCAACTGCATTGAACATGTTTAGAGAACGTTATGGTGGGAGAGGGTTTCAGTATCTTCACGTGTGGTTGATTTTGAAGAACACCCAAGAATGGGCACGCTATGTTTAGAGAATGCTATGGTAGGAGAGCGTTCCAGTATCTTTCGTATTATGTTGCTTTGTGTTTTATGTTTAACTGTTTCTTTATTTTACGTTTCGTATGTTTCATTGTGTTGTATTGTATTTTTTTCGTATCTTATTTTTTTCCGTATTGTAACTTTTTAATTTGATGAAATAAAATTAGTATGGTGTTTTAATTTTAAGTATTTGTGAAATGAATTTAGTTTATTTAATGAAATGAATAAAAAAAATAAAGTTGTAAGTGGTGGACCTCAAATGAGTAAGTTGAGGTTAGTTGTGAGTGAGGAGGGGTTAGTTGTGAAGAGGTGTTGGGGTGATGTGTCACCTGTGGGCCCCAAATAAGGAGGTGAATTTCCATCACCACACCTTCCACTCTTAGGCTATGTTTGGCAAAAGTAGCAGTGAGCAGAATGTTGGAATTATGATATCATGACATTCATATAAAATAAACCAAACACATCAAGTGAGCATAGCGGAAGCAATTATAACAAGATCATATAACATGTAATTAATTAATCAATATTAAATAGTAAACATACCTTTGTGATTCTAGCCCGAACAAGAATCAATTGCAATCTTCAAATCAAGAACCCTAATTAGGGTTTATGTGGATTATAAGAATTACCCCTTACCTCTTTTGTAATTCAATCCAAGAATCAAACAATAATGTGTTTGAATCACGTTCTTGTACACACGTACTAATTCAAGAAAAATTTTATGCAAGTAAATTAAACACAAAACTTATTTGATCTTATGAAAATCGAATCCCTAAGGGATTGTTTTGGATGGATCGATTTAAGACAAAGAGAAGGAGAGAAAAACACCAAGATGTGTGTGTGCAAGTTATGAGAAAACAATACATCTTGGGTTTGTATATATACTAATTGAAACTTGGAGCTCAAGGCACAAAGGAGGTGGAGATCCCCCTATGGCCGATCGGTTTGGTGTTCCCCTAGGGGATTCCGGAACCTTCCCTTGTTTCCAAGTTTTCCTTAGTATTACTTTCCTAATCTTCGTTAATAGGTCATTAGTCATTTATCATTAAATACTAATTACTATTACTAGTTTTGTGTTTATTAATAATTACGCATAACATTTATAAATAATTATTTCTTTTTCTCTTCATACGTATTGTGTGCAATCCCGTGATCTCGAGTTCGATCCTAACATACGACTACTAAAATAATGTACATAATCTAATAGCTCCCACTTGGACATATTTTAATAGTGTAATCACATCGGTTAGCGTCTTGCAACACGCCGATGCCTCTAGTACGATCTCGAGTAAGGCTCCTGGAAAATCTTTTAATGATTTTTCATTATTATTATCCTTTTGTTTCTAATACCATGTTAATAAGGATATGGATTAAAGTCATTCCTTAATTAACCATTCTGTTTCTCGTTGTTAGTGATTGATCAAGATTACCAAATCATCTGAACATATTCAGGGAAGATCTTGGGCACGGCCATGTAAACATCTTGACAATCCTACGAGGGGCCCAGCAGTATTAAACTCCAAAACTAAATTTGAAGGAACAAATTCTATCTTGACTACAAGCAAAACCCACAAACTTTGTAACACTTCCGAAAACAACCCTTATGACTACCAGTTACGTATAGCGTTAAGTTGTTTCACAAAAATGTACTACATTCATGACACTTATCTTGCATCTCAAGTCTGAGGATAACTTCTCATGATTTACTTAATAACAAAATCCATAAAGTAATATCATGTAGTTGGGATTAGTCCTATATTCGGTATCATTGAATATCATCTAAAATGGCATGACTACGCATCAATATACTTTAAGTATATTATACCAACCTTCAGATTTGTCTTGATTTAATAATATTCCCATATTATTAACTGACAACGAACAATTTAGAATAACATTTATTCATGGATTAAACATACAAATATAGGATACAATATATTATAAATTAAACATACCATGTATTTCAATTTATCATAATAATTGTTTAACATCCCTTATCCAAATACTAAATAGATCAATGCATGATAACTCTTGTTGATGAATTATGTCTCAAGCAATGACATTCATACTTTTTGACAAGACATAAATCATCCAACTTTGATCTATCGGAATTTTAAGAATACTTATTTCAAGAATTCAACTATTGAAATTCTTATATGTGCATAATCAACTATTTTGATAATGCCATATTTCATAAAAATGTGAGACATCTTTAACCACCAATTTATGATAATTAAACTTCCAAACATTTTAAGGTTTAAAGTATTCTTATTCTCTTAATGTATAATGCAACTTATGCTTTTAGTAAGCACAACTAGTACATATAGCAAAGAACGAAATCCCTACCATAACTAGTATTGAGTGTCATCTCAATTTTAATAACATCATTGTATGCAAACAACAATATAGAATTAAAACCTTCCCGTAAAAATTAATATCTATTGTGTAATGTTTGATGCCCTTCAAACTTTCAAGTTTGTTGGCTATGACAATTTTCACAACAATTGAAAAATTGTTCATTTATAGAATTTGGAAGCTATTCCAGTTTTAGGATGTGATTCTATAATCAAACATATTCTTTTTAGAATATTTACACAAGTTATCTAATAACTTTTTAATTAGATATTAATATTGCCAAATCATCTTGTAGTCAAGTATGATACAACAAAACATGATGTACATGAAAAATCTATGAGTCATACTTAGATTTTATTCATGTCATACATATCTATTTAGACTTTCTAAATAATATATCATGTTATATTAGATTCATTTACCGCACATGTTTCAACAATAAACATTCATTCCAAGGTTATATGTCTTATTTCCTAAATCTTACAAGTAAATTTTCATTCCATTCTAAGACTTAACATTTACTTATATGGAATATTACTTTTCATATGTTCTACAACATATATGATTTAAGAATTTAAACATAATACTCCCACTAGCTTTTAGGAATACTTAGAAATTATCTTATTTCAATTATAAATCAAAACATGAATTTAATAATTAAACATAAGAGTAATCTTCTAGATGCATGCATTTATCCATCCATGGATTATTGCACTTTGTACACTTCCAAAGATTTATTTGAATTCATAAACTCCTTTTGATTACTTATCGTCCTTGCTCAAGTAATCACTCAAGAAAGAGTTTTGATATTCTATTGTCAATTTCATAAATATGACAATCATAATCTTTATATATTTAATGTGTTTAGAAAAGAATATTCAATCACAGTTAATTGCTTAAGTGTGATTAATAATCTTGTCATAAGACATGCATTAAATATGTGCACAATATTGTCCATATGATTTCTATACAAAGATTTAAACCACAAGAGTTACCTAATCTTTGAAGAAACTTAACTTCATTTTCTAGTCTAACTTTTAAGATAAACCAAGTTTCTAAAATTGATTATCTTTATGGACAGCATCTTAATCATTCATATCATGTATACTTTACCCAATTTCATATTTGGTAATGTATCATAATGATTATTAGGTTTACAATAATCCTATAAATCATAGTCCTCAGCATATTAATCAAATATCTGATATATATTGCTATTCTATGAATGATAATTCCATCATCTTGAGATTTAACATTTAAATGTCATCCTTTATTATCATGTTGAGATTTAACATTCAAATGTCAAACTTAATCATGATATTTACTATTGTATTTTAGAAGATTATATATCTTATAATTTTATCTTTTAAGGATCAAAACTCCCACTTGGTTTTAGTAATTTAAAGACTATCTTTAAATACTTAGCAAATAAAGAAACAATACAATGTTCTCTTTTAGGATATTACAAATACTTATTGATAGTTCCTGACTTAACTTTGTTAATAACCTCTTCATAAGCAGTTAAACAAATTTAGAACTTCAATTTAAGACTTAATGTGATTCATCACATTCATCACATTCCATAATATGATGATGTCTTATTAATCTTCTATGTTGGAGTTTTATTAAATATGTCCAAGTCATACTCAACATTCTAACCTTGATAACTTTTGGAAGAAAAGAAGTCATAGTTATCTTTAATCAAACAATATAACAAGAGTTTGATTTTCCTAACTGAACATACTATAAACATTTGATATTTCCTTAGTATTAATATTGTAAGACAATCTAACAATATTAAAGATAACTATATTCCTTTTGACTTGTCTATTTACCAACTAATTCATTTTAATGGTATAATAATATTCAAGCCAATTACATGCTTTATAACACAAGTACTTTTTACAAAGTCACTTCATGTCCATGTCTTTACAAGAAAACATAAACTGTTATAATCCCACTATACGTTATAAGTCATTTAACTATTTAATAACTTCATGTATACGTCTTAATTAAAAAACATAACAATATAACGTCTTACTTTATTATAAGTCTTGTAACAATTAAAAGACTTTATGTTTATATCTTTACAATGAAACATAAACATGCTTAACTAAAGTAATTATGAACACCATCTTTTGGTTTCAATAGTAATTTCAAGTTAATATATTACTTCACAATAATGTAAACAACATTATTTATTCATTTATTTATGTCATTCCAAGAACACATAAATATTCAGATTGAAGCAGCATTAGATTAATTTATGTCATTCCATGAATTCATAAATATACAAATTAAAGTAGTCTTGATATCATATTGACACATGTTCTAATATGTATCTAATTTAGAAACTGCAAATTCTCATAGTTCAATTACATCAGTTGATCTGCTAGTAATGAAAATATGAAATTCACCTTGTTGTTGCAATCTAGTTAAGCTCTCACATAACATAAATTGTAACACCAAGTGTTTCTTGAATTAGCCTAGTATAATTCATATCAGAACATTATTCTTATTTAGAAACTACAAATTCTCATAGTTCAATTACATCAGTTGATCTGCTAGTAATGAAATATGAAATTCACCTTGTAGTCAAGCGAATCCATTAAATCATATCTTTATGAGTTGTTTCTTGCACACATTAAAGATAGCATTTCTCCCACTTGTGCATGGAACAACCTCATATAGTTGATAAACAACATGTCATGCATTTGTTTATGTGTTCAATATGATTGTGTCATAGATTTTAGCATAACAAGTATATGTAAAAAAACAATGTCTAGTAAGGAAACGTACAAGACTATCCTTAAAAGTATGAGTGTCTACACTTGGAAAGTAATTATCTTTAGCTACCAAGATGTCAAAGCTTGTAACTCCCACTGAATTAAAGATCATTACAATAATTTCTTATTCAGTAATAAGTACACAATACTCCCACTAAATTTGATAACATTTAAAATGCTTCATATCCAATGAAAACAAATATTGTGTCTTTAACTTTCCTACACCTTTAAATGTTCATGCGTAAATGATGGACTATCCATCAAATGCTATTAACTTGAAAATTGGGCATGCAATTTCTTCCTTAAAGGTCTACCATCCTACAATGTATGTAGCACCTTTAAAATAGTTAAAACAACTAGTTTGTCTTTAAACATTTTGCGGTAATTAGTCTAAATTCTAATTATAATAACTCATAAAATGTCATACATAATTTTCTGTTAACCAAATATCATATTTGTTACTAAGAATTTAATCACAGAATGAGGATGATGAAATCCCTATGAAAAATGTACGCAATTTTCTTAACTATTAAAAATTTGCTATGAGTTATATTAGAATTTAGACATATCTAATATTTCTATTATACTTTCTCATACATGAAAAGGAATAGGATTGTGTCTCACTCTTCCTTCATAGAAAGGAGACTTCTTTTGTCTTTTAAGTAAATATTTCTTAATCAAACATTTGTTTGAAAACAGAACTAGATCAATTTACCAAAGCCCAAAGTGCGTTTACGGTTTGAACGTTGTATTAATACATTAAAACGAATTACAAAATTCAATTTCAGTATTTTCGATAATTAGATCTTTAAGAAAATAAAATACCCATTGGTAAATATTCATATAAACCATAGTATTTTCTTAAAGCTAAGATCCTAATTGACATAGTACCATTACATCAGTTGATCTGCTAGTAATGATAGTATTCAACAAGGTAATTGTCGAATAATAATTGCCAATATTATATTGCAATTCCTAGATTTATGGGATTTACAATCACAAAACTTTTTTTTTTTTGGTAAAAGGTCAACGACCCGGTAATGCCACAAAACTTTTGTATTGTAAGCATGTTTGATCCCCATCTTAATGCCTTGAGTCCAAGATCTCACTTCCTACTCAATTTAAGTCGTCTAACTTAAAACTGCAAACTCACAAATCCATCACATCAGTTGATCTGCTAGCAATGAATTTATGAAATTTACCTCTCCATTGCAATCTCGCCAAGTTCTCACATGACGTAAATTACAACTTCAAGTGTTCTTAATTAGATGGCATTCGACTTAATTTTATAAGGGTATTAAATTTTGACGTGATCAAAATAATGTATGAAGAAGCATGCATACAACTTCATAACATTGGTTTTACAAAACATTTTTATTACCAATTTGCTAAGAGTAAAACAACAAAGTTTTGATTGAGGTATCGGGTTCACCAATTAAAGAATTACCAACAATTATCGTCCACTATATCGTACTTTTGCATAAGGCCTAAGGCTTAGTGTTTCGGATAATCATTGTGGAATTGTGGTGAATTCACCCTTAAGATGACAATGTACGTAATATAGTGATATAGGTAAGTCTAGAGTCGGCAACCAAGCAGTTGTAGAGAACCGGTAGGTGCATGAGCTTTAGAAACCCCTCTCTACAAGTACATTGGATGGCAACCTTCGGTCCGCCTTTCGCACACTATGTACAAAAACATCAATCAACCAATCCTTTGAAATTAACTCTTAAAACCAAAACAATTTCGCCATTTATTTAGTCCGTATTATTTTTCTATAAAAAAAATTACCCTTTTCGTTTATAAACATGTCTAACATAAAAAAAAAAAAAAAAAAAAAAAAAAAAAAAAAAGTAATATAAAATAAAACAACTAAATAAACATATACATAACATAACAATTAAATATGTATAAAACATGTAGCCACATGCAAATCTTATTCAATAGTCCTATTAACAATCAAATCTAGGTGTATAACGTATTTATTCAATTAAGGCTTTCTTCTTTTAGGAAAAAGAGCCACATACATCGATAAATCGATTGCGTAAGCCAAAACTAAACAAATACCACATAGCACATAATTGATTACTTAATATTGGAGTCTTCCCCAATTCGACATCTATTAATAAATTTACATGTTTCGATATAACTTAACAATTAATTTATATATATATATATATATATATATATATATATATATATATATATATATATATATATATATATATATATATATATATATATATATATATATATATATATATATATATATATATATATATATGTATCCAATTTAAACCATTTAAATTATCACACAATATAAAATCCATGCAAATATGCACTTTTTCATGGATTAAGCTTAACAATTAACATATTGCACCAAGATCGTTTACTAAAACGCATAACAAATTACATGACATCCTAGGGTTTCTAATCATATTAAAAAACTCAAAACCAAAACCCTAAAACCCTTTAAGGTCTAAATCGACCCATAAAAAAAATTAGGGTTAGGAATCTAAAAACCCTAAAAACATGTAACTAAACGAATCAAGATCCAATTTTTTTGCGTTTCGATAATTAATTACACATTATAACGGCTCTAGATGCCACTGTTGGAATTATGATATCATGACATTCATATAAAATAAACCAAACACATCAAGTGAGCATAGCGGAAGCAATTATAACAAGATCATATAACATGTAATTAATTAATCAATATTAAATAGTAAACATACTTTTGTGATTCTAGCCCGAACAAGAATCAATTACAATCTTCAAATCAAGAACCCTAATTAGGGTTTATGTGGATTATAAGAATTACCCCTTACCTCTTTTGTAATTCAATCCAAGAATCAAACAATAATGTGTTTGAATCACGTTCTTGTACACACGTACTAATTCAAGAAAAAATTTATGCAAGTAAATTAAACACAAAACTTATTTGATCTTATGAAAATCGAATCCCTAAGGGATTGTTTTGGATGGATCGATTTAAGACAAAGAGAAGGAGAGAAAAACACCAACATGTGTGTGTACAAATTATGAGAAAACAATACATCTTGGGTTTGTATATATACTAATTGAAACTTGGAGCTCAAGGCACAAATGAGGTGGAGAACCCCCTATGGCCGATCGGTTTGGTGTTCCCCTAGGGGATTCCGGAACCTTCCCTTGTTTCCAAGTTTTCCTTAGTATTACTTTCCTAATCTTCGTTAATAGGTCATTAGTCATTTATCATTAAATACTAATTACTATTACTAGTTTTGTGTTTATTAATAATTACGCATAACATTTATAAATAATTATTTCTTTTTCTCTTCATACGTATTGTGTGCAATCCCGTGATCTCGAGTTCGATCCTAACATACGACTACTAAAATAATGTCCATAATCTAACACAGTAGCAGTGAGCGGTAGCAGTGAGCTGTGAGCAGTAGCCAAAAAAGCTCACAGCTTCATAAAGAAGCATTGAGAAAATGAGATTTTCTAAAAAATAGCAAAGCCACAGCTCTTATGCCAAACGAATAAAAAAGCTCATTGTTCACCGCTCATTACCCAAAAAAGCTCCAAAAAGCTTTGTGTCAAACATAGCCTTAGTATTACGAGTCATGAGCCCTGTTCTCTTGCTGTTTTGTAAAATCATAAAAACAATAAAATAAATAAATAAAAACTTGTGAGTTTCTTGATTGAGCATGTATTGACAAGTTATTAATATGTGTGCTATCGAGGATGACATGATCTTGGAGAAATGTAACTTACAAATTAAGTTTCTTGATTAAGTATATGTTAATGTATTATAGACTGTAAAATAAGCGATTATATAGTTTTTGTGTAAAAGAGTAAAAGCAACAAGAAGAATTGAATGAGTTGGTAACATCGTCTTATTATAGCCTTAAGACCACTATACGACATTCAAAATGTTTTTACCTAAATCTATATATCAATCACACAAAGTTGATTATAGATATATACTAAAGAGTGGGTTGTTGGGCCAAAGCTTTGCAGCTACAGTATTTTGTGAGAAGAGCTACAGTGCTATGAACAGTAATAATATTTTTTAATTTTGGGCCACTGTAGCAGTCAAAACGCATTCCTTTTCATCTCTGTCTCTCTCGATTCTTCTTCTAAATATACACCCATTTCATCTCTCTCTCTCTCTCTCTGTCTCATCTTCTTCCCACCAGATAACTTAACAAACATACACCTGATCATAAAGATCTCACCCACCTCTTTATCTCATCTCTCTTTGGGTTTTGATCCGCCTAAGAAGAAGGCGCTGTTGTCGTTCTGTTGCTGCTAGCCGAAAGATCTAATTGCAAACACAAGAAAATTGCAGCAACGAATTTCTAATTTTCAGGTAAGCGCTAACCCTAATTTTTATCCAACAATTTAAGTTTTTTAATTTACTAATTGCTCTAAACAATTTTGATATAAGAGTGGTTATTGACTTAAAATCAGGTTTTAATTTAGAAAGGTTGAGTGTGGTGGTCTTGATTGTGGTTGTAGAACAATTAGAAAGGTTGGAGTATCCAAACACATACCAAAAAAAAGTTACCTTTTTTACCTGAACCTATTCTGATGCATAACCCAGCTTAATTATTAGTCATGGTTAATTTGCGAGTAACATCAATAATTGCTCAGTGAATTGTTATTTTAAGGTTGCTTCTTTAATAATATGTATCATGTGTAGGTTGTTTGATTACTTATGAAGTTTTTAAGTGACAAAAGGTTTTTTATTTATTTATTTATTTATTTATTTATTTTTGTTAGAATGGCAAGTGTAAAAAAATGTGTAACTTTTTCTTTGTATGATGTATGGGGTTAAAAAGAGGATAAATTTGCTAACTTGATTACGGTGGTCTTCATAATTGTTTGAACTTCTTTTTGACAGGATGACATTGGTTTGATGAAGGTTTGGGATCACTGGAGATGTTGCACTTTAAGACTTGGATGATGAAACACTAGAGATTAAGGTACGCTTGATTGGTTTACATGGGCTTATTAGCTTATTTAACTCTGCTTATATTTTACAAGTTTGCTTTATTTTTGAGCTTATGAACTTATTCTTTATTTTAAACTCATAATAAGCTGCTCATAGACCAAAAAAAAAAATTATAAATAAATTTGGTTAATGGATTCTAAGATGTTATTACTTTTATGAGAATTGTCACATTTTTTATAAAATCAGCAAATTTAAACATTGTTTTCTGAGCCGTTTAGTTTTATGTATCTAATATTTACTTATTTTTAAGCATAAGCTAAAAAATAAGCAATCCCATTCATAATGTTAGGAAAGGAGTTAGCCTTAATTCCTGACTATATTATGTTATCAGTTTGGTAGGTCACTTTGTGTGGCATTTTTTAACGGCCAATAAGCTATGTAAAGTGGGTGTTTGTATTTTGTCACAATCGGGTGATTTCTCACTTTGTGTATGATGCCTGTCCTGAACAGTTTTTATTTTTGATACATTTTGGTCATTCCATTGAGCAATTGAAGCATCTTTACATATGTTGTTTTTGTTTCTTTTTCTAGCAAAAATGGTTGAGACTAAGGTGACGATTTGTTGAAGAAAGTTCATGACAAACAGGCTTTTGTCCAGGAAACAATTTGTAAGTTTTATCCACAACTGAAGTTTGCTCAATTTTCTAATTTTATCGGTCATTTTTTAATGAAGAACTCAATTGTGATACTGAATCATTTAAGCAAATGTTACAGATCTCGAAATTTGTTTCTCATGAAAGAGGTGATGCAATCGAGCAAATTCATAATATGCTTAACAAAATTACGTCTTTTGTAAACACTACATGCATTTTTAGTTTTGTTTGTTTTGCAGGACCCGTGGCTTTACCCGGAGGTAGAACTGATGAAGGGGATGTGTCATGGACTTGCTAGGTAGCATAGGTTAGCTGGAAAAATGCACTCATGTATTATCTAAAATTTGCTGCCAGCAATGCGTATTTGTTTGATTTTTACTAGGTTATGGCAAGATGCCGAGAACATATCGTTGTTGTCAAATATGCTTATGAAGAATGTCACAGAGGTTTCGTTTGATGCTGCAAGTATATCTGAATTTCATGTTAAACAAGTGAATGTTAAGAGGTAAATTTAAATTTGTGCCACGGAAAAATTATATTGATTAGGAGATATGTATAATTTTTGTAATTTGGAATTAGTTGTTAGTGCCAGACATTGTTAGAATTATAATTTTGAAGATTGATATGGGTTGCGTTTGATATTGCAGCATTTTTAGAATTAGAATGAGTTTGGTATTCCTCCTTTTTTGGTACCATTTAGTGGTTGATGCTACTGGCGAAGGCGTAGTAGTTAGTATATTTTGGAAGTCTGATATGGTTTATGTTTGGTGCTGTTGCACTATTAGGACCAAGGTGTAGTTATAGCTTGTTGTATAATGTGTAGAATTGTTGGAATAAAGTTAATGTATAGTATTGATGGGGATATTGTTGCTTTTGGTTGGTATTTAACCAATAATGACTGGTAAATGATGTATAAGGGGTCTTTGGGAAGGGTCAAAGCCATGAATCTACTAATGGTTATATAGTTTACCGTATTTGTTTTTTCCTGTGGCCCTTGGACCCATGAATGTACTAAACTGCTAATCTAATGAATATTATTGAAGGCTTGAAAATTTATGATGGGCTTTGTGTGAAGATAAAATTGATTTCTGAAGATAAGATTGATGGACATATGAAATGCAATGGCATATTTCCACTAACACTATAATTGTTATCATCTAAGCCGCTTGCATTATTTGGATAGATGTTCATTATTAAGGGGGTGTTTGGTTTAACTTATTATTTGAAATCTTTTCTTACGAGTTTCTTAATTTAGCATATTTTTATTATTAATATATCTGAAAATGTCATGCAGATGGTGTTAGCCGAAGAGCAAAAATTAACTAGCATGGCCTAGGCGGTTTACCACAGCCACAGTTGTAGCGAGTTATGATGGTTTCGAGGCCGTGGTACCCATTTTAAACATGGAACTACCGAATACATTCACAGGTATTTTTAAAGAACTTCCTTCATGTTCTGAAATTCTGTTGACCGCAAGTATCTTGTATTTGTGGCACAAATGTTTAGGAAGCTGTTGGAACCGAAATAAAGTATCAGCAGATTTCGTGCTTCTCTAAATCTGATCATCTTTAACCTGAGTATTAGAGATAAGAATCATTAACACTTTTTTTTTGAACGGCTGAATCATTAACACTTATACGGATATACCCAAACACAGAATATATACTAAATATACAAAGTTAGCAGTGAACGAATTCATTTTTTATGTCCATGAAACTGCTTTGGAACAATAAAAATATAAAGTTTTAACTCATGATATGTTTAGGATACATCTAAAGTAAAATGTAAATGTAGCACGCCTGCATTCAAGACAAAAAAGGAATTTTAGCAGCTTATAAGCATGTTGTTCCTTTTTTAGTTGATCTTGCAGCATTCACAAGGTGCTTTATAGGACTTTCAATTTGCAGGACCGCTTTTCTATTGTTTGGACGTTATGTAGCCTGGTGTGATGCCTCGGGCTGAAACCTTTGCTAAGCTCATGAAGAACTTGAGAAAACTTCATAATATATAGATTGATACTGAGATTACTGAAAAAGTGACACAGATTAATGCGGACAGTAAAAAAGCTTCAAAATGTTTAAAAGGCATAGCGAGGGGACTTAAAACAGAATGATCAGGTGCGTTAAAAGCAATGTAGTACTTGAGGTTGAATATACAATATATAATCAAGCGAACCATACTTGAAATAGTATTTTAAGAATACATACTAACTTAATGTTATTTATATCAGCTCACGCCTTTATATGTTTACTCAAACCTTTATAATATTAGAGGTCAAATTCCTGAAGATTATGAAAGCACATCAGCATCGCGCTACAACGACTTACAGATTGCACGTAGACAATATGGTGCTACTTGCCTTGATTACAATACAGGTATGTGCAAGTCCTAAACCTTTCAGTTGTGGCTTGATGGAATTGAGATAATTTTATTATGTGATATTGATTGGTTTTTGTAATTAAGTGCAGGGTGATTTACATTGCGGTGGATATCAACCAACAAGATGGCTAAGAAAATCGTTACGTATGCCCTATGCTTCATCTCTAAATTGAACTTGGTTATGATAAGTTTTAGTAGCTCACATCAAGTTATAGGTGAATTAGTTTGTTTTTTTAGCATCACAATTATAACTTTTTAAGGAATTTACAGAAATTGAGGCTGCAAGAAACTGTGTGGACTTCATGAAGCAAAAGAAACAGATTCTCGAACCTAAAGTTAGGTACATTATATTAGGATTCTTAATTCAATAGCTTTTCTTAAAGGAATTGTTTCGTCTATGCTAACTGATTTTCGGGCCAGCTGTTGCATTGATTATGCATGACGATTTCGTGAGGAAGTTTGAATCTGGAAAACCTACGGTGGTATGTTTTTCTGTAAAATATCCCGATTTGGATTGTTAAAATGTTATTGTGTGAACTTTGCATATTAAAGTGTGACTGAAATTGCGTGACTTGAATGCTATTGTATCGAAAGTTGATGCCATCAACATTTGTGTTGCGTTATTTTGTGATGGGATTGATAGCTTGGAATGTTGGATGCAAAAAGAGGGAACATTCATTGGCCTACCTACTGTTACTTACATGATGGTGGCAAGTTATGTTTAAATTGATCTTTGCATATTTACTCCTTAATCGCTAATTTACTATACGGAAATAATCTTTGCGTAATCGTTTCGTTTCAAATTTAAATTTACCACGGAATCCCCGCAGCAACGCGCGGGTTCCCCCACTCGTTTTAACTAACACTCGAACTTTATATGAAAAAAAAATAATAAAAATAAAAAAATGGTCTTTAAAGTATCACGAAATCGTAAAAATGGGATTGAGATAAAAGTCACGCAAAAAAGCCACTAACGTTACGCAAATTTGTAAAAAAAAAACCACTGAGAGCCATTTTCCGTTAGTTTTCTCGTTAAGTACCTAGTCATCGAGGGTGATATTGTCTTTTTACTGTTTATATTTAATCAATACCACCACACTCTCTACCAGAAAGAAAAAAAAAACCAACAACACCACCCTCTACCGCCACCACCACCCTCTACCACCACACAACCAACACCACCACCCTCTACGGCCACCACCACCACCCTTGCCCTCCCTAAACACTATTCATTATCTTCCCCATTGCAAATGAAAACTTAACTTCCTAAAACACTATTCATCATCTTCCACATTGAATTTTATATTAAATTTTCGGGTTGTTGTGAACCATATTATTCCCCTCCAACAAAACATAAATCTAAAAAAACCATGACGTGCGACAGCTGTCTTATTCATGATAATATTGTTGGTAAAATTCGCAAACAATTATCACAAAATCGCTTTCTTTTATGTAATGGTCAGCTGTTCGAAGTATGATGTGCTGTGAATTTAATCAAAGTTATGGTGGAAGATTGTTTAGATGCGTTAAGTTTGACCATGTGCTGTGACAATCCCCACCAATGGAATTCGACTTATATCATGCTTGATGTTGCTTTGAAGTACCAGGAAGTATTTTCTCGTCTTCAAAAACAGGACTTTGGTTACACAATGTGCCCATCTGAATATGAATGGAGTCAAGTGAGTACCATAACTCGTTACTTAAAACTATTTGTTGATGTTGCGACTATATTTGCAGAAAGCAAGCATCCGACCGCAAATATATATTTTCCAGAAGTTTGTGCTATTCATTTACAATTGAGGGATTTAACCGTACAATAGCAACATACTTTTCCAAATGTTCCATTTTAATACGCGTACTTTTTTTTGTCTCACTCAATGTAACGTACTTTCACGTTTTGTACCATTCTACCCCACGAAACTTGTTTAACCGGCTAGCAAGTTTTTTTCCCCACAAAAGCTGCCACGTTGGTTTTCCACTATATATTATATATTTGTAAAAGCCATCAAATAGCCATATACTTTCTAAAATTTACTCTTATGGTACGTGTGTCGAAAATAACTAAAAATTTGGTTTTTTTTACGTTTTCATTCATTTTTGCCCGTTTTCATCCGGTTTGGACATTTTCATTCGTTTTTGCACGTTTTCATCAGGTTTGGACATTTTCGTTCGTTTTCAAACGTTTTTGTTCATTTTTACACTTTTTCGTCTATTTACACGTTTTCATCCGTTTTTCCACGTTTTTACACGTTTTCTTCTGTTTTTGCACGTTTTCACTCGTTTTTACACGTTTTCATCCGTTATTGCATGTTTTCATACTTTTGTACACGTTTTTGTTCGGTTTTACATGTTTTCGTCTTTTTTTTCGCTTTTTGTCTGTTTTTGCACGTTTTTCTCCATTTTTATACGTTTTCATCTGTTGTTACACGTTTTCACTAGTTTTGCACGTTTTTGTTCATTTTTTATTCGTTTTCATCCGTTTTCATACGTTTTTATACGAATTAAAAAAACATGCCAAAAACAAACTAAAATGTAAGAAAACGGATGAAAACATGTAAAAACAGATGAAAACGTGAAAAAAATGGAGGAAAACATGTAAATATGGACAAAAATGTGCAAAAACAAACGACAACGTGCAAAAACGAATGACAACGTGTTAAAACGGACAAAAACATGTAAAAACGAACGAAAACATGCAAAAACAGACTAGAACGTAAGAAAACGAATGAAAACGTGTAAAAATCGATGAAAACGTGCAAAAACGGACGAAAACGTGCAAAAACGAACAACATGTAAAAACGGACAAAAGCGTGTAAAAACGAATGACAACGTGTAAAAACGGACAAAAATATGCAAAAACGGAAAAAACGTGCAAAAACGGACGAAAACATAAGAAAACGGATGAAAACGTGTAAAAATAGATGAAAAGGTGTATAAAAACGGATGAAAACGTATAAAAACGAATAAAAACTTATAAAAATGGACGAAAATAGTACGCGTACTAGATCGGTACATTTGAAAAAGTACGTTGCTATTTACTCTAGTATTAAATATGTCACATAGGCATTTTTCCCGGTTTTCAAACTTTTTTCCTGGTAACCGGTAACTTTTTGGTAGAATGGAACAAAAAATGAAAGTACGTTACATTGAGTGAGACAAAAAAAAGTACGCGTACTAGAATAGAACATTTGGAAAAGTATGTTGCTATTGTACGGCTAAATCCCTGCAATTGATTGACTGGTGTCAGAGTGTTGATGAGGTTATAAGCTCGTTAGCCTTATCTAATTGCTTCAGTTTCCATGGAGAATATAATAGCAGAAGCCCGAACTTTGGCTCTCCTCAATTTTCTGAGAGATCTACACAATCAAGACCACCAAAGGATTTTGTCTGTCCGATCACTAGCCATGTTTTTAGTGATCCAGTAACTCTTGAAACCGGTCAAACATATGAACGGAAAGCCATTGAAGAATGGATGAAACGAGGAAATACAACATGTCCAATCACAAGATAACCTCTTTCTGCCAATTCACTCCCAAAAACAAATTATTTATTAAAGAGACTTATCTCATCATGGAAGGAACAACATGCAGATCAAGCTCAAGACTTGTCATATCCCGAGACACCGATAAGTTCTTGTAGAAGCCCGTCTTCTAGACAAATCCAATCAAGAACATCAGTTCTAAATGATCATAACTCCAGCAAATATAAGCCCCAAAGATTTATGCAAGCTACAGTCGCCACATCACCAACAAGTGTATTATATAATACTTAATAAAATTTATATCAATGAAAATATAATTAAAACCCAATTCATTAATATATATTGCATCAAGTATTATATAATACAAATAAATATATTTAAGGTTAAAGTTGAATAAAAAAGACTTCAAAAAATAACTGAACACTTATTTTGAGACGATAATAGTATTAGTGTATTACTATACTTTAAATATGTGATAAAAAAAAATTGTGCCATTGATTAAAATATTATTTTGTTACTTATTCATACTTAAAATATTATTAAAATGTGTTTTAAAATAAAAGAAGCATATACCAAACAGCCCCTTAAACTATGTAACGAGTTATAAAAACTATCCTGAACTTTTTATTATTTACGACTTTTTTATATAACAAACTTTATTTATCAAATATCTAGTGATTTCTTTAATAAAAATTATACCGATGAAAAGGCCTCTGGATTACGAACAAAACAAGGCCAGCATTGATATAATTTTTTATTAAGTACGTACAATTTTATAAAAAATGTTGAAGTTTATATATGTATTTTTGATGAAAAAAAAAAGAAAGAAAAATACCTTTTTAACTCACCCTTAACTTGCCTAATAATTTTAAAAACTACCTTAAAGTTTATTTACAAATAGATTTGATATAAAAAAAATTACGACAACCACCATGTACCTTTATCTATTTACGGGTTTTTTTAATAACAAACTTTATTTATCACATATCTATCGATTTCCTTATTAAAATATATGTTGTTGAAAAGGCATTCTTGCAATACTTTTGATTTACGTACGATTTTATATAAAATCTTGAACTAAAATAAATTATATGAAAAGACAATTCTGCAAGAAAAAAATGTGCATACATCGCCAAAAAATTTGCCCGGCCGCAACGCGCGGGTGACTATCTACTCGTTATCTTCAATCACCAAACCGTGACACACAGGAGGGACCTTCTCAAACCCCTCACCACTCTCATTTTTAACTCAATTGTCATGGAAATCCATGTAGCAATCATACAACAGATTATCGACAACAATCTGAAGGCAAACCATTACCATGACATGCGAATAAAGCATTTAATCGATTCCAACATCCAATATTCCGAAAACACCCACATTGTAACCAAAGTAAAACCCCAAAAAGACATCAATATAAAGAATGAGACCGTTCTCGTCATTAAATATGCAGATATCATCAAAGCCAGAAAACCCCATTGTGATTCCACAGCTATCACCACAACAGCCAAATACCAAGTTACATAAACATAAACCATAAACACAATCAAACCATATGTAGTAAGCTTACCAATAACCAAAGAGGACCACATGAAGTTATCTGAATTTTTCTGTATCACATATCCACGGGTTTGTGAAACATGAGGTAACTTAAGGAGATTAGAAACACAAGCGTGTGGGGCAATATTGTGCTTAGTGGCTTGAAGAGACTAACAGGGTGGTTATGGTGTTTGGTGCGGGTGATTTTGACTGCTTCACATACGACGAGAATGTAGACGATTAGCATGTAGTTAATGAGCTCATATATCATATTTAAGGTGGACATTACATCCTTAGAGAAATTTCACCTAGTGGCTATGAAAAACGATAGATGTATACCCATGACCAAAGCTACATTTTGATATATACCCATGACCAAGTGAAACAGGGTGATGAGGTGTGTTCAAATGATCCACTTTGACTCGATCATATTGGTAGATATTTTGTAATGGTGATTGTTTTACCCGTTTACTTAGTTATAAACTATTAAGAAGTTTACAACTAAGTAATACGCCTGCTAAGGTTAGTTTACAATTAAACGAGTTTTATATGATGAACTATTTAAACACACAAACATAATTTTTAATGTTAAACTCTTTGTTGATATAAATCAAAGAATTATACCCGATTGTTTGTGGAATAACAATCAGGATTAAATGACAAGTGTGTGTAGTGATCTCCTCACTAAACTCAAACAAAAATCTTAGTTAATGTTTGAGTAAAAACTATGCTAAACAATAGATTGTCAAATCTAGGACTTAATTCTATTTAGAGGAAAATGTACTTTTGGAAGTGTTCTAAACTTTTAATACAAGAAATACATTTTTCTTTGTTACATTTGTTACATGCATTATATTTATAAAGGTTAAATGGAAACCCGTAGGGTAGAAGGTACATGTCAACATTTGATAACCTAAAGTACACTTTATACTTTAGCTTTTATTCCTAGTATGTTGCCCGACATACTTTTACTAGAACAATGTTGACAACTGTTTGCACTTTTTACCAACTATAATACATTTTAACTTTTTATAAGTACTTTTAAACTTATCTTCCCAAGATGTTTCCGCCTATTTATCAGAGACTTAATCATTATACTGAAATGTATAAGTCTCAGAATGTCTTCGCTTTTGTTAAGGAGATCTTCAGAGAGTCAGTGTGTTATTGTCATCACACACTGATTTCATCATCCTGATCATGAATCTTATCTTCATTCTCAGAGTTTCACCTCAGTTTGTGACAGAGGCAGACCTATGCCTGACCAAGGTGGTTCCCGGGAACCACCTTAGGAAGTGAAATCGTTAAGAAGCAATGTAGGAAGAAAAATCAGGACCTACCTTGAAAATTTTGTAGGAACCACCTTGGAGATCAAAAAGATAAAAAAGCTCAATAAAAACTGTTCTTAAATATAAATAAGAAAGAAAAATGGAAGAAATAAAGAGATCGAACCAGTCGAAATATTGTCGGCCATTGTTTCCGGAATTTCCAAAGAAGATGAAGAAGAAAAGTTATTGGTTCTTTTGTGTTAAGAGCGAGGTTGAGTTTTCACTTTCACTATACCAAGTACGAGTATCCTTTTATATATTATACACACCTAAAAAGGAAATGTGAGTGTATTCTTTAGCAAGTGTTATAAAAATAATTTGCTTTTTACATAAAAATGTCTCTAGCACTTGAAAACTATATGCAGTCAAATATACAATACTATAATACACAAGTTGTGGTGCAAACATCAAAAAATGTTGTGGGAGTATCAACTCCCATAGTCTATACATCATAATGTACTTATATCTCGAAGATTTTTTATTTTTTTTTTGGCATGATTAACTTTTTATATTACTAAAGACAATTTAACGGATTACAATAAGATGGCAGGCAAACGAGCAACAAACCCCCTTTTGGATGGCGAAACTAATCCTACTAAAAATGAAGTTTTGTTTCTTGAGTGTCGCAAAATTGCTTTGCACAACCTGTTGATCTCTAGACAAAAACTTCACTGCTTTCGGAGCTAGGAAACCAAATGTATCAAAAGCAAAAGGGATAAACACGTGTTGATTCTCTAAGCATGCTTTCTCGTGTTTAGCCACTTTGCTCGATTACGCTTTCAACGCAGCTTGTCCAGCAACAAACCCGTTGTCCCTGAGCCCAACAAGAGGGAACACTCCAGTAAGATCCACACAAGCATGCTTCCCCCCAGCCCACCCAAACACAAGTATATCAGCTGGCCGTAAAGTAGACCTCCCGTCAAGCGAATCCGTCAAAAAGTTCACGGGGGCCTCTTTTTTAGAAGAAATACCTGCTCTCTTAAGAACATCAAACAGAACATCCCTGACCAAATCATGCCTATATTTGAAACCAGGTAACTCCTTGCAATGGACCGCATGCTCGCCAAAACAATCCAAACAAGCCTTGTGGCAGACTGGGCAAGGCTCGTTAGCTGGAAACAGGGGGATCATTAGCCGGTACTTAAGGATAGTCCGGTACTCCAGGGCCGACATATGTTGGCCTAGCCCATCGATGGGGGTGACAGTCAAGAAATTCTGAGCATGAGGAGCACGGAGACATTCAAATACTGCTTTTTGGCGAGGGGATAAATCGAACTTCACTCTCAAACTCTTGACCATTTCACTAAATAGGGCACACGCCAGAACATTCTAGGCTTTAGGGGGGTGTCCTTATTAGAGAAACCGCTAAGATCGAAATCAGGAAGAGACATGCGCAAGCGATCCATCGCATACCCATAATCTCGAAGATCGATCTGTAAATTTTTATATAGTGTAATTGATTTCCATAATTTACATCATGATCTTTTAGGTGTATCAAATTAAGTTTTCATGATCTTTAGACACACTAGAACTCTTTTTGACCCGTTATTCAAATCGTTGACGTTGTGGCGTTAAGAAAGAAATTTGGATATTGTATTTGTTTTGTGCTAAGCGTGGAAATATTTCTTGGTCCATATTTATTGTAGTGTTTCGCTTCACTACGGTAGTTGCGATAAATGTGTGTATTTGACCCGACCCGACTTGCATGTAGACGACTTGATAGGTTGACCGGTTAAATTCTTTTTACCTTGAGTAATCAAGGAACCACCTTGGTTTTTGGTTTAGGTCTGCCACTGGTTTGTGATGAGTCTTTCTTCTTAAACTCTGAAGAATTTTTTAAGAATGACTCCCTGAATTGTATTCTAAGTTTCTATCTAAGATTCAAGGACTTGTATTTTGACTTGGTTGTTTTTCATTCAAATTCTACACTAAAGATAGGTGGGCAATGAATTGGCCCAATAGTAATACACTACAAAATTTTGAGGAATCAAAAGGAGAAATAAGGCAGAAAAGACAGTCATAACTCATAAAAAAATCTATAGTTATTATTCACATAGGAAAATAATTAGTTGCAGCTAGAAGGCTCTAAGGTAATATATAAAGTATGTGTTTGCTGTTTCGGACTTTAGGTTGTCTTATAAATGTTCGTCTAGCTAGTTTATAGAGAGTGCTTGCACTGTGGTTATTTTATTGTGTTTTTGTTAAGGTGTTTTGGGTTTCAAAGTCTCTTTGGTGATTGGCTACTCACTACTGGCTACTAAAAATTACTACATGAAAGAAAGAGGGAACAAGTACTTGTTATATAATGCTAGATGAACGACATATAGTAGTGATTCCATTTGGACCACGTAAGGGTGGTTAAATGTAATTTAATTAAAGTAGTCACTCTTATCTTGGTTTAGTCTCTTTTGTTTGCATCCAATTAATGATTATGCGTAACATAATTGGATGCAAATGCAATAATATATGTACGTTAACTGGATATTAGTGAAAGACTTAATTGGTTAATGTTATCGAAGTTAAATTTTGGAGTAAATTGCATAAATCGTCCCTAAACTTTGGCCAGATTGCAAGTTTCGTCTCAACCATTTCGAAAGTGCAGAAATCGTCCTTGTGGAAAACCTTTGAGTAAATTTTCGTCCCTGATTGGGACGAAACATGCAATTTGGTTGGGACGAAATATGTAATCTTGCCAAAGTTTAGGGAAGAAAATTTGCTCAAAAGTTTTCCACAGGGACGATTTTTGCACTTTCGTAATGGTTAGGATGAAACATGCAATCTGGCAAAAGTTTAGGGACGATTTATGCAATTTACTCTAAATTTTGTTATATCTTTAGACCTGGCCTTGTTTCTAATGGTTTTTAACATAGAGTAGTGGTTTCGGTATATAAGGAATGAGGATGAATAGTTCGTAGTTGGCTAGAGATTTATGAGAAATGTTAGAATTATAAAAGAGTTTACACAAAAAAATTTACAAAATAATGTACCATATAATTAGTGGCATTCTCAAACTCATTTTTGAATTCTATCTCATATATGCCTTGACAAGTTTACTGTGCGGATAAATTTTTGTGGTTCTAGCATTCTTCAAGATCAATGTTTTAAATAGCATGAGGTGTGGTGTGGCGGCACAATCACAAGCCTTACGAGTCTTTGTGAAGCCTTGGCATTTCTTAAAGCGTGCTTAAAGCGGCAAAAAAATATTTATAAATTTATGTATTTATGATTTTATATAATTTTTTAAGAGCAATTTCAAATACTAAAGACCAAATCCCAAATATCCAGGCCCAAATATGAGGCCCATGTAGGAATTAAGTTTTTAAATTATAAGACCCAAAAATAAAATAGCTCAAATACTAGAAATTCAAGCCCAAATCTGTAAATCCCCTAAGTGCCTTTAAAAATGGCGTCACGCCTTACTAAAAGGCAAGCCTTTTCGCGCCTTTTTTCGCCTTATCCCACGCTACGCCTATAGCCGCCGCCAAGATCTATTTCATGGCGGCAAGGCTACGCCTCGCGCCTTGGCGTCACCTCGGCACGCCTTTTAAAACAGTGCTCGAAATTTATACTATATGGTTTTCTAAGAGTGTTGTTTGTGATAAAAAGATAAGCTTCTCTATATCCTCCTACATCTTTTACTTACCTACCCTCCTTCCTAAGGTGTAGTGTAGCGGCGTAGCCAAGCCTCACGCCATAGAAGCTATAGCGAGGCCATAACATTTTCTAATGCATGAATTAAAGCGGCATAAAATATAAAAATATTTATATATATTTTCACATTATATCATATTTCATATTTATCGAGTTTAAAAATGTTATACATAAGAAATTAAGTTAAAAATATTATACTTGCATATAATCTTCTTCATTTAAAAAAAAATAATGTAAAATAAAAATAACAAAAATGAAAATAAATTAACAAATAAATAAATAAATAACCTTTTTCATCGAAACTAAATTCAAACAAGGCACCACGCCTCACGTCTTAGCGCATCATATCATGCCACACTTAGAGCCGACGTCTTGATCTATGCGTAACGTAGAGATCATACCTCGCGCCTTAGCGCCGTCATGGCGCGCCTTTTAGAACTATGCTCCTACCAACATAAAAAACTGACATGTGTATTCCACTCATTATTTAAACCGTCAGTTGTTATTGTCAAGATCTTGCAAGTAGGAGGATTAGTTGAAATGAATATCATTTCTCTAAAATGGTAAGGAAAGCATGGTTACGATCTTATAAAAATCATTCGGTTTAAACAGTCAATAAAGTAAAGAGGTAGCTACATGCGTCATCAAAGAACAAACCTCACCAAAAAAATCCTAAAACCTAATTTTTTTTCACAACAAAGTAAAAACATATATGCCTTGTTTGGGAGAGGCTTTTAGGGGGCTTATAAGGCTTAAACATTTAAAATAAGTCTTGTTTGTCATATTATGGATGCCTATATATGCCATAAGCCTTCATAAGCTCAAACCCATTAAAAAGGGCTTATGAAGACTTATAGCTAGTTAAATTACTTAAATGCCCTTCTAAATATAATTGATTATCATGCAAAAGCCGAATATGTATCTGAATTTAATTTGATTTATTTTTTTATGTGATTTTACATTAATAAGTTTTAGTTTCAACTAATTCGTCATATAGCTTTATAAAAATATAATCTCAAGCTTTTATCTTATAATGTAAGCCCAGCCCCGGCGCACATACCTCATAGTCATATTTCCGATTCACAAGTATACTTAGCGAAGAGAAACATAAGACACCGTTCAAAAGAAATAAAAACATGCATGATACTAAGACTCTAGGTGCAGTGAAGAGGCTTAGCCTCCCCATTCGGGCCCCACCCCTGCCACATCACCAAACACCTCAACTTTAACTAACCACAACAAACCCCCCCCCCCTTCACCAAACAACAAACCTCAGCTTCCCATTAGGGCCCCTCCTCTTACACATTTATTTTTTTATTCAATTCATTAAAAAAATTAAATTATTTTCACAAATACTTAAAAATAACACAACACATTAATTTTATTTCATCAAAATTTATTAAAAAAAATAAATAAATAAATAAAATAAAATAAAAAAATCCTTTTCATCAAAATTTAATAAAACCCATTCCTTTTGATAAAATTTAATAAAACCCAACTGTGTAACAAAAAAAAAAAAAAAAAAAAAAAAAAAAAAAAAAAAAAAAACCCATTCCTTTTCATCAAAATTTAATAAAACACCTTTTGTACCCCATTCCTTTTGTAACCAAAAAAAAACCCAACTGTGTCTTCTTCTCCAACCAAAACACACACAAACACACACTAAACTCACTTTCATTCATACACAAAAAAACCTTAACATCATCACTTCCTTTCACTCATTTCTCCAACACAAACTCAACATTCAATTTCACTATTCAAAGTTCAAAAAAAAAAAAAAAAAAAAAAAAAAAAAACGAAATCAGATGCTTGTCAGAGTTTCCATCTCGTCGTCACAACGGGGAGTTTGGCTATGGGGAAGAACGGCGAGCCCCTCTTGGTGTGGTGAAGAGGAACGGCTCGCCGTTGACGACTCCACGTCGGACGGCGAGCGTGCCTTCGCTGACTGCACCTAGAGCTCTAAAAGGACTCAATCAAAGGGGAAAAAAAGTTAACTGCATTTTTAGTCCCTGTGGTATGGTCAAATTGCAGATTTGGTCCCTAAAAGTTTGAAAGTGCAGTGGTAGTCCTCATTTCAAAAGTTTCGTTGCATGTTTGGTCCCTAACCACCATCAATTGACTAAAATACCCTTGTTTACTTTTTAGTTTTCTTACATAAATGGTCCCTGTGTCTAGCTAGATTTTACAGATTTAGTCTGATGTATTTTTTTTTAATTATTAATATTGGTTTTCTTACATAAATGGCCCCTGTATTTTTTTTTTAGTCTGATGTATCTTTTTAGTTTTCGTCTGCTTTTATACGTTTGTATTTTTTACGTTTTCGTCCATTTTCATCCGTTTTTATACATTTTTATCTGTTTTATACGTTTTTGTCCGTTTTTATCCGTTTTCATCTGTTTTTATCCGTTTTCGTCCGTTTTGATACATGTTCGTCCATTTTTGTAAATTCCCATCTGTTTTTATACGTTTTCATTCGTTTTGATACGTTTTCATCAATTTTTTAATGTTTTCGTCTGTTTTTAATAAAAAATTATAAAAACCAACGAAAACGTATAAAAACTTTTTATACGTTTTCGTTGGTTTTTATAATTTTTTATCCGTTTTCATACGTTTTCAGTGAGTTTGATACGTTTTCATCCATTTTTTTACGTTTTCGTCCATTTCTGTAAGGTTTTATCTGTTTTTATACGTCGTTCGTTTTTAAATATTTTTCTTGCGTTTTCATACATTTTATCCGTTTCAGTCCGTTTTTAAGTGTTTTCTTATGTTTCCATACATTTTATCCGTTTTCATCTGTTTTTATACGTTTTTCTTACGTTTTCATATACGTTTATCCATTTTCATTCATTTTGATACTTTTTCACCCGTTTTTTTTACGTTTTCGTCTATTTTTATACGTTTTCATCTGTTTTTTACATTTTCGTCCGTAAGAAAAACATTTAAAAACGGACGAAACCGTATTAAATGGACGAAAATGAATAAAAATATATGAAAACAGACGAAAACGGAAAAAAACAGGCGAAAAATTATAAAAACAGATGAAAACGTAAAAAAACATATGAAAAAGTATCAAAACTAAATGAAAACGTATAAAAACGGATAAACATATAGGAAAACGTAAGAAAAACGTATAAAAACAAATGAAAACGGATAAAAACCGGATAAAATGTATGAAAACATAAAAAAACGTTTAAAAACGAATAAAATGTATGAAAACATAAGAAAAATGTTTACAAACGGACGAAAATGTATAAAAAGGATATAAACGGATAAAAAAAACTTACCAAAACGGACGAAAACGTATAAAAACCGACAAAAACGTAAAAAAAAACAGATGAAAACGTATCAAAACTATTGAAAACGTATAAAAATGGACGAAAACGGAAAAAAACCTATAAAAACAGATGAAAACGTATAAAACGGACGAAAACATAAAAAACAGATGAAAACGTATCAAAACGGATTAAAATGTAAGAAAAACGTTTAAAAAAGGATGAGAATTTACAAAAACGGACGAAAATGTATCTAAAAGGACAAAAACGGATATAATCGTATAAAGATGGACGAAAACGTATAAAAACAGATGAAAATGAACGAAAACGTAAGAAATACGGACGTATAAAAGCGAACGAAAACATATAAAAAATAATAATAATATTAAAAAAGAAAAAGACAAGGGTATTTTAGTCATTGGATGTTGGTGAGGCACCAAACATGCAAAGAAACCTTCGAAATAAGGACTATCACTGCACTTTCAAACTTTTAGGGACTAAATCTGCAATTTGGCTATACCACAGGGACCAAAAATGCAATGAACTCTAAAAAGACCTTCAAAAAGTTTTGAACTTATGTTGGCCAAGTGCCCAAGTATATAAGGCTGGGCACAGTAAGGGGATTCAATCCCCTTACTTTTCCCTGTCAAGTCAGTTTTCTCTCTCTAGCGACCTGCAGACGATTCAGTGCCCCAGTAAGGAAGGTTTTTTTTTTTTTTTTTTTTTTCACACAAGTACAATAAAAGTAAAAAAATAAAATTGAAAGACCCTTTTAGCAAAAACTCATGGACTAGATTCGAAATAAACATAAAATATATAGAAAGTCTTCCTATTTATCATCACTTGATTGAATCTTGATAAACTACGACCACTGCTGCTGCTATCAAAATATTTCATATTTTTGAATCTAAAGGTACAATCTTTTCATCATTTATACTTTTTTATTTAATGAGTATGTTGAAGATTTGATTTTTATTAATGGTTTCTTTTTTCTTTTTTTTTTTTTCTTTTTCCTTCCGGATTTATTCAAACGGTAGAATGGATCAAAAAGTAAAAAAAAAATGGAAATGGTACTCGATCGTGCCTGCAACCTATTTGGGTTTTTTTTCGTCCCTCGACCGAGTAGCTCCAGTAAGGACGATCGACTCAAATCGATCGCATATGTCGATCGAGGTTGCTTACTGTGCCCAGCCTAATATTTACCTTGAAGCGTCAAGTCGAAGTCCAGAAACAATTGCATCAACATTCCCAAATACAAAATGATAAGACGAACATTTCAAAATTAAAAACTGTGTTAAGAAGTAAAATGAGGATTTTAATCTTATCAAACTTACTTTAACCAATAATACCATGCCATCATAAATTAAAATTATTTTTTGCCTCAAAACATTATGTTATAAACTACAGCAAATAACAACTACTAACATGATTACTTTGACTAAAATAACATTCAGATACTGGCTGCGAAATTGATGGGTGACGCTTCTTGTTGCTGTGGTAACTCACTTGTAAGCGGCTCATCCAACTTCAATGTATTGTCGATCCAAGCAAGTTCTTCGTTGTTCAGCACACCAAGGTCCTCACCAAAATCCCAATCCGGCAGATCACTAGACAAATTTTCATCAAACCCAGAAAGGTTAAAATCATCAGCATTCCCAAACCCGTCCAACGGACCAAAACTATCAAGAAACAGGGGACCAAGTTCCGACCCAAAGTCCAAATCTTTCCCAATTTCACCTAATGTCATTTCATCATCAACTGGGTCCATAAACCCAATATCAGGCAACAACTCTTCATCGAGTGCATTGTTGCTAGCAGAACAAGATTCAATCTTTATTTCATTGTTTTCAAAGATTCTTGAAACCAAAGATGACTGTGTTTCAAGAACAGATGATGGTGACGAGTGTGGAATTACACCAACTGATTCTTCAGAAACTGCTTGTTTTTGACGATCAGAAGAACCCACAACCATAGATTTCTTCTTGTTTTTCTTCTGAATGTTTCTCAAAACACAACCCTTTAAAGATACCGCCATTCTATCATACTCGAGTTTCTTGTTTTCATAAGCTTTAGACGCTTCCTCTGCAGTACTGAATGTACCAAGCCAGACACGTCTACCTTCAAAAGGGTTACGAATTTCCGCAGCCCATTTCCCCCATTTTCTTTGTCTAACACCTCTATATTTCACAACACCATCCAAAATTACCGCCTGGGGTCGACTCGAAGTTCTAGTCAAAACCCTTCGCTTTTTCCCCAAATTCATCGCCCCGTTGTTACTATTTTGAAAAGAACCATACGTATCGGACAACTTAACTATTGGAATCTTAACTTCCCGAACAATTGTTTTAGATTTAGGTTTCTTTTTCGCCTCATCATCAGATGAATCATCAGTCATATCCGGATCACGTACCATGATCCGAACAGTCCTCATCTGATAGTTTTGTTTAGTTGGGGCTACTTTTCCTCTTCTTTTCAGTTTTTTGTTACAAACGATTTCTGGTTTTTCATCCAACTGCTCCGGAAAATAAGACATTTTCAAAACCTCTTAAACCCCGACAAATATCACAACAAGCAGTATTACTCGTAACTTAAAGAACCCAAATATTTTTGTCAAAAAGACTCGTAATTATATAAAGATTGTATAGGAAAACTCCCAAAACACTCGAATCCAGAACAAGTCCTACAAAAAAACACAAACATACACTTAACATTTTACCTAACAAAAAACCATACACAAACAGAAAACAATAACAAATTAAGGATCTTTTTGTATACCTTTTAGGCCTCAAACGCATCGACCCTATTTCCGAACAAGAAACGACACTCTGCCGAGTATAGCAGCAGCAGAGTGACAGCAAAATTAGTCGTAAAATAGTATTCCAGAGCCTCACTAGAGCTCCAATCACAGCCAATGAACTTGTCGACATAAATCAACTCCTTCTTACTCTTTTTCAGCCTAACACCACCTCCAAAACCCCTTTCCAACTACACACACAAAAAAAATAACAGACAGAAAAAAACATCAATCCACCATAAAACAGTCTCAAAAACATCAATTATTCATATTTATACAAATAAACAAAAACCCACAAACAAAAAACCTATAAAAAAATAACTAAAATTATCAATTCATCATATATAAGCAAAATAAACAAAACCCCATAAACAAAAAAACTTTTTTTATAAAGATTTAAATCTCTTTAAAAAAAATCAACCAAAAAAACATCAATTCATCACATAAAAACAAACCTTTTATTGACTGAAAAAAAGAATTTTAGTAAAACTCAACTAACATATAGCAAAAAAGATTACAATATTTATAAAACTGAAACAAGAATTGTAACAAGAGTGAAAGAAAATAGCATACCTTTGATGATGGTGATTCTGTGAAAGTGAATCTTTAGAATAATGGAATGAAAATGATGATTTTTATTGTAGAATATTTCTTTTTCTTCTCTCGCTCCGTAAATATCTAGCGGTCAAAACGCATAGTTTGGTATATATATTGTGATGACTTTTAAGGAGTAATGAATATTATGAAATGGAAAGTAGATAATGGTTTAAAATAGTTTAATTTCCTAAGTAAATACCGTATATGGGGTATGAATGAGTGATGAACTGTCATGGTAAATGACTTAGTGATGAACTGTCATGGTAAATGACTTACTTCGCTCTAAAGTAATTGTCTTGTTTTAACTCTTTAAAGTTTTCTTTTTTAATTTTAATTTTAAGTATCTTGTTTGTGTTATATAATACAGAGTATTTGATAAAAATTATACTAAACAAGTCATTCATATATTTTGCATAAAGTATTACCATCTCGTTTTAAAATATAAGTTCATTTTAACTTTTTAAATTCAACTTTGACATTAAATATTTTTTATTTGTATTATATAATACTTGATAAAAAATATATAAATAGATTGGGTTTTAAATGTATTTTTATTAGTATAATTTTATCAAATATTATTTAACACAGACAAAAATATTAAGGTAAAAGTTGGATTCAAAAAGTCAAAACGGATTTATTTTTTGGGACGGAAGGATGATATAACACAAAAAAAATATATATATTTAATATCAAAGTTGAGAAGAAAAAAAATCAAAACTGGACAATCTATACTACATTATAATGCATTTGTAACTATTCTATAATTAAAAAAACTTAAAATTCAGACTTTTTTCTTGCTTATTATGGAAAGATTTCAAAATTAATTTATTATGAAGCAACTTGCTTAGGAAGTTTGTTAAACTAAAATTATTTGGCTTAACCATCTCTCATATCCCCACTTATAAAGCATGAAGATAAATAAACGTGTAACTAAATAACGCAAAATATAATCACATGGTATCCGCCGCCGCATTGTGCGTGTACCGTTATAGTGATTTCAAAACGGAAGGTGATATTTACACCAGAAAAAGTTATGCACACACCACAATATCACATCATTAATGCATATAGTACATCATGATATTACATAAATTATGGTATGTGCATAACTTTTTGTGATATAAGAGCATCTGTTATGCAAAAAGCGTTAAAAGCTTTTTACAATTTATTAAAGTCTTTGTAAAGGGTTTTTATGTATTGTGTTGAAAGTTTTTTATAACCTTTTTAGAAAGACTTGTGAAACACAAAGTCTTTCCTCAAATATTGTTCATTAAATATGAAATGCATTTAAGGCATTAAATGCAAAAAGTCTTTACTCAAACCTTGCATTGTTGATGCTGAGCATCCACAATGAGTAAACTAAGAGCATCTCCAATGGCTCAAACAAACAAAAGCTTTTCATTATTACAAAAAGCTTTTGAGGATGGTTTTTAGCATTGCATGACAAGCTTTTTGTAAAGCTTTTTAAGAAGACTTGGTGAACTCCAAGTCATTCCTAAAAGCTTTAGTTATTAAATGTGTGTAGCATTAATGGCATTAAATGCTCCAAGTCTTTATGACTTGGTGCCATTGTAGATGCTCTAAGAATAGCTTTTTACTATTTGATAAAGTCTTTTGAAAGGGTTTTCTTGCATTGCAATAAAAGCTTTTTAAAAAGCTTTTTAAAAAAACTTGATAAATAACTTCAAGTCTTTTCTAAAAGTCCTATGTGTTAAATGTGATATGCATTAAATGTATTAAATGTAAAAAGTCGTGAAAGACTTTCTCCATTGTGGATGCTCAATATCAACACCCTTTCAAAACGAATGTAGTATCATTTATGATGTGTACCTCCGATATTTCATGAATATCATGTAACATTTTGGTTGGGGTGGCAAGTATTATATAATAAATATGTTACGTTTTAGTTGAGATTTTCGATACAATTCCAACTCACCAACTCAATTAAGATACACTTCGTATTAAAAGTTTTGTATTTTGTTTCACTAAAAGAAAAGCCGACCATTATGTGTTTATATTTTATGATATATCATCGATTTTTTATATCTTTTCGCCCAAATAGTTATCTTGTTGCAGATATGGGCTCTAAGATGCACCTTATGCCCCTTAAATGCATATTTAAGCTATAAATGGGTTAACACAACTAATTCGTTTGATGAATATGTGCATATAAGAGTTAAACTTTTCGACACGATTAACTAAACAAGTCGAGTATGAGTTGAGGTATTTGAACCTGTCAAACCGAACCTGATTGCAATCTATGATTTAAGCGGCCATTAAGAATTATAATAATATTCACATTCTTTGGTAAATAAAAATAAATAAATATATAGAAATAAAAAAATAAAATTGAGTTGCACGTATAGAAGCAGTGAACACCTTTTGCATCAAGTTACATATGAAATGATTTTTTAAATCCATGTTAAGTTTATTATATAAGGCTACAATTTGCCACAATTTGCCTTATAACTTGTTCATACCATCTGCTCTAACAGTGTTTTAGTATTTCATATGGCATGTATGATATACAAGATTATAAGAAGATTATGTTTATTATTTTAAAAAATAAACTACTGAAAATAGAAGTCTTGTTTGGCATGCATAACTTATCAAAAATTTTAGAAAAAATAATCTTCGTCAATCTTTTAAAATCAATTGCTACTTCATGTAACTTATAAAAATAATCTTAAATTTTAATCTCCCGCTTAATCTTCATCTACAACTACATCTCTAGTCTGATGGTAAAAATAATCATTAGTCAATATTTTTGTAAAGTTGAAAAAGATGGTTTAAAGTTTAGATTAAACAACGATATATTTACTAAAAGTTTATAAAATTATATACACATAATAACTTGTCAAATGTAATTGTCCAATCATATTATATCATAATCTCCTCGTTCACGTTTATCGCTTTTTTTTTTTTTTTTTTTTTTTTCACGTTTATATCATTTCATATTTGCGAAAACTTTTATCATGTGTCTTGTGCCATTTCATGTTTGGTTGGATTATTGAGGGATACGCATGCCTAATCGGCTAATCCTAGTAAAGGTAAATAGATGATTCATTTTAAAGACAAAATATGTCTAATAAGTATACTGAAAAAAATATAAAAAGTTGTTGAAGATGGTGATATATTAAAAACACGTGACATTGTTTTGTGAGATTTGGCCCCACACGAGCAGCTTGGCCTCCAAGCAAATGAAATACATTAATTGAAAATTATTTGAAATTTAAATTGAAAAGGAAGGGTCCACGGCGTGTTTTGAGACTATCAGCTTTCTCACGTGACTTTCATGATTCGTGTGTTTAGGACGGTGGTAGTTATGCTTCTGAAATCGTTCATATTTCTCAAATCCATCAATAAAATTATTTCACCTCATTTCACTTAATTCATACTTTTTTCATACCTCCCAACCTCTTTTTTAGTGGCAACCATGCCTTTTTCATACCTCCCAACTTTTTTTGTTCTTTAATAAATTAAATTAAACAATTTAATTAAAACAAAAAATATTTTATTAATAATTAAAATAACATTACATAATACTTAAAAAAAAATACATAATTAAATCTAAAAATCCGTAGGTCATTCATATGTCTCCGCGTACTCACGTTTTTTGGCAATAATGAAATCTCGTATAACCTGATTAGTTATGTGTTCGTGCGGCTCGTTGTAGAATTTCAGTGCCCGAATCATAGCCTTTTCTTTAGCATTTTCGATTTGTGTCTGCAGCAACTGTTGGGACAATTGATCCTTTGCACTTTTTTCTGCCATCGCCTCATCCAACGCTAATGCTTTCTTTGACGTATACTGCCCAATAAACTCAGCAGCACTATTCTTTGTCGATGTCCAACTCCTTTTATCCGCTTTAGTTTTCCCTTTACCCACTTGAACATCTTCATCTAAAAAAAATAACATATAAAAACTAACGTAAAAAAAATAACATATAAAAAATATAACGTATAAAAAATAACAAATAAAAAAAACGTATAAAAAATAACAAATAAAAAAATAACTTATATAAAAATAATGTGTATATATATATATATATATATATATATATATATATATATATATATATATATACCAATTTGAGTTTGTTGTTGCGTTTCGGGAACAAACTCAACATCATCATCATCGTCTTCACCATATAAAGGAAGTTCGCGTTCCACACTTGGTTCACGACGCGAATGACCTTCACGGTAGTCACCAAACGGGTTGAAGTCACTCGTCATCGATATGTTATATTGGCTTGGGTTCATTGCTGGTGGAGCTTGGGGATAGTTAAAAGATTGAGGGTATTGTTGATGCATCGGTGGTGGAGGTTGGGGATAATATCCCGATTGAGGGTATTGTGGATACACCGGTGGTGGAGCTTGCGGACGAACACGAGGATGGTAGCCACGTCCACGACCTTTTTGTGTTGAACCACCTCTTAATTTGCCACTATCCATGCTTCACATTTTGTACTATTTTATAATTAAAAATACTTAAAATGATGATTTTTTTCATGCTTATTATGAAAGATTTTAAAGTTAATTTATTATGAAGTAAGTTGGTTAGAAAATTTGTTAGGAAGCGTTTGTTTTTCAAACTAAAATTATTTGGCTTAACCATATCTAATATCTCTATTTATAAAGCATGAAGACAACTAAACATGTAACCAAATAACGTAAAATATAATCACACGATAACCGCCACCGTATTACACGGGTACCGTTCTAGTAAGTCATAATACATCTAAATTTTAATTATTGGTAACATAAAAATTATATATTACTTTATTTTAATAATATTATTAGTTAAGAATTCAAATTTAAATATTATAAATCTCTATTTTGACATAGTAAAGCATGTCCGAATGTATATACGAACTTCTTAAATATTATAAGATTTTTCTATAAAATTATGTAAAATTTTATACTTATAGAGTTCAGAGGCGGACGTAACCACCTTAGAAACCGAAGTTCACTTTCAAGCGATATGTGATTTTTTTATCAAGACCTATCTAAGAAAACTAGTGGGAACTACCTTGAGATGAGATTTAACTTAGAAGAATGTGAAAATTAAAGTAAATTTGTTGTAAAAAATTTGCTAAGGAAAAAAGAAGAAAAAAGAATGAAGAGGAGAAAAAATGATGAAAAGAGAGAGAAATGATGTTGGGAAGATGAAGTAAAAAATATACTAAATTAATTTTGCTGAAAAGTGAAGTGTCAAACTAGGTGAGTTTTTTTTTTTTTTTTTTTTTTTTTTCTCTTCTTCTTCTTCTAACTTCAGACTAAGGTTGGCCTCACTCGGTCTAGACTAGCCCCCTTATTACACACCTCCAAAAGGACGTGTCCTACAAGGAAATTTCTGTTGAATCGGTCGCAAAAGCAACCGACTCATGTTCAAAGTTTGTATGTGGGGCATTTAGACTAGTTGTAATAAGGGGAAAGTGTCAGTCGGTCGATCACTTGGGACTCGTCCCCTTTGTTTAGACTAGCCCCCTTATCTAAAAATCTTTAGCACTTTTAACACTATAAATAATCTATTTACTTAACTGTTTCATACACGATTTCAAATCACTTTACTATAATCTTATCATCTTTATACAAAATGTATACAAAAAACTTCCAAAACGAAAACCCCAAAATCCCGACACCAACAAAACGTTCCAAACTTTACACCGAATTTCAATTTTCGCTTATCTGGTCTCTCACCACCTATTCAATTTTAACCTGCAAGTTTAACTTATCAACCACAATAACCACAACACCAATATTAGAGTTGGCAACGGGGCCAGGTATGCAGAGAATGTTTGATACCGTCCTCATCCCCGAAGTTAAATACCTATCCCCATCCCCGTCTCCATCCCTGTCGGGGGTTACAACTACATCCCTATCCCCGATCGGGAACGGGGATCCCCAATGGGGAATTGGGGTTTTTCCCTGTTATATAATTATAAGTACGCTATATTATAAACAGACAATTGTACATAAGTTTCTGAAGAAAAGAAAAAAAATCATACAAAACACTTAGACAACTAATGTTTAGAAAACATTAACTTGTGTAACAAAAATTGTTTCTTTGAAGAAAACTTATTATATCGACATTGGATCATAAGTAAATATCAACCTTTGATCATATAAAACTTATTATATGAATTAACATATGCCTTATTAAAATAATTGATCAAAAGAAGTACGTTAGAGAATGATGAAATCAGGTTTCATAACATAATATAAACATATAATGTATTTTGTACAGAAAATATATTCGGGGACGGGTTCGGGGATCCGAGGGTATTACCATACCTGCCTCCATACCCGATTTTCAGTATTAGGATTCCCCGGTTCCATCCCGATGCCCGATCAACTCGAGGATTACCCGGTCAAATCGGGGTCGGGTATTGGATACTCCGTGTGGTTCTGAGTTTTTTGCCATCTCTAACCAATATTATCAAAATAATCCGTTGCATCCTCCGTATAACTAACAACAACAACAGCAATCTTTTAACCAACAACATCAACCATTTTTTTACCAACAACAACAACCTTATTGTCTGCAATTCGAGTCATCACCACCACTGTTTAACCAATCGTTCGACCAACCTCACTTGGGGTCCTTATTACAACTAGTCTTAATTAAATTATTGTTTGGGATATTTTTTGGCAGTGTCTTCGGTCTTTTTGTTACATCAAGTTAGTCATGAAGGAGTTTAGAAGAGAAAAAAGCTGATATGGTAAAGGGATGTCGGTCTCTTGATGGTCCTTATTACACTTAGTCTTAATTACCATTCTTGAATTAAATGTTAATGGGAGTAGTCATTATAAACCAATGAACAAGTGGAAGAATTGTTTCATTTTCATCTATTTTTCGAACATTGCTATTGTACACAACGTTTAAAAATTGTGGAGCATATAGTCTACAAATAAGTTAATTTTTTCTGGCGTTGTACATTAATTGTATCAAACCGACCCGACCAGCATGACCTTTTTACTTGTGAATTTAGTCACCTCAAATAGTCAAGTAGCCAAAGGGAACCATCTTAGTTTGGTACTTGGGTCACCCAATGATATATTTATAATACTTGTGCGCGTGCGACTTTAACATAAATTTTTTGTTGTATATTACTATCGATTAATATTTGTATAAATTTTTGTTGGACAAATGATTTGACTTTGTTTACTCGCTAAAAGCTCGACTCGTTAATATCTCTTGTCAAAAGTAGTTGATTATAGCCCATTGTGGCTACCAAAAAAGCCCATTTATTCTTTTAGGCCGATAATCTATTGGGCTTCTATTTTAAAGGTACAAAAGTGTTTGAATCCATACTACATGTACAGAAATACTAATGACTAATGGGTTATGGATTGGGTTCAAGGAAAGTCGAATTGTGAAATCGGTTTGTTGCGCTTTCCTTCATCGGCTGTCATCCCATTCTACTGCACCTTCTTCGTCACCTCGAACAGCACTTTTCTTTACTTCATCAAGCATCATCTCACAACTTGTAACACACTTTTACGCTTTCCCCATTAAGCTTAGTGCCGCCATTATCATTACTAGAATAGCACGAATGCGCTTTAAACTTATGAGAAAACTAAAAAGATACTACTAGTACACTCAGATATCAAGGTAGATAACTAGACATGATACTACTTGTGATATGAGGATATCAAATATCAAAGAAAACAAGACAGAAATATGAGACAACTATAAAGATGTATATCAATCTTCTTGGCTTGAAACAAAAAAAATTATTGAAATACAGCAGCCAACTTTGAAATCAATTGCATTTTCGCAATTATTACATTGACCCCTTAACCATTAATTAAGTCCCATTTTCCACGACATCAAGAATTTTTTACCAATTGGTATCTGCAACCCTTTAACCTCAACCATTTTGCTCTTCTTGTTTCCTTTACCTTGCAACTCATTCAAGAACATATGATCACTTTCAACCATTTCCACATTCGACATATCAAGACTTGCCACATTGTCCTCCACCTCGACCGCAACTCCTCCGTGGACCCCACTTAACCCGAGAACTGTAACTTTCTCAATAACCAACCCTTTCTCAAGAGCAAACTTACTCTCCACAACATCAGACCACACCTTCACAACTCCCTTTGCAACATTCGCACTAAACTCAATATGACTCGACTGACCATTTCCTAATTTCATCTCGGGAAGCTCGTCGTTATCAAGATAAAGTTTCCCCTTTGCCCCACCATTCGTGGCTCCCATAGGAAAAGTTACAATGAGGGTAAAAGGTGTCGTTCTTGCTTCTTTTGATATCAGTCCTCCTCTTTGCATAGGAAGAATTGTGTTTTGATATAAATGGACATTGATCACGTGCAAAGGAGCGTCCACGGAGAAGGACTCGGTTTCTTTGGCAACAATAGCTCGACTCATATCAAACAAATTGTACCAAGTTCCAGGAGGGAACATGACACTTATTTTTGTTTGATGTTTGTCAAGAACTGGTGAGACCATTAAGCTACTTCCGAGTAAAAATTGTGTGCTTAGACCGTATAATTTTGTGATGTTTGGGAAGGAGAAAAAGACCGGGCGGGCAATGGGTGCACCTGTAATGTGTGCTTCATAGGATAATGTGTATAAGTATGGAAGAAGCTTGTATCGCATACCTAAAGCATTTTTCGCAGATTTAGCAACAGATTTCCATTGGTATAGTTCTTGCCTTGGTGAATAGTAGTTCGCGTGGTCTCTTGAGAAAGGATAAAACGCACCCAACTCAATCCAACGGTTGCATAGCTCTTCAGTTGGAGCAGGATAAAACCCGCATATGTCTGACCCCACCATTGGTATACCAAATATACCAAAATTCAACATGGTGGAGATTGAATATTTGAGGTCATTCCATGTTCCCTTATTGTCCCCGGTCCAATGGGCTGAGTAATGACCCGATCCAACAAATGTTGACCGGGTCAAGATAAAAGGGCGTTTGCCCTGAAGACCTTGAAGACCTTTATGTGTGGCGATGGTTTGAGAGAAACCATATATGCTATGCGCATCATACTCACGAACCCCATTATAATGAACCGCACTAGTCGCTATGGTTTTGTACCCAATAGGGACAGGTGTCCCCGATGCATTGATTTTATAAGGTGGCTCGTCCCATTTCGTTTTAGTTATGTTCTTGCAATCCAAACAACATATCCAACCAGGCCCGGTACCACTTGGGCACTGCTTTCCTTTAGGAATAGCGCATAGCCCCGAACAGAAATTTGAAGCCTCGTTCATGTCAATCCATAGCCCGTCTACTGGCACGAGCTCATGAAACCTCCGGATTTCATCAGCCCACCAAGAGACAGTTTTTGGGTTGAGAAAATCAGGAAAGTTAACAGGCCCAGGCCACACTTGGGCCAGATACGGCTTCCCTTCATATTTAATGAATACATCGTTGGCAAGCCCTCGTTGGTAAGTACCATAAGTAGAATTTACACCAATTCCAGGGTCAATAATGACAATGTACTTCATGCCACGAGCGTGTATTTTGTCTAAAAAGTTAATAAGTTTTGGGTGAGGGTAATTTTTTTGGTTAAGAGTGAAATCTTTGTGTCCGTCCATGTGATCATCGTCGTTCCAAATGACATCTAATGGAATTTCAGCCTTTTTATAGTTTTCGACAACGTCTTCAACTACTGATAGGTTGTGGTAACCCCATCTGCATTGGTGAAATCCTACAAATCAAAGTACAGTATAAGATCTACAGTTGACAAGTTATGATCAATTATTTGGATATGAATTATTGGCATAGGATATAGATATTTTGGACTATTAATTTAAGTAACATGTTTAAGTTTACATATTGCCAAGATTTCATTAAATAGGTGTACCATGTTTCTGTTTTTATATGTGCCAAAATTTCATTAATTTGGTGACCTACAAGCAACACATGTGTCTCTTGTATGGGCAAAGTATTCAAAAACAAGAAGATCTTGACAGATTTTGTTGTGTTGAATGGAAAATAATACATTTTTAAATATGAAATTTGTATGCATTCAAAATTCATCTCTTAAATACAAAACTGACACGACCTAACCATCAAATGTTCTTCATGTACTTTATTCATTTCTTGTTTAGCCTATAGTTGGATTAATATGTCAATTCTAATGAGTATAACAAAATCGTCACTATCATGTTTTAACTTTTAAGCTAACTTTCATATCTTTCAAATAAAAAAATTTATAGCAGTATCTTCATTAGTGATCTAACATTATTAATCTAACGGATTCAGATACTTATTATGTCGGTTTTAGAAAATTCCTCGATGAATCGAAAGATTTTCAGCATAAACACATAGTCTATATCACAATGTACAATCAACAAATTCATCAGTCAATATTTATGCAAGAAATAGTACTCACCAAGCGACCAGTAGGGCATAGGAGCGGGTCGACCAATAAGTTGTGTATACTGATCGACAACATCAAGAGGAGATGGCCCCGAAAAGAAGTAAAAGTCGAAAACACCCCCAATCACCTTGTACGTTAGCGAAGTCCCTCTATACACCACATCCATACCATTACTATTCAACAATAAAACTCCATGTGCTTTCGCCTCACCACCCACATTTCTCAAATCCATATAAACCGGATGCGACCCATATAAGTCCATATTTAAATTAATTGCGGATTGATCAGTCGTCCACAATGTGTATGGATCATTTGGGTGTAACTTTATCCCATGTGGTTGTGTGTTTTCTCCTAAACCATACAATGATGCATCTTGTGGCAAGGATGTTGATATTTCGAGATATTGGTCTTTGAACACTAGGGAACTGTATGGTGAGGATTTTTCGGGCATGGTATTGAAGAGGATTTCACCATTGGATTTGCGTTTAATGGAGAACGAAAATGGGTTAGAAATATAGGTGAATACTAACTCGTTGCCTGCGAATTCTGTTGTTTGGATTTTGGTTTGTTTTGACAACGTTGGCGTAGGTTGTTGTCGAGGTAGAAGGTTGTAAGGTACTTCCCAACGTTGTTGTTTCGCGTCGGTTATGTGTACTCTCAAACGATCATTAGTTTCATGCCTGAAAAGTAAAAACATGTCATTTAAGCAACTTTTGGTTAAAATATCTAGTTAGCTAGCTGATATGTTCTATTAGTTTAGGGAGTAATATGTAATGTTTTATACTATAAAGAGGTGTTTCTACCAAACAAGAATAATGTAGGGAGTAGAGTGTAAAATACAAAAGTTTGATGTGTCGACAAACAATAACTATCGGTTTCGTGTATGGAAATCCGACACAAGGTCAAGTTTATGACATTTTACACCCCTTGTATTCTATAAACTATAATAGCAGCCCTTACACTATAATTATATACATAAAACTACCATTTGAAGTCTTGATTCAAGATTACATAAAGAAATTTCTAGTTAACATGTATAACTAAAACCTTAACAAAACAAATTGTAACACCACCAAAGCAGTAAACTACACGGATATCTTTTTAGCCGGCGACGGAACTAAGGGGGTTCTGCAATGTCAAAAGACCTTAATATATTTTGCTTCGTAGTGTTTATTTTTGTAAAAAACATTGAAATTTCTAAAATGCATTCGGTCCCATTGCATTGTTTTTTTTAGTTATTGCTTAGTTAGTCCATCAACAATCGAAAAGTGAACTTGGTTTTCACCAAACTCAATCATTTTAACCGAAAATCATTTTTTCTAATTTTTTCTTTATACTGCCGTTAAAAGAAAATTTGTGCATTCCGATCACTTTTAGCTATTCCATCTATACTTTTAGCTTATCTAAAACACTCGATGAAAGAATACTATCATACCACAACCTTAAGCAGCTTATAATAATGTTATATGTACCTCTCTTACCGAGGTCGGACCGGTTGCTATACAGATATTTTTTGTTTAGATAGGTAATAGTCAAAGGGGTAAATATATCAAGTAAAATACAATAAGGGGTATGCATAGACAAAATATATAATCCATGTAGAAAACTGAAAAATAAATAAGTTATGATAATGTGATAGTGAATAGCAATAGTACACTTACTTGACGTATAATTGCAAAAGAGGGATATCAGGACCATAAATATCATTCTTCCCGTTGACTTTAAGTTGACCAATGAGTGCACCGTCAGTAGTTTTAGCGACAGAGACAAGATGGTATCCATTTCCAATGGGCACCAAACTTGCAGAGATACATGATGATATGATAAGCAAGACGACTGTGAAATAAATAAAGGGTCTCAATGAGACCATAGTGGTGGTGGTCTACGGTGGCGCCTGTCGGTGGAGGGATTAGGTGTGATTGTGTGAGTGTGTTACTGTATGTATATATAGAAATTTTGGAGGGAAGCAAAAGTTATGGGGTAGATATGGATGGAATTGATGTGACATGCATTATTTGTAATTATTTAAGTCTCGAATTGAAGTAGTACCTGTATACTTAAATACTTGATACGACACTCACTCAGTATCATTTCACTACAAAACACAAGTTAAATTTTCCACATTTTAAAAGCCAATTTGCCACGGTTAAAAATGTGTCAAATTTAAAATTCCACACTTGCAAATGTGTAGCAATAATGGGTGTGACAAATTTTGCTACACATATAAGTGTGAAGATACTCTTTGAATGTCCACACTTAAAAGTGTGGCAAACACTCTTTAAATGCCACACTTAAAAGTGTGGCAAATTTGCAAAAAGATGCTTACAATTAAAAGTGTAGCAACATTGTTAAATATTCACACTTAAAAGTGTGGATATATATTCTGGAAGAAGAAAAAAAATAAAAAGAAATTACAAATATGGATATATAGAAAACCTGCTGCAATGTAGAAATTATATATATATAGAAAACCTGATGCAATTATAAAAGCTGATGCAATATTTACATACAAATATGGATATATTTCCAGTAATGTTTTCCAGTAATGATTTCCAGTAATGAATTTAGTAATTAGTCAAATGCTACACACATTTAGCATGTTTTCCAGTATTGTACAAGTAAAAACCAATTAACATCAATCATTTAGCGCTTTCTACCCTTGAGACGATGACTGTACAGCCTCATGATTCTGAACTCTAGAAAAAGAAGGTATTTGCATATCAGATTGCCACAAACTTTGCCACATTTTCCCCAAAGGCTCCTGAATGTTGTGCTCTTGTTGTCTTTGGTGATCCTGTTGTTGCTGCTCCGGAATCTGTGATCATTCAAGTGACATCAGAAATATGAATATCACAAACAACATACAAAGCCATAATTTTGACATTTCAGAATTCTGGAAGCATTTAATGTTGGAACTTGCCATGTAAAAGTATTCTACTTTGCCATTGACATTGTTTTGGCTTCATGCGCTAACTAAAACAACATGGGTCTGCATCAAGTTATTTGTTGTTTTACAGAAAAAAGGATAAAATGATGATGATCTAGGATTTTAGTGACTGCTTTCGCTATAGATGTGGCTGTCCACAAGGCTGAAACAGTTACTAAAGGGCTGTTGTAATATGGCTATAGGCTTTTGAAGTTACTGATGTTATTCAAGTTATATGTACTACATATTCTTTATCTTTGGTAGTCGATAAATTTGAGTCTCTAAAACTAATTAGGATTCAAATTCAAACAAAAATAAGTTTGAATCTTACTTTCATGCCTCTAAAAAGTCATTATTGTCACATGTAAGTGTAAACATCAAAAGAAAATAAACAAATATATCACATTAGGCACAAATATGTTAAGAAATATGAGTTTTTTCTTTCTTTCTTTCTTTTTTTTTTTGTAAATGGCAGCCTAAGCAAAAAATGGATTGCGATTTAGAGACACAAGTCACCAACTTCACCATTCTCAAATTTTGTTTAGCCTAGCTCATGTATTATAATCTTGTGAAATCATTTAAGATCTAAAAAAGGGTAAAACCAAATAGAATTTACATAAGATGGTATCAAACACCATCACCATGCTCAAGTCATCATCGACCACTATATAAATATATGTTTCTTGGTCACCACCCTATTATAAACAACCTTAGTTCACCATTAACCTCTAAAAAGTTTAGCCGCTACAATTTCAAAATATAAACAATTTTCATAACAGTTTCATCACAAGGCTTATATGTATTTCATCGAAATCTGAAAACAATTTTCAGCAGTTCGAAAACCTAAAGAAAATACTAATCATACAATACACATGCCAAATATAATCCAAACCAATATAGTCCATACCTAATCACTCGTTTTCTTCCAAAACTCATAATTTATCTATGAAAGCTTTAATTTTAGAATATGAGGCTTGACACCACATGTCAAACTCTAAAAATCTTATGCTAATATCACCTCATTATAACTCATATCTGAACACCACACATAGACACATTTACAATAACATAATTCTTATTCTGAACATTCTTAATAACAGGACAGTAGGCTATACACACCTGATTCACTTATTTAAGTATAAACCAGACTACGGATCATCATAACTAAAACATGTTCTATAACATGTTCTCATTGGCGGTTAAATTCTTTGCTTATTTGGTCCATGTTTTTCCTGAAGCTAACGAGAGCTTGAAGTACAACATACTATACCTTATCAAATCAATTAAAGCTCAACTTAAGTTACTTCTATAATGCACAACAACTTTAAGTAAGGCTCAAAGTCTAACCTGTGTGCTTGGTACGTCTTCACATGTCACGTCTTCAAAGATCATATCTTTGTAAGCTCCAGCACCATATATCTCTTTGAGTGCAGTTGTTAAAAACTTCACCTCCCGTCTAAGGTCACTAAGATCTTTTGCCATAATCTTGATTTGATTGTTTTGCGACTCTATATGCCTACCTTGTGATTCAACTTTATCCAACAGTAGACGGTTTTGATCCATTAAACTTTCTTTTCTTGCTCTTCTTAAATCAAAACTGAACTTGGTGACTTTAGATTTTGTAACTCCGGTCCCAAAACCAAATGCTTGTCCAGGCTTATCTGGACCAATAAGCTCAAACAATACAGCATCTGCAATCTCTGACCGCACTTCATCATCAACAGGTCTTGACTTGCCAATTTCTAATTCTCTTTTTTTCATCTCTTCACGTGCTCGCTCCTAAAACATTAACAATATAAGATCAAATATATATATGAGTATAAATAAATGTATAAATTCTGTAAATGTTACCCTGAACTCTCTTGACATGTCGTGAATGTATGAACCATCTTTTGACTGATATTGCAAGTCAAAACTCTCAATTCTGTTAGGCTCTCTCTTGTACTTCGTTTTCTGCACATTAAATACAAAATAATCAATAAACCATTAGTAGTCCCAAACACCCCTTAAAGAGACATCAGAAAGTCATTTCCAGAATTTGGACGACATCAGAAAGTCATTTCCAGAATTTAGAGCTGCTATTAAAACTCACTGATTCAATATACTAAATCTGTAAATGTAGAACCCACCATGTGTGCATTTGCCAGAAACTTAGAATCTGATACAAGAATTGGTATTGTCCTAATATATATGGTCAAAAATGACACTATCTTCTCTTAAGTACTCTCAATTGTTTCAAATTTTCATAACCAGAAGAAGGGAAGTAATAATTATGTGGTCAGTGTAATATAAGTTATAACCATATATTGATGCATAAACATGTGGTCAGTGTAATAATTCTCTATAAAAAGAGACATATGAAGCAAGTGGGCATTTATCCCTAGCAAATGGCAAATAACCATGACAAATGGCAAGACAATCTAGCAAAGCATCCACAACATATTATCCCTAGCACAATTCAGGTAATCTAAAATGCGAAAATACAGCAAAAGTAGTAAGTCCAGCAAAAGTGTCACCAGATATAAAATCAGGCAATGGTCCAGTCAAATTAGTACTAGTTGCTGAAATCACTTGCAAAGTAGATGCTTGTTTCAAACTCTCAGGAAAACCCCATGGTTCAAAAGTATTATAATCTAAATAAACATGCTGTAAAGATGACATACCATTAAAGAAGTCATTAGGTATAGTACTAAAACTATTATTACTTAACAAAATATTAACTGAGTTAACCCAGATAAACTCGGTAATGACCCAGTGAGTTGATTGTTTTGAAACTCGAGTACTTGTAACTCAGTAAGATTGTTTAAGTTATTAGGTAATGACCCTTTAAGGCCTTGATTACCCGCTTGGATCTGGGTGACCCGGTTATCTTTTGAGCATTGGACTTGTTGCCAGTTACATGGGTTTGAATCAGACCAATCTAGTGATTTAGGTGGACTTAAATTCTTCTTCAAAGCTAACATAACAGTAGCATCATTTTCACTTGACTGTGCATCACAAAAGCATCCACAACATAATTCCGCAAACCGAAAATACAGCAATATATTATCCCTAGCACAATTCAGGTAATCTAAAACGCGACCGGTAATCATATATAAGATCATAAACTCGACAAACAATCATCCATAGAACTCAATCACAGTTATCAAGCTTAACTACACGGAACAATGACAGCAAGTTGTAAAACAATAATGCCTACAATAATGCTCAATCACAGTTATCAAACTAAGTACTTAACGACACTAAGGCTACTAACACCTAAATCAAGCACACAGAGACTTGTTACAACTACAATTAATGCTAACTAACACGTTGATACATCATTCTACTTATATGCAGAATTTTTATAAGACGACACAGCTTTAGGAATAACCAAGATGGTGAAAAGATGAAACCCACATGGCTGCATTACCACAATAACTGATTAAAATAGCTCAACACACTACCAAACCTACGGGTCAGATAGTCATAACAAGCAAGCAGAAAGAATTCATATAGTCATAACTTAAAGAACAATTTAAACGTGAATGTTATCAGAATACTCACAAATTGGTCGCGTTTTCGCGCAACACTAGTTGCACCTGTTCTGTGAGTATGAACTTGCGCAGCTTTTGCTTTCTTCCCCAGTTGTGATAGTTTCTACAATTCAGTTCAGTATAGGAAAAGTCAGTACAAAACACTTGATAACAATAGTTTGTTAATATGAGGAAAACAAACCGGTACCTTTGCCATAGGTGCTCTAAGATTACTTTTATATAACTCCCACTGGTGATTAAGAAAGTTTGGCGGTGGATCAATAAGATCAAGTGCTTGCAGGAGCTCATCTTCTGTATATGTTCCTTCTTGTGCACCATTAATACCAACATTGTTGGCTTCATCTAATCTTTGGGCAGCTAACCGAAACAACTTCTTTTTGAATCTATGTTTTGTGTATCTGACTTTTACACCGAACATGGCAAAAAGTACATCATCAACACCACTAAGTTGAGGCAAACTAAATTTCCGCTGCCAAAAAATGCAATAAAGAGGAGATATCAATGACTTTCATTGTTATGAACAATAAAATATAAGTATTTTAGAAGAAATTACCCGAAGTTCTCCCAAAAGTAATACACCACAACGAGCTTTTATTTCTCTCCAATCTTTAGCTTCTGGTGGACACAGATTGGGTTGTCTCAGAAGTAAGGTCATGAACCTTGTGCACACAGTGGTTGCACCCTTAATTAGTTGAAAAGTATCATTAACATGAACAAGTATTTTTTCACCCTTGCTTAGCTTATAAACATCTTTTGCTGTCATCTTTTGTGTCCTAAGAATACTCCCATACTCATCTACAGAAAAAATCACCACCCATTGTTATGATGGAATTTGCGAAATAATAACTAATTACTAGTATGTTTATACTTACCAACTATTTCTACCTCCTTTGCCTCGTCCTCATCAATTTGATCTTCATCTTCATCATCTTGGTCCGAGTAAAAAGACGAGGAGGACTGATGTAAACTAGTACTAGAAGATGAAGGTTGATTAGACGATGTGGATTGGTGAAGCATAGGCTTGGATGCTGGTGGTTTAGGATATGACTGGTTTAGCATAGGCTCGGATGCTGGTGGTTTAGGATATGACTGGTGCAACATAAAATCGGGTGCTGGTGGTTTAGGATATGACTGGTTTAGCATAGGCTCGGATGCTGGTGGTTTAGAATTTGATGACGATGTGGAATGGTGCATCATGGAATCAAACAACTTTGGATTATAAGTGGTTGGATTGGATCGTACGGATTGAAAATCAGCAGAAGATGACGATGAAAAAGGGTTTTGTTGGATAGTAGAACAAAAAGGTGGGCGGAAAAGTTTGTGAGTAAAAGATGATGGGCGATGTGAGTCATCGATAGTTTGCATATGCGATTCCATGAGTGTGGAATTATTCTGGTTCTGTGTATGCCTTTTTGCATGTTGTTCCATTGTTGCTTTAGACCTAAACATCTTCCAATTAGCTGTTTCAAAATCACAATAAGCAATATTTGAGCTAAAATGAACAGTGAATAAGCAAATCCTAAAACTAAGACTATCTAGACTATCAAATAAACACAAATAGCTTAAATTATGATTTTCTGTCAAGATGAAACTGGAATGTGCATTATAGCAGATAATGTATATATTGCTATTATTGGGACATAGCTAGATTGCGTATTTTTCATTAGACCAAAATTAGCAAAAACCAAATCCACACAGTATATATGGCTGATCCTTGGTTCCTAGTTTCCTACACTCTAAACCATGTGTCCAAACTCATTAAGACGAGTGCCGATTTGAAAAGTTACCTTATATTACTGATCAAAAATGGAGGCTGTGGAAAATTATAACAAGATACTACATACAGATATAAACTAAAAAGAAACAGCACTTGACAATATCATCAATCAAGACCAGCTTTAAAACTCTCAGCATAAATTAGCTAGCCATTCATATGCAAGCAGAAATACGGAATACATTATTGCCTAGACTCTTCTAGACCAACTTTATGTGTTACAATTTGCTTTTGAAGTTAATGGATAGTGCAAGCAGGATAGAAGCCTATGTAGTTGAAGGTCGACGCTTCTCTAACTTTTTCCATGGCAAGATAGCCCAATTTAGTACACGGAAACAGAAGCAAGTAACGAGATAACAAACTTGAATTTAGTACAGAAAAATGAGGTAATCAAACATTAAGCAAAGAAGTGTGTCTAACATGCTGCCTCTAGTACATCATTTTACTGTAACTACTAGAACAAAGGTCACATGAGATGTCTTATACTATGTTAATATTGCATTTACATAGCTTTGCGCCAAATGCCTAGTCTGAGTCATTATAAACAATCTTGAGTAGCCTGGTTTGTCGCACATAAAAGCCTTCGCATCACAACTAGCTGAGCAAAGATAGCCCAACCAAGTACAAGGAAACAGAAGCAAGAAATGAGATAACCAACTTGCATTAAGTACAGCAAAATGAGATTATTATAAATTACTTCCCTAAGCAGCTTGACACTTACACATGGCTATTCTACAGTATCAAAACTAAGATATCACAGTCAACTAAATTCATAACCACAATCAATTCACAAACTTACCAGACGACTAAACAAAAGTTGTGCAGACTTACCAGTATTGCAGGTTACTCAGATGTGTAGAATTATCAGAAATCAGGCAAAGAGTAGTATTTATATTTAGCCTGCAGTAACAAACAACAAATAGACAAATCAGATCTAAACTAGTCTTACAATAATAATCACTCTAAGCCAAGTTTTAGCTCAGAACCATATAACAAATGATTAAAACTATGCAAATGAATATAATCACTATATGACCCCATGATCATTTCACATATAAGATAGATAAAGATGTAGAATATAGCACACACATAATAATCAAACACTATAATCAAACACTCTAAAGCATTAAGATTTTAGATTTAGTAATTCACAACATTATTAACAACCAGAGTCGCAACATAATGACACTTTGGACATATCACATATACAGAATGACACTTTGGACATATCACATAATAATCAAACACTATAATCAAACACTCTAAAGCATTAAGATTTTAGATTTAGTAATTCATTAAATCTTTTAGATGTATGCAGTTAAATTTAAATCCTTCAAACCATATTTACAAACGGTTAGGCCAAGTTTTGATACAATCATGTGCTTATACAGAATGACACTTTGGACATATCACATATACACAGTAGAGATTCAAGGGTGAGCAGGCTAGCCTCCATATTATAACTATCAATATAACCAGAACTGGAACAACTTCACACAGCCATTAAAACACTCATCCTTGGATGTCTCGTCTATGCCAAATTGGTCGCTCATTAACATCATCAAACACTCTAAACCACTAATATACCAGAATATAGACAGGTTTTAAGAAGACCACACGATACTGTCCTTCTCACTTTCGTATACAGTAGGCAGAAAAGTATGGTATTCACTTTCACTATATAATCGGTTTAAATTTCATAGTCACGATCAAAATATCATCACCAGATAACAATCCCTCCTCTTCATTAGAAAATGATTCAAATCGATAATATTATAACACCTAACGTAATCACTAAGTTAACTGATTATATAGTGGATAATTATCTCTCTTCTTCTCACAATAATCAGTTTACTTCGATAACTATAACTACACTAAACTAAATACCAAGTTCATGGAGCCCCAAACTTACCAGCGCATATAAACAGCTTCTAACAAACTAACAATACTCACACCATATATCAAATTAACTATCTCTCATTTCATCTACGTAATCGCTTTATATCAAAACATCTTCTAACAAACTAACAATAATCAGTTAGAATCGATAAGTATCGCAACAATAAAAACTAACAAGCACAAAATACATATAAACATCTTCTAACAATACTGACACTATATATCAAACAACTATCTCTCATTTCCCCTACCTAATCACCTTATACCAAAACACCAACACTAGCACCATAATCAACAACTATCACAACAATAAAATAATAAAAACTATATACCGTCACATAATTATGGCAATCAATAACTATCTCTCATTCTCTATATAATCGCTTTATATCAATAACCTTTTAACAAACTAACAACAAAACACTCGAGCAACTATGTAATTGAAGCGAATCAATACAATTATCGCACAAAATATATATAAACAACTTCTAACAAACTAACAATACATGCACAAACCTGTTCAGTAACAATTAATCAGCTAGCAACATAATCCTACTATAACAAATTAACAACCAAACACCTAAACTACATGCACAAACCTGTTCATATTTCACACCAAATTAACAACCAAACACCTAAACTACTGCCTAACAAATACATTCATTAAATTCTAAACCCTAACAATTAATCAGCTAGCAACATAATCCTACTATAACAATTAATCAGCTAGCAATAAGTAACTTGAATGACCTGATGATCGGAACAGTAAAACCACGGCGATTACAGATCCACGGCGACAATTACGAAACAACGGCAACGATTACAAACTATTACAGCAACGATTACAAACCACGGCGATTAGAAAGTGAGGTAAAAGTTAGGGTTTGATTTTATTTTTGATTAGAAAGTGAACGGAACGATTACAAACAAGTATATATTTGGAGCGTGTCAAATTTGATAAAAATTTAGTTAACTGTAAGAGAAAATCATTCAGGATAGAAGCGGATATTTTTTGTAATGGAACAGTAACAAATATATATTTGGATATAAGCGGATAGTAACAAATAAATATATTTTTATTTTATTTTTTTATAAGGGAAGTAAGTGTAATGGTTTTTAGTGCTTTTTTTTATAAGTGTAGTTTGTGTTTCCACACTTATAAATGTGGCTTTTTTATTTAGTTATTTTTACATTTACAAGTGTAGCATTTTTTAAGTGTTTTCCTACAATTATAAGTGTGGCTTTTTAAGAATTTGTTTTACTTCAAATATAAGTGTAGCATTATTATAATTGTCCACACTTATATAAGTGGAGTATTTTTTTTAAATATTTGTTACATCTATAAATGTAGCAAAATTATGATTTTATATAAAAAAAACTCCACGGTTGACTATACCGTGGCAAAATAAGTGTGGAGAGTAGCGCTTTTTTTTGTAGTGTTTAATCATTACTACTCGTAATACTATTATAGAAATAAATTTATGGTATGGTAGTAATTTCTTTTACTTTAGTCAAACGATATAATTTGATGAAAAAGGTATATACATAAGAATGATAAAGTCATAAAACTAAAACGGCAAAATATTCATGGACCGAACCACTTGGTGCCAAGTTTGCTACCGGTTACACCTGATTCTAAGATAATCTGTTTTTAGAATGTGTCATTTTTGTCGTTTTTGGTACGTGTAACTCGATAAAAATTTTCCGCTATTTTATTTATGTTGAACTTTTAGTTTGTCTCAAAAAATTTGTGCAACACCTTCTATGAAAACCTACGCGCGTCACTGAAAAAGCACACACAAAAAAAAAAAAAAAAAAAAAAAAAAAAAAAAAAAAAAAAGTAGAAATCACCTGTACACAATAAAAAAGATGTGTCGTTTATGATATATTTTAAGTGTATTTGCTACAAGAGACAAACAAATAATATGTTGATCACAACAATAAAAAAATAAAGTATAGGGAACGATACGGTGAACCTTTTGATTGTTTATACTCAAAGAACACAAACAAGGAAAATGCTAAGGTCTATGAAGTTCATAATTTTCTTAAGACAAATTCATTTCTCTACGGTGCTTTAGACTCATGAACGTCTATCTTCCAGTATACAACAACAACGGATAACTTCTGTTAACACAAACGAGTTATCAAGGTGAACCAAAACCGTGTCTTCCGTCTATTACGAACCGGACACACAGAAGATCAACATGGACGTTAACAAATAGAGAGGAATGAGTTGTGTTTCTTAGTGTATATGAAATGGGAGAATAAATTTATAAGGAATATGGATATGAGAAAAACAGTCACAATTAATTTCACTAGTGTCTCATGAATCAAAATAAAACCACAAATTAATTTTATTTTCAATTCAAATTAGTATACATAATGACACTATCAATTGTCATTCACACCATTTGACCATATTTTTCAACAATCCCCCACATGAATAAAATTGATAAAAGGAAACAAATTTTAATGACTCAACGTTGTAATAGAGTTTTGCAATTGATATTTACATAGGATAGGCAGGTGTTACCCTTTGTACGTTCCCTCGTGAAATATACTTAGCTTCCTAGCAGCCAAAAGGACTCGATGTCTTTGAAATGTTTGCTGTTTGTGGAGACAAAATTACATATTCACACAAATATCTCCTTGGCATATTTTGGTTCTCATAGTTATGTTCGTTATGGCATGAATATTAGCCTGGTTCTGCGATAGCTTTTAAGAATTGCACCCTCAAAGTTCCCTTCGAAAAGCGACTCCATTTCTTTCTCACATATGTGATTCTCCATTAATCATTAAAAGCCATATGTTTAACCTCATATTGTCACTCTTTTAGGAATGGACTAGAAAGTTTATCAATTCCCATAAATGAATATGGAGTTTATTACTCCCCCACAGTGACCTCAGTTTACATAAGTAGGTTGTCCTATTGAACCCGGATCTTGAGATCTCCATTCAACTAGGTTAGGTTTTCCTTCATGTAAACTTTTCAGGGCTTTAGTCCAATTCCTCTTGACGACTTGCTAATTGACTCTCTTATTTAGCTTTTCATCCGCAATGTTATTCTATAACTTCACATTTTCAATAGGGATAACTCATGCTAAGAGTAGTTGTTGTATCGACATAATATGTCTGCACAAATTTGCTTTTATTTTGACTCTTTAAATACATCATGCTCCAGGTCATTCTTAAGTATTCCAACTAGGCAAGAACTTCATCTTTGTAGGTGTCCTTTTGAACTCTCGCTAATCCGGAATCCCCCACATGAAATTTATGTCAAGAATTTTATAGAAAGGTTATCCCTTTCAATGTATTAATCTTATTTATATGATTTTTCTCACAAAGATATGACATCAAGACCATTAGTACTTTTTCACTTCATAATTTTCATACTAGTGTATACACACCTTTTGAATGTTTTATGTTAATTATTCCGTATCATAATTAACAGATTCTAAATCTAGCGTGCTAATAGACCAAGGAATCAAGTGTATGACAGAATATGCATTATTCTAATTACTTATAGCTTCATATACTAACATTATTTTTTAGACAATTTACCATGTAAGTCCTACACTTACACAATGTCATTCAATTCCCCTGTGATTATATATATAATCACATATAATCTCTTATGATTATCACGACTTATTATGTGATTATAATCATATAGAATCAATGTGTAATCATTTCACACAATCAAAATATGTCCAATATAACGAATGGACAGTAGCTAACTTTGGATGACAATCATATCATTTAAGTTAGTTACACAAATCAACGTAATTTGTTGTCATCTGTATTTGTGTTTTTTCTTAACATTTCACATTGTCCTAGATAGCTGTGTTTGACATTTAGTCATTTCTTACGTAAATACAAACCGTTAAATTATTAGAAATATGAGTTCGAACAAGTCTTAACAATTGTTCATGTTTCTAGAATAACAAGTAATTTGCACATTTACAACAATATTCACAACAACATATTTGCAACTTCCAAACTTCCAATACTCGATATGAAATCAAGTGACTTGTTTATTTTTATGTTACAAAATTAGTTACATGGTGCTAAACAACACCGCACCAAACAACCTTAACTAGGCACTACTTTGCCATAATATTTTCCACCAAGTGAAACAAACAATTTTGCTTTGAACATCGCATAAAATATCACATAATTCTGCATTAAAACAACACTAAAATGTTGTACCAAATAACTCCATGCATCCAAACAACCCAAATTTCAGCTTAAAGAGTTGTTGTACTGAAATACAAACTGCAATCAAATGGCTTTTCAGTTTAAGGTTTTTTTAATGCCTTAGCTATGCACTATAAAATTTTGGGCGAAAACGCATATCTATACTACTTATAATGGATGAATGACTCTCTCTCCAAAAAATGATGCATTGTTTACAACACTTTAAAGCAAGTAATTTTGATAATTACAACAACCAAAGCATTGTGTACAACAAAAACTAACATGAATCAAAATTCAGACCACTTTCTTTAGAATTCTACATTAATAGCATTAAAAACACCCATACACCTAATATTACAATCATTTAAATACAATGTACAACCCTCAATTAAAACCCATCCATAATTAATTATATTTCTAACATATGAATGTTTTCTAATTCTTTGCCATGAGAATCGTTACAAAAAAAATCAAACTATCTTCATTGGTCCAAAAGAAAAGAAAAATGAAATGTAAACCAACACACAACAACTACAACAACCTACAAGATTACACAATTAACAACAAGCTTAGCATAACCCCATATAACTTCAGATCTGTTTCAATCTTCATTGGTCAAACAACCACAAATACACCTTACCCAATCACACTATGAATAGGAAGTGCATGTGAATAGTTGATTGAGGCTAAACAGTCAGATATTATTGACCAAGGTCAAATAAGTCAAAAACAGCTTAGGCCAATACTCCGTGGATAGTATAGTGTTTCCCCGGGTCGTTATGTCCCAGCGAGATTGCAATGGTGCTTTGAAAACGTTTTTCAGAATGAGTGGCACTGAGGACAATAACCAAGATGATTGAGAAGTGATTATGCTACTGATTATTTGGTATTTGAACAATTTGAAATAATATTAACAATCACAGAGATACAGGTATAATCACAAAAACACAAATTGGAAATCAGATTACAGACAGAGAAAAGTGAGATTTAACAATTTAAAATTACAGGGGGTGCAAGTGAAACTTTTTACAAACTTAAAATGAAAATAAAATTTAAAATGAAAAGGAAATTATTTACTTGATTATTTTAATATTTAAATATTAATTAATTAATAAAACTATTTAAAAAGTAAATTAAATCTAATTTAAATCAAACTAAAAATGATTAAGGCTACAAATTAAACTAAAAATTTGCAAAATTAATTTTTAAACCTCTAAATTAACTTAAAGAAAATATAAAAATTAAAAAGAAATGTTTTTGTCTTTTTGTGAGTTTTCTTTTAATTAAATACTAATTATAATAATTAAACTGTTTAAATTATTTTAAATTACTACTAATACTAAAAATGACTAAATAATTATAGAAAAATTTAAAAAACTAATTAACCATCACAGGAATCCTAAAAAATTATAAAAAGTTTCTAAAAATTATATTTAGACTATTTTACTAATTATTTACTTGATTATTAATTTAAATCTAGTTTAACTAAATTAATTAAGAAAATTAGAAAATGAACAGTAGAATTTAAGAAACTATTTTCTAAAAGTCTTAACTGATTTATGAAACCTAGGAAAAATATAAAAACCTACTGTTGTTAATTACAAATTAAGAAAACTATTTAATTACTAATATTACCTAATTAATTAATTAAACTATTTTTAATTCTAATAATTATCAAGCTAAAAGAGAAAAATCTAGGAAAATTATTGAAAATACTTTAAGGTGACAGGAAATTAAGAAAATTATGAAAATGATGAATCGCTTATTAATAAGCTGAAAAGAAAAATTAAAAAAGATAAAATCTATTAAATAGAAGCTATCACTATTTTTAAATTTGGTTTTTTGTTGGTTTTTATTATTGACAGTTGATAATAAGCTAAAAATGAGAAACTTTTACAAAAACACTTTTTGAATAGCTTATTAATAAGCTAAGTGCACCCCCTTTTCCTAAACAGTTGGTTTTAAAGCTTATTAGGACTTGTGTTTGAATGCAAAAGCTAAGTTAAGCTACCAAATGACCAATCAAGATGAAACAGTTGAAAATCAACTTGAAACAAGCAAAATAACACAAATAAGCACGCTAAATAAGCTAGATACCACAAATAAGCACTTATACCTACACAAGGCTTACACAAGCCAAACCAAAGGTTTTTGAACCTCTGTGGGGTCCACAGAAGCCAAGGTGGGTCCAAAGTAAAACTTGAAACTTGAAAAGGGACTGGAGGGCTACAAAATAAGCCAATAAGCTAGACCTATGGCTTAATTTTGAGCACTGGGGAGGCTATGAAAGTTGGGGTCACACACTGAGTGACTCAGTGTACACTCAGGGAATGGTCAAACTTACAAGGACTTGCAGCCCTATCAAATAAGCCAAGAACCTCAAAATAAGCCCTGAACCTTATAAATGAGGTTATTGTCTTTCCAAAAAGCCAAGGTACAGGGTGTAGGGTCCACTAAGGTGATCACAAAACAACTTGAAAAATTGGTCAAAAACCTGTGCACAGATACATGATGCTTGCCCTGCAGGTCAAAAGAAGCACTTGCAAAAGCTTTAATAAAAATCTTAAAAATAAGCTGTTTGTGGGAACTTTTAGACTAGGTGACAGACTTTAATTTCTGAAAAGATCAAGGTCTCAGGCTAAACACAAAAATCACAAAAATTCCCCCAAGTTTTGGATTTCTCAGACAAGAGTGTTTTTGACTTTTTGTAATTTTGAACTTAGGTTGACTTTTATGAACTTTGATCCTGATTTACTGATTGAAAATGATTAAATAAGCTAAGTTAAGACTAAATTAAGCTACACCACTCATAAGTGAATGGAAATGGGGCATAAGCTACACTAAATCCAACACAAAGGGTTAATTAGGCCTATTAATATGTGATTTTGACTTTTTGTGAAACAAGACCTAGTTATTATGGTTGTTCTGAGACTAAAATGATCCTAAGTGACTTGTAACAACAAAGAACAACAACAAATATGCACTAGAACCCCCAGGATCACACTGATCCAAACACACCTTAAAGATGGACTGTTTTGTGATTTATGAAACAAGAGGTTATTAGAACTTATGAAACTGATCTAAATTGACTTAATATGATCTAAATAGCTTAAATGAACATATAAACACTAGTAACAACAACAAATGACCAAGATTACTAATTATACTAATTTGACTGTCAACTATGAAATTTAAGCAACTATGATTTCTATTAAACAAGCTACTGATTTAAAGCAATAATATCACTAATTACCACTAAATAAACTCAGAAAAGCTAAATAAGCAATTAAATAAGCTATGCTACAGTAGAAACACAGAAATGAGTTTAAGGCCTTACAGTGTGCAATCCTGCTTATACCAAGAACTAAGGACCACAAACCAACCTATAGGTCTTCCACAAGACCACTAACCCACAGTCATCCAAAATTCACTGTGCTCCAGCTTAAATCTTCATAAAACCTGCAAGTTTGACATTTGTTGACTGTTTTTGTGTTTTTGAATTTTTTTTATACTAAGTTGTGTTTTAATGTTTCTAAAAGCTTTATTAAGCTTTCTTGGAGCTTATGTGAGCCTAAGAGTCCATAGCATTACATAGAAACAATAACAAAGCTTATTAATAATTTTTGAAAAAGCAAAAATTGCATAAACTAAATGATATACTGAAACTTGAAATATATTACTTAGAAAAGTTGAAGTTACACTTGAATTGATGAAAACAATGCTTAAAAGCTTAAGATTTTACTAAAACAACAAACTACAAGTTAAACGATTACAATTAAACTAAAAATGACTACTACTCTATTTCCTTGCTTCCTTCTTCTATTTATAGCCCTGAGTTAGGCTTCTTGGACACTTATGATCATTTCCCATCAAGAATAATAGCCATTCAATCACTGAGACTCCTCCACAGGGTGCCATGTGTTTTTTGCGCCAAAAATTATTTTGCAATTTGCTTCTAATAACTTAAAGGGGTGGGGGTGCATTAATTGTGGAGGTGATGGTAGGTGTATGGTGGGTTGGGCGGTGGAGAAGTGATGTGCAAGTGGGGTGATGGGGGAAGAAAACCAGGGCGGTATTTGGAGTGGTATTGGGGTGAGGAGGGAAAGGGAAGGGGGTTTGTTTTACTGGTATTTGACCACAGGGTCAAACGTTGACCCTGGTGGTATTAAAATGGGATCGGGCTTTTGAGGTTGGGCCAGAGGTAAGGGTGTTGGTTGGATGTTTGTTTGGATTGGATTGGTATTTGGATGGGGTAATAATATTAAGGGTCCGGTTTGGTTTTGCTATAAAAATACCACAAGGACCAAATGTGTAAATACTGCAAAGATGAGGGACCTAATGTGGCATTATTCCAAAGTATTTCATGGGGTGTATTTTGCCATATGAGAATATTATAAGGACCTGTGTTGATTTTTTCACATATGAAACCCTAGGGACCAATTTTGCCAATTCACCAAACTTCAGGGACCTGCTCTGTAATTTCACCAAACTTGCCAACCAAGGACCATTTCTGACATAAATGAGAAGTACAAGGATAAAATTTGTTTTTCTCAAAGTTTTAATATCCCAGGGACCATTTTTGTCAATTTTCAAAATTCAGGGACTAAACTTGCAATTTTGTGAAACTTTGTACCAAAGGACTAATTATGTAATTTTGTGATTTAAAAGGACCTTTGGTGACTTTTTCATGTTTTTAGAATAGCCAGGGACTAGTTTGACAACTTTTGAAAGATGAGGGACTGAAACTGCCAATTATGCAAACTTTATTCATTTTTCATCTGTTTTTTATTATTTTGCATCTGAAACATATAAAACACATTCATGGGATATTTTCATTATTTTGATGCAATTTTGAGTGTTTTTAGATGTTGTGGCAGCTCAGAATAAGTAAAAATGATGAGTATTTACACACTCATCAATAGTTTTGTACAAATGTTTTTCTTAGTATAGAATCTTTTGTTTTGCTTCAATGACAAAATCAAGGATAGGTCATAGTGTTTTGTAATATCTTTACTGATTTTCTTCGTATAGAATCTTTTGTTTTGCTTCAATGACAAAATCAAGGATAGGTCATAGTGTTTTGTAATATCTTTACTAATTTTCTTCGTATAGAATATTTTGTTTTGCTTGAATGACAAAATCAAGGACAGGTCATAGTGTTTTGTAACATATTTACTGATTTTCTTCGTATAGAATCTTTTGTTTTGCTTCAATGACAAAACTATTCATAGTGTCATTTGTACGTAAAATCAAATAGGAAGTGTATGTGGTCGGCGGTGGAGGTGGTGTTGTAGGGTGCCGGCGGCTAAGGTTAGCAAGGGAGAGGTGGGAGATGAAGATGATAAGATTTGGATATTGGTTTGTTAAAATGAGGTGTGTGGTGACTGGTGAGGGTTTTATCCTCAAAGGGACTCATGTTGCCATTTGGCCGAAAGTTGGAGGGGGTGGCGCGAGTTTCACACAAGGACCATTTATGTAATTTAGTTAAACTTTAAGAGAAACCATTCCCGACCTGTTTGACTTACTTGTAAGTCGCGCCATAAGTTTTAAAATAGTTTTTTCGTAAATTTTGATTATAAACATGTATATGTTTGTTTGACGAACAAAATTTAGTATATTTCGTATTATTAGGTTTCATTGTGCCGATGTTACGTAGTGCTAGCTTAAGGTATACAAGATAATTAAGATTCATGTAATAATAATAAATGCTCGTAATAAATATCCTAAACCAAATAAATTCTTCGCAAGCATAACAGAATATCATTGAATTACTTAATTTTCGTTATTTATTTATCTCTACTAACATATAAAGCATTTGAGACTATTTTTAGCAAATGCTAAAAAATGATATATCATTGTTATTACTTAAAGTCATTTTAATTTAAATTATCATTCATTTGTGCGGCTATTGTTAAAGAAAAAAAACATGTAATCGAACAACATTTGCTTGTTGTAAAATATAGTTACAGGGTACCCGCCGCCGCATCGCGCGGGTACCCTGCTATGTTTACTATGCGAAGAACGCATTCTCCCACGAGTGCGCAACCGCGACAACTTGTGTTTTGGTATTCAACTAACACGAAAATTTGCATTCCTCAAAATTGAGTTTAATCTCAACATCCAATTATGAAACCAAATACTAGTTACACAAACCAGTATCGCAACATAATTTCAAACAACATGCTTCAAGCACTATATTGTTCGTAAGTGAGTTAATTGCAATTAAAAGTTGATTATCCAAATAGCAAAGCAATCCAAACATATTGTATACCCAATTACTGACAAGTAATCTATTTACAGTCATTATCATAACAAATTATCTACTATATTATAAAGCATGAATGACTTCTATTATTAAAATACTTAAAATTAAGCCTTACAACTTCTAAAACTATAAATACAACAACCAATGCTACTTATAGAAATTTCTCTCATATTTAATTCTAACATACAATTAATACTAACATTAAATACAATAAATAAATTATTATGTACATTAAATACAATTAATTAACTGGTCAATAAATATAATTAATGCACTTATTAAAACACCCCTTACATAAGAAATACAAATTATCAAGCATATTGTATAACCAACTTAAACATAATTCTTGCATTAAATGTCACTAATACAAATAATAAAGCATATTATACAAATATTCAAGTCCGAACGGGCAATGGGCCAAATGGGCTCGAGCCCGAACGGGCACGGGTCAAACGGGCTCGAGCCCGAACGGACACGAGCTAAACGAAATTTTTGATATCCGTAAATTTATTGTCAAAAAGAACATAATAAACTAAAATATGTTCACATATTGTACAAACCAAGCAAACTACTAAACAAAAAAAATAAAATAATAAATAATAAATAAAATAATACAAACTAAGCAAAATTTCATCAAACTTTTGCTATAAAAATCAGTAAAGCTATTGACAAAAAAGGTACAAATAGAATAAATTATTAGCCGAAAAAATTAAATTACAAAGTGCCCGCAGCTGCATCGCGCGGGACCTGCTAGTATTCAATTATAAAGAAATTAACAATGAAAAAAACCGTTACATTTGGTCCGCGTTTGCTTTTAAAATAGGGTTGATCAATACCATAATACTTGTATTGTTTATCACAAATTAAGGTAACTTCAAAGAAGAGTAAAGAACCTTTTGTACAATTTTTTTTTTTTTTTTTTTTGAAACGGTTCTTTCGGAGAAAACCTTGACCAATGAAACCCGATGGGGGGAAAACCTTCAACTTAAGCCGCCCGAAGGCACGACACTTAATTTGAAGTAAACCATGCCTTCTCCAGATTCGAACCCTAGTGGGTTGAAACCTTCATTGAAGGACTTTGAAAGCCTGGTATCAACAAACCCTGTGGTCAAAGAGGACTTCCCGGATGGTCACCCATCCGGTACTACTCTCTCTGTGGCTCACTTAACAAGTTAAGCACTCACTACTAGACCACATGGTAGTTGATAACCTTTTGTACAATTAACCAGTTATGGTCATACAATTCTATTTTTTCTTCCAAACCAAAATATGATCAAAAACAATAAAAGGAAGAACAACAAATATTGTCACTAATATTATAAGTTTATATTAAATCCCGTGCAAATGGTACCATTTTACTCGCTACTTTTCCACCAAAAAATACGGGCCAACTCTTAGCCTTTTTTCGTGGCCCAGCTCACTTAGTTTAGCCCTGCTCCAGTTCTTTTATATACAAAAAAGAAAAAAATACAGAGTATAACACATAAAACACAGATAGCTAGAATCTTCCGGGGTACTCTTTTCACACACACACAGAGTAATTATCACCAATAATCGTGATTGTTACTTCATGATTTTTTTGTGGGTTTCTTTTGGCCTTCAAGATTTGCTAACAGCTGGTCACATGGGTTTCGATTTTGGTATTTTATTGGTGTCAAAAGATTTCTGGGAGAATGATTGTCTTACATAAGCCGGTGTTATGGTTGTTTCTTAGATGAACGGGTTTCAGAGTCGATTAGTATTTTTTTTTATTTATTTTTTTTGCCAGATTTGAGATTTAGGGTTTTTGGTAACGATGATGCATTTTGTTTGGTAAACTAATTGATAGCTTTTTATATTTGTATTTGTTGTTGGTGTGTGCGTGCAGGTTAATACCTTATGTGACAAGGTTCGATATGGATATAAGCTTTGACATAGTAAGCTATTTTTTCAACTTTTTCCTGCTTAAAATCAGATAGATTATAGTTATTTTCCATTTTTTTAAATGGTCTTAGATTCTGAATTAGGGATGGCAATGGGCGAGAAAAAACCCACAACCCGCGGGTACCCGCCATAAATAGGTGGGTAAACGCGTCAATTTTCGTCACGGGTGGGTCATGGGTGAAAATCTTAACCCATCTGTGGGTGGCGGGTGGGTGATGGGTGAGGCATACCCATCGCGGGTAAACCCATGACACCCATTTAAAATACCCACGGGTATACCCGTCAAAATACCTGTAGGTGTACCCATAAACCCATGTTAAAATTAATTATACTAATTAAAATATTTATGATGTTGCAGGTATACATTTAACAGTTACCACTAACTCTAAAAAAAACACATTAATCTAAAAGTTTATTTGAGTTTCAAGACTAAAAAGAGAGCATGAAAGATCAAATAATCAAAGTTGTATTTGGAAAATTTATTGGTATCTTATTACGCAGTTTCATAGTTAGTTTTCATATCATCGTTTTGTAATTTTGTTGTATAACACTAACCTATGGTTTGCCCATCGGCAACAAATACCCGCGGGTAAGGGCATGGGTAGAAATTTGTACCCATTGGTGGGTGACGGGTGGGTAATGGGTGAGAAAAAAAACTACGTGGGTGGGTGACGGGTTAGAAGTACCCGTGCCCATTACCCACGGGTGCCATCCCTATTCTAAATTTTATTTTCTCAAGGATTTTGGATAAAACAATTGTTCCTACTGGAGGAATGTAAATTTAAGATTTTTTTTCGTCGTTGTTATCAAATAATAAGAGATAGTACATAAAAGAACAAAATGTTGTATGGCGGACCATGAAGAGGCATGATGATTTAAAACCATGGTCCTAGCCATTTAAAGTTCATGTTTTCTTTACTTAAAAGTGTCGTTTTGGTCTGAAGGTGCTAATCGGACCTCAAATAGGAGCCTTGAGGTCATAGGTTTATATTCACACATTTGAAAAAAGTTATATTTTTCTCAAATCTTAGTAAATACATATCAAACATTTTATTACAGTAATATTAGAAAATTAAGTTGCTGGCCTAATATGTCAAAATGGGCCAAAGTTAAGTTGATGGAATAAAAGGTATATTGACTAAACGGGTTTTGTTTGATTGTAGGATATGTTACTGGAATTGTTTGACGATTGTCAATGGTCGTATCTTGGCAGGCCGTTTACACTAACGTAGCCATGGCGGTTGTTCAGTGTTTGTTTGGTTCTTAATCTTTGTGTTGGTCTTTGTGGTGCCATTGTTTTTTGGGGGCATCGCATCCCATGCCATTATATTATAAGTATATGTTAAATCCCGTTGAGAGGACGCAGTTTGCAACCCTTTCTTCCTGCCAAAAATACGGGCCATGTTCTTAGCCTTTTTTCGTGGCCCAGCCTGCTTAGTTTAGCCCTGCTCCATTTTTTTAGATTAATAGATAGTAATGTACACATACGGGAATGGTAACGAGCTATGATGACTGTTATGAGTTTAGCAGATTCAGATGGGTCGATGAAATTGTTACCGTAACCTGGCATGGAAATGACTGGATGGCATAGTATGATTTATTACTATGCAACCAGGTTTCTTTGCAGCCATGTTGACATAGGAACGTATGAGATTGTTTTTTAGACCTTCATTTCATTTACAGATCTGAGCCCAGTTATGTATTCTACCGTTGTCGTATGTGACATTCAAAAGGCTGTTGTAGCTTTTTACACGTTGCAGCCATCGCAAGTAGTTGGTATGCCCTCTACATTCGCGGATCTCAAGGCTAGATTATCATTTGGGTTTATGCCCGTTGACGTTGGCCCTTTTTTTCTATGTCTGAATTACTATGGCGATGATGATGGATACTTGCAGTTGTATAACTGAAAAATGTTGCTTCCAGAAACCAGTATCTTGGCCAGGCGACCTGTAGGTTGCAGCCATTGTGGTTTCGTGGCTTCGGGTATAAACTCGCACGTTGGCAGGGTAACCTTGTAAGGTTGCAGCCATGGCGGGTGGATCCTCCTTTTCGATTCTTAATCTATCTGAGCCTCAGTTGTACATAATACCAATGGCTATTACATTTTGTGATAAACGTTTTTCAAACCACTGTTAAGCAATATACCTGTGATCTTTTCCTTTCAGCGTATCACAAGCTGCATCTGATCGCCGATTACAAATTTGGATCAATTGATTCTTAAGGTAAAATAATCTATAAGAAACAGAGGTTACTTATCTTCACTAATCTTTGTGAGAAAAAAATTATAACTTGACGACTATTTGCTGATGAGTTTGTTACTGTCAGGTTTTAGAGTGGTAGGTCGCACCAGCAGTCCAAGATCAGCCTATTCTGAAGATGTATGCAGGTACTGAAACTATCCAATCAGACGAATGTATCAGATTGCCCGCCTTCATTATATGTGCATTCTGGTAAATTATATCGCATCTATATTTTGATAGTTATCGTTGTCTATTGATATTATATTAGCCACATAACTGAATCAGTGTAATGAAGTATACCATCCGTATAAACAACAAATTATGCACTATAATTTCATTTCAGCAATATCATTGTACCAATAATATACCATTACGGATATGCAGTTTACGTTTGATGCAGGTACACGTGCTCCCTATGGCACTGATTCCTCTCCGCCTGCTTCGGGTAATTTTCAGCATACACCACAATCAGGTCAAGCTACCCGTGTCAAACGAAACATGAGGTCAATCTCTTGATTATATGTCACATTTTTTTAATCAACGATAGTAAATTCTTCGATTTTCTAGTGTCAATTTAAAAAATACTGTTTTTGCATAACTAATATTATTGCAGTAGCCTAATATGAAGCCAGCGTAAGCAGTGAAAGACATCAAACGAAATGACAACATTATCAACAAAACGACAACTGGTCTGCCCCGACGCGTTGTAGCAATCGTCGCCGACATTCTGAATTTTAAAAAAATGGCAGGATGAGGCAGATCCAAAACTAATGTGACCGACAGCGAGCAAGTGGTTTACCTAGCATTTACTGCCGATGAGGGGTAAGCAATAGCACAGACCCCTTATAATTGTTTATTATGTTTTAAGGCATCAAATAAGCAACTTTACGGAGTTTCAGATGTCTTGCCTTATGCTAAATGTAGTGTTGTGGTTTCGCTTAACGTGGGTAAATGGGGGACCAAAATACAGTTAGGTAGTTTTGAGAGTGTTTGGAATGCCTGATGGTCGATCCATTTGTATCAAATTATATAGAATGTTGCTTATATGTTGTTGTTGCTTTCTTTTTCACAGTTACCAAGCGCGGGTGTCCATCAGATAAAGGTGTGCGGAACAATCTGTCCAAACAAGATTGTACTTGCTAGCATAGTAAATGGCAGAGTGCATACGGATAATTGTGTCGCCTCAAATGCTCGCAGTTGATAATAGACTACTTAAACAACCAAAAAACTGGTATGTATCACTATTTTTAAATAAAATGTTTACTTTATTTACGCAAAATCACCTCGACCGAAAAACAGGCTCGCCCGCAACACGGCGGACCGCTGCCATTCTCGTTTTTCCATTAAGCTAGTACTAACAATATCATCACATGTAATTCAAATATTCTCTTGAAATCAATTGCCAAAACGAGAATGTCCAACCAAAGTCGTTTATCAGACAATATAGAATGACAATTTATTTCTCCAAAATGTTAACCGAAACAAATATATACAGTATCTTGTGTTATACCATTCCTCATTTCAATGACCCACCTAAGTAAACATACTATTGTTTAACTAACAAAATAGGCAAGGTTTAAAGTGTAGTTAATGAACACACTTTATTAATTAACAAAAAAGATGATTAAATACACAAATAAACTCGTAAATTATTATATTTGAACATGATTTTCACTTAAACATTTCTTTTATAAACAGGGCAGAGGTTTGCAAAACCTATAATATTACTGTAACATATTATGTTATGTTATTTCGGATGGTGATTGCCCCTAATAGCAATATGAGTGTATGTCTTATGATTGTTATATTTTAAGTGTACTTGCTACATGAGACGAAAAATAATATGTTGATTACAACAATAAAAAATAAAGTGTAGAGAGCGATACCGTGAATATTTTGATTGTTTAGATTCAAAGAACACAAACCAGTAAAATATTGAGGCCCTCTCCACCAAAAAAAAAAAAAAAAAAAAAAAAAAAAAAAAAAGCATTTCAATACAAGAGTAGCAAAAAAACTAGACTAAAAACATTACAAAGGGTAATTAAGTCAATCAACCCACGAAACCTTATATTTTTGGTTCCGATGGATTAGACAAGAAAATGACAACAAAATAATATTATCTACTAAATCTCTTTTACACATCCTTCCAACATCAAATAACACAGAGTTTCTGTACAGCCAAATCATCCAACAAGTAGCTAAACATGGATACATTACACAATCTATAGATATGACTCCAAACCTCTTTTGCAAGGCATCAAACGAACATGGTATGCCAAAACCATGCCTATCCACGGTGTTTGAGAATCATGAACGCTTAGCAACAACACATAACTCCTGTTAGCACAAACGGGTTATCAAGGCAAAAAAAAAAAAAAAAAAAAAAAAAAAAAAAAAAAAAAAAAAAAAACTTGCCTTTCCTTTATTATGAATTGGACACACACAAGGTCAAGATGGACATTAACAAATGGAGAGGAATGAGTTGTGTTTCTTAGTGTACATGACATGAGAAAATAACTCTCAATTTATAAGGAGATGGATATGAGAAAAACCGTAACAATTAATTCACACAATTAATTTAACTAATGTCTAATGAATCAAAATAAAACCACAAATTAATTTTATTTTCTATTGGCATTATTAGTATATATAATGACACTATCAATTGTCAATCAAACTATTTAACCATATTTTCTAACAATTTCATCACTAAATCAAAAGTTTGAATCCAATTCACAATACAGTCTTGATCGGCTCGAAATTATCATATTGTTCAGTTTTCAGTATTCACTAGATCAAAAATTTGAATCCAATTCACCATTTTGACTAACTTTAATTTGTGTTTTGAATATAATATTTTATTTACTAACTTTAAACGAAAGTTATGTGGCACATTTTAATATTTTATTTACACATTTTAGTGTATAATTTGAAGATGCATAATATAATAAATATATAACCATTTATTTTTTAAAATTGATAGTATGCAAGTCATTTCATTTTTTAAAAGGGGTTTTTTTAACATGTCCCATGAGGGCATGAGTTTAAAAGCATTAATTAAACATAATTATTTCATAAATTAAATTCATTTCCACGTAAAATGAAGTTAAATTTGGCAAATAAAAGAAATTTCAGAAAATAATCATATCAACTATTTTTATTAAAATGTAGAGGAAAGTATGCATATATCATGGGTATCCGTATTTTGACTATTTTCTTGCAAGAATTTTAACGCGATTCTTTTAACACATTTCCAATGTAAAGTATCCAAGAGCGAGAATGTATTTTTAGTCAAACTACTACCAGTATTAAATACGTAGTAAGTCTTGAGACTAAATAATGTCCACAGTAACTAGTATTAGGCCAATGATATCAATGGGGTTAATATTAATTAGTTAATGCTAAAAAATACTTTGTCCATCGATTGTGTTTTGATTAGAGAAGATACATAATACTCAATTGCTAATAATAGCATCCAATTATTCACCTATTCATTCTCTGTTACCTTTTGATGGTAAGTTCATAGTTGGTTATTAGCTGGACACAGTTTCTTTATCCCTTGGAGACTTGGAATAAGAGTTCCCAATATTCGTTTAATAGAAGGTCCTATGCCATGCTAGTTTTCTATGATATAACCATTTTCGTTTATTCAATGGCAATATGTGATTTAAGATATAGTTTGATAACGGTTAAAAAATGCATAACATTGTTTTAAAACCTTATGTAGTGACGGTAGTTAAAGAGTTGTGTACGGTATGTTTTCTCTTTGGAACGACAATAGCAAAACTTGTCTTTGAAAGCCTATATCTATGGAAGATCTATGAGTGAGATAAGACTTTTATATCATTCACGAAAGCGTATCTTTCCCCGGCGGCTTTAAATTAAAACATACCCGGTTTCTAAATCTTCAAATTACCCAAAATGCAAGGTTGCACTTGTAATGCATCATGCGACTGCACATTTGGATCAGTCATTGACTCGTTGGAGTGAACACTTAAGTCCTTTATTCGAGTAATTGAACTAGACTAATTGAACTAAAATCCAACTTCTTATAACACTTCCATGTAATTTCTCGCTACTAATTTCCTGTACTCCCATAGATAAGTCGTTGAGGTCCCCATATTTAGTCAAAGACATTTTTACAACCGTTGGGCCAAAACCACAACAGAGGAAGCCCAAAGTTAAACTCCAACAAAAATCGATTGAACTATGATTGTGTAAGCACAAAACTACTAGCAGTAGACTATAATGAGCCGATTTATTGGAGGAATATATTGTATCAGCATTGTATGTAAAAGGAATTAGTTTGATAGTTTGTATAGTAAGGAAAGTCCACTATTGTCTAGCGGTCTACACATATGATTCTCCTAATTAAAGTGATATAGTGTATCTTTATGTAAAATAACAAAGAGTGGATGCTATATATAATCATGTATTCTGTGAATATGAACGAATAAAGGTTTCAATCCTTTTTTCTAAAACTTCACTTCATCACTTCTTTATCGAGCTTTTCAAAAAAATATGTACTTGTACAACTTTTTGTCAATCACGATTGAACTTGCTTGATTTAACCCCAAGGTTAGATAATTAGATACTCCGTATTAGTTAGTAACACAACATACATTTTCATGAATATTTCGGAGTTATTTGAGTTCTCAAAATAAGTTCCAATTGACGATGTTACATCACATCTATATCTATATCTATACTATTATATAATGCATTTGGGACTATTCTATAATTAGAAAGACTTAAAATTCAGACTTTTACTTGCTTATTATGGAAGGATTTCAAAATTAATTGGTTAGGAAGCAGGTTGGTTAGAAAGTTTGTTAGGAAGCAGGTTGTTTGTTCAAACTAAATTTTTTTGGCTTAAGCATATCTACCATCTATACTTATAAAGCATAAATACAACTAAATGTGTAACCAAATAACTCAATAACGCAAAATATAGTCACAGGTACCCGCCGCCGCATTGCGCGGGTACCGTTCTAGTTTTTCACAATAGACATAGTTATTAAAAGTCGTAAAATTTTCATTTTTAAAACGTTTTTTTTTCCCTTAACTTACATTTTTAAAACGTTGGCTATGTCTTATTCAGTTAAGCGTGCCTAGTGGAGAGTAGTACCGGTTTGGGTGACCAAACCGGGAAGTCCTCCCTTGTGGACCACTGCCCTGTCGGTACGATTTCAAAGTCCTTCAATGAAGGTTTCAACCCACCAGGGTTCGAATCTGGAGAAGGCAGGGTTTACTTCAATTTAAGTGTCGTGCCTTCGGGCGGCTTAAGTTGAATGTTTTCACCTCATCGGGTTTCAAATTGGACATGAATTTCCCTTATAGAAAGTAACCGTTCTAAAAAAAAACTTTATTGTGTTTATAATATAAACCTCATTCCTAATAAATTACAATATTCTTTTCAAACTTTACAACTAAGAAAAGACCATAAAAGATGCTTTTCTTAAACAAACCACATCATCCAAGTGGATCGTCGACACGTTCAACACTCATTCGTCACACATTAAAACCGACATGACGTCATCACATAAAAAACATCCTATATACATATACAACTGTTCCACCAATAACACACCATTATTATGAAACATTCTCATTCTCCAAACAACTCATCAAAAATATCAAATTTCAATGGAAACTTCAAAGAAAAATCGTTTGGAAGCTAAAGAAGACGTTACAATTTCTGCTAAGAAAATAAGGGCTAACAAGGAATGTTATAAGGGTGGAGTAACTGCTGATGATGCTGAGCTAGATGAGTTTTTTGCTATATTGAAAAGGATGCAAACAGGGTTTCATTATTTGAGGAACAAAGGTGTTGAAACTCGTGTCGAGAAGTCTGGTTCGGGCTCGTGGAATCCGGCTTTTGAGTTGGAGGATTTTGGCCAAGTGGATGATGGTGGTAGGAAATTTGGTGAAGGAGAGAGTTTAGTGAGTGCTAAGGTTGTCGGGTTTGATCTTAACGTAGACCCGACAACAGAGTAGAAATTGGTTTAGGAGGTTGTTTGAGATTCGTTTTAAAATTAGGGTTATCTGATTATTGTGTTTTGTAACAGGAGAAACCAAGTTTCTAAAATGTATCTGGTTTTTTTCATCTTGTAAGCCTGTTATCAAACTCTTCAATGCATTAACTATTAAGTATTAACTATTCATCTCTTGTTAAAAAACAACCACTCTATCAACTATTTCTACAAACAATCACAAACACCAGTTAATATGTTTTCTTTAAGTTGGTTAGTTAGCAAATTGGCCTATGCATTGTTGCTAATACTATAACAATCTTATAGTATTAGCAATCTTATAAACTGTAAAATGTGTGTGAACTGTGAAATTTGGAATCTTAGATTATAAAGTTAAGCGGCAGAATATTATGATCATAACTTCGTAAGAAGCAGAAACATGATAAAATCATAGCCTCATAGGGGGGTTTGGTCATATGCGTATGCTGTTTATTAAAGATAGCGCGTATTTCGCAAAATATAATGTCGTATTCATAGGCATCCGGTTTCAGTAGTGACGAACCATCCAACCAACTAAACAATAGTTCAGCATAGCCATATGTTAATGTGCTTACAACATCGAGTTTGTCTAAAATCATAACTTTTTTTTTTTTTTTTTTTTTTTTTTTTTTTTTTTTTTTTTTTTAATACAAAAATGATACCTTCCAATCCAAATTTACGAAATGGCTATTTAATAATTTTTACGAAACATCAATTTTACTAGGTTTTTTTTTTTTTTTTTTTTTTTTTTTTTTTTTTTTTTTTTTTTTTTTTTAAAGTTATGTCAAAGTTCGGATATTTCATATTTTAATGCCTTTTTTTTGGCAACCAGGTACTTACTACTTATAGAAAAACACGTTTTGTGTTTTAAATGCTCTGTTTCTGTTATCAAAGAAAATCAATTGGTAAATTTAATGCTTTTTATTCGAGTGTAACTACATCCACTTCAACTGTGTCATAACATTAATTTAGAAATTAAACCTTCAATTTTTATGAACCTATCTCTATTATTATCCTACTCCACTATATATGCGCAGATGGGCTAAAGCTTGAGCCCGGGCTCGGACCCTACCCGAAAAAGCATGAAAAAGAACGACCCGAAAAGTTTGGCCTAAAACTCGGTCTATCCTAACAGGCCTAAATGGTTCTTAATTATATTTTTCATCAAAGCCTGGTTTGGCCCGGGCTAACCCTAAAGACCGAAAATGCCAGCCAAAAAGCCCAAAAGTTCAGGCATTTTACAAACAAAAACCCAATCAGAAGAAAAAAAAAAAACAAAAAAAAAAACAAAAAAAAAACGCAGTCCTTTCCGAAAGAAAGTGTAAAGTATATGTAATAACATACAACAAAATAATGACTTATAAATGAATGATGAATATTAACAAAAACATAATCTATACTTCTATACAACTTATAATACATATTAGATCCTCTCTCCTATTAAATTTTTAAGATTTCCTTATATAGATTTTATAAGTAAATACAAGTTATAAAACACAAAGCACAAGTATGTAAAGCAAAAACCAAACTAAAAAAAAACACTATGTCTTATATACAATTAATACACAATGTAAAACACCCTCATCACCAATATGTACAACTACCTAAGCACGGAGTTGAACGTTGAAACAGGGAAAATAATTAGTCATAAACACTACGTAATGTGTTAAGTAACAAAGATATATAACTGAATCGCACATTTATCTCAAGCGCCCATAAGAGACAACAAATGCTCCATAGCCATTCCTAGCCATTTGTACACAAATGATCGGTGATTGTACCGTTTCATCAAATAACAAAAAGAAATAGACATAGCGTAAATCACCACGTATTATTACCTGGGAATCGTCATAGCTACCATAATCTTTAGTTGGAGGTAGTGTCACTACACCTCCTTCCACTTGAAATACATTAGCTCTTAAACGTGTGGTTACTTGTACCAAAGCACCGCTCAAGACCCCTCATGGCTAAACAAACAAAAAAATCATCATAGATCGATTTTTTTAAGCATAACTTCATTAATATCCGAAACAAATAGAAAAGGAATTATAACAATTATGTTACTTTCTTTTTCTTGATTACTGTTGGTGTCTTTGATGATTCGATTAGTTTGGTTGTTTCAATTTTTTATTAAAGATGAAAGATGATGATTAAGATGAGTTCGGTTATGATAGATATATGAGATGGTGATTTGGATTAAAGATGATGATAAGATATATGAGATCAGTTTGATGAGTTGGGAGAGATGGGTGTGAGAGAGTTTGGTGAAATGGTGGGTGGATGATAAAATGATGTATGTGTTTTAGGGTTACACAAATGATACCAAGTGATTCGGATATCACTTTTAATAACCGAATATGGAGTGTGAGTGGATCGGGTTGTGTCATATGGATTGGGTTATCGAAGTAATGGGCTTATATGAATTATCACATGAATAGGAAATTTTGGGTTGAATTGCAATAACACACGAAAATTGGACTGGGCTTGCAATGATTAATGATCCAAAATAAGTAACACAAAGGCTGAAAATTTAATATCCTATGTATTTTAAGTGTGATAGTAAGTGAAATACTTGGTATAATTAATTTCGGATTTTTTCGGGTTTTGGAATACCGTTATTTTTTCTTGATTTAAATTTTTGGTTTAGTTGGATATAACTACTTGAACAATATTATTCGATTATATACTTTTTCTACCGTGATAATATTATCGGTTACTACTTTTATATTGTCTTCACATCACGGGTCTAACTTGCTATTTTTATATGGTATAATATAACATTTTTTTAAAGTTATTTCAAATTAAACATCTCGCTATCCGTAAAATTAATGTCATGAAAAACTCATTATCGACAAGTAATTGATCACTGAAATTATCGTAACACATTTTTTATATACCACTATATTGGATGCCTTAATATTTGGAAATGGCTTATATGTAACTCTGTACTACCAACACTAACATGAACTTAAAAGTTGAAATACTTATAAAAACTATTAAAAAAATATTTTGCAAAGAAAAAATAAGGTTAATTACATTTAATAGCAACGAACTTTCTCAAATATTCACATATTATTTATAAACCTAATAAAATACAATAATACCCATTAAACTTTCAAATTTTAGCTCGATATCATACTTTCACTTACATGGCATGACCGGCAACCGGATACACCGGTTAAATTGCATACGTGGATTTTTTTTAAGTTAATTACGTGAAGTTAACTGTTTCAAAATACTCATCAAACTTTGTCATAGTTTTCAAAATACCCATCAAACTTTGTCAGATATTCACTTATCAGACATGAATCTAATCTGACGTGGATCATAATGGTACAATTTTATGACGTGTCATGTATATTTGTCGCTGACGTGAATTTTGAAAGTATAAAATTGGTTTTTGTTGATATCAACACAAATCAAACAAAGTTTGATTGGTATTATGGTATTTTATTGTGTTTATAACTGATATGTCAATATTTGACTATTTGAGAAAGTTCGTTGCTGTTGCTATTAGATGTCATTAACCCTTAATCTTTCACAGTTTACAATTTTTTTAATTGTCCCATGCTAAAAATATATATGCATTATATTGTTGATCGAGGTTGTAAATACATGTCATGTATGTATCAAACACAACTCACTTATATGTGAATGAAAGAAGTTTCCTTCAAGACTCATAAAACTTTTCATGAATATCTTGATAACTTTTTCGTTTTCTGGTGGTCCTCGAATATTTCAAGAGCATTTGGTAATTTGGTTTCACCAAATTTTTAACTAATTTAAGCAAAATTTCTCTATATGTTACACACCAACCTCCAACCCCATTGCATTTCATGATCAAAGTAAAAAAAAATCTAAGCCAATTTAACTCATTTAAATGAATATTTCTTTTTCATGATTTTAGCTAGTGTGTTACATGATAACATCAATCTCATATCTGGCAAGTTCAATTCATCGATCTTCTACCAAAATAGTTTTTGAACTTTGTCATGAACTCTAATTTTCTTTCTTATCATTTTCATGAATGCTATTTTTAGCCAAATCATATCATGTGGAATTGTGGATTGAGGGTAACTACCACCAACAATAGTTACTATATATCATCGTGGGGACTTTGTGGCAAATTATTGGAAGCCTTATGATCATGATACAAAGGACCGATCAATTATTCGTTAACCAGATTTAAGGTGTTTTTTTTTTTTTTTTTTTTTCCCTATACGTGAAGCGATAATGGAACCCACAAATTACTATTCTATTGATGCCGAAGCATAGTTTAACCAAGCAAATACAAACCGTTGGATCAAATACACATTCAATCTTGACCATTGTAATTCCACAAATTACTATTCTATTGCTACCGAAGCATAGTTTAAGAGAATGATAAGATATAACAAACTTCTCCAACAAATAAGGAAAGGCATATATTTAACCCTTTTAACAAAAAAGAGATAAGATGCATTGTTTAAACTTCTAATTTTTTTTTTTTTTTTTTTTGGCGCCTGCCCATGCATCCCCAGTTTAGGTCACTTTGTACTATATATATGAGACTCAATTTCACTCATTCCCTACAAAAGACAATCGACTATTAGTAGCTTTCACTTTCACTCTTTAGCTACAAATCAAAATGGCAAACCATCAGTTGATTGTGTCTACATGTAGGCGTTCATATTACATCATATAGAAAACAAGTTTAACTATCACTTTCTATAAATCATGCATTCTAATCTTCTGCTTTTACTCAGGATCTTGCTGAAATTAACCATGCTATGATGGCAAACCACAACAACCAGGTTATACGTTATGTACATCAGCATTGTCGTAGTTGTTTTTTAATCTATTGTCTTCTATATCAGGATATCGCGATCAACATTGAGGCAGCAAAAAGAGAAAACGTGAGGAGAACCTCAAAACTAGAAATGGAGTGAAGTAATTGTAGTTGCTTTTCAATGTTCTAATGTCTTTGTCACATACTTTTGTTTAGGATTGTTCTTACTGTTTGGGATGGTTCAACCATAGGTTGAATTCCTCATGGTACTGGTTTTTTAGTGAATAAATTTTATTTGAGTCATTTGATATGTTTTCCAAGTTTATTAGTATGCTGTAATGTTCTAAGATATACTTAGGTTTTATTGTCATATTTCCTTATCTGATCAGTCAAAAGTTGCTGCCTTTTCTCCTGATACAGCAAAGTTACATCAAATTCCACACTACACGACTACACGTTCTTGAGTCTAAGAGCATGAGCACACGTAACGTGCTCCATCACGTTAACATACTTTAACTCGCGTTAATGGGCAAGTTACGGTTGCATGCTTCCGAGTTAACTCCGCGTTAATGTGGCACGTTAAGCCACTAACGCACGTTAACATGCTTGTTTTGTAAAAAAAAAAAAAAAAAAAAAAAAAGTTTCACTTTACCCCCTAAATGAATGAGTGTTTTTGTAAATTGTTGTTGAGTTAAGGCTGAGTTATTGATGTGGGTGTTAAGTTAAAGTGTTGAGTTAAAGTGTAAAAGCCGATGTGGCGCTGACGTGGCACTGCGTTAACTTATAACTTGTGTTACGTATGGACATGCTCTAAACCTTTAAAAAAAAGTTCAAACAGACCTTCTCAAAGATATTAATCTTCTTTAACGCAAGTATCCTAGTCGGGATATGTATAGCTCTTTGAACAACACTACTAGCACCACTCCCAATCGCTCCAAACACTCATTTCATGAGACGCACACTGGAAATTCTTTTCCATATCATCCACATTCAGAATAGATATAGATGTACACTTTTGCAACCCAATCTCATTTATATTGTACACTCCATACGACCGACTAAGTAAATTTACTGTCCCACCATCAAACTTCACAAAACACAATACACAAAACCAGTAAGTAAAATGGCCACACTCTACTTCACACACTAACCCTTAAAGAAATATAAAGTTTACCATCTGTTTTCCAACTTAATTACTATGTTGTCATGTTCTAAGATTGTCATATTTGTTATTATTATGGTTTTATATCCGTAGGATGTGGTTATTGACTGATTGGTATTTGGTAACAATTTTCAAGTTAACTACAAGTGAGCCTCATTGGAATATTTAAAAGATTGTACTATTGTAGTATAATTCTTTTGGATGATGCTAGACTTTGAATTCAACTGATAACAAAATGACAGAGATTCATAATTTGAGTTCAATTATTTCAAACTAACATAAGTTGATCCCTTTTTTTAGGCAAGTTTATCACAATATTTATCATATTAATAATTTTAAATTTCATATTTAAGAATTGGGATTGTCTAACCAGTGCTCTAAGGGCACTGGTTAAGAAGGAGGAGGACCCACAAGAAAACACTAAAGAAATAATTAAAAGACTCAGGGACTTACACTCTTTTAATAAAGAAATATTTTTTTACTACTTTTTTGTGGGTCCTCCTCCTTCTTAACCAGTGCCCTAAGGGCATTGTTTAGACAATCCATTAAGAATTAGGGGACAAAATGTTGGTTTATCACAATAGTGGTAAGCATTTAGATGAAAAGCTTGTAAGGAAGCGTTTAGGAGCGGTAAGTGGTAAGCATTTAGATGAAAAGCTTGTTTGCAACATCTCTAATAGCGGTTGAAACTATCCTAACCGCTCCAAAATGAAATGCTTCTTGAATGAGCTTTCCAGAATTGCTTCAAGCGTTTAGATACTGAAATTACATATATACCCCCATTTGTTTAATCATTTATTTTATTTTAATGTGTACTAGTAGGGTACCTACGCGTTGCAGTGGCGGGTACCCTAAAATATATATTAACGACACCAAATATCTAGTGGCCTGTCTGCATGTCCGTCACGGACAAATAATCAGTATATCAAATGCTTAACGATATTTTATAAAGTGCAATAATTGAATAACAAACATTTATTGATGAGACTACAAATTCATATGATAAAGTCTTTTACAATATATGTATATACACCATACTGAAAATCCTACACACATTCATATTTTACTCTACACGAATAACTTCTCGATACACAACGTTTGACATGAACACGCCCCCTTGATCAAATTTTTTGGAAGCTTAATGTTTTGGAAGCATAATTAGATTGTATATTGTGGTTAAATAGTTGTATATTTTGGTGAAGGGGCGTTTTTAATAGTGTATTAATTGTATGGTTATATTAATGGTTTTTTTAGTTTTATTTGTGCTTTAAATACTTGTAAACTATACTTATTTACTTGTATTTACTTAAAAATCTATTTTTGGTAATCTTAAAAAATTAATAAGAGAGAGGGTCAAAGATGTATTATAAGTAGTATAGATATATATATATGACCTTTTTCGTAATTTTACACTTTATAAGTACTGCTACATCTACGTTACCAAACATGTTTTTTAAACAAACAACTAATGCTTACAGCTTACTGCTTACTGCTACGTGTTGTTAAACAGTATGCATATGTGAAAAGAGTTTTCACTTTTCAAATTGCAACTTTTTCGAAGTGCTGGTTTTCAATTTTGTAATTAAAGTATTTTCATATCTACCATATAATTACATATTCCATATACATTACATGATTTAAATCATATATTTATATTGATTACTTTTAGGTTTCTCCAACGGATTAAGAAGAATATGCAAGGATTTTATTATTGATATTGCTTTGAATGTTATTTTTTATGTTCCGACTTAGGGCCTGTTTGTTTAGTTTTTTTGTTAAGTCCTTTTAAATTAAAGTGTATGTCTACATATATGCTGTCTGTTTGTAGATGAATAAATGGTTATTTGTTTTGTGTGCTGAATAAAGTGTCTTAATTAGAAAAAAAATATTGTTCTACCCTTTTATTTGAAATAAGTGAGATTAGAAGTTAAAAAGTGGGAGGGTAAATATGTAAAATTAAGATAAAAGTGATGGATTTAATTTGGAGACCCCCATCTCCCTGGCTTTTTCTAGGAGGCCATATGTTAGTTTGAAGTACTAAACAAACATCTATTTGATGACTTAATTAACTTACATAATTTTTAATTAAGACGCTTTAGGTTGTTATCAAACACTACCTTAGTCATTTATTATATATGTTGCTTCCTTCTTTACCTTGCTGCCAAGTAATATTAAGGTATTTTTCCCTTATGAAAGCTTAAATGATGTAAATTTAGAGGATTAAAATACAAGAGAATCAGATTAAGGATGTAAATTCAGAAGTTTTTTAAACGTATTTTTTGGTATGTTTTACATCTAATACTTATCATTAAATAAGAATATGATTGTGCACTTTTATTTTATTTTTATTTATTTATTTATTTATTTTTAACATACAGACAACAATTTATTTTTTTTCTTCTAAATTATTAAATCGTTATACCTGGGCAACGTACGGGTATTGTACTAGTTTAATATTATTACAGAGCACATTTTTAAATGAGACCCACTTTTTCTATTAATTGATCTTATTCCCAAAGCAAAATTTATAACCTTAAAACACACACATACACACATACATAAAATACTATCATCTACCTCCATCCTCACCATCAGATGTCACCACCGCCAGACGTCACCCCACGATCCAAGAAAACAAACCACCACCGGACGTCACTCCCCCTATTGAAACCCAACCATTGAGAGGAACCACCTAGACGAACCACCAAGTTTTGAGGTATTTTTATAGCTTTTTTCAAAGTTTATGTATGTTAATCAAGTTTTATAGTTTTAGATTTTAGTTGTAGATCTGAGTTTTAATAACATTTTTGGTACTTTTTTTATAGGCGCCGTTTGCTGCCACTTCGCCGCTAGAAACTGCTGCTATAACCGCTGTCTTACAGGAAAGCGCTTCAAATCGCTGCTGGTTTTTGAGTGTTTATTTAGTTTTGTTTTATAAGTCTATGTATGTTAATGTTTTGAAGTATATCATTTAGATACAGGCATTTTTAAATATTTGAAGGATTTGTTTCATAAATCAATGTATTTCTCATGTTTTAAAAGATTATTTGACTAAAGCTTCTTTTTTAGATCTACTTCTGCCGCCGCTGCTCAAGTACGCCACTACCATCCAAATCCGGTGAACCGGTGCTGGTATGCCGGAATATGTTGCTTATATTAGAAATGTATGATTTGTTTGTTAAATTTGTTAGTATATTTTTTTAAGATATTGTTTAAATTTGTTTATGAATATATATATATATATATATATATATATATATATATATATATATATATATATATATATATATATATATTGGTAATCATGGGTTTATGAATATTGTTGTTTAAATTTGTTTATGAATATTGTGGTGAATCTTGTAATAATTTAATGGTATATTTTAGTTTTTTATTTATGTTTTTAGATTTGCGGGTAAACTATATTAATTTTGTTGTATGTAAATTATTTGGTTGGTGAATTATTGTTGTGTAAATTGTTGTATAATTTATGTTAATTATGAAAAGTCATTTCATTTGGATGTTTTGATAAATTTGTCGGCAATAACTTTTGAAAATTTGAAATAATGTTAAATATGGTAACTTTATGAGTTTGAAACTTTTAATTATTTTGCATAATTTAAAATATTAAACATGGTAACTTTTCAACTTTTAAGACTTTTAAAATTTAAATGTTTTTTGAATGATTTCGTTTTAGAAAAAAAATTAAATTTTGAGTTGTTGAAAATAGAAAAAAAGTGACAGGTTAAAATTTTGAAAACGTAAGACTCTCAAAAAGTTATCATAATTGAAGACCAAATGACATACTTTTGCATATTAAAAAACCACGTAGAAACTAGGAAATAGATTATCATGACATAAAAGAAAACTTTAAGAAAAAGTAGACAACGACATTTGGCCTGCAAGAATTATACAATCTTGAATTGGGTGTATGGTCAGTACGGACTTTGAAGTCTTGAACTAATGGATCTTTAAAGGGGTGTCAAACTTGTCACGCCTTGCCTCAACAATTAACAAAATCAACCAATAAAATGTTCACAACACATTTCATACCACAACATACCTCAACATCATTTTTTAATGGCAATCTTGGTACCAATAAAATGTTCACAACCCTTGGCCGGCCACCACAGCCTCCACCGCTGGTCACCACACCTCACGACCACCACCATCATAACCCTCTCCTCATCCAACGTACAGACCTTTCCCGTCCAACCATGAACCCAACGTTCCATTTTCATTGAATGCCAACGTTCCTTTTTTTCTTGGAAAAGATCTCACCGATTCGGTGATACACACCGTTTGCAGTACCGATTTGAGCTTCCCGAGTGAGTGGCAGCCATGCTTGCCGATCGACACTCTTTGCCGATCCCATTTCCCCGCAAGGTTGCCAGTCCCCTAAGTATAAAACAATGGATATCCGAGTATACAACACGCACAACAATTTTTTTTTCATGACTATTAAACATATAACCAAAGAGTTTCTAGATACACATAAAAGTTAGGAGCACTAAGAACTACTCCCTCCGTCCCATATTAAATGTCCAAGTTTGACTTTTCAAGTCTTTCTTTATTAACTTTGACTTTAAATATTTTTGCTTGTGTTATATAGTATTTGATAAAAATTATACGCAATGAAAATACATTTAAAACTTAATCCATTCATATATTTTTTATCAAGTGTTAAATTACACAAACACAAATATTTACGGTCAAAGTTGAGAGAAAAAGACTTTGAATGTCAAACATGACATTTTAATATGGGACGGAGGGAGTACTATATATACACGTTTAGGAAAAAAAAAACAAAAAAACAAAACACAAATTGACACAAACAAATTTTGTTAAAAAAAAATAATCGACGCTGCTACGTGAGTATTCGGCTATTAGTTACAATTCTTAAATATATTATTATACCAAATTTACTCCTTTACTTTAACTAAAAGAAATACTATCGAAAAAGAGACTGTAACTAGGGCTGTAAACGAACCGGACGAACACAAACGAACACGAACGCTTAAACAGACGAATTTTCTTGTTCATGTTCATTTATTAAGAAAATGAGTTATTCATGTTCGTTCATTAAGATACTAAACGAACATAAACGATCAAACAAAAATGAATATAGACAAATAAATATAAACTTATTTAAATTATGCAAAATATATTGTTTTATAAGTGTTGTTTTATTTAAACAAATTAATTTTAAGATTATACAAATAAAGGATATGATATACAAACATAAATAAATAAATGATTATAAACGAATGTTAATTGATAAAGATTTATTTGATACGTTTTTAGGGGGTCATTTAAGTCTTAAATCGTGTTTTTATCATCAAATATTACCTCAAATCGTTTCTTTTATCATTTTAGGTACTTGGGGCATGAATTTTGGAAAATAGAGCATTTTGGAGCTTTTTAGACGTTTTTATACTCAAAATTGAAGAAAATAAGAAAAGTCAAGAAAGTCAGGATTTAACACCTGATGGCGTCACGCTTTGGAGCTGACGCCGTCACCTTTTGACGAGAAGCCATGGATTTTACACTAGACGCACTAGAAGAATTTGTCAAGTTAATACCTGACGGCATCAGGTGTATTTGGAGCAAGGTCGTCTCCCTTTAACTCAACACGAGACGGCCCAGAACATTTATAACGGGACGGCGTCAAAGATCTCTTGGGCGATACGAAACCCTAAGACACGGCGACCTGACGGCGTCAGTGGCTAAAACCTGACGCCGTCAGACTTGTATATCTACATATATTTTTCAACTTTTATTCATTAAAAGTGTGGAACTTTTTAGCAAGAAACCCTAGACGAATTTCACATCTACATTAGGGTTTTCAAGCCCTCTTTTCTTTCATGTTTAATTAAAGATAAGTTTTCCTTTTAATAATTCAATATGTGTATGTGTTGTTTGATTGATTGTTATTCTTTTCTTTTCTTTAACATGCTAGCTTAGATTTATTAGTGTTTGCTTAGATCCAATGTAACCCAGTTGTTGAATATTGATTTTTGAGTTGTTATTGATTGTTTGGTCGATTGATTAGCGTTAGGCTTAAGAAAACTGGCGAAATCTCATATACGGTAACTGGCTTGAACGTCTTAAGAAACATAATCGGATGTGTACTACGGTTTTATCGGTTGTATTTAATACATGAGTGACTATTAAGGAGGCAATGATAGGATACTAAACTTGTCGTCATAGGAAGAGATAGAAACTCATAGAGTTGGGGAAAGAAGCTGTATACACCCCTGTTGAGGCAAAAAATGAACCACTTTTAGGGGGTTATTTAATCCCGAAATTGAATTTATTTGATCAAATATTGCCCTAAATCGTTCCTTTTGTGATTTTAGGTACTTTGGGAGTGAATTCTGGAAAAGGAAACAATTCGGACGTTTTTGGAGAATAAAAGTGAAAAAAAGGGCAAAGACTTAATTTTCCTTGCTGGGAACAGTGGATAACGGCGTCAAGAAGAAAATCTTGACGGCGTCAAGAGTAAAAGTGGTGACGGCCCAGAAGAAACGTGAAGGCGTCACCCAAGGTCGTCACATGTTAACTTGTCAAAACTTGCTCGCGGTGTAGCCGATATTGTTTTGGTCATAACTTTTTCATACGAACTCGGATTTAGGTGATTCAAAAGCCCACGCGAAGAGGACGAAGAGATCTACAATTTGGTGAAAAAATGGTCGTGACGGCGTCAAAAGTACGGGCTGACGCCATCAAGATGGCCGACTGAAAAACAGCCTATAAATATAACATCATAACTTCATTTTTTGTAAGCCCTAAACCCTAAGGTCGATTCCTGGGTTTAGGTGGGTGTTTTTCCAGCAACTTAGAGGGTTTCAATCACTCCATAAACATCTTGTAATGATTTGATGATTCTATCTTAATTCATGTCTTCAATTATCATTATTGTTGCTTGTTCTTTATTAATTATGCTTGGCTAATTCACCTTGTGTCTACTTATGATTGTGTGAAACTTGTGTATAATTAATTAGATCTCATTGATTTCTTGTTGATGTTTGTGTCTATCTCCATCAATGAGGGCTTGTTGATGTGTGTGTCTATCTCCATCAATTAAGGCGTGACAACTTCAATAGATCTAGTTGGTTTAGTTTATAATTCTTGTTTCCTATTGATTCTTGTTTTTATTAAATGAATTCGATGTTAGGCTTAAGAAAACTGGCAGATCTCCATTGTGTAACTTCCTTGAATGTCTTAAGAAACATGAACCGATGTGTACTAGGTTTTTATGGTTGTATTTAATGCATGAGCGAATTCTAGTGATCCCATGTTAGGAGCTTCTTAGCCGGCTCAACATAGGAGTGAAGTAGGAGCTTATAGAATTGGGGAAGTAAGTACGCCACCCCATGAATGGTATTAAGAAATACAACCCATCAATTAAAACAAGGTGTGACAATTCAATAGGTAGAATTGGATAGCTAGCAAGGAGTAACATATCATAGGTAGACATGCTTCACTTATCTTGTAGAACCCTAGTTTAATTACTTTTCTTGTTAATTAATTCAATTAGTAGCTTTTGGGTTAGTTGATTAGCAACTAATTCCGCCCTTCCTTCCAATACCCGAGATTTTTACTTGTTTTTTCATAAAATATAAAAATACAAAAAGAATCATCCTTCACCTTTAGACCTAGTTAGATTAATTTCAATCCTAACGACACTATTCCTGAGTTGAACGATCAGTCCCCCGGTACTTGTCACTATACTATACTACAACGATCAGGTACACTGCCTGGTGGGGGTTGTAAGCTTCTCGAGATCCCTCGAGAGGTAAAGCCTGGTGCAATCCCTACGCATCAAGTTTTTGGCGCCGCAGCCCGGGGAATAGTTGTTGTTTAGGTTGAATTTGATTTTTATTAGGTCTACTCATTAGATTCCTTTTTAGTGAGATTTTTATTTTCTTTGTATTAGCTTTCTTGTAGTCTATCTTTTCCTTTGTGCCCTTTGTTTGTGAAACCATTTTCATTTGTCTCCATGGCGGATGAAATTCCATTTAGATCATTAACTATAGAGGAACAATTAGTTTACTCGGATCGATTTGCCTCCTGTTGTTCCAATGAATTTTTAAGTGATCTTAGTTATATACAAGAGGAGATGGGTGTAAAGTTAGATGGGTTTGATGAATTTTATAAATGTGTGTTTTCTATTAGACGATCATTATCAGGATCAATTCCTTTTAGTGAGACCCTTTCGATGAATTTTGAGAAAAGCTTCCTAACCATCACCCATAAGTTCAACGAATTGGTGGATTCGTATGAGCGAGATGACCTAGTTTCTAAGAACATGAACTTAGAATCAAACCAAGATTATGATATGGTTAGTGTTGAATTACCTAGTTGCATGAGCAGGATAGATTTCACCAAAACATACGACACACATGAGGTTAGAGTTGAGCCACCTAGTTGCATGTCATGGTTAGGCACTACCATAATACAAGATGAACACGTAGGTGATATTGATGTGATGGAAGAGATAGTAGAAAACCCAAGCCCACTAAGTACCCCACAAGTCCTACCATCAATTGAGGCACACACACCGCCCGTGACTTACCCGGAAGAAGTAGAAGAAACTTTAGGAATTTCGATGGAGGTAGAACCCTTGGACCAGGCACCACTAGAGGATATAGGTTTGAATACTTGTAGTGATAACCTTACTCCTAGTTCTAGGGAATTTCCTAATGTTGATGAACCGGAACCTCAACCTTTACACAACTTTCCATCCTTAGATATACATCTAGGAGACAAAAGAAGAACCGACCCACCAATCAACCAATATTATCCGGGTAGTTTTAGGATGAAGGAAGCCATTCAATCACCCCCTTCACCTCACATGGCATATTTCCACCCTAAGGGTGTGTATCGCTACTTCCACCCGCACTTAATTCAAAGTGTAGGGAAAACCTCCCCTATTTCCATTAAATAAGGGTAGAGTCAGGCTCGTGACTCGAACAAAAACAAGCGCTTATTGGGAGGCAACCCAAGCTTTATTTATTTGTTTGTTTGTTTGTTTGTTTATTTGATTTTATTTGTTTCCGTATGCATGTTTTATTTTTGTTGCTTGTGGCTTATGTTTCAAACTAAATTGTGAAAATGCTTTATTTTGTTTTTAACTTCATCTTAATTGTATATAAAGGTATTTTGCAAAAGATAAGTGTAAGGGAGATCCAAATTTGTTTATAAGAACGAAATTGAGCATGAACCACAACAATATTAAGTGAACAAGTATATTCGTATTTGTTAGAGTCAAATGCTTGTATCGAGTCATAATGAAGTTTTGCAGGATTTTTCAGGAAGTAGAACCAAGTTTTTCCAGAAATTTTCCGGAAACTTAACATAAGAATTTCTGCAGGTCACTTCTGACGGCGTCATGAGTTTACTCTTGACGGCGTCATGTGTAAAATTCTAGAAATTTTGCTAGTTTTGTTTATACCGGAGGCTTAAAGTTTTTGTTAATTCTTTAGTTTTAAAAACTCCAGGAAATCTGCAAACATTCATTCCACAAGCATTATATCTTTAATTGTTTTGTTTCTATTCCTAAGTCTGGAATTACATCTAGTTGTGAGTTTTCTTTGTTCGGATTGATGTTTTGGGTTTTTGTGTTTGTTTTCTCAGGTTTAACAGGTTATGTATGACAAGAAGATGATTTATATTCTGGAAGGGAAGCTATGATTGTTCATTTTCTTGGAGGAAGATCTAACCTGGCCACCTTATTATCCATACCGAGCGAATCAAGGGAGTATTTGATTTCATTCATTTTACTTATTTCACTTTTACATTCTTTACTTGAACATTGGGGACAATGTTCATCCTAAGTGTAAGGGGAGGGTAAAATGATAATACCTTACAAATACACTTTCACTTGAGTTTGTTTGTTTAATAGTAGATGTGTAATAAAACTATGAGAAATACTTGTTACTGCAATTTTAGCGCCAAATTTAAATTTTTTTACAACATTTAGGAGTGAAACTTTAGCCATAGCAAGCGTCTCATGGATAGGAGATTGTATGACTAGCACAAAACCGTATCATTCAGAAAAATTTTCCACCCAAATATGTGAGGTTCGCCTTTAGATTTGATAGGAAAAGCATTTACTATTAGTGCTTATGAGTGTACCGGTAGCATTTAGATTCTAGAACTTGCGTTAGTGATGCATCCCGAGACCGCTAGTGAGACTACATTCGTGTAGTAAGATTTACTACATGATAAGAGGCATTAGGATCACCCTTGTGTTAAACCCGTATCATAATTACTTGACCATTTAAGTCATATTACTTGGCTAGTTAAGTCAACTAATTTTTCCCACACCTTAGTGTTGTACTCATTTTTAGTACACGAAACCCCTAGTACACCCCTACGAGCCTATCTTTTCGTTTCTAACTTTAAGCATTTTACTTAAAGGAAGAATTTGTTACACCCCAAAATCGCCTTAGCCTTCCGTGTATGCACTCATTTTTAGTGCATTATTGTTATTTGTTAAACCTGATGAGGCGAAAAATGAACCACTTTTAAGGGGTCATTTAGGCCCGGAATTAAATTTATTTGATCAAATATTGCCCTAAATCGTTCCTTTTGTGATTTTAGGTACTTTGGGAGTGAAATCTGGAAAAAGAAGCAATTCGAACGTTTTTGGAGCATAAAAGTGAAGAAAACGCCAAAGTCTTAATTTTCCTTGCTGGGAAAAGTAGGTGACGGCATCAAGAAGAAAATCTTGACGGCGTCAAGAGTAATTTCCATGACGATCCAGTACAGATTTGACGGCGTCACGAAGTAGGGCGTCAAGAGTAAAATGCATGACGGCCTGGAAATGCATAACACATGATGGCGTCAAAAGTAGATCAAGGCAGTCCGAGAAGTATTTTGGCGGCGAGGTGAAGGCGTCACAAGATTTGTCTTGACGCCGTCAAACCCTATTTCCTATATATATTTTTCTAACTTTCACACATTAAAGAGAGAAGTTTTGGAGAAACCCTAAGTACGAACTTGGTGAGAATTTTACAGGTTTTCCAAGGGTTCTAAGCCCTTGATACCTTTCATGTGTAATTGAGATAAGTATTCTTTTAATTCAATCAATATGTCTATGTGTTGGTTGTCTATATCTTGTTCTTGTCTTAATTCCATCATGCTAGGCTAGATCTATCTTGTGTTTGCTTGGATCTAATGAAACCTAGATGTTAATTATGTGTTGATTACTTGTTTATAATTGTATTGGATGAATGAATTCGATGTTAGGCTTAAGAAAACTGGCAGATCTCCAAATGGTAACATGCTTGAACGTCTTAGGAAACATGAACTGATGTGCACTAGGTTTTTATTGGTTGTATTTAATGCATGAGCCACTATTTATAATCCCTATGGTTGTGCTGGGCATGGCATAGGAGGAGATAAGAGCTCATAGGATTGGGGAGTTAAGTGCGCCACCCCATGAATGGTATTAAGGAATACAATCCGTCATCCACGTAACTATAACAAGTAATTAACGTGTAAAAGATGTCTAGGGAGTAGTGAAATCTAAGTAAACACATTTCCTCCACTTATTGCTCACAACCTTAGTTAATTTAGTTTATTTTCATTTCTAGTATTTTATTTTGATTGCATCTTTAGTATTGGGTTAGTTGACTAGCAACTAATTCCGCCCAAATCCTTCAAACCCGAGATTTTTACTTGCTTTCTAAAAAAATATAAAAACACAAAAATATTCATCCCTCATCTTTAGAACTAGTATTTAGGTTTTCTAATCCTAGCGACACTATTCCTAGCTGAACGATCAATCCCCCGGTACTTGTCACTATACTATACTACAACGATCAGGTACACTGCCTGGTGGGAGTTGTAAGCTTCTCAAGATCCCTTGAGAGGTAAAGCCTGGTGCGATTCCCACGTATCAAAACCCTAAGTTAATTATCTAATTGATTACATGGTTGCTAAGTCGAGTCATATCCTTGTACATATTATTTTGGGACGATTGGGACTCGTGGGTAAAGTACTTATTTTATGGAGTAATGGGGAAGAACATCATATTATTACCCCCATATGTATGTTAATCTTAAAAGTACTCCATGTGTTTTGATTTTCTTAATTCGAGTCATTAGATTAGTTTATTGTAAAGTATGTAAAAATTCAAGTGTAAGGGGAATGCTCATTCCCTATGATGTATTATTTTGGATGGTAGGGTAAGAGTGTAAGCAAAAAAAAAAAAAAAAAAAAAGAAAGAAAGAAAAAAAAAATAAAAAAAGAAAAAAAAAATCGAAAAAAAACAAGAAAAAAAATATAGAAAAAAGAAAAAGAGAAAAAACATATGGACTACCATCCCTTTTTATTCTATGTTCATTTTATGTTGTTGTTATTTTTCATTTATTAGCTTAAGTCGAGTCTAGTCTTGGCTTAGCAACGCCATATTGTACTTGTAATTAACCAAGATTGTTAACTCGCCACCAGTAAAGACTGCCTATATCCAACAAAACCGTGTATTTCATATCCCTACACCTAACGTTACAACCCTTTAAAAAGACCTCTTTGATAGTTTATCCTAGGTGCTTACGCCATGTGGTGGAGGTTTGATCTTTTCCCAAGCCTATGGTAATCTATTTTGCTATGACAGGTAGTGAGAGATATCCTCCATTTCCATATTGTGATATAACTTTATTACACCCGAGAGATGTGAGTATCTAAACACTATTTCTGAGGTGCTAGTATATGACCTCCGTGCTTGTCTTTGGTCTTTAGTGGAATGATTATTTGTTGTAATTACTTTTATATTAGTGTTAAATGACCCCTAACTTGTATTTTGATTAGAATAAAAGCGCATTTGCTTGAGGACAAGCAAATCTCAAGTGTAAGGGTATATGATGAGGCAAAAAATGAACCACTTTTAGGGGGTCATTTAAGCCCGGAATTGAATTTATTTGATCAAATATTGCCCTAAATCGTTCCTTTTATGATTTTAGGTACTTTGGGAGTGAATTCTGGAAAAGGAAGCAATTCGGACGTTTTTGGAGCATAAAAGTGAAGAAAACGGCAAAGACTTAATTTTCCTTGCTGGGAACAGTGGATGACGGCGTCAAGAAGAAAATATTGACGGCGTCAAGAGTAAAAGTGGTGACGGCCCAGAAGAAACGTGAAGGCGTCACCCAAGGCCGTCACGTGTTAACTTGTCAAAACTTGCGCGCGGAGTAGCTGATATTGTTTTGGTCATAACTTTTGTATACGAACTCGGATTTAGGTGATTCAAAAGCCCACGCGAAGAGGACGAAGAGATCTACAATTTGGTGAAAAAATGGTCGTGACGGCATCAAGAGTACGGGCTGACGCCGTCAAGATGGGCCGACTGAAAAACAGCCTATAAATGTAACATCATAACTTCACTTTTTGTAAGCCCTAAACCCTAAGGTCGATTCCTGGGTTTAGGTGGGTATTTTTCCAGAAACTTAGAGGGTTTCAATCACTCCATAAACATCTTGTAATGGTTTGATGATTCTATCTTAATTCAAGTCTTCAATTATCATTATTGTTGCTTGTTCTTTATTAATTATGCTTGGCTAATTCACCTTGTGTCTACTTATGATTGTGTGAAACTTGTGTATAATTAATTAGATCTCATTGATTTCTTGTTGATGTTTGTGTCTATCTCCATCAATGAGGGCTTGTTGATGTGTGTGTCTATCCCCATCAATTAAGGCGTGACAACTTCAATAGATCTAGTTGGTTTAGTTTATTATTCTTGTTTCCTATTGATTCTTATTTTTATTGAATGAATTCGATGTTGGGCATAAGAAAACTGGCAGATCTCCATTGTGTAACTTGCTTGAATGTCTTAAGAAACATGAACCGATGTGTACTAGGTTTTTATGGTTGTATTTAATGCATGAGCGAATTCTAGTGATCCCATGTTAGGAGCTTCTTAGCCGGCTCGACATAGGAGTGAAGTAGGAGCTTGTAGAATTGGGGAAGTAAGTACGCCACCCCATGAATGGTATTAAGGAATACAACCCGTCAATTAAAACAATGTGTGACAATTTAATAGGTAGAATTGGATAGCTAGCAAGGAGTAACATATCATAGGTAGACATGCTTCACTTATCTTGTAGAACCCTAGTTTAATTACTTTTCTTGTTAATTAATTCAATTAGTAGCTTTTGGGCTAGTTGATTAGTAACTAATTCCGTCCTTCCTTCCAATACCCGAGATTTTTACTTGTTTTTTCATAAAATATAAAAATACAAAAAGAATCATCCTTCACCTTTAGACCTAGTTAGATTAATTTCAATCCTAACGACACTATTCCTGAGTTGAACGATCAATCCCCCGGTCCTTGTCACTATAGTATACTACAACGATCAGGTACACTGCCTGGTAGGGGTTGTAAGCTTCTCGAGATCCCTCGAGAGGTAAAGCCTGGTGCAATCCCTACGCATCAACCCCCACGAATGGTATTAAGGAATACAATCCTTTCATCTAAACAATCGTATCAATTCAATAATTCAATAGGAAATAACTAGGGAGTAGTGAAATCTAAGTAAACACATTTTTCCACTATAAGAAGTTCACCAATTTACTTTTCCGTCATTTTATTTTATTTTGTTAATTAGTACGGAGTAGTAATTTTGGGTTAGTTGACTAGCAACTAATTCCGCTCACTCTTCCAGTACCCGATATTTTACCTGCTTTCATAAAACATAAAAAATTACAAAAATAATCATCCCTCACCTTTAGACCTAGTTTAAGTAGTTTTCAATCCTGTTGATATAAATAATGCGTAAAAATGTTATTAATGTTTCTCGATATCCCTATGTTTTGACGATCACAAAATGTAAAATCATTAAACGCAAAATCATTACGTAAATAAGTACTTAGTAACAAAATATCATTATATCCAACTAATTCACTTATGGTATGAATAAACAAGTGTCTAATACATTTTATGATCAAAGGAAGGTTTATTTACTAATTACAAATTATATAAAATGGTATAAACATTTTATGTATTTAAGAAAAACATTTTTGGTAATTAAAGTAAAATGTTTATTTCATAATAATTAAATGAATTCAAATTTTTAACCAAATTCAGTTAAATTTTCACCAAATAAACTTTCCCCAGAAAGGACAAAAAAATCTGGCCGTTACTGTGGGCGGCCCCCTTAATTTTAAGGGGGCCGGCATATGCTCCTCTATCAGAATTCTTTGCCTATAAATACTGGTTCAAATATGAAAATTTTCCTCACCTTTTACACAAAAACTTTCTGTTCTAATTCTCTCAAAACACCTTTCTAAATCCTTTGATCATAAACATATTAGTTTTGTTTTAAGTGATCTAATCCCTCATTATTCAAAGTGCAAGAGAAGAATACTCCTTTCATCTCAAATCAAGAAGTATTGAAGATTAGTTGTGTAGCTTGTATTTATTGTAACGTTGTGTAGTGATTGTAATTGGTAGATCTAGGTGGGTTTGTATATCTAGTATTGAAGAAGTTGTGGTGTGAAGTAGAAGTAGTGTGTAGTTGTGAAGTAGTAGTGGTGTGTATAAGTTGTGAAGAAGGCGTGTAGTGGTGTGAGATTGGTTCTAGCTACTATTAGAACTCGACATCTAGCTTAGTGTCGTTAATTGGTGTAAGCGAAAGTTGTGTAAGGTTTCTCCGCCAAAAAGGGAGTTTGTTGACATAGTGAAGAAAACTCTCGAGTAGGTGACTCAAGGAGTGGAGTAGGGCGAAGAGGTGCTTCGTATCCGAACTACTATAAATATCGTGTGTTGTGGTTTGATCTCTCTATCTCTATCTTTTCTTTACTTTCATATTTACGTTATAATTATTTAGTTAGTTAGATTAAATTGTTTGTGTTGTGCAAGTGTTGAAATTCACATAAATAAGAATTGAAGTTTTTATAAAAACAAACTTTTTAAAATATAAATTGACGTAAAACTATTCAACCCCCCCTTCTAGTGTTCCACAAATCCTAACGACACTATTCCCTAGAGAATGATCAATCCCCCGGTACCTACTACACACTATACTACATTGGTCAGGTACAGTGCCTGGTGGATTGAAAGCTTCTCAAGATCCCTTGAGAAGTAAAACTTCTACGAGTCTTGCGATCCGCATCAAAGTTTTTGGCATTGTTGTCGGGGAATAGTTATTGCTTAGGTTGAATTTTATTTTTATTAGGTCTACTCATTAGATTCCTTTCTAGTGAGATTTTTTATTTTCTTTTTATTAGGTTTTTCTTTAGTCTATTGTTTTCTTCATGCTTTTATTCGTAATCCATATCATCGATCATCATGGTAGGTGATAATATCATTGATCCCGTCATTCAACCAAACCAACCAAACCACCAAAACCCACCCGAACAACCTAGAGCCCGCACTTTAGGAGAATACTCCCGACCCAGCCACCAAGGCTATCGAAACACCATTGAGCTCAACCAAGGAGCCAATGTTTCTCCATTGCGATCCGACACCATCCAGTTGGTGCAAAGCGGATGTGCATTCCATGGACTTCGTTCCGAAGATCCAAACCAACATCTCAAGGATTTCCTTAAAATTGATGATTCCATAGACCTTGATGTTGCCACTCGAGATACGACCCGATTACGTCTATTTCAATTCTCTCTACGTGACCAAGCTAGTCAATGGCTTAAGCGTTAACCCGCAGGATCCATCACCTATTGGGATGATCTCACCTCTTGTTTCCTTGATCAATTTTTCCCACCGGGAATAACCACCAAGTTAAAGAATGACATCTTGATGTTCCAACAACATCAAGGTGATACCCTTTACGAAGCTTGGACTCATTTCAAGGACTTACTCCAAAAAGTCCCTCATCATGGCATAGATCTTTGGCTTCAAGTCCAAATCTTTTATGATCATGTCAATCAATCCACAAGGCAAACCATTGACCAAGCGGCCGGTGGTAAGCTACGTGACAAGAATGCGGAAGAATCATGAGGAATCATAGAAGATCTTGCTCTCTATGACAACGAATGTTGGAATGATCCCCGTGACTTGAACAAAACGGTCAAGGCAATATCTTTGCCTTCGAATAATTCAAGCATTCCCGACCATAGGATCATGGAACTTGAGGACCAAGTCAAGTTTCTCATTAAATCATACGAGGCTCCTAAACCTTCAAGCCAAGTGAACAAAATCACTTCTTCATGTGAATATTGTAGTGGTCCCCACGACACTCGTGATTGCGTGAAACTCCTCGAACAAGCTTTTGCGGAATACGCATCTTCGCGTACCGATGGAGCGGGAGACAAGTGGTACACTTTCAAGCCCGAGCCAAACACTTATGGTGATTCCTACAACCCCTTTTAGAAAAATCACCCAAACCCTAGGTGGAAACAAAATCAAAACCCCTCTCAAAACAATTCTTCCAATCCACCTAATCATTTCCAACCAAACGGCCCAACCCCGAACCGCACCTTCAACAACAATGCTTCCAAAAATTACGGTAGTACCAATAATTTTGAAGGATTGATGTCCAATTTTATGGCATCTCAAGAAGCTCATATAGCTAGGTTTGAAGCCGAGTTCAACCAACAACAAAATGAGATGACCAATAAAATTGATAATTTGATAAAGGCCTTGAATAACCAAGGAATGACCCAGGCTACAAAAGTAGTGAAAAACCCTAGTGGAGGAAACGAGGTTAACGACCCTTCATCATCTAAACACATACACTTTATCAACGTAGTTACCAATAAGCTCATTGATAGAAGTTATGAGGATGATGCGGAAGGTAAGGTTGAGATAGGAGGTAATTCTAAGAATGATGTTGAGGAGGAAAATAGAAAGGTAGAGGATTACTTCAACAAGTTTCCCACTGAGGAGGAACTTGCGTATCATAAGAATCTATAGGATGATCCTAACCTGTCAATCTATAGAAATCTTCCGATCATTCGAGCCAGCAACCTAAATCTCATGAACATACCATACAATATTTGGGCATTTGCATGTATGGAAAGCTTACATTGACCCTAAGTCCCCAATAAATATCTTGTCTAGGACATTTTACAATTGGATTATGAAAAAGCAACTAGCTCCCAGGAGAGACCCCAACACGGGAAGAATGAGTAATTTTTTGGGGAGAATTAGAGGGTTGCCCATTTATGTAAGGAACTTCACTTATTTTATGGATTTGGTGGTTTTAGAAGATGTTAGTGATGAGGCGAAAAGTGTACCGCTTTTAAGGGGTCATTTAAGCCCAAATTCGAGATTATTTGATCAAATATTGCCCTAAATCGTTCCTTTTGTCATTTTAGGTACTTTTGAGGAGAAATCTGGAAAATGAAGCATTTTGGACGTTTTTGGAGTATAAAAGTGAAGGAAACGGCAAAGTATCAAAATTCCTTGCTGGAACAGTACCTGACGACGTCAAGTGTTTACTAGTGATGGCGTCAAGAGTGACAAAAGAGGTGGATGTGGAACTCATAACGTGACGGCCCACAACATTTTCTTTGTTATTGGCCTGACGGCGTCACCAAGGCCGTCAGGGTCCAAATACATGTGACGGCCCAGAGCTTATTCCTACATGACGGCGTCAGAAGTAGATCTAGGAAATACGAATTTCATCTTGGCGGCGAGTTGACAGCGTCAGAGGCTAATACATGACGCCGTCAGGATGCATAGTCTATATATATTTTTTCTATTTTTCATTGTAAAGTATGGAACTTTTGGGGAACAAGTTTTGTAAAAACCCTATGTCGAATTTCCTGCATCTTGAAGGGGTTTCAAACCCTTCTTTCTTCCATGTTTGAATAAAGATAAGAACTTCAATAATCATTCAATATGTCTATGTATTGTTTGATTCTATCTTATGTGTATCTTTCTTTTAACATGTTAGGCTAGGCTTTTATTGTGTTTGCTTAGATGTAGTGAAACCTAGATGTTGATTATGGGTTGATTGTTTGTTTATAATTTTACGGATGATTGTATTCGATGTTAGGCTTAAGAAAACTGGCAGACTTCCATTGGTAACTTGCTTGAACGTCTTAAGAAACATGATCGGATGTGTACAACGATTTTTGGTTGTATTTAATGCATAAGTGAATTCTAATTATCCCATGTTAGGAGCTTTTAACGGCTTGACATAGGAGTGAAGTAGGATCTTATAGAGTTAGGGAATATTGTACACGACCCTACGACTAGTATTATGGAATATAACCCGTCATCCCTGCAATTGTAATAAGCTAATCAACCGGTAAAAGATATCTAGGGAGTAATGAAATCTAAGTAAACACAACTATTCTCATTATTGTTTCCACCACATTAGCATAATAGTTTAATTTTCATTTCTTTTATTTTATTTTGATTGCATTTGTAGCAAATTTAGTTAGTTGGCTAGCAACTAATTCCGCACACTCTTTCAAAACCCGAGATTTTACTTGCTTTCTATAAAATATAAAAATACAAAAAGAATCATCCCTCACCTCTAGACCTAGTTTAATAGGCTTTCTAATCCTAGCGACACTATTCCTGAGTTGAACGATCAATCCCCCGGTACTTGTTACTATAATATACTACAACGATCATGTACACTGCCTGATGTGGGTTGTAAGCTTCTCAAGATCCCTTGAGAGGTAAAACCTGTTGCGAGGGTGCAATTCCCACGTATCAAGTTTTTGGCGCCGCAACACGGGGAATAGTTATTGTCTAGGTTAGAATTTTATTTTTATTAGGTATACTCATTAGATTCCTTTTTGGTGAGATTTTTGTTTTCTTTTTATTAGCTTTCTTGTAGTCTATCTTTTTCTTTTTGCCGTTTGTTTGTAAAACCATTTTCACTTGTCACTATGGCGGATGAAATTCCATTTAGATCATTGACAATAGAGGAACAATTATATTTCACTAATAGATTTGCTTCTTATCATTCCAATGAATTTTTGTGTGATATTAGTGACATACAAGAGGAGTTGAGGGTAAAGTTAGATGGGTTTGATGAATTCTATGCATGTGTGATTTCTATTAGACGATCATTATCAGGATCAATTCCATTTAGTGAGACCCGTTGGATGAATTTTGAGGAAAGCTTCCTAACCATTACCCATAAGTTCAACGAATTGATGGATTCGTATGAGCAAGATGACCTAGTTTCTAAGAACATGAACTTAGAATCAAACCAAGATTTTGAGATGGTTAGTGTTGAACTACCTAGTTGCACAAGCGGGATAGATTTCACCAAAACATACGACACACATGAGGTTAAAGTTGAGCCACATAGTTGCATGTTATGGTTAGGCACTACCATAATACAAGATGAACACATAGGTGATACTGATGTGATGGAAGAAATAGTAGAAAACCCAAGCCCACTAAGTTTGCCACAAGTCCTACCATCATTTGAGGCACACACACCGCCCGTGACTTACCCGAAAGAAGTAGAAGAAACTTTAGGAATCCCAATGGAGGTAGAACCCTTGGACATAGCACCACTAGAGGATATAGGTTTGAATACTTGTAGTGATAACCTTACTCCTAGTTCTAGGGAATTTCCTAGTGTTGATGAACCGGAACCTCAATCTTTACACACCTTTCCATCCTTAGATATATTTCTAGTAGACAAAAGAGGAACCGACCCACCCATCAACCAATATTATCCGGGTAGTTTTAGGATGAAGGAAGCCATTTACTCATCCCTTTAACCTCACGCGGCATATTTCCACCCTAAGGGTGTGTGTCGCTACTTCCACCCGCACTTTATCCAAAGTGTAGGTAAAACCTCCCCTATTTCTATTAAATAAGGGTAGAGTCAGGCTCGTGACTCGAACAAAAACAAGCGCTTATTGGGAGGCAACCCAAGCTTTATTTGTTTGATTGTTTGTTTATTTGATTTTATTTGTTTCCGTATACATGTTTTATTTTTATTGTTTGCGGTTCATGTTTCAAAGTAAATTGTGAAAACGCTTTATTTTGTTTTTAACTTCATCTTAACTACATATAAAGGTATTTTGCAAAAGATAAGTGTAAGGGAAATCTAAATTTGTTTATAAGAACGGGATTGAACATGAATCACAACAATATTAAATCAACATGCATATTAGTATTTGTTTGAGTCAAATGCTTGTATCGAGTCATAATCATGTTTTGTAGGATTTTCCAGGAAATAAGGCATGAGTTTTTCCAGAAATTTTCCGGAAACTTAACATAAGATTTTTCTAGGAACATTCTGACGGCGTCAGGAGTTACAACCTGACGGCGTCAGGTGCCAAAATTCTGAAAAAATTTGCGAGTTTTGTTTAAACCGGAGACTTAAAGTTTTTGTTAATTCTTTAGTTTTGTAAACTTCAGGAAATCTGCAAACATTAATTCCACAAGCATTATATCTTAATTTGCTTTATAGGATTTGTTAGTATATATAGATTGCCGCCGATTTTACGCGAGGTTGCCTTGATTGTTTTCTCAGGTTTAACAGGTTATATATTACAAGAAGATGATTTATATTTCTGGAAGGGAAGCTTTGAACGTTCATTTTCTTGGAGGAAGATCTAACCTTGTTGACACACTATCCACATCGAACGAATCAGGGGAGTATTTGTTTTCATTCTTTCACCTATTTTACTTTTACATCCTTTAATTGAACATTGGGGAAAATGTTTATCCTAAGTGTAAGGGGAGGGTAAATGATGATACCTTATAAGATACAATTGTACTTGAGTTTGTTTGTTGATGGTAGATGTGTAATAAAACTAAGAGAAATACTTGTTAGTGTAATTTTAGCGCCAAATTTAAAATTTTTTACAACATTTAGGAGTGAAACTTTAGCCTTAACAAGCGTCTCATGGATAGGAGTTGTATGACTAGCACAAAACCGTACCACCAAAAAAAAATTCACCCAAATATGTGAGGTTCACCTTTATATTTGATTGGAAAAGCATTTATTATTAGTGCTTATGAGTGTACCGGTAGCATTTAGATTCTAGAACTTGCGTTAATGATGCATCCCGAGATCGCTAGTGAGACTACATTCTTGTAGTAGGATTTACTACATGATAAGAGGCATTAGGATCACCATTGTGTTTAAACCCATATCATAATTACTTGATCATTTAAGTCATATTACTTGACTAGTAAAGTCAATTAATTTTCCCGCACCTTAGCGTTGTACTCATTTTTAGTACATGATACCCCTAGTACACCCCTCCGAGCCTATCCTTTCGTTTCTAGTTTTAAGCATTTTACTAAAAGGAAGAATTTGTTACAACCCACCCAAAAGTGCAACCAAATCTCTCTAGCCTTCCTTGTATACACTCATCTTTAGTGCATTATTATTACATGTTTAAACTCTTAGTTAATTATCTAATTGATTGCATGGTTGCTAAGTCGAGTCATATCTTATACATATTGTTTTGGGATGATTGGGACTCATGGGTAAAGTACTAGTGTTATGGAGTAATGGGGAAGAACATCAAATTATTACCCCCATATATCTTAAAAAGTACTCCAAGTGTTTTGATTATCTTGATTCGAGTCATTAGAATAGTTTATTGTAAAGTATGTAAAAATTCAAGTGTAAGGGGAATGTACATTCCCTATTATGTATTATTTTGGATGGTAGGGTAAAAGTGTATGCAAAAAAAAAAAAAAAAAAAAAAAAAAAAAAAAAAAAAAAAAAAAAAAAAAAATCGAAAAAATAAAGAAAAAGAAAAAAATAGAAAAAGAAAAAGAAAAATATACGGACTACCATCCCGTTTCATTTTATGTTTGTTTTAAGCTTTTGTTATTTTTGATTTATTAGCTTAAGTTGACTCGAGTCTTGGCTTAGCAACGTCATATGATACATGTAATTAACCAAGATGATTAACTCGCCACCAGTAAATATTGTCTTTATCCAACAAAACCGTGTTTCCCATATCCCTACACCTAACGTTATAACCCTTTAAAAAAACCTCTTTGATAGTTTATCCTAGGTGCTTATGCCAAGTGGTGGAGGTTTGATCCTTTCCCAAGCCTATGGTAATCTATTTTGTTATGGCAGGTAGTGAGAGATGTTTCCATTTCTATATTGTGATATATACTTTATTATACCCAAGAGATGTGAGTATCTAAACACTTTTTGTGAGGTGCTAGTGTATGACCTCCGTGCTTGTTTTTTTTTTTAGTGGAACGGTTATTTGTTGTAATTACTTTTATATTAGTGTTAAATGACCCCTAACTTGTATTTTGATTAGAATAAAAGCGCATTTGCTTAAGGACAAGCAAATCTCAAGTGTAAGGGTATTTGATGAGGTAAAAAGTGTACCGCTTTTAAGGGGTCTTTAAGCCGAATTCGAGATTATTTGATCAAATATTGCCCTAAATCGTTCAATTTGTCATTTTTGGTACTTTTGAGGAGAAATCTGGAAAAGGAAGCATTCTGGACGTTTTTTGAGCATAAAAGTGAAGAAAACGGAAGTCTCAAAATTCCTTGCTGGAACAGTACCTGACGACGTCAAGTGTTTACTAGTGATGGCGTCAAGAGTGACAAAAGAGGTGGATGTGGAACTTATAACGTGACGGCCCAGAACATTTTCTTTGTTATTAGCCTGACGGCGTTACCAAGGCCGTCAGGGTCCAAATACATGTGACGGCCCAGAGCTTATTCCTACATGACGGCGTCAAAAGTGGATCTATGCAATACGAATTTCATCTTGGCGGCGAGTTGACGGCGTCAGAGGCTAATACCTGACGCCGTCAGGATGCATAGTCTATATATATTTTTCAAAATTTTCATTGTAAAGTGTGAAACTTTTGGGGAACAAGTTTTGTAAAAACCATAGGTCGAATTTCCTGCATCTTGAAGGGGTTTCAAACCCTTCTTTCTTCCATGTTTGAATAAAGATAAGTACTTCAATAATCAATCAATATGTCTATTTATTATTTGATTCTATCTTATGTGTATCTTTCTTTTAACATGTTAGGCTAGGTTTTTATTGTGTTTGCTTAGATGTAGTGAAACCTAGATGTTGATTATGGGTTGATTGTTTGTTTATAATTGTTACGGATGATTGTATTCGATGTTAGGCTTAAGAAAACTGGCAGACTTCCATTGGTAACTTGCTTGAACGTTTTAAGAAACATGATCGGATGTGTACTATGATTTTTGGTTGTATTTAATGCATAAGTGAATTCTAATGATCCCATGTTAGGAGCTTTTAACGGCTCGACATAGGAGTGAAGTAGGATCTTATAGAGTTAGGGAATATTGTACACGGCCCTACGACTAGTATTAAGGAATATAACCCGTCATCCATGCAATTGTAACAAGCTAATCAACCGGTAAAAGATATCTAGGGAGTAATGAAATCTAAGTAAACACAACTTTTCTCATTATTGTTTCAACCACATTAACATAATAGTTTAATTTTCATTTCTTTTATTTTTTTTTGATTGCATTTGTAGTAAATTGGGTTAGTTGGCTAGCAACTAATTCCGTCCACTCCTTCAAAACCAATAGCTTACCTAGCTCATGTCTAGGCCTCGCTCTATAATCAATCCAATAGCTTACCTAGTTCGGGACTAGGCCTCGCTCTATAACCAAATCAATAGCTTACCTAGTTCGGGACTAGGCCTCGCTCAATCCTATCTAGTTCTATAAGCATAGAAAGTTTTAAATAAATAAAGCGATAATAGTCCACATAAAGCATTTGCACGTTTCTCACCCCAAGTATTAAAAACAAAGTTCAAGAGTAAAAGTGGGGCTATGACTCACCTCAAGTCCAGAAAATCCTCAAAAGAAATCAATAGATGAAAGACGTAAGCAAACTCAATTAACGGCAACTACAGACTCGGCACTTCCTAACAATATCAAACTCGTTCATAAATCATTTCCTCAAAATCAAATATTCCCATTCCCGAACGTATTCCTTTTAACTTTCAAAAAATATCCAGTTCTCGAATTATCTTCATATTAATTTGAAGTTTGACGTTTGGTATCCATATGGGTAGTGGGTCGACACAACTCAAACCAAAAAATCACAACGAAAAGAAATAATAAACCGTCTATAGGTCTAATATTAGCCTAATATATTATTTAAATAAATCATTGAAGTTTATCAAATCCGTCGATTTGGTAATCCCCATATTTATTTACGTAATATATCGTTCCAAGATTATACCCAACCAAAATCACATAGCACAAAGAATACTATGTGGTAAATATCGTAGTCCAATAAATTCCCTATATATATCGTCCAATTTGCCAAATTCGTCAATTTAGCAAATTGACGTGCTACAACATGAGGGTCCGACTACGGCACCCGACTAACCTATCTCCGTCAATCTAGTGTGACCGTCTCACAATCGGTCCCCAATCCCACTTCCTCGTCAACACTTCACAAAAATCAAATGTCTCATTGCCGAGACCACAAAGGGTCTCGGCCCATCAATTCTTTTCGGCCAAAAGAAATAAACACCACAACAACAACAACATGAAACAACAAGAAAGTCATCAAGATAGTATACATGTTCCGGGTCGATATACCAAGTCAAACCCGTGCCGAGGGACCCACTTGGGTCTCGGCTAGACCACGAGTCATGAGAACTCAAACCCAAGACCACAAGGGTCTCGGCTAAGGCTCATCCGAGCACACCAAAACAGCCAAACGGACCCTTAGCATCGCGGCGTCACCAAGACCACAACAAGTATCCATCCGCAATCAAACCTTAAAAAAAAACAATACTCCACAACCATAAACATCCTTGCTACCATGACTAGAAGCCCAAAAACATATTGGCTCAAAAAAAAAATAAAACGAAGCCGAGAGCCATTGCTCTCGGTTTCACTTCGACCCAAAAGAAAACACCAAACCCGGATACCAAACTCATTTTAGATCATGTTTTATTCAAAACCCAGTTGAATCTTAATGTTTTTAACCATTACCCAAAAGATAACAATAAGATTCGTGACCCTTGGCACGAATTTCACCAAAATACGAGTTACACTCGTCTCACCTTCAATTCTCACGACCCAAAATGTATAAATCTTCGAAAACAACAAGAGTGGTGGTAATTTCTGTGTTTAACGAGATGAAAATGAAATGGAACGGCGCGTGTGGTTGTAGATCGGTTAGATTAGGTGATGGGGAGTTGATTTGTGGTGGTGGTGTTGATGTGGGAGCGGCGGTGAGGCGACTATAGTGGCCGGAAGTGCGGCGGCTAGGGTTTGGGGATGGTGGTGTTGATATGTGTAAGAGAGAGAGAAGAGATAGTGAGGGTGTTTGTGTTTGTGTGTTTTGTGTTTGTGTTTGTGGTGTTAAAACCGCCCCCCCCCCCCCCCCCCCCAAGGACGATTTTTGATAAGTCCCAAAAAAAAAAAAAAAAAAAAAAAAAAACCTTAATAATAAAAATAATAATAATTAGGATATTATTAGGATGGTGGGTGAGGTGACCCGGTGTAATAGACACGGACCAAACCCGAAACCTTTTAAAACAAATCAACTCTCTCGAACCGAACTCATTCCAAGTAATCAAAAGTCTCGCGATACGTTCCAAAAACGTAAATATCCAAACCAATATTTAAAATAATTAAAATTGTTAGGTTATCCTAGTGCCGGAGTCAATGTAGTGCCAAATAATCATCTCACAATAAAATCGCCGCGAATAAACCAAACCAAACCAATAATTAAGAAAATCCAAATTCCATAAATGACGTACAATTAAAAATCACATTCCAACGTTTACAAATCTCATCTCAAATAAACTTTTAAAATATTTCAAAATTATAAATTTTAAAGTAATGCGGGTTTTCAAAATGGCTTCCTAATTTGCCAGTTGTCACATCCTCCCAGTCTCAGAAGAAACCCGTCCCGAGTTTCACTCGGAACAAACCATCTACGTAGTAAAAAGCTTCAGATATCTCTTTCGAAACTCATCCTCACGTTCCCACGTGAATTCCGGTCCATGCCGCGAATTCCAACGAACTTTGATGAGGGGAATACGACTTCTCTTAAGTCGTTTAATCTCTCTATCCAATATCTCAATCGTCTCCTCTACAAAATTCAAACTTTCATCCACATGAATATCTTTAATCGGTATAACCGGCATTTCATCCGAAAGACATTTCTTCAAATTGCTAACATGAAACACATCATGAACTTTACTCAGTTCTAGTGGTAATTCCAACCGATAAGCCACGGGCCCAATTCTTTCCAAAATGAGAAATGGTCCAATGTAGCGGGGGTTGAGTTTCCCACGTTTCCCGAAACGTATCACACCCTTCCAAGGCGAGACTTTCAGCTTCACTTTGTCTCCAACCTGGAACTCTAGGGGTTTACGTCTCTGATCGGCGTAACTTTTCTGCCTATCTCTAGCTGCTTGTAATCGATCACGAATTTGAGTCACTTTCTTAGTAGTCTCCAAAATAAGCTCAGGGCCTGTGAGTTGGCTATCTCCAACTTCAGCCCAACCAATAGGCGAACGACATTTTTGACCATATAAAGCTTCAAATGCTGCAGCTTTAAGACTTGTGTGGTAGCTATTATTGTAAGAAAACTCCGCAAGGGGTAGATACTTCTCCCAGCCTTTACCAAAGTCTATTATGCATGCACGAAGCATATCCTCCAAGGTATGAATAGTTCTCTCACTTTGACCATCGGTTTGGGGGTGATATGCAGTACTCATATCAAGTCTCGTCCCCAAAGTGGTTTGAAGCGATCGCCACAACGCTGACGTAAAGCGGCTGTCGCGATCAGAAATAATCGATATCAGAACTCCATGACGAGAAAAAATCTCCTTCACATACAACTTCGCAAGTTTATCAACACTATCATCTTCACTAATTGCCAGGAAATGAGCAGACTTAGTCAAACGATCCACAATTACCCAGATAGCGTCACAACCGCTAGCTGTCTTCGGTAATTTGGTAATAAAGTCCATCGTAATCCGCTCCCATTTCCAAACCGGGAGTTCTGGCTGCGTCAATAATCCTGACGGTCTTTGATGTTCGGCTTTAACTTTAGAACATGTCAAACACTTACTAACATACAATGCTATATCTGCCTTCATATTTGTCCACCAATATAACTTCTTTAAATCCTGGTACATCTTGTCAGACCCAGGATGAATAGAGTATCTTGACTTATGCGACTCATGCATAATCAACTCTCGAATTCCTCCATACAATGGTACCCAACTTCGCTCTCCAAAACATAATACTCCATCAGAACGCTTAGCAAATCCTTTCTCATTTTCTGCCATCCCAAATATGTTCTCAGCAGGTCGATTTTCTGCTTTCAACGCTTCCGTTTGAGCTTCCAATATTTGAGATGGTAACGGCGATACGATAGTCATTCCTAATGACCTAACTCGTAATGGTGGTATTCTCTCCTTTCGACTAAGAGCATCAGCAACAACATTTGCTTTACCAGGATGATAAAAAATTTCACAATCATAATCGCTTAACAACTCAATCCAACGTCGTTGTCTCATGTTGAGCTCTTTTTGATTCAAGATGTGTTGTAGACTTTTGTGGTCAGTAAACACAACACACTTGGTTCCATACAAATAGTGTCTCCATATTCTCAAAGCAAAAACCACAGCACCTAACTCCAAATCATGGGTGGTGTAGTTTTTCTCGTGCTTCTTGAGCTGTCGGGAAGCATAAGCTATCACTTTCTCTAGTTGCATTAACACAGCTCCCAAACCTTTATGCGAAGCGTCATAATAGACGACAAAGTCCTCATTACCCTCAGGTAACGCTAAGATAGGAGCACTACACATCATCTCCTTAAGTAACTAAAATGCTTCTTCTTCCTTATCTCCCCATTCGTATTTAACACTCTTTTGAGTCAATTTGGTCAACGGTTTTGCTATCTTCGAAAATCCCTTAATGAATCTTCGGTAATAACCGGCTAATCCCAAAAATTGACGAACTTCTGTTGGGGTCGTTGGTGCAGCCCAATCTTTCATCGCTTCAATCTTAGCAGGATCTACATGAACTCCTTGTCTATCAATCACATGACCTAGAAATTGTACCGTCGGAATCCAAAATTCACATTTAGAAAACTTGGCATACAGTTTCTCTTTCCTGAGCAATTCTAAGATAAGCCTTAGATGCTCCTCATGCTCTTTCTCACTCTTCGAATAAATTAGAATGTCATCGATGAACACAATCACGAATTTATCTAAGTAAGGCTTACACACCCGATTCATGAGATCCATGAATACCGCCGGTGCGTTAGTCAACCCAAACGGCATCACCTGAAACTCGTAATGCCCGTAACGGGTTCTGAAAGCCGTTTTCGGAATATCTTCCTCATGAACTCGAAGCTGATGATATCCCGATCTCAAATCGATCTTTGAATACACACTCGATCCTTGAAGCTGATCGAACAAATCGTCGATCCTCGGTAACGTGTATCTATTCTTCACCGTTAACTTGTTCAACTCTCGATAATCAATATACATACAAAACGATCCATCCTTCTTCTTCACGAATAAGACCGGGGCTCCCCAAGGCGAAGAACTTGGTCTTATAAATCCCTTTTCGGCTAACTCCACTAATTGTTTCGACAACTCTTCCAGTTCAGTAGGTGCAAGACGATAAGGCGCTCGTGCCACAGGTGCGGCACCAGGTATCAACTCTATCTGAAACTCTACTTGTCTAGTAGGCGGGATTCCTAGCAGATCATCGGGAAGTACATCCGAAAAATCACGAACTATAGGCACATCTCCAACGCATCTTTCCTTCTTCTCCTTCCCTCATTTCTCAGAAATTTGAGCTAAGAAAAGGCAACATCCTTTTTCCATTAGCTTCGGTAATTTAGTGCAAGATATGACCGCTAATCTAGACGGGCCTCTCAATTCCTTTCGATCTCCTGGTATGTTCAGAATCTCCTTGCCGTAAGGCACACGCACGATCTTCTCATCGCAAAGTATATGAGCACGATACTTCGACAACCAATCCATACCAATAATGACATCAAAACTTCTTAACGTGACGGGTAGAAGATCTATGTTGAAAGGACGGTTCAGAAAATTTAACGTACAACCGCGAATGATAGTCCTAATCCTTTCTATGTTCCCATTAGCTAACTCTACATCATAACCAATTCCTAAGGCCATCGGGGGTTTCTCTAGTAACGGTGCAAACGTAGTGGACACAAAACTCTTATCGGCACCAGTATCAAATAGTATGGAAGCATAACGATTTTTGAGAAGGAACGTACCAGTAACGACGTTCGGATCTTCTCCTCTCTCGTTCCCAAGTACATACACTCTCCCATGAGCAGCTTCAGCTTCCACACGTTGGTCCCCATTATCTTGTCGTCCACGGTTTCCTCCAGTTCCACGGTTTTCATGATTGTACCCATTACCACCCGATCCTTGATTTCCTCGGTTCCACGATTCCCTACACTCATTCCTATAGTGTCCCTTCTTTCCACATCCATAACAAGTAACATTTGCCTTACTCATAGTTTCAGGAGTAGCTTGAACCATAGCAAGTGGTCGAGCTCTACAATCCTTAGCTATGTGTCCCATCTTAGAGCAATTCTTGCACATCACAGTACATCGTCCAGAATGATTCTTATAACATCGGTTACACTTGGGTGCATCTCCATTGTAGTTCTTCTTGTCTCCATCTCCCATAGCATAAGCTCTAGTAGTTGTTTGTCGCTTGTTTCGATGATCATTACCATTAGAATGATTATCCCTCTTCCTCTTTCCATTCTTGTCTTTCTCAGCTTCTTCCAATACCAACGAGTCCATCAATTGTTGAGCGATAGTGATAGCCTCATGAATGTTTGCAGGCTTAGCAGAAATCACATCGTTCCTTGTAGCTACCGGCAACCCATCGGTATACCTCTCAATCCTTTGAGTCTCAGTCCTAACCATATCGGGACAAAGCAAGGCTAATTCTCGATAATGGCGATTATAAGTTGCCATATCGGTACCTTTCACCTTAAGATTCCAGAACTTAATCTCCAGCTTCTTAACCTCATTCCTTGGGTAGTAAGTCTGAATCAGCAAAGACTTAAATTGCTCCCAAGTCATAGCATAAGCCATATCACTTCCAACCGAATTATGGTAATTGTTCCACCAAGTTAAAGCTTCATCCTTGAAACAAATTCTAAACTCCTTATAGTTACATCCGTTAGCACGAACAGGTGGAAATGTTCCAGCAGAATTGTTGGAATGATTTGACTCATCTAGTAGCTCAGCAACTCGTTGCTCCACAAGTTGGTTGATCATTGCTTGATCCACAGCAGGTGCGTTAAGTGGAACATGATCATTGTCTCCTTGAACATCAAAATTTTGATTCCTGTTGTTGCGGTTAGTAATGTCCAGGTTATCAGGAGTAGGGGTTTCAACATTTCGAGTAGGACGGCGTCCTCGGCGACCAGGTGTAGTCGTTGCAGGACCAGTTCTGGTAGCTCTAACAGGGTTTCGTCGTGGGGCCATTAATCTGGAATATCATACAAGGTTCATGAGTCTCCGATAGAACTTATCATATGCTCAACAAGAATTAAATCAACGAAGCCAAGTCATCGAAAGAATATCAACAATACACCACAATACATCAATAAGGCGAATAGGAACTCAATTTCCACAATATCCAAAAACCACATAATACCATATAATAATAGCCATCAACCATACAATAAAGATCCAACATCGTTCCAACTACCGAAAAACACAAAAGATAATAATCGTTCCAAACGAGACGAATACTGAACGGAAAATACATCAAAATATGATAACTAGTTTTTCTAACCGAACACTCCTCGATATAGAAAGCAACAAGATAACATAACTCAAACATCTAGCCACGCTGCTGGCGGAGGCTCCTCAACTCCTGCCTCAAGCCATCAAGCTCTCTCTATAGTGATCCTAACTCCACACTATGGGTGTCGCTGTCTCTCTTGAGGTCTGCCACCTCCTTCTCTAGCTCGATATTCCTCTGCCATAACTTGTGGTCGGCCTCTCGAGCTGTGATAATACCTCGCTGTAAACCCTCAATATGCTCATGAATCTCCATCAAACCTCTCCTCATCTCAGTAACTCTCCTCTCAGCCGTAACCATGTCAATCCTCAACTCTCCAATGAACTCAACAGTTACCCTATCAATCCACTCAGACATACGCGTAACTCTCTCACCAAGATCAGTATTCTGAGCCCACATCCTACCAGTCTCACCTAACTCTGCATGCTCAGCAGAAACCTCAGAAGGTGCATCCGACTCAACGGGACTACCACGTGGTAACTCAAACAGAAATGGATGATCAGGTGAAACAGGCTCTATCGGATGTATAGGCGAATCAGGCTCCTCAGCCTGAGCTGGCGACACTAACAAACCATCGTCATCAGGTATCTCCTCCTCCTGAGGGTCATCCTCCTCCTCAGGATCATCATCACCCTGCTCAGCCTCCTGAGGGTCATCAGCCTCATCCTCACCCTCGTACTCCTCCTCCTCCCCATCGGAAGAGTACGTCATCAATCGTCGTCTCCTAACAGGTGAACCATGTGGAGATGTGGTAGGTGATCTAGGACGACGACGCAATGATGCAGGTGGTGCATCTGACAGGAGAGTGTGAGCATCCAAATGTAAAGGTGGTGAAGTAGGGCGTACTGACATACGTGCCATAGCTCGGTGCGCAAAACGTGGAGCCACGCGAGCCAAAGCCTGATGAAGAGTAAGCTGCCTTGATGTACCAGGGAGCCCTAGAGAAGATGAGGGTCCCTGCGTAGATGCAGCAGGCGGTGCAGAAGTAGAAGCTGTCGGTGACACAATAGCTGAATGCATGGCAATCCTGTAAGGATCATCAGGAGCCACGGTGATCTGTAGTGGGCGTACAGGTGTAGTAAGAATATCCTCAACAACGTCAAACGTACGGGAGGCCATAGTCTGTGACAACGGCGTAGGGTAGGTGTAAGTGTTTCAAAACAACTAAACAGCGAACTCAAAATACCATATCAAAATCATCATATAATTCCCAATCATATATATCAAGAAAGATTTAAAATAACGCATTACTAAAATTATTCATAAAATAATTAAGTCATATAATTCCTCAAAACGCATATAATTCCTCAAAACGCCATCATAACACTAAATCAATAAATCTCAAATCCTCAAATCATCTCAAGAATCCCATATCTAATAATCATCTCAATATACCTCAATAACAATGATGCTTCGGCTTGGCGGGCAATGGTCGAGGATCGTTTTCTATAAAAATCGGTTATAGTTTAGGTGTCTATTTACCTAGTTCTCTATAACCTTGGCTCTGATACCAATCTGTAACACCCCCAAAATTTGTTACAGCGGAAGACTCAACAAGCTTTCGGGGTACTACGGGGATTGATATCCAACACAAGACATAAAAGAACGAGATAAAGTAACATAAGAAAAATACAACCACGTGGGGTTTTAAAGTTTACGTTTATCCCAAATTCATCTAAAGTCAGGCCCAAAAGAAATAAATATAGGTCCCCAATTATATATCAGAGTTTTAGAAAATAGATCCATAAACCAGGTGCCAATGCCAAGCCTCCAATCCAAGCAACCAAGGGCATCACTTAATTACCTGAGAAAACGTGCTAAAAGTCAGCTTTCGCTGGTGAGATCATAGGTTTAAATTCATAATTCGATATAGTGGACATATACGCAAAACGCTTGCTAGCTAGACTAGGCCTCAATCATCCAACCAAAATAATCCAACCAAATCAAATCAACCCTATAGGTGCACGCTATAGCTCAAATCAATCTAATCAATAGCTTACCTAGCTCATGTCTAGGCCTCGCTCTATAATCAATCCAATAACTTACCTAGTTCGGGACTAGGCCTCGCTCAACAACCAATCGATAGCTTACCTAGTTCGGGACTGGGCCTCGCTCTATAACCAAATCAATAGCTTACCTAGTTCGGGACTAGGCCTCGCTCAATCCTACCTAGTTCTATAAGCATAACAAGTTTTAAATAAACAAAGCGATAATAGTCCACATAAAGCATTTGCACGTTTCTCACCCCAAGTATTGAAAACAAAGTTCAAGAGTAAAAGTGGGGCTATGACTCACCTCAAGTCCAGAAAATCCTCAAAAGAAATCGATAGATGAAAGACGTAAGCAAACTCAAGTAATGGCAACTACAGACTCGGCACTTCCTAACAATATCAAACTCGTTCAGAAATCATTTTCTCAAAATCAAATATTCCCATTTCCGAACGTATTCCATTTAACTTTCCAAAAATATCCATTTCTCGAATTATCTTCATATTAATTTGAAGTTTGACTTTTGGTATCCATATGGGTGGTGGGTCGACACAACTCAAACCAAGAAGTCACAACGAAAAGAAATAATAAACCATCTATAGGTCTAATATTAGTCCAATATATTATTTAAATAAATAATCGAAGTTTATCAAATCCGTCGATTTGGTAATTCCCATATTTATTTACGTAATATATCGTTCCAAGATTATACCCAACCAAAATCACATAGCACAAAGAATACTATGTGGTAAATATCGTAGTCCAATAAATTCCCTATATATATCGTCCAATTTGCCAAATTCGTCAATTTAGCCAATTCCACGAGATATACAGTAATGTATTATCCTAATACACGTACCACAACCTACGGGCATCGTGGGATACGATGCCCATTAATATACTCATTTTATATAGCTAAATAAACTTGATTTAACCCGTCGATTAAATAAGTCACGCAGTTATATAAGATGGATATATTAATCGTCATATATCCGTGACAACACAAAAGTCACATAATAATGCACTCTTGGACTTAAGTAACCACAACTCGTATAACTCGATAAGTTTTTCAAATTTATAAAAGTCATCATGTTTTTATTTATTACTTATCCGACTTATTAGTTCTCGACATTATTTCTAGTTATTTATTTATAATAATACTCCGACATTTATTGCACTATTCGCATAGTATAATAATTATCGTTATATTATTATAACGTTTACTCGTGATCGTTTTATTATTAATATACGCATTTATATATATATATATATATATATATATATATATATATATATATATATATATATATATATATATACACATCCGTTTATCACGTCCATATACGTATATAAACGATTATGTTATCAATAATATTATTACGAGTATTATTTTTAATGTTTGATTTTAAATATTTATCGAGTCATAAGAATTTGGTCACATGTCCGAGTCATTACTCTCGGTTCATAGTCAAGTCCACAAATAATATAACCAAGTCAAAATAAATAAACCAACTCCGTCCAACTCAATCCCAAATCCACGTGCTACAACATGAGGGTCCGACTACGGCACCCGACTAACCTATCTCCGTCAATCTAGTGTGACCGTCTCACAATCGGTCCCCAATCCCACTTCCTCGTCAACACTTCACAAAAATCAAATGTCTCATTGCCGAGACCACAAAGGGTCTCGGCCCATCAATTCTTTTCGGCCAAAAGAAATAAACACCACAACAACAACAACATGAAACAACAAGAAAGTCATCAAGATAGTATACATGTTCCGGGTCGATATACCAAGTCAAACCCGTGCCGAGGGACCCACTTGGGTCTCGGCTAGACTACGAGTCATGAGAACTCAAACCCAAGACCACAAGGGTCTCGGCTAAGGCTCATCCGAGCACACCAAAACAGCCAAACGGACCCTTAGCGTCGCGGCGTCACCAAGACCACAACAAGTATCCATCCGCAATCAAACCTCAAAAAAAAAAACAATACTCCACAACCATAAACATCCTTGCTACCATGACTAGGATATTATTAGGATGGTGGGTGAGGTGACCCGGTGTAATAGACACGGACCAAACCCGAAACCTTTTAAAACAAATCAACTCTCTCAAACCGAACTCATTCCAAATAATCAAAAGTCTCGCGATACGTTCCAAAAACGTAAATATCCAAACCAATATTTAAAATAATTAAAATTGTTAGGTTATCCTAGTGCCGGAGTCAATGTAGTGCCAAATAATCATCTCACAATTAAATCACCGCGTATAAACCAAACCAAACCAATAATTAAGAAAATCCAAATTCCATAAATAATGTACGATTAAAAATCACATTCCAACGTTTACAAATCTCATCTCAAATAAACTTTTCAAATATTCCAAAATTATAAATTTTAAAGTAATGCGGGTTTTCAAAATGGCTCCCTAATTTGCCAGTTGTCACACAAGAGAAGTCATGAAAATCAGGTTTTAACACCTGACGGTGTCACGCTTTGGAGCTGACGCCGTCACCTTTTGACGAGAAGCCATGGATTTTTACACTAGATGCCCTGGAAGAATTTGTCAAGTTAACACCTGACGGCGTCATGTGTATTTGGAGCAAGGTCGTCTCCCTTTAACTTAACACGAGACGGCCCAGAACATTTATAACGGGACGGCGTGAGAGATCTCTTGGACGATACGAAACCCTAAGACACGGCGACATGACGACGCCAGAGGCTAAAACCAGACGCCGTCAGACTTGTATATCCATATATATTTTTCAACTTTTATTCATTAAAAGTGTGGAACTTTTTAGCAATAAACCCTAGACGAATTTCACAGCTACATTAGGGTTGTCAAGCCCTCTTTTCTTTCATATTTAATTAAAGATAAGTCTTCCTTTTAATCATTTAATATGTCTATGTGTTGTTTGATTGATTGTTATTCTTTTCTTTTCTCTAACATGGTATCTTAGATTTATTAGTGTTTGCTTAGATCTAATGAAACCTAGTTGTTAAATATTGATTGTTGAGTTGTTATTGATTTTTTGGTTGATTGATTAGCGTTAGGCTTAAGAAAACTGGCTAAATCTCCTATACGGTAACTAGCTTGAACGTCTTAAGAAACGTAATCAGATGTGTACTACGGTTTTATTGGTTGTATTTAATGCATGAGTGACTATTTAGGAGGCCATGATAGGATACTAAACGTGTCGTCATAGGAAGAGATAGAAACTCATAGAGTTGAGGAAAGCTGTACACACCCCCACGAATGCTATGAAGGAATACAATCCTTTCATCCAAACAATCGTAACAATTCAATAATTCAATAGGGAAATAACTAGGAAGTAGTGAAATCTAAGTAAACACATTTACCCACTATAAGAAGTTCACTAATTTACTTTTCTGTCATTTTATTTTATTTTGTTAATTAGTACGGAGTAGTAATTTTGGGTTAATTGACTAGCAACTAATTTCGCCCACTCTTCCAATACCCGAGATTTTACCTTCTTTCATAAAACATAAAAATTACAAAAAGAATCATCCCTCACCTTAGACCTAGTCTAAGTAGTTTTCAATCCTAACGAACCCTATTCCTCAAAGAACGATCAATCCCCCGGTACCTACCACACACTATATTACATCGGTCAGGTACACTGCCTGGTGGATTGAAAGCTACTCAAGATCCCTTGAGAAGTAAAACTTTTGCGAGTCTTGCGATCCGCATCATTAATAAACGCATAATCGGACGTTCATGAACATAAATGAACGAACATAACTTGTAACAATTCACATTTTCGGATTACTATTCATTTATACTATTCACTTTCACTATTCATTTTCGAAATTTTTATTTCATATTCTCGTAAGTTAAATTATTTCAATGATAATCCGAGAGTTTGACACTCGTCGGATCATTTCTGCAAAAATCACAAAACCGTGTCCGAGATTTACTTTTAGGTTTAAACGTCATTCCAGCATCCCGATATGTCCATAAAACACTATAAACAATAGAAATACGATTTTCTCTCATTTTACGACAATTCCAAAAGTTTTGGAATTTTACCTTTTCCAGTTCAGCTTTTACGCGAACCTAAAAACCCGAAACTGCCTATTAAACCAAGGGGTCTAATGACCTTAAAGCCAAGACCAAAACCATGGCTAAAGCCAAGGATGAGTCTCAAGACCATGGTATCCATGACCAAAGCCACGGCAAGGCCATAGCTAAGACCTCAAGGCTTTCTAAACCAAAATCGTTATAACTATTATACATGTTTTACAATTGAATACTACAACACTAGGGAACTTCATGTGAGGGGTTCCATTTGGGTAAACGGATCGACGAGTTGTTGGATTTACGAATTAAAGTGTCCTAGCTCCTCGAACATTTACTACATGACCTCTGAATTATGTCGGCCCAAACGGTAGTAAGCGATATACAAACTATACATGTTTCATAAACCATTTTATTCAAAAACTTACACTATATACTAAGTACTACATCATGAACTATATGCAAGACATATATAGGCAATTCTTCGTATTCTTAGACGTTACTCCAAACCTAAGTCGCAACGTTCTATTATAGGCTGCTCTTAGAGACTTTCGCGATTCGACTACCACTTTCATTTCTCATTACATAAGCTTAAGGTGAGTCATAGCCCCTACTCTTTTTATACTTGTTTTAACTCTTTGGGGGAGATACATGCTCAACTACTTGCTTACTTGTACAAATACTCAAAACATTTATACTTGATTGCATACATACATGACTGTGTTATACTTAATTGCGTTATTCTATTTAGTGGCTAGTAGTTGTCTTTGGGAATTGGCTCTCAGTTGTCTTTGGGAATTGGCTCCCGGTTGTCTTTGGGAATTGGCTTCCAGTTGTATTTGGGAATTGGCTCCCAAGTGAGGTCTTCGGAGATGAAGTGTAGACTCACGACTAATTGCTTAATTTTTGTGATAAACTTATACATGTCTTAATCATACTATATTTTAGCAGTGGGTTGTGAACACACAGGTTGCAAGTGTTGTTATGGGCGGGACTTGCAACTGAGTGGATTCACAATGCCTTTGCTGTGTGAACATTCTTTAAAGAATTTTCAACTGTTTTAAGACAAACTCTATGAACTCACCAACCATTGTGTTGACACTTTAGCATGTTTATCTCAGGTTAGTAAGGCGATAGCTAATGCGTGGAACTTAGAGTCAAGCTGCATATTCTGAAGACTTACGCTTTTATCATTTACCATTCAAAACATTTTGTATACATTTATGTATCATACTTTGGAATCTCATGTTTGTAACTTTGAATTCATTAATAGAATGGTAACTTTTCAAAACGTCTCATTTAGAGGTCATTTTCTATAACTTGTACTTTGTATTATGAAGTAGCACCCCAGTGACACAGTCTTCCGCTGCGGTATTTTGGGGGTGTTACACAACGTTTGTCCATGTTCGTTCATTTAACTAAATGAACGTAAAATATTGTTCTTGTTCGTTCATTTAATAAACAAATGAACATAAACGAACTTTTTACCGAACGGTTCATGAAATATTCACTGAACGTTCAGTTCGTTTACAGCCCTAACTATAACACAAGAATCAATGCTACGATTTTTATTGAAAACTAAGACAACACCCAGCAAGGGTGGTAAGCCATCCGTGACAACCCCAGATCACGCGTCACCCACCACCTTGGTGGAGGTGTTCGTGTGTTGCGTGAGCTAAAGCAAAATAGTGGACGAAAGGTGAGAAGCTCACTACTCGGCATTTGTGTAAAAGTGGGGCCCCCTCAATGTATATATTATTAATTAGGGTAAATTACACCGATGGTCCCTAAATTCCGGTCCGTTCTCACATTTGGTCCCTCGTTTCATTTTTCTAGTATACGACGTCCATGTTTTAGGGAACGATTACCCCTTTGGTCCCTATTGCCCCGTTATCTCTTACTATGGTTACAATGTATGGTTTGATGATGTGTAAGCCACGGTTTTGTAGTCATTTCACCTTCTATCCCTTCTTTATTTACTATATCAGTGTAATCTACTCCCTATAAGTCCCTGACAAGTTAACTCGCAACTTTCCCGCTCACATCAACCATCTAATCTCACACTACTCATCCCGGTAATTTCTCTGACTATAATTTGCACATTGATCATCTTGTTCGCAAATCTTTGTCAACAATGGGGATAACAACATGGACGTCAAGGAAAAAAAGAGTAACTATAACAACAAAAAACTTGGAAATCGAATGTGAGAAGGCATATGGTAATGACTTGAAATCCGGTTGGTTTGAGCTATATTTTGCTACGATCTTGTGTTTATTTTTGTTGATTTACTAAGTAATTGAATTTTTTTTATGCAATGCGTGCACCTCATTTGTTCACCATACACATACACCATGGTGGTTCATTTAGGGGGTTTCCTGGTAGAGAATATGTTAGTGGTGAAGAAGATATTTTTGATAGTGTTGACGCTGAAGTTTTCTCAGTGTTTGAGGTAGACAAGATGGTCACACAATTAGGCTACAAAGGTAAGAATGAGCCTTTGTTTTATTACTACTACCTCCGTCCCAGAATTATTGTCTATAGTTGACTTTTTAAGTCTTTCCTTTACAACTTTGACCCTTAATTATTTTCTCTTGTATTATATAATACTTGATGCAAAATATATGAATTGATTGGGTTTCAAATGTATTTTCATTGGTATAATTTTAATCAAGCATTTTACAACACAGACAAAAATATTTAAGGCCAAAGTTGAAATTGAAAGACTTAAAAGATCAAACATGGACAATAATTATGTGACGGAGGTAGTATTTAAGACCCATGAGTGATTCAGATGTTGGTTGTTTGCACTATGTACTGGCATGTGATGAGGATGTACGTTGTCTGAGTACCCTACTATTGAGTTTCAAGTTTCTAGATATAGAGCATGGTTCTACACAACTTAATTATTACCAAATGTCACCAGGAAAAATCAGGGCTATAATAGAAGAGTACCAGGAAGATGTGTCTAATAAACCTAGTGTTAGTTCTTTTAAGGAAAAAGATTAGGGTAAAATGTTATTGTTAACATGGCATGATAGAAAAGATAGTAATACACCTAACTTTGGTCACCTAAGTTTATACCTGAAGCTGTGTTTGGTATCCCTACTAGTTCATGTGATATCACATTTACACAATTGACTTGTAATGGTTCGTCACTTGACCTTATTATCTAAATGCTATGTATTTGTGTAGTTGCAAGGTTGAAAAATCTTTCAGGAGCAACTGTTTTTACTTTAACAACCTGCAGCATGATGCAATGAAAGATAAATTATATTCCCAAATAACTGACAAGCTGGTTTAACCCCTTTTTATCCATGAAGTTAGACTAGTGGGTCGTATATATCTTGTGTACAATACACGAATAGTGTAGCTTTTACATTGGGATATAAAACATAATCAAATGTTGTTGTTTTCATTTTCGGTATTTTAGCATAAATTTGAAACCTACTATTGTATTTAAGATCATTCTGAAAATAATGTAATATCTATACACAAAACTATAAATAGAAGTATAATGCAGGTTATGTTCTTTTTTGGTCTTAAACACTTCTTTTATGGGATCATGCATTCGGTTTTGCAAGCAAAGAAAAAGATATTATCTTTGTGGTGGTGGTAGAGGGTGGTGGTGGTGGTTGCGTGGTGGTGATACAGGAGGGTGGTAGTGAAAATTCAAAAATAAAATAAAAGTGGGGAAGAAGACAAGGGTGAATTAGTCATTTTTGCATGGGGTTTGACTTTGACTAACAAGATTTTTTTAACGATTGTTAGTTAAAATCGCGAATTTTCATGAACAGTACAGCCTCAGAGCCATTTTTGGCAAAAAGTCCAAACTTTAAGTACATAGCTAGCATAATTTTTGAATGATATTTCTCTAAAAATGGCAAATGTTAAAGTTATAATTTGCAGTTTACTCTATTTTTTAGTTGAATTGTTATCGTAATGTTTTTTTATTTTAGTTGAATTGTTATTGTAGTGTTTTCAAATTATGAATGATTTTTTTATTTGAAAAAATAAAAAGTTATGGTCGCTATAGCAAATTGTTGTTGAGTGTAGTCTTCGATAGGAAAAACATATATGATACTGATGTGACAGGGTGACCACAATATTTTTGGCTGCCATTAGTATTGGTCTAATAAATTAATATTCTTTTTTGAACAGTAATAAATTACTTCCTTCATCTCAAACTAATGGTTCATATATCTATCTATAATACTATAAGATTAGGCCCTCTAATTTATTGTGTAGGCATCAAGTTTGCATAGGGTACAAGATAGCTAATGCTCGGAATTCAATGCAGCCTCATAATAACTATAAAATCATGAAAGAAGATGAAGTGCAAGGGTTGCCCGAATTGATCACAAGGCATTTAGTATAGAATTAAAAGTCGGTTAGATGAAGTGCAAGAGTTGCGAAAAGTTACAAGAAAAAAATAATGATTTAACCTAATTCTTGCCTATATAAACCGGCCAAATCACATTTAGTATGTATATTTGAAGATGATTCACACATCTTTTAGATCTTTGATTGTTGGTAGCTGTATGTAAATTCTCTTTTGCAACATTTTGGAGATAATTCACACATCTTTTAAATCTTTGTAATTAAGTTGGTCTTCTTTTTTTCTTAATTTAGTTATCATTCGCAGATAGCATGAAAATCACACAAGATCATACATGCTCAGATAAATGGAACCAAAGATCATACCAACTATTTTCTTTGTTTACATATTTAGGTGATTGTTATAGATAAGCATATATATAGATATATGTATCATGTTAATGTATTTTCATATATAAGTAATTTATGTGTGTTTTCTATTGATGTAGCTAACATGTGCGAATTGATTCAAGAAAATATGTACGAGCATGTATGTAAAGAAACATTTAAATTATTAAATGATGCTTTTTAGCGTGATTAGTTTATGTAAGTTGTTGCTTTCGAATGCTCTTTGAGAAATATTAGAATGATTTTATCGTGTGCAATTGAATTATTATTGAAAAGAAGAAGGTCCGCACATCGCAAATTGTTTTCTTTTTCCATATGTAGAATCATTAGTGAGAAACCAATATTTATGCCTATTAAATGAGTTTGTCATAATAGCAAAATATGACATATCACATTGAGTAATGAATAGAAAGGAAAAAATACATAATTTTGACTTAAAAATTGAGTTTTAAACATAAGCAAAAGTTCAAACTTTTATCGGAAAAACATAACCGGTGCATTTAATGTGAAGTATATACAACATCGAGATGGAAGTGCAAGGCTTGCCGAAATTTATCACATGATATTAAGCAATTAGCATAGAATTAAAAGTCGGTTATGGATTGAGATGAAGTTAAAAAAGTTGCAAGAATAATGGATGATTTAACCTAATGCAATATATATAGATATATGTATTATGTTAATGCATTTTCATATACAAGTAATTTATGTGTGTTTTCTATTGATAGCTCACTTGTGCGAATTGATTCAAGAAAATATGCACGAGCATGTATGTAAAGCAACATTTAAATGGTTAAATGATACTTTTTAGCGTGATTAGTTTATGTAATCATGTAACTTAAATAATGAATATAAATGAAAAAGTACATAATTTTGCTCAAACCATTTGTAAATTAAAAATAATAAGTTTAAGACATAATAATAGAGTTTAAAGGTTTTATGAATTATTAATAGTGTGTTAATTAATATTCATTTATTTAGCTATTTAGAATTGAGTTTATTGATAAAATTTATTAATATTAGTTAGACTTCAATATTAATTTTCAATGAAATTAGTTGTACAATAAAATGAGATGAAGCTAAAAAGGTTTGTAACGATTTTTATACAGTTTATGTGGCATTATTATATATACATTATTACACAAACTTTAACTTACATATTTAATAAAGAAAATATATAACACACATTAAACTATGACCAATTAGATATACCCCGTGTGTTTCATATTACAATGCAAAAACCATTTAATGAACAAGTATTTTAGGGTTAAGTAATAGACCAAATGAAACAAAACTATTTTTTTTATCATGCAAATAAGTAATAAGCTAAATGAAACAAAGCCATCACAACTTAATAACCAAAAACCCATTTATAAAATACAACACCATAAAACCAAACAACATCAAACATTTTTAAATTTTCATACAAGAAAGTCAAAACGTTTCATACAACATACTAAACAATAATTAAGCATACACTCGCCAATACACATAAAAAATACGCAATTAACAATTAAATTCGAAGCCTGTGCGTAGCACGGGTTCTTCATGCCTCATTCGTTTTAAGATTTTAAGATGTCTGAAATTAATTATTCATTTTCTATTTTAATTAATATAAAAAAGATTTATTAAGATAATATTTTATTATTAAAAAATATAGTTATTTCACTTTTATTAAACCGTGACCCATTAATTTTGAGACGGATGAAGCAATATTCTTTTCAATCTTTTACAACTAAAAAAAGACCATAAAAGATGCTTTTCTTAAACAACGAATCATCCAAGTGGATCGTCGACACGTTCAACATTCATTCGTCATACATTAAAACCAACATGACGTCATCACATAAAAACATCCTATATACATACAAGTGTTCCACCAATAACACACCATTATGAAACATTCTCATTCTCCAAACAACACATCATAAATATCAAATTTCAATGGAAACTTCAAAGAAAAAACGTTTGGAAGCTAAAGAAAACGTTACAATTTCTGCTAAGAAAATAAGGGCTAACAAGGAATGTTATAAGAGTGGAGTAACTGCTGATGATGCTGAGCTAGATGAGTTTTTTGCTATATTGAAAAGGATGCAAACAGGGTTTCATTATTTGAGGAACAAAGGTGTTGAAAACCGTGTCAAGAAGCCTGGTTCGGGTTCGAGTTTAGGCTCGTGGAAGCCGGCTTTTGAGTTGGAGGATTTTGGCCAAGTGGATGATGGTGGTAAGAAATTTAGTGAAGGAAAGAGTTTAGTGGGTGAAAAGGTTGTCGGGTTTGATCTTAACATAGACCCGACAACGGAGTAGAAATTGGTTTAGGAGGTTGTTTGAGATTCGTTTTAAAATTAGGGTTATCTTATTATTGTGTTTTGTAACAGGAGAAACCAAGTTTCTAAAATGTATCTGGTTGTTTTCATCTTGTAAGCCTGTTTCAAACTCTTCAATGCATTAACTATTAAGTATTAACAATTGATCTCTTGTACAAACAATCAATCCCAAACACCAGTTAAGTAATAGTCCGTATGTTTTCTTTAGGTTGGTTGGTATGCAAATTGGCCTATGCATCGTTGCTAATACTATACACTTGTATAATAATCCATTTTGCTGTGTTATAACAATCTTATTAAGTGTGAAATTTGGGATCAAAGGTTATAAAGTTAAGCGGAAGAATATTATGATCAGAAGCAGAAACATGAAAATGTGCTTACTACATCGAGTTTGTCTAAACAATCAAAACATTTTCTTTTTTTACAAAAAAGATACCTTCTAATCCAAATTTACTACGTAATGGCTACTTAATTTTTTTTACAAAACATCAATTCTAATATACTAGTTTTTTTTTTTTTTTTTTCTCAAGTTATATCAAAGTTTAATGCTTTTTTTTGGTAACCAGGTACTTACTACTTATAGAAAACGCGTTTTGTGTTTTTACATGCTCTTTTTTGGTTATCAAAAAAAACAGTAGATACAATAAATGCTTTTCATTCAAGTGAAACTACATCCGCTGCAATTATGTCATAACATTAATTTGCAAACCTTTATTGTTTATGACCTTATTTCCACTATGAACAGATCTTGACTATGCATAAATCTCTTTAAAAAAACCTTAGGCCGGACACAGTAAGGCGATCCAATCCTCTCATTTTTTCCTGGCACGTCAAATTTCTCTTTCCAGCGACCTGTAGACGATTCGGTGCCTCAGTAAGGGCGACCTACACTATAAAAATACGCCCCACAAATATTCTTTTTTTAATTAAATAAAACACACACAAAATAAATACCCACTCGGTCGAGCCTGCGACCCATATCCAAAATAAATCGCCATACGACCGATTGAAAAAAAGTCCCACAATAAAGGGATCGACTTGTGATCGATCATGGAATTCGGTCGACTACTACTAATGTGTCCAGCCTTAGAGCATCCACTATAATGTTTCAAAAATAGGTCTAAAATTTTGTGTATTATAATGAAGAATCATTTCATGTCTAGGTGGTATGAAAATATCTAGGATTTTAGAGAAGTCCAAGAAGTGTTTATTATCATTTATGTTCGAACAATTTATAAATTTTAAAAGTTTTAAACATAGTGAAAATAGGTTCATAATATGAAAAGGTTTAAGAATTAATGAAAATGTAAGAGGTGTCAATTTTATAAACATTTTAAAATGTCCATCAAAATGGATGCCCTTAGCAACCACCTCACATAGTTTAAATGCATTAAATTATAAAAAAAACTTTAATATCTTAAACTTCCTCATGTCACACGAGCATAAAATAAAGGGTTTTGCTAACGTATCACTGGGCACACAATTATGCGCAATAAATGAAAATAAAACTTCATTTTAGATCAATGAACATTTATTAATCTTTAAAATTACCGTAATTAATCATAATTTTAATATAAATTAACTCCGACATTCCTTATGCATATAGATAAACAAGTGCCCACTGAGCACAAGTTAGCAAAATCCTAAAAGAAATGGTTTTTTGTTAGTATTTCCCCACTGGGCACACGATTATGCGCAAAAAAAAAAAAAAAAAAAAAAAAAAAAAAAAAAAATCATTTTAGATCAATGAAAAATTTTTTATCTCTAAAATTACCGTAATTAATCACGATTTTAATATAAATTAACTTCAACATTCTTTATATATATAGTTAAATAAGTGCCCACTGGCACAAGTTAGCAAAATCCAAATAAATTATCATTATGGTTTATAAATGTTTAGACTTCTTTAACTTTTTATAAACTTTTTTATATACCAATATAGTGGATGTTTTAATATTTGGAAATGACTTATATGTAACTCGGTACTGCCAACACGAAGTAGATGAACTTATAAAACTTATTGAAAAGTAAGAGTGTGTTTAGTTGGTGAAAAAACTCATTTTTCTAGAAAGTTTTTCATAAAAAAATAAAAACTGAAAACCCGTTTAGTCACATTTTTTTTCAACAATTTTCAAAAACGATGAAATTCTCACTTTTCCAATTTTAAATAGAAAAATAAAAACCTTGATCTACCATTCTTTACTTTTTTCTCACTAAGAAAAATAAATAAATAAATAAAATATGGGATTTTCCAATCTATAATTTACTTTCAAGTATCTAATTCTAACCTATCATTATTAATAACATCCTCTGTTAGCCTGACTATTTTATAAAAGATAACGTCACACATAAAAAAATGGACTAGATATCATACAAATAGTACTTTAGGGACTATTATTGTAATATAGGCAAACATGTGATGTAATGAGCCTATAAATACCCCTCATGACTCTCCATGAGGGGTGTGGGAAAATAGTGTGTGTAACCAAACCTTTGTCATTTTAATAAACCACATTTTCTTCACCTTTCTCTCTCTACTTTCTCTCTCTAAAACAATGATGTATTTTGATCAACCGCGACCTCCGGAACGTGTTTTTTGGTTATAACAAGTGGCATCAAAGCTAACCGGGGGCGAATCGTGGTGTTTTTGGGTGAAAAATCGTGTTTTTGGGTGTTTTTTCTCGGAAAACTTTCGATCTTATCGAGTTAGGATTTTTCTTGTCGAGTTAGAAAAATCTTGCGAGTTTGAAAAATTCTATCGAGTTAGGATTTGTTTTATCGAGTTTGAAATAAATCTTACCGAGTTTGAAAAATTATATCGAGTTAGGATTTGTTCTATCGAGTTAGAATTTTTGAAAGTTTGCGAGTTAGGGTTCTGAATTTCAAGGATTATCGTGTTTGGTCAAAATGTTACTGAGTTTGGTGACTATACCGAGTTTGGACATATTGTATCGAGTTTCAATATTACCGAGTTTGGTCTAATCTTACCGAGTTTGATATTTTTGCCGAGTTAGGCATGGCTCATCCTTATCGTTCATCGAGTAAGGCCTCTCTTGGGTACTCATTAGTCGAAACTCTGCCCAAATTTTTTCACATTACCGAGTTAAGGAATGGTTACCGAGTTTGAAAGGTTACCGAGTTTGAGGAAGGATAAGGTTACCGAGTTAGGGAGGTTATTGAGTATACCAAGGTTACCGAGTTTGATGGGTTTATCGAGTTAGCCACAAAAAAAAAAAAAAAAAAAAAAAAAAAAAAAAAAAAAAAAAAAAATTGGCGGGAAAATTTGAGTAAAATTTATTTTTGAGAGGAGACTAAACGACCAATTTTTACGCGAAATTCAAAATTTGGTATAACGTTAAAAATTTTGGCCTGAAATTCAAATTTTTAGGCCAAAATTCAAATTTTTCGATGAATTTTTGCGTAAAAATTTTCAAAACTCAAATTTTTCTGGTAACCTTAGAATTGCATTTCATAGTGATTTCCAAATTATGGGCGAGAAAATTTTCCAATTTTATTTTTGGAGGGAAAATATGAAATCACTACGAATCACCCGAAATAGAATTTCAAGCTTCACCAAAACACACCACGTTTTGCTTAAACGATCCTGATCAAGAATCACAATCAAATGACAACGGCTAGTATCGGATTTTGTGATTATGGGGATAATTCTTTATCACTTTTCTGGGTTTAAAGTTCATTTCAAAGGCATGTGGACTTATTTATCTCAAAGTCTAGGGGTGGACGGATGCATGACTTTCGAAGATACTTGTTTGTGCATTCACTAATATTGATAGTGACGAAGACTTGGATTATCTAGTTTTCATAGGTCAAGGGGTGGATGGACGAAGACCTAGATAACTATCACTTAAAGGAGTTACGTTGTAGTGCTCAGTATCACACGAAGTTATGGATAATCAAGAGGTGATGTACGTCTTATACTTGATGGTTGGTTGGTTGAAGAGTATAGAGTACTCAGAGATTCGATGGTGTACGAACTCTCTACACCGTTCTTCTTCACACCATAGTACAAGATTAAGTAACATATCTACGGGATGTTTACTTTATTGTCAGATTTGTTATATTGGGTTGTTTCTATAGTCATTGGTCATTTACTAGCTGGTTGGAATTTGAAGAGGTCGCTTAAAGGTTGAAGAGAAGAGAAGAGATTGTAGAATAAAGAGAGTCATATCCTATCAGCATATTCTCACAAATTATGCTTTCATGGTCTATCTACATTGCATCAGAAGTGTAAAGTACGGGTAATTTTGGCATGTACGCACAATAGTATGATGATTTCGATACATCGCAACCATCAGGAGGGAGAAGAACATGCCAAAAGAAGTAGTGTTTCATCTCTAGTACGTCGGTTGTTCGAGGGAATTGTGCTTACACCAGAACCGAAGAAGTACTAATGTTGTGTACATCAGAGCGTATTACCAACCTTCTGTGCAATACTATGTGAGTTATGCTATGATGCTCCCAGAATGACAACCATGGTGCAAACTCATTAGTATCTACCTTATCCGCTGCGAGATGAGAAGAGAGTTGTCAGTTCAGGAGGGAGCAGAAGAAAAAGAATAAAGGCTCACTAGTTAGGAGGGAGTAATAACCTAACTAGACCATTACAGTTGAAGTTCAGAGCTACAAAGACCTTTACCGTTAGTGTCAAAGATTATACGCCGAGATCGTCGGAAGAGAGAACTTCAAGTCTGCCTCAGTATCTAGACTACAGAGACTCTGCGCTTCAACAACGTCAACATAGTTTACTATTGTTGCAATTTACATGTTTATGTGTTTATAGGTCTCATTGTATCCATTCATGTGTGACGATATCTTGGAGGGAGATTTTTAGCCTGGCTATTTTATAAAAGATAACGTCACACATAAAGAAATGGACTAGATATCATACAAATAGTACTTTAGGGACTATTATTGTAATATAGGCAAACATGTGATGTAATGAGCCTATAAATACCCCTCATGACTCTCCATGAGGGGTGTGGGAAAATAGTGTGTGTAACCAAACCTTTGTCATTTTAATAAACCACCTTTTCTTCACCTTTCTCTCTCTACTTTCTCTCTCTAGAATAATCATGTATTTCCATCAACCTCGACCTCCCGAAAGTGTTTCTTGGTCATAACATCCTCACATTTCATTCTCGTCGTCGCCGCACACCATCGCCGGGTTTTCAAAAGAAAAAATATAACTTTATCTAAACGGGTTTTCAAAACTATCAACTCTTCTCTAGAGAAGAAAATTGATTCCTTCTCAAGAAATATAGAAACAAAAATTAAAATAAAAAAATTCTACAACTAAACACTAGCTTAGTTTGCAATGGAGAAAAACTATGATGTGTTTTCTTATGTTTTGCTTGCTTTTCTCATATTTCCCAAAAGAAATTGTTGCTAGGCCACCACGATTTTGCAAATTGTTTGGTGATTCTCTAATGAGTCTTTCTGAATCGCCCCTTTCCAATTTGACCAAACATTTAAAATTTTACGCGAAAAAGATGACCCAAAATGGACCTTTTGATACTAATCATTAAATTGGTATGAGTATATTAAAAACCAGCCCTTGAAAGTACTTTAAAATGAAAATGTACTCAAAAACCTTTAAAATGACAGGTGGCACGACTTCTAATGACATACGTTTGATTTTATATGAATTTCCAAACATGACCCATTTTTTGTGCAACTGATGCGTGAAATTGCGCCCTCTCAAAAGGTTTTACCTCTCAAGAGATCTTGAGAAGCTTGCAATCCCCACCAGACAGTGTACCTGACCGTTGTAGTATAGTATAGTGGCAAGTACCGGGAGATTGATCGTTCAACTCAAAGAATAGTGTTCGCTAGGGTTAAAACTCGATTAAACTATTTCTAGAGGTGAGGGATGATTCTTTTTTGTATTTTTATATTTTATGGAAAGCAAGTAAAAATCTCGGTTTTTGGAAGAGTGGACGGAATTAGTTGCTAGTCAACTAACCAAGTAACTACAAATGCAAACAAAATAAAATAAAATGAACTTAAAGTAAATGTGGCAAAAACAATAATAAGAGAAAATGTGTTTACTTAGTTTTTACTACTCCCTAGCTATCTTTTACCGGTTGATTAGTTTGTTACAATTGCATAGATGGCAGTTATATTCCTTAATACCATTCGTATGGCCGTGTACGATCTTCCCTAACTCTATAAGCTTCTACCTCTTCCTATGTCGAGCCGACTACTAGCTCCTAACATGGCCTCATTAGTAGTTACCTATGCATTAAATATAACCAATTTATCGTAGTACATCTCCGATCATGTTTCTTAAGACGTTCAAGCAAGTTACCAATTGGAAGTCTGCCAGTTTTCTTAAGCCTAACATCGAAATCATTCATCCACAACAATTATAAACAAACAACCAACCAATAATTAATATCTAAGTTTCATTACATCCAAGCAACACATAAAGAAAACCTAGCCTAGTATGTTAAAGAGAAGACAAGCATAAGATATATTCAAAGAACACATAGACATATTGAATGATTGTTGGAAAACTTATCTTCAATTAAGCATAGATGAAACAAGGGTTTGAAACCCTAAAAAATGCAGTAAAATTCGTCTAGGGTTTTCTCCTCTCAAAGTTGCACACAATGAATGAAAAATCAAAAACTATATATAAAATAATGGGTCTGACGGCGTCAAGAGTAAGGTCTGAAGCCGTCAACTCGCCGCCATAATTATGATCGTATTGCCTAGATCCACTTCTGACGTCGTCATGTGTAAACTTGGTCTTGGCCGTCACATGCAAATTACTCTTGACGGCCTTGGTGACGCCGTCATGTACAATCCTTCCTGGCGCGTCACGTGTAACTTGATTTATCCACCTCTTTGTTAAAGGGTGACGGCGTCACATGCAATCCCTGACGCCGTCAGGTACAATTTTCAGCATGAATTTGAGACTTTGACGTTTTCTTCACTTTTTTGCTCCGAAAACGTACAAAATGCTTCCTTTTACAAATTTCCTCTCAAAAGTACCTAAAATGACATAAGGAATGATTTAGGGCAATATTTGATCAAATAATCTCGACTTTGGGCTTAAGTGACCCCCCAAAAGCGGTACACTTTTTGTCTCATCAGCAACGTGATGTCTTTCTGGATAGTCTACTGTAAATAATGATGACTTTCCCTTTGGAGTTGAAACTAGTTTCCAGATCTTGTTTCTCTCAAATTGATTGAGCTCTTCTTGCATGACAATAACCCATCCTTCTTCTTCTAGTGCTTCAATGATTATACATTCAATTTTAGATAAGAAATCAGCATAAAGACATTCATTGGCTGAAGCATCTTCTATATCTTTCAATTGACTTCTTGTTGTTACTCATGTTGGAAGTTCTCCAAGAACATTGACTAATTAAATACCTTTTTCTATAGACCACCTGTCTTTGAGGTGCAAGAACACTTGAAGTGGATTGATTAACATATTGTGAGGGAATTGGAATTAAGTTAGGGATAGGTTCATCTTGATCATTAGAGGGTGATTCTTGTTGTTCAAGTATGCCATCAGTCATTGGTTGTTCAAGTATGAGATGAATGATTGGTTGGTCGGATTATGTGATAATGGTTTCAGGTGAAATGATCTCTGATTCATTTGAATCTGGTTTTTGATAAATGGAGGACAAAGGATCATAAGCTGGAACATAATGAACGAATTAAGATAAGGATCAAACCTTAATTGTTCTTGGCTTAAAAGAGTGTGTCTTGAGGTGGGAGGGAAAATAAGACAAATGAAGTTTTCTGGATGTAAGTTACCTCATATAAGTGTTATAATGAAAGTATCACAGTTTGACAAGGTTAATCCTTATTAGTGAAACTATTACATGAGACGCCATTTTTCTTTATTAACCTTTTTCATGAGAGATCCTTTTTGGCTAACGCAAATTTATAAACATTACGAGAGTTAACTAAGAAGCTTTATAATTTCATAAGATTAATACCGTGACAATTGGGGCGTTACAAGTAATGTGATATTTAATAAACATAAGTAAGTACTAGCAGGGTACCCGCGCGTTGCGGCAACATATACTCTGTAATTAAAATTTTGACAAACAATATTTTTTGATAATATGTTTTTCGCGATAATAACTTTATAAAGGACGAGAACTTTATGTTCTATTAACTTCAAACAATGACAAATTATACTATGTTAAAAGTAGACACTAAAGAACATAGACATGGCATTTAATTTTTTTTCGATAGATTGTGTGGAGTTTGTTATACTCCTTGGATCGTTTTGAGCATCTAGGGTTAACAATAACAATGATAATAAACATGTACACGCAGCGAAATTAAACAAATCAAAGTTATTGACACAAGGTTTTTCCCAATCACTTCCAATTATATTTGATCAGAATATAACATGTTACATAACTGTAACAGGGATCAAAGACATCTCTGAACTTGGTGGTAACTAAACTAGTTCTAGGCGTTTACAATGAACCACGCCCTAGAACACACATACACCTTTTACTAATCGACTACATTGTGAAAGACATTAAAAACCTGTACCCTATATCTATTTATATAATAGAGACATTAGGGTTTACAAAATACAATAAGGAATGCCTTGTAGAAAACTCCATCTTTTGTAGAATTCCTTCTTGTCATATTAAGTTCCTCTTGTTTCATTCTTGGTCGTTTTGCCTCATCAAATTAATAAACCCAACAGATTGTATTAATTCTTATTTCTTGAATGTTTTAGTGTGTTTGAGGAGATTATTTATAAATTTATTCTAATTTCTTGAACATAGACATGCCATGTGGTTCAATGATTGTATTTTTACATCGAGAGTGTTTTAATAATTAAATTAATTGAAGATGTTAAATATATATGTTGATGCATAAGCTAATTGTATAACATGCAGATAACCGGGCACATCTAGTGATACCAGAATGGTACCGAACCCGTATCGAATTAGTGATACCAATTTTTCCCAAGCATGAAAGTAGGTACCGGTACCGTACCGGACGGGATTCAGGTACAGGCACTCGGTACCGGGAAATTGGTACCTATACGGTTCTTCCCTTTTTTTTTTGTTAAACCAAATAGGATTTCAAGAAAATGCAACTAAAAAAAAAAATGCATTTTCAAATGATTTCAAACCACGATGTAGCACAAAACGCAACCAACACTTAAATAAATACATCACCAAGATATTCTTAACATAAAAATGTTCAAAAACTTATAAAATAGGTTCGGGTTTATTTTTTGGGAGTGTTTATGAAGGATCTATAGCTGCCACAATATGTTTTTCGAACGTTTGGTTGTTTTTTTTTTTCTTATATTTTACATGACTATTGTTTGACATGTAATGAGCCAAATTGGTGTCTGGATAAGTTATTTAATTAAAAATATGACTATTCAATTTTCGGTACTTTCCGCTTTGGTATCGGTACCCGCATTAGTGGTACCGAATTTTTTTGAGCTCAATTCATGGTACCGGTACCATACCGTGTATTGGGAGTCGGTACCATTTCGGTATGGTACCGGTATGGTTTAAGTTCAATACCAGGATTCGGGTCCAAATGCTCATCCCTATAAGAGAGTGTTGTTTGGAGGTCATTAAATTGTTCAAAAAAAAGAACAAAAAATGGAGGTCATTAAAGTAACACAACTTCAAAATTAACCGGCTATCGTGTTGACATGATCAAATTGCCAACCTCTAAGGGGATTTAATTGTTTGAAGTTGAACTGATTCTTGTTATAAACAAATGGTGCTCATGCCTTGGTCTAATGAGTATTCACCTGGACTCTTTGTTGAAGGGCTTACATGAAGTGCAGGGCCGTCCCTCAATTTTTAAAAATTTTGAAAGCTTTGGACAAAATTACATAATGAGTATTTCATATATAAAGTGTCACCGTTTATAATTAATATAATGCAATTACTTATCTAAATGTGCAACATATTACTTATATAAGATATTTTCTTATCTAAATATTGTTTTTTCTCTTGAAAAATATGTGTACACATGCTTATACAATTGTTAACAGGACAAATTTTTTGATGCTCCTAAAATTTTTGAGGCTCTGAGCGGTCGCCCACATTATACACCTTCAAAGACGGCTATGATGACGAGCTAGTTTTCATTATATTATTCAAAATTGTTTTTTACCGATCACTTTCAAATGACCGCCGAACCTGAATCATGTAACAAAACAAGTATGGTAGTTAGCCGCACTTCCTTGCGGGTATATGTAACACTTTTTTCCCGATAAATGGCACATTTGTTTTGACAACTTTTTAGTTTACGTTCTTCACTAAAAAAATTCTCATTTTTTTTTTCTTCACTTGCAAATAAATAAAAAATAAAAGTTGCTAGGAGTATATTTTTAAAAATTTTAAAATTTTCATTATTTCACAATTTATTGAAAAAGGCTTAAAAAATCTACATTTTGCATCTCTTATAATTTTGTAGCAACACTTTATTAGTGGAGGACAAAGCAATAAAAATTATATAATCTATAGCTAGGAGAATCGAACTCAGGACGGACTCCAGCATAGTGGAAACTTGTTCTATGTTAAGTCTTTTCCATTTGTTTTGTTTATTACTTCTATCTTTAAATCCTTCGAGTTAAAAAAAAAAAAAAAAAAAAAAAAAAAAGCATCTGGGTAAACTCAAACCCAATACCTCAAGCTTTTTAGTCTTGAATCTTAACCATATGTCTAGAAACCCTTTTGTGTTTCACTTTGTCTTTTGGTGTTTTTATCAATGATCTTGATTTGCGAATCTCTTTATTTTCTTTAAGTCAAAGATAGTTTTGTAAATTGTTAGATAGTTTAAGGGTGTATTTTAATTATTTTTTATTTAATATATAAATATACATTTTTTGGAACGACAGATTTTATAAATATTAGCAAGAAGACAGACAAAAAATATTACAAGGAAATAAGAGAAGTATTTTTTTTAACCGGTTTCTCTAATTAATTTTAGCTTTGCATCTATCTCTACACCACAGAAACCTGCAGGCCACAATATCATAAAAAAAAATGGCCGCTTTGAAAGTAAGCCCAACTCGAAAATGGATTTATTATGAAAACTCCACAGAAACCGCAACATAACATAGAAAACACCTTCTAACATCTCTTTGTGCTTAGGTGGGATATGAAGGTTCAAAAAACCAAAGTAACCACTCCTGATACGATGACAACTCCAAAAAACCAACATCCCACCAAGTTACGATCTTACGAAACATATCTCTTGCCATTGGACACGCAAAGAAAACATGATTAGTAGACTCAACAATCTTTCCACAACTTGGACACAAAATGGATTGAAGCTCCAAGCCTAGAGATTAAGCTGGGTGGGTAAAGCGTTTAAACTAACATTCCAAGGAATAACATTAACTTTAATAGGAACAACATTAACCCAACAGGTATTAGACGAAACATCACATATCAAATGGTCATCGATGTACCTCCTCACCGCAACAACAGAGAAGTCTCCTGAGACCAATAACTACCAAGCCCATCTATCTCGCATTACAAGAGATGGAAACCTTCTAAACTTGCTGCCAACTCAGTGAATTGGGCATTTTCAACTCCATCCCTAGGAATGCGACACAATGAACGGATCAAATGAACATGAGCCAACTTCTCAGCAACTAAAATCTTCTTATTAGATTCCAACATGAAAACTCTTAGATATCGAAACATAAAAGCAGTATCCCCCCCCCCCCCCCCCCCCCCCTTCCAAATTTCCTCCCAAAATAAAGTATCTTCACCATTACCCACCTTTGTTAGATAATTGATAAATAAAGTTTGTTGTCTTAGAGATTCTAATATAACATTGTACTTTAACTCTAAAGAAACATTCTAAGGCTTGAATGATAGTTGAAATATTAGAATCTCTAACAAAGGCTTGAATAAAGTTTGTTATATAAAAAACCGCATATAGTTAAAAAGCACAGTGTAGATTTCGTAACTCGTCACATAGTCCAGGAAACATTGCGAAATTTTATTTATTTATTTATTTTTTATTATTTTATTTTGTTTGAAAATAAACCGAAGATAGTTTTTGTAAATTGTAGATAGTCTAAGGGTGTGTGTTGAATTTTATTTTATTTTTACAACAATTATATATTAAATTTCAACATTTTTATAAAATCATATGTATGTTAAAAATTTTGCAACATTTGGCTCATTTTGTTCTTAATTTAGATAACTTTTTATCGATATATTTTTTTTATGAAGAAATTGCTAGATATTTGTTATCTTGTCACATAATTACGGTACATAATCAAGGGGCGTTTTGAAATCCCCTTTTTCCTGTGATCAATGCAACATCATTTATTCCGTAAATGTATAATATAGTAATTAAATTAAACTTGGATCCAGTTAGTTAGCTCCATCTAAAAGTTTAATGGTTCTTAAACTATACAACAATGATTCAGTCTTTTAGACAGTCAAATACTCACTTTGCTTGAATTTTAATGATTGAACATGATAATAAATAACCAACGCTACCAGTAATGAGGTCACGAGGAAGCCATTTCATGTGGGCTCTCTGCAAACACCCGTAGTATTTGAGAATTGAGATACATTTTTATAGAGAGTTTGTTGATGCACATATATCCTTCTCATTAGGGACGGAATCAGGACAAAAAATGACCGGATGATCTAAAAAAAATCGAAATTTTTTCTAACAAAATTAGCACTACTTCACAAAAATCCATGAGTGTTCCGGAACCCCCGGGACCCACCCTAGTTCTATCACTGCTTCTCATACATATCATAAAAGTTCAACATACAAACCAAAACATAAAAAATAAAATTTGAGTATTAATGAGTACAAAATATCAATGAACATACAACTTGCAACTTACAAGCTAGCGTTATTCGTGAGATGCTCTTAATCAAGTAGTGGACAAGTGTGTCTAAAATGATTTTTTTTTTTATCATGATTTTTCACTTTTTGGCCGACTAATCCACGGGGTTTGAACCCACCGCCACAAAGACTCAAACCAGATAAAACCCTCTCTTTTCAGGTATATTGTAGGGTTGAGCTCAAGACCAAACCGAACCGAACCGAACCAATAAACTGTCCCGATCGAACTAAACATATTTCGACCCGGTCTTACTTAAAATCGCCAATATCCTTTGTTGGGCCAAAGGACCTAAACCGGCCCAACCGAAACCAAACACATTTTGGTCCGGTATTTCAGCTAGGGGTGAGCAGAAAAACCGAAATATCCGAATAAACCGAAAACCAAAACCGAACCGAACCAAAAATAACCGAATCGAACTTATAACCGAACCGAATTTGCCAAAACCGAACCAAACCGAACTTTTAATTCGATTCTCGGTTTGGATATGGTTTTCGTAATCAAAACCGAAAACCGAACCAAAAACCGAATTCATATAAATTTATATATATAAAAATATCAATAAAACGTTATATATATATTTATATTTATGTTTATATATATATAAATAACAAAAAAATTCTATCCTAATATTAAAAAATTTATATATATATAAATAACAAAAAAATTCTATCCTAATATTAAAAAATACTTTTTATGTTTGAAATAACTTTTTTGGCAAAATATATTTGTATATTTTTCTTTTTTTTAAAATAAAGTGTGTTATTTGGTTAAACCGAAAACCGAACCGAACCAAACCGAACTAGAATTTAACCAAACCGAACCAAAAACCGAATTTGAATTCGGTTTGGTTTGGTTCACGGTTTGACCCTAAAAAAATTTTTAACCGAATAACCGAAAACCGAACCGATCAACACCCCTAATTTCAGCCATCCTGGTTTTCGATCCGGTCCCGTCTGACATGAATTCTTAATAGCCAAAACTTCATATAGCCCTAGCCGGCTAGACCACTCACCATTCACCCAAGCCCATGCCCCTCTTCACCAAGATAAACATGATCAAATAAAAAATCACAAAAATCTAGCCCACACTCATCCCTCACCCCCACCCCCACTCTCACAACCCCTCCACGCGCCTCCATCACACCTCAAAACCCAAACGCGTACACCCCACACACACCCAAAGCGCGTGACATCAAGTCCACTTTGCCAACCTATAACAACAAGACCACACACAAACTCAAAAACTCATTCTATTTATTCTTTTCCCAAACCTTCAAGTTACCGAGATCAATCAATCAAAGATGAAGGTTTTCGTCAAGACATTGAAGGGGACTCACTTTGAAATCGATGTCAAAGTCGAAGATACTGTATGTGTTTTTACTTTTTATTTATTGAATTTTATGCTGGATCGTGATGTTAGGGTTTCAGTTAGGATTAGTTAAGGGGGCGTTTGTTTTAGCTTATATAACCGGCTTATGGCTTATTTGGTTTTGGGCTTATGTTTCATAAGCTCACTTTTGTGGCTTTATTTTGAATCTTTTCGGCTTATATAAGTTCATTATGACATAATGAAGTTATAATCTTATATAAGTCGAAAAGTTTCAAAATAAGCCACAGAAAGTGAGCTTATGAAACGTAAGCCCAAAACCGAATAAGCCATAAGGCGGCTATATAAGCCTAAACAAACACCCCCTAAGTTGTGAATTTTGGTTAGTTTATCGAATTCGAATGTGGAATTGGTTGTTGCAGGCCGGTGAAGTATGTGTATCGCTTGTGAAATTGTTTATTGAGCTATTTGTTTGGACTTGGATAGAATCCGGCGAACGAGGACTTTTTGTAGGTTTAAGTAGTGTGCAGTAAAAAGATTATCCTGTTTGGAAGTGAGAGCAAGTATATTTGATTCTTCTTGGTTGGCCGCCAGATAAACAATGTAGATTGCTTATAAACAGTGATTTCGATACTAACTAGTCGGAACTTGGTTGATGTAAATGAAGCTTCATGTATGTGTAGTCATAGTTGTTAGACTCAGTAAGAATAGCTTTTAAACGAGACGGATTGGTGGAAAACTAACCTGACTCGTGAGTTAGAGAGGCCAGCACGCCCCGAGTCACCTCGACTTGGAACTCGGACGAGTCATAAAATAAAAAGGAAACACGAAACTTAAACATAAATGTTGAAAAGTAGTAGAATCTGGGATATATATATGGCCTGTGAAAATGTTAGGGTGGTGGGGCTTGGTGGTTTTCAGTGCAAACGTCGAGATATGAGGGTGTAGTGCTATAGTAGCAGGTGAGTCGGCTCAGTCATAAATGGAAAATGTAAACGGACGTGAGGAGGGAAGTATGAAAACTTGAGAGACCTCTATGACACCTTTGTTGTTTGATTTTCCTTGCTCCCAGTAAAGCTGTAAATATGTGCTTTGCTTGTAAGCGTGTTTATTGAGTTATTTGTGTGGACTGATCGATATTATTCAGGGAACTAGGAGTTTTGGTAGGTTTAAGTAGTGTGATTCTGTAGTTACTATGAATTTTTGGAATTGCAGTGTGTAGTAGGAATGATTTTGTTACTATCTAGACTGTTCACTGAACATGTCTAATTTAATTAAAGCTTCATGGCTGGACTTAATGTATAATGATGTACATATATCGTATATCTGTAGTTTTCTTTATGAGAAATCCCAGATGATGGATAATCTATATATGTATGGCGCGCTCCTGATAAATTTTTATATTGTTGTTGAGTTCTCTGTATATGTTGATGAAGATGTGTGATTGTTTGTGCAGGTTGCTGATGTGAAGAAAAATATAGAAACTGTTCAGGGATCAGATGTTTATCCAGCTGCACAGCAGATGCTTATTCATCAGGGTAAAGTGTTAAAAGATGGCACTACTTTGGAAGAGAATAAAGTTGCGGAAAATAGTTTTATCGTCATCATGTTATCCAAGGTAAAATTTTACTGCTATAGTGTTTTGTGCTCGTTGTTGTTTTGATATCTTGGAACAGAAGCTATTATACTAATAATATTTGTTAACGCGATGTTCCAGTATCGTGAACCTATGTGTAGCATGAATAAGAATTGGTGATGATGAATAGACATGACTGTTGCATGTTTGTATGGATCATCTTTTCTAGTCTTGCTTAGCTCAATAGTGAACATTCAGAACAAACATCGAAGTAAATAATTTTTCATTTAATTTTTTGCAGAGTAAGAGCTCAGCTGGTGAAGCTTCAACAGCAGCTGCTGCCCCAAAGGTACTGATTTATGAAAATTTATAGTTATGTTGTTTTGGATAGGTATAAAATCTAAGTGCATTCTCCGCTATAATAATTCAAATCAAAGTTGTGTTACTTGTTCACGCGTATTATTAATCATATACTGTAATAGACATTAAACTTCCATCACATCACATATTCTTTCTATATCCTCTTTCTGCACGAAGCTTGCAATGAGCCTGTAAGAATATTTTGGCACTGGTAACTTTTATCTTAAAAGAAACCGTATGGTTTGCTTTAAGTTTATGCATATTTTCTATGGTACATTACTTCTTTGTTTATTGGAGTTCCTGCTGAATCTTTCTTATGATGTTGGCTAAAATTTTGTTATGTGAAAACCAGGCACCTCAGACAAGCACCGCCCCTGCTCCCACTCCAGTGGCAGCACCCACTCCTCCACCTGCAACTGTGACACCGTAAGCTTAAGCCTCTGTTTTATCTTTTGTGTATGCATATATTATATTGTTATTGCACTGTGACACCGTAAGCTTAAGCCTTTGTTTTATCTTTTGTGTATGCATATATTATATTGTTATTGCATATGCAAGCCAGATGTTAGTTTAAAATATGAATTAGTTTATCACTAAACTTGTGTTTCTTTAATTTTCTATACAGGCCTGCATCTGTCCCTTTATCTACTCCAGCTTCAGTTGCTCCTTCGGAGAATGTGTATGGTGATGCAGCATCAAATCTGGTTGCAGGAAACAATTTGGAGGGTGCAGTCCAGCAGATTCTTGATATGGGTGGCGGTACATGGGACAGGGATACCGTTGTTCGCGCTCTTCGTGCTGCTTTTAATAATCCTGAAAGAGCTGTTGAATACTTATATTCAGTAAGGACTTCATAATATCTCTTATCATTTCAGTTTTTTCTTTTGTTGCATAAATTACTGATGTATTTTTTTCATTTGTCATATCTTGGTTATTGAGTTGTTATCATACATCTGAGCCGTTAAAAGATAAAATCCTTTAAATCGTGTCTTTAAAATGATGAATTGTTAATGTTAATTACATGGTTAGATTTATTTATACTGTTATGTTTTATACAAAAATGTTAAAACTACGGGTTACAAAATGACCTAAATTTGACACAAAACCAATCTTTTAATGGCTCAGGTGTACAAAAAAAGGTACAATGACTTAGCTAGACCAACTAAGAAGTATGTTGCTATTGTATGCAATACCTTCATTTTATTCCTGTAAAATAGAGTGTGATCATTTATTTATTTGTTATGCTATATTAGGGCATTCCTGAAGCAGCTGAAGTTCCTCCAGTAGCGGGAGTTCCCCCGCTGCCAGCTGTAAACCCCCCGGTTCAGGCCCCACAGGCTACACAACCAGCGGCAGCTCCTCCAAGTGGACCAAATGCAGACCCCTTAAATCTTTTTCCTCAGGTATGTTGTTTATCTAGCCGTGAATGGATTAGTATATTCATGTCTAACTTTGTGAATGAAAATCTTTCTAATTCTGGCATAATAGGGTCTTCCTGACATGGGTGGGAATGCTCTTGGGGGGGCTGGTGCTGGTGGTAATCTGGATTTCCTGCGCAACAGCCCACAGTTTCAAGCTTTTAGAGCCATGGTGCAAGCTAATCCACAAATCTTACAGGTATCTATTTTCTCTCTTAATATTTGTATCTTTTATTTTTTGTATATGTCCACCCTTATACGCAAATTGGTGCTGGCAGCCGATGCTCCAAGAGTTGGGGAAGCAAAATCCTCAGCTAGTGAGACTCATTCAAGAACATCAGGCCGATTTTCTACGTTTGATCAACGAGCCCGCTGAAGGCGGAGAGTATGTTTTACCTCTCATTACCTTCAATTTTGTTCTGTTAATTTATTAACTCGTTTAAACCTAATAACCCTTTGTTCTTTTTATATCAGGAATGTACTTGGGCAGCTTGCTTCCGGGATGCCTCAGACTGTAACTGTTACACCCGAAGAGCGTGAAGCCATTGAACGCGTAAGTTCTGTTTTTACACTTATAATATTGATGCAATTTATAATATTGATACAATGACACAACATATGAACTCATTGGCATTTTCTCCTTTATTATTATTATTATTTTTTTTTTATTATTATTTTTTTTTCAATTCAGCTTGAAGCAATGGGATTTGAGAGAGCGTTAGTATTGGAGGTGTTCTTCGCATGCAACAAAAACGAAGAGCTTGCTGCCAATTACCTACTCGACCACATGCACGAGTTCGAAGAATAGTGTTGATAGAACTGGTGAATCTTAAATTTTAGACCCCTGTTTTTTCTCGTGGTTATTCACTCTTGTGTACTTCTTATGGGTGGACGTCAATTAATCTGAAGTGTATGCACTTGCTCAGTTATCTTTTTATTTTCGAGTGCATATACTTTGGAAAATATGGGAAGATTAAAATTAAAATGCAACCAAAAAGTCGGTTCATCTTTATCTTGTTACGCTGTGCTTGTTTTCATGTTGGTTCTAACTTTGCTCTCACATAACTTATCAAGAAAGAATTTCTAAATTTTGTTACGTTTAACATATGCTTTACTGAATTTAATAACGGCTGGCGCAACTGGCAATTTGCGTGTTACGCATCAAACTAAAAGACATTAATGCATGTAGTACTAAGTTTAATATGTTGAGATGGAGTATGTTGTGAGGATTAACATCTTGTGTTAGTTTGAGGGGACGCACGATACAGAATTCATCTCGGTGCACCTCCTTGAATGCAATTTATCGTTTTACTTTGTTTCGTGCCACCTATAAATGTTCTTTGTTATGATTTTTTCACTTTAACAGCTTGAAGATTATATACAAAATGATGTTTGTGAAAGAGATCAACTTTTCACAATTCAAAAAGTAAGAAATAGAATTACAGTTCATCACATCACTAAACGATAAATTTGATAGCATTTATCTATGAGCTGATACTATCTTTGATATTATGTTGGTCTATGTTTTTGTATAAATCTGTGTGAGAAAGTTGTAGTCATGCGATTAACATGGGGAACAATGATGCATAATGCATACCAAAAAGAGCAATCTATCCCCTCATCAAAATCAAATGGATATTTGCTTGGGTTTACTTTAATTTTTACCCATTAGTAAAAACTAAAAGTTAGTTAATCTAGAAAGGTGAATTCAACCTTCCTTTAAATAAGCAAATGACAACAGCATCGTCTTATTAATTTTCTGAGTTATATCGAAAACAGATAAATGTGCAGTAGCGTATATAATCTACTTGACTCGTTTCTTCCCTCATACACAAAACTATGGTTACGATAACATGTGAATGATGAAGTCAATGATTGTTTGCTGATATAGCAGATTCGGAAACAGTCTCCTAACGAAGACACATTTGTCTTGAACTGACCTCATAATCTTGCTCACCATCACCTCACCCTGCCGCTCACTATCTCATAATCCTGCTCATCCATGGGACCAGTACCTCCACTGCCCCTCACTATCTAGATAGCTATACCTTGTAGCCCGTCGCTATTCTAAAAAAAGTTGGACCACCGAAAGTCCGAAACTCCCAAACTACTTATTCAAAACCTGTTATCAACGATATCCGAACATAAATAAACAGTTTTAATAAGCAATCCCAAACAACTCTTACGAGAAAAGCTCATGTTGTCATCCTTAAGATCATATCTTCCATCATAAAGCAGTAAAGGCAGATTTTGCTATACCTAATTACCTACTATGATCCAAGAGGGGCCAGTCTCTAATATTCATATGTTGTGACTTGTGAGGAGCAAGGCGGTTGAAAATGAAAGAAATGCATTTGTTTTTTCCTCTTATGTCTGCAGGCGGGAAGGGGAAATGAACAAAGTGCATTTGTTTTTCCTTTTATGTCTACGAGCGGGAAGAGGAAATGAAAGAAGTATGTTTGTTTATTTTTAGAAATAAGAGGAAGGCAAAATGACTTTTTTTCTCTCTAATTTTGTAGAGATTTTTTTGTTTGATTATCACTTCTTATATCTTAAAAATTTTAAACTTATCTCTTTTCTCGCAGACATGGTTTTGCAGACCAAACAAAAATTATCTAAAAAAACAAACGCAACCTGATCCTATTTTTGCTATGATTTACATGTAAAACAACTTGAATAACATAGATAAATAGTTTCGTCGCAACTACTAATTTGATTATACAGTACAAAAGTGATATAACCAAAAGAAAATAAATATTGTGACTTGCCAACATAATAATCGAACACTCTTTATTAAACGGCGCCATAATAATTATACATTAAAAAATAGCAAAATAAGTAACTCTAGTAATTAAATGATAAAAACTTATATTACTAGACAATACAATTAATGGACAAACAAATACTTAGTAGTAGTTTAAATTTCAAATTTAGGAATGGACTATGACCTTATAGTAAGCAAAGAATGACCAAATTTAACGTGTTATATGTTAATAGTGCAAGTTGATGAGCCTAATACTTGTTAAGATTTCTTAAAACTACTTTAATTTGTACAAATGAAACTAATATCACGTTAAAAAGTATCGCAGTTAGGCACTATAACTCACTTTTTTGAAAGCCAAATTATATATTGAACTCTTTTAGGCCTATGAAAGCCAAATTAATATAACGTTAAAAAGTATCTCATTAGTTTCATGTCTAATTCTCATTTTGTAACCAGGGACGGGATCAAATATGACCGGGTGCACAAATTTTTTTAAACCGTAATATAATAGAGTTAAAAAGTGAATTAGAAACACATTTCGATGGACTGGATGCATTTAAATGCATTTAGAAAATCGATGTTTCTTTTTAAAATTAACACTGCAACCAAAAAATCGATGGTGTCTCGGGACCCGCGGGACCCTAGCCCCGTCGTTGTTTGTAACAATGCTGAAGAAAACAGTATACTTAGACCACATTATATCATCCAGATAATATGAATGGTACGATTGTACCAATTGATGCAAGTCATGTTTGTGAATGACACTCTTAATTTATGAAAAATCCAAAACCTACCAGTGATCAGTACATGTACTACCTTCTATTCATGAACTTATGGACAAATTTTGTGTCTTTGTAGAGCATTTTTATCAGCACAAAATAAATACTACCAGCCAAAGTTAATGTACAAATTTATCAGGTGCAGAATAGATATTGCTTGGTTTGGCCTAAAGGAGATCTAGGTCTAATAATCTATGCTTGTCATGGTCGAGCGTAGCCGACCCCAGCGAATCCTGGTTTTGACCACTAAATCTTTCGAGTGTACTTATATGGACAATGCATCCATAATTTTTTTTATTCTCAAGTTTTTTTCGGTTCAAGTGTTGAGAAGTGGCTGTCGTTCTTCAAAACGATACTAAGTACATTTTCAGAGTCATTAGACACAAATCATAACTATAATAAATAGAGTAGTGATACACTCACAAAAAATAATCCACAAAACTACTTGACATTGTTTGATTGGTTGAATATAAAAGAAGAGAGAGAACCTAAGAAATCAGAACAATCAAACAATGCAAAGTAGTTTTGTAGATATGTTTGTGAAATATTTTTTGTGAGTTTATCACTACTCTAATAAATATAAGTGTCATAAAACACTAAATTCTATGTTTATGAACCAGGATTAAGGAATCTCATTAACGTGATTATCATTTTCAATTTGTATTAAGATCTAATCTATAAAGTTTACCTTTCATTTCAACTAATTACAATTATGTTACTAACCCTATATTTGTGGGCATAAGTCGTACAAAAATGGTACTATGAAAAAAGTAACGAGTAGATATATGGCATACACTTTAGCCTATATAAACAAACAATGAATGACCATTTGAGCAACCAAACTAAACCAAATGGTTGAGATGAAGAGCAAAGGCAATAACCATGCTCAAAGGAAAAAAGGTGGCATAATCACTATGCCCTTCATCTTTGGTACGTTATATTCACGTTTCTGATAAATATACTGAAAACTATATATCAGCAATGTATAAAACTTTGTAGTTTTGTTTTCGCTTCCATGATGTAATTAGTAATTGAGTTCTAATGCCATATTTTGGTTTTTGGTAGCAAATGAGGTGGGTGAGAAGTTGGCTGTGGTTGGATTTCAAACAAACATGATTAACTACTTAACACAACAACTTCATATGCCGATAACTCAAGCAGCTAACACTCTCACCAACTTTAGTGGCACTGCAAGCTTGACTCCGCTGCTTGGTGCATTCATGGCTGATTCTTTTGCTGGCCGGTTTTGGACCATAACCATTGCTTCCGTCATATACCAGATAGTAAGACTACATTTGTACATCTTGAAACTAGCCTAATAACTTATTGACTAGTACTTAAAAACCGGTTTAGTAGCAACTAGACCAGTCCACGGGCGGAGGGAGGGGTGGCTAGCGGGTGCTAGGCCCCCTCCAATAAGTATTAAAATACCATTATTTTGCCCATAATTTAAGGTTTAATATATCACGAGCATCTCCCAATTAACGACTTTTCTATCATGAAAGAAAAAGAAAATAACTAACATGAAATATCTCCTACCTAAGTGGCCACTGAAGCTAAAATATGAATGGGACATTTCTGACAATATTTTTTTGTTGTTAATTTAAAAAATTTAAGGAACTTGTCAACAACTAGTTATATCACAAATTTGGATATCCGAAATTTGCGATGATTGTTTTATGTTAGACATAATATTTTATCTAAGTTTTTTGTAATTCGGATATCCGAAATTTCAGATTACAGTTTTATGTATCTGATTATCCAGATACCTATAATTTTTGGATAACTTTTATATGACTTCCATTTTTAAACTTTTATTTTTATGCACTAAATATGTTAGAAAAAATTAGGTTTAGTAATGTATTCGTAAGTTTTTGTGATGATTTATTTGTATAAACTAAAGTTGGAAACCATTTTTAAACTTTTATTTTTTCGGTTATATAATGAACTTCGGCCCCCTTAATTACAAATCCTAGCTCCGCCCTTGCAGTCTTGAAACAGAAAACCAGTTTTATAACAACTCTGTGATCAGTTTTGAAACAACAATCTGGTTGCGCTTTACTTTTGTTATTAGGATCTAGGATGTTGTATCTTATAGATTATCTGCGAATAGTAATGAAACATTAGAATTTTCAAAAAGTAGATTTATTTATTTATTTATTTTTTTGTGTTACTAGGGAATGATATGTTTAACATTATCCGCGGTGCTATCAAAGTTAAGACCACCAGCTTGTAAAGATGGTGAAACATGCCAAGAAGCTAATATGGGTCAACTAGCAATCTTGTACATATCACTCCTCTTAACATCAATAGGTTCAGGTGGGATCCGACCGTGCGTGGTTGCATTTGGGGCGGACCAATTTGATGAAATGGACGAGAATAAAAAAACTAACACATGGAAATTCTTCAATTGGTATTACTTTTGCATGGGGGTATCTATGCTTGTGGCAGTCACGGTAATCGTTTACATTCAAGATACTGTTGGATGGGGCTGGGGTCTTGGTATTCCATCCATAGCAATGGTTTTTTCAATTGCTGGATTTGTACTTGGGTACCCATTGTATCGGAATATGGATCCTGCGGGAAGCCCGTTTACCCGGTTAATACAAGTGTGTGTTGCAGCTTACAAAAAGAGAAAGTTGCCTATGGTTTCTGATCCTAAGTTACTTTACGAGAATGAGGAGCTTGATGCTTCTATTTCTATTACAGGAAGGCTTCTCCATACTACTCAAATGAGGTAAGCCTTGTTTTTAGCATTTTAAACAATTATATTTGGTGTTTCGATACTTGTACAAACTCAAGGAAAAAAATGCTTGTTTAATAGGACTGATGCTCGTTATCTTGTGAGCTCAATAAGCTTATGAAAAGACTTATATACTTATATGGCTCATATAAGCTGTTAAATCTTACTCAAAACAACTTATTGTACTTTGAGAATACAATAAGCTTAAATATCTTTACCATACAACCTCTTGATATTTGTTTTGCCAAACTCAACATTTTTTTCTTTTTTTTTTTCTTTTTGTACTTTGCACCTAATGGTTCAAAACGCTAAACTTTCGAGAAAAAGCAAAAGAATGGAATCTTAATTAAAGATTAAACACATGTTAACTAAAAACACATGATAGGTTATGTGCAACTTTATGTACTAAATCACCTATCTACCCTTGTGATAACTTTTCCTTTACAAACAATATTGTTAGGGACATAGGGGTATAATGTACATATAACGACATTGTCTCTTTAGATAGCCTATCGATAAGCATGTCTTACTTATTGATTACCTATTCCTCTTTTCTAAAATTTCATGAAACTGTGGCTACTTTGTGCCAAGATTTACACTATTAAGTTTTAGCAAAAGGTGCATTTTGACTTTCAGAGTCACACCTAGTACATTACAATGTTGTTTTATCCATTTATAACTCGAATACACATCCATTTCGAGCATATATCGTGATATTAAACGTGTACACATATTAAGATTATTTGAAGATTAGTTTAACCTGTTTTTATGTCGAAAAGTGGCAATATATGTGTTTGACCATTTAAGTCAAAGTGTATCTTTTTGGACATTTCAGATTTTTGGACAAGGCTGCCATTGTGACTAAAGAAGACTTCACAAAAGGTCAATCCAACCCGGACTTATGGCGATTAAACACGGTCCATCGGGTCGAAGAACTAAAGTCACTAATAAGAATGGGCCCGATATGGGCCTCCGGGATCATACTAATAACAGCTTATGCACAACAAAACACTTTTTCACTCCAACAAGCAAATACAATGAATAGAAGCCTCACAAAATCATTCCAAATCCCAGCTGGCTCAATGACACTCTTCACCTTAATCTCAATGCTAATTACAATAGTCTTTTATGACCGTGTTTTTGTGCCCATAACACGTAAACTCACAGGGGTAGAAAGGGGAATTTCCTTTCTTACTAGGATGGCAATTGGCTTTGCCATATCAGTACTTGCTACATTAGTAGCTGGTTTCATTGAAATAAAGCGCAAAAAATCCGCTTTTGCCCATGGTTTGACAAACAAACCTTATGAAACCATTCCCATTTCGGTCTTTTGGTTAGTACCTCAGTATTCACTTCATGGGATGGCTGAAGCGTTTATGTCTATTGGGCACTTGGAGTTTTTCTATGATCAAGCTCCAGAAAGCATGAGAAGTACCGCAACGGCATTATTTTGGATGGCCATTGCTGCTGGAAATTACGGTAGTACCCTTCTGGTGACTATGGTGCATAAATTGAGTGCGGGTCAAGACGGGTCAAACTGGCTCCCGGATGATAATCTTAACAAGGGGAAGTTGGAGTATTTTTATTGGTTGCTCACACTACTTCAAGTTCTTAATTTGGTGTACTACTTGTTTTGTGCAAAGTTTTATACCTTAAAGCCTATTGAGATAGCTTATAAGGCAAAAGAAGATGGTAGTAATGGTAAAGATCATGTGGTTGAGCTAGGGGATAATGTCTAATTGGGTATCTTTTAAAGAACCAATATGGTTTATTTGTACTATCTTTGTTGGAGGTAAAATAGCTTTAAAAAGTGTATGTAATTTCTTGGGTGTTAAGTAAGCTATGCTCTCAACGATTAAACAACATCGACTATGGATTTTTATTTGTAATAGAGATGAATGCATATAAATCACTTGTGCATTATGCTTGTATTAGTTATGCTTGATATTAAAAAGCCATTGTTGATCTTCTTCTCAACTTAGTTGTTTGATGAGGCTCAATAGTAGTATTGAAACGTGTTCTGTAATCATATTTAGTACACGCCAAGTTAATATTATTATTGTTTTGGAAAAACAAAGATAACATATTGTTAAGGAGATTAGGAAAATCCTTAATAATAAACATGATTTGGTCAGATTACAAACTACTTCATGAATTACTGAAAACTACTTGACCAATGAACCTACAAAAAAAAAACATATCGTCAAACATTGCAACCATTTATCCCCCCACAATGAAGATTTACCTTTCATAATAGGAAATCGGTAAGAATCTGTAAGAAAGGTGAGATATCTCCATTACTCGGGCTGATCGTTTTTTTAATTACGAAACACTAAGGAAACTTTGCAAGCAACTAACTACATTTCCTCAACCTTTATAAGCAATCCACCAAGAGAATAGTCCATCTTTCATGACTCGTTAACTTGGGAGGAGAGCTCATAAAGAAAGGCATCATTAGCTGACAAACGCCATCTATCTATATCTATCCTTGCTTTGGATGTATTGGCTAGCTTGAGTATTAGTAGTTAGAATATAGATAAGTTTGATTCTGCTGTTTTAAGCTGATGATTTTGGGTCTGTCCATTGATGTTATATTTTTGGTGATAATATATTAGCCTTTTTCAAAAAAAAAAAAAAAAAAAAAAAAAATTACAAAACATTATCTAATAATGCATTTTCATTTTAACCGAGTGTTAGTAAACAATCAACTGAACGATTTACTGGTTCAAAATATAATGTGCCTATCATATGGGCTAAGTGCTATAGTCTGATCATTAATATTTACCCTTTATCAGCGATTGTAGCTCTAATCAAATCATTTGTGGTCATAAATTGCACAATTGGTACTGAGAAAAAAAGTTGCATTGTCGGTGTCATCACAATGACGTTCATCTTTGGTATGTTACATTTATGTTTCTGATAAAATTTTAAAACTGTCGGCAATCTTAACGTTTGAGTTCTAATGGCATACGGTTTGTGATAGCAAATGAGGTGGGCGAGAAGTTGGCTATGGTTGGATTTCCAACAAACATAATGAGCTACTTAACACAACAACTTCACATGCCGATGACTCAAGCCGCTAATACTTTCAACATCTTTAGTGGCACTGCAATCTTGACTCCGTTGCTTGGCGCATTCATAGCTGATTCAAATTTTGCTGGCCGGTTTTGAACCATCACAATTTCTTCCATCATTTACCAGATAGTAAGCCTAACAACTTCTAGTTTATTTAAAGTCCCATTCTAATTTTTTTGTTACTAGGGAATAGTATCTTTGACATTATCAGCAGTGCTACCAAAATTAAGACCGGCACCATGTAAAAATCTTGAAATATGCTAAGAAGCCAATATGGGTCAACTGGCAATACTGTACACATCACTTCTGTTAACAGCTGTCAGGTCAGGTGGGATCTGCCCGTGTGTAGCTGCATTTGGTGCGGACCAATTTGATGAGACGAATGATAAACAAAAGACTAGCACATGGAAATTCTTCAACAGGTATAAGTCTTGTGTCAGTGACAGTGATTTTTTCATATTCAAGATAATATTGGATGGGGTAGGGGTCTCGGCATTCCATCCATAGCCATGGCTGTGTCAATCTTTGGGTTTACGTTTGGTTACTGATTTAGTCGTTTTAGTATATGTTTATTTGTGTTTTCCGAAGAAATACTGGTGAAAGTATTTCCCGGGTCGTTTTCCCAACGAAGGTAGAATGGAGTCGTGAATAGTCGAATCGCAAAATCGTGTCGTGAAAAGCGGTAAAGTGAAGAATATGATTATTGGAGTTTTAAGACTACAATAGCAAACGTAAACTAAAAGGCAATAATCAAGCATATAAAACAAGCATGTAAAGTACCAATAACGCAATCTAATCTAAAAACGAGCAAGTTAAGGCAACTAGATTATTCTAAAAATGATATATGAGAAATTTGTTTGCTAAGTGACGTGAAAAGTTCATTAAGTGTGGATTAGGGTTTGATGACGAATTATATTCCTTAAACAAGATTATTTCCTCACAACGTTGGTTTATTTTGCAAACAATCTTTTAAAAAGAAAATAATTACTAGATGTGTAATTTGATTATTTTCCGGCTTTTGCCCTTCGAATAATAAAATCACAAATCTAAATAACTTTGACTAATTATTAATCACAATCCCTTTTTATTAATCCACACTTAAACCACAAATCCTTATCACTTAGCAAACATAAAAAAAACTACTCGCTACGCATATCAATAACACTAACAAATAAACATACAAGCATAATTATATTAATAAACTAAATAAAAGAGAAAAGGATAAGAAAATAGAACCCGGAATTAAGAGATGAGATGAAATTAACCACCCGATCTTATAAACTAAACAAACAATAAAGTTTAATTCCTAAAAAACTTTAATAAAACCAAATAGTTAATAAAGTTTGTGACTTTATTAACTAATTAGCTTATTAAGACTAAAAAGCAATAAACTTTATTGATAAGCTAGCTTATAAGACCCTTAAGCTCCGGCCTTAGCGGTAGAAATGATGATAAACAAAGAAAAATCAAAACTTTATTAGGATTAAGCAATAATAATGACCAAATAAGCTATGGAAGAGCTTAATGGTTGATAAAGCTACAAACTTTAAGTGAAATTAAGCTAAGAAAAGCTAAAAGATTTAAACTTTATGAGAAAAACTTAATAAATCTAAGATAATGAGCTATTTTGAAAGAAAAACTAATAAAGTTAAAAACTTTTTATAAAATAACTATTAAAACTATGTAGATCTATAATAATAAACTAATTAATAGCTTTTAATAAAAGTAAAACTAATAAAAATCAAATCTTTTTGGTTTTTTATAAAGTAATTTGTAAAAACAAAATTAGATCTAAGTTTATAAAAGCTTTTAAAAACAAAGTAGTAAAAGAGGATTTATTAAATGAGCTAAATCTAAATAAGCCACAAAAAGCTAATAAGCTTTTATGACTTATTAGATAAGAAAAGTAAAAGAAAAGAAAAAAGAGTAGAAGTGATTAAAGAAAATAATCTTCAAAGCCTCAAATTAAATCTTCATCTCATATTAATAAGCTAAAAAGTTGATTACAAAAAAAAAAAGTATTTGAAATAAGCTAATCTATTACAATAATAAGCTAACCTACTACAATAATCTAATATTACCCCTACTCCTAATAATAACTCTACTCTACATCTCTCTCTAAAATTCTCACCCCCTTAAATTGGGTCTGGTGAGTCTTATTTATATCAAATGAGGAGTGAGGGGTATAATAGTCCATTCAGGCCACTTTCAATCCAAGCCATTCAATCAGGGGTAATCTGGTCATTTCACAGCGCCGAATGCTATTTTGTCTTATTCCGGAATGCCACGTGTCACGCTCCCATTGGTGGATCTGACTGCTAGAGGTTTCCTCGGACTGACACACGCCTGTGCACTCTGACCTCGTACTGACGCCTGCTGACACACTCTGACCTCGTACTGACACACGCCTGTTTCGTCATCTTGTACACGTGTCATCCTCTGATTGGTCAAGAATACTGCCACGTCGGAACCTCGTACTGACAACCTCGTACCTGCCATGTCAGACCTGCCACCTGTACCTGCAATAATAACCTCGTACAAATCATTAGAATTTAATGAGCCGCCACGTGGCAGCCTCTTATTGGTCCACGTCACTGCCACGTCAGCAGGTGGGGGCCCACTGGTCAACCTTGGTCAACGAAGGTCAAAGTTTGACCAGCCAACGGTCAACGAAAGTCAAAGTTTGACTGATCAATGGTCAACGAAAGTCAAAGTTTGACCAGTCAACGGTCAACGAGGTCAACGGTTAATGGTCAATGTTGACTAGTCAACGCTGACCGGGCCGGGTCGGTGACGTGTCGGGTCTGCCACGTGGACCACTCATGGAGTGACACGTGGCGCTGAGGATTAATACCCCATTTTGCTCAGACGGGACTCGAACCCCTGACCTCTCGTGTGAGAGTTGAAGGTGCTAGCCAACTGAGCTGGAGCATACCTTCAGTTATGACATGCATTTGGTTCTTTTTATTATAGTTTGAGCCCAGTCCAGATTTTCAATAATAAAAGGGTCATAATAGATTTTGACCTGTCAATTTAAGGCAGTTTTGGACCTGATAAAAATTTGAGAAAAATACCGTCGGACTCGTTTTTCCGTGCTCTTTCCAATGGTGTGATCGGGGAATATTTTTGACTTCATCTTTACCACGAAAATCGTGAAAACGTTGTTGAAACTTGTCCGAAAGTCACCGTTTTTTTCTTTTGTATTCAAACCCTTTTATCATCAACACATAATCACGCGTTCCAAACATATTTGTAACATAATAAATGTGATCCCGGCTTACATCCCCGGCCTTGGCTATTTACACTTTTCCAAATCTCGTGCTCGTTTTGTCATTTTCTTGTGATTTTTCGTCCTTTTCTTAAATATCCGTTCCTGCACATTCACAAACACAAAAACATACATTCTTTGGCAATTTTGGTTAGTTTTTGGTTTATTTGGTCCTTTTATGGCTCAGAAAAGGTGAGTGAATAAGCACTCACCAAAATCCCCCGGACTAAAGTATTGTCGTGTCCTCACGCAATGTGATCAATTCACGCTCACAAGATAAATAATTTCATAACTCTTTCTACTAACTTTGTAAAGTAGCAAGGAGGTTCGAAAGAAGTCATAAAATCATTTAATCCCGCAAACGCTCCGTTTTCCAAAATTTATTTTCTTTATTCCACTTTATTCTATTTTTGGACTTTTCACACTTCATACTTGTGACGGTTTGTTGAACTTTCATTATTTTTGCAATAATTTTTAGGGTCTACGAGTAGAAACACTTCTATTTAAGAAGTGACCATACGGATAAAAATCGTCATCCTTGATTTTTCACGAGTTCCCAAACTAAGCGTAAAAACGAGATCATAGCTTATCTACAAATTTAATGCTAACACTACTCATAAAAGTTACTCGTGGATACTCCTTACTCCCATGTCCTAAGTTTTTGTATCTCATTATTTTATTTTTTGTTGAGAAATGAATCGCTTCATATTTTCTCGTTTCGATAATTTTTTTAGTCCGATAGTGACACCTAAGTTAAAACGATAAATAGTTACTCATTTTCTCTTAAGAACCACTGCAATAGAAATTCGGTCCATTTCAAGGAATTTGGGTATATACAATATCAAGAATATAAGTTGCGGAGTACGATCACGTGCACCTCATGTGACTGATTACTAATCACGTATCACATGCACCTCACGCGCCAACAACTTATTGATACATACATAACTCTTATTCAACAATACTACAACTTTCATATTTTTCATTTCTCACTTTTTTCACTTTTCTCATATTTTTCACTCTTTTCATATTTTTCACCTTTTTTTTTTTTTTTTTGATTTTTCTCATACATCAAATGGAAGCTTATCGGGTAGCTCCAAAACCACATGCATAATCAACTTTTGACTTTTGATTCTTCACTTTTTTTTGGCTCTTATTTTTGGTGTTCCTTGATATGTACCCAATTTCTAAAGCAAAAATTCTCTTAAGAAAACAAATAACTAAGTATTATTCAAACCTAAATACCACTAATTAACCTAGAACATCTATTATATATATTGGTGACGTATCTGATGGGAGTAAAAAGCCACGAGTACCTCCTATGAGCCCTAAAGAGAACCACTACTCCACGTTTAGCATTAAACTTGTAAATAAACTCTATCATTTCTCGTTCTCTGCAAATTTAAGACCTCAAATAATGAGATTAGCAGATGCTTAGCCAATAATCAGCCACGCATATATAAAGTCAAAAACGGGAGCTTGCAAACTCTTGGAAAGAATTCGCGTTTAGTAGCTCCTAATGTAAAAGACTAGCGAAAGCTTTTCAAGTCGTGCATGTATAAAGCCAAGTACGGGAGCCGACAAAAGAGTAGCTCCTAGTGTACAAGGCTAGCACAAACTTTTATGATTATCATTGGTTAAGGGAACAAGCTAGGGCTCAACACGCCCGGTCAAGTCAAAATATTTATTCCTATTCTCGCCAGCAAGAAAGTCAACAAGGTGTCAAAACACTTATTCATACTTTTCACAATTTTTCGACTTTTTCTCATTTTTTTGTGCTTTTTCATGATTTTTCATTCTCTTTTCTTCAAAATTTTTGAAATTTTCAAATTTTTCAATTTTTTTTTTTTTTTTTTTTTTTTTTTTTGTGGAAAACGGAGTTGCAAGAGTACACGACATGGTGAAAAATGCAAGGTCAAAATCGAATCGAAGATTCACCCCCCCGGACTAGAATGAAACATTGTCCTCAATGTTTTACGGGCAAAGGTAATCCTAACACATATCTAGGGCCGTTTATTAAGTATGCCAAAGAAAACGTTAGTCGATAAGATTTTCGGATATAGGATTTCCATAAGCGACGATGAATGAGACTCGAGTGGAGAGAAAGACAAAACCACGAGCACGAGAGTCATCATAAATCGGGGACAATCCTGGACAATCATCACAAACAACCACGAAACACGAGATTGGAAGAGGTACCCCCTCCTCACGTTATTTATTAGAAAATAAAAATATAAGAACATGATATTGGATAAGCATGGGGTGCCTCCCACGAAGCGCTTGTTTTTGTTCACCGAGTCACATTAGCTTGACTCGATCCCCGAATTAATTCGTCCTTGGGGAGAGCAGATAAAACGGCCTCTTGGCAATAGAGATGCCAGGGTCAAATACGGTATCCTCACTCCCGGTGGAGTGAAGGATAAGAGAAATCACATCAAATGTGAAGAATGGTAGAAAGATTTTTATAAGAATTAAAATCCATTCTTCATCGTCTAAAACAAATTTATCATTAACGCCCTTTTCAACAAATACCACGGGAGGGAGGGTCGGGGTAAAATCACCAAATAGAGAATTCTCACGATTGAGAACATCTCCCCCCGGGTCTGGATCTTCCACAAAATAAAAAGGATCATTCTCCGTTGGAGGGATAATATGAGCAAGTTCATCGGAGAACTTCTCGTGAGGAGCATCAAGTGAATCATGTGAGTCCTGAACCTCGGGTTCCATTTCGGACTCATCACTAAGAAGATCAAAGAGCGGATTATTTGAAATTTGATTAAAATCCGATTCAAAATCAAACATCGGATTCGTGAAAGTCTTATCGAATACTTCGGGAACCCTCGGAACGAGATCATCATCGTCCTCATCAATAACGTCATCACTCCCTTCCACCGGTGTGAAAGAAGGATGGAAAGAAGAATCACCGTGAGAATTTTCCCCGGACTCACTTTGGATTGGAACGAGGTTCTCAACACTTGACGTATTGAATTTGTCAGATTCCGTTGCCGGAATAGTGTCAAGAGGCTCGTCCCCCATTATTAGAGAGTCCACGGGCTCCACGGGAGAAGAGATAGAATCATTTTGAGGATTTATGTTGATCGTAATCGTGGAACTATCATCATACAAACAACATTCACAAAATTGGAGTCTTCTTTCTTCAACACGAGGTACTTCCATCGATCTCTCATTCGGCTCGGGAGTAGATGTCATACGATTAAACATTTCATTCAACTCATTCATCATTGATTTGAGTTCAAGAATTTGATTATTGAAATTGGAAGATTGTGGGGGTTGGTAAAAACCATTAGAATCGTAACAAGAATTAGGTTCATGATAAGAATTTTCAAACGATCCCCCACAATTTTCAAAACTCGATGTATTTTGGAAAGAATCACCATTGTAATACGAATTTTGCTCGTAAAAATTATTTTGAGGATAACAATCAAGGCACGGATCGTAATCGAAAGACGTATCAGCATTCGGAGCATAGCACATACAATCGGTGTATCCACATACATCACAAAAACATCGCCCACACGGCATTCCTTCTTCGGACGGGTTTCTACAATTATAACAAGAAAACAACGGTGGTGGTGGTGTATAGAAATTAGGAATATTAGACGAATTGTTGAACGAATGAGAATTACAATTCAAACAAACGCCATCTCGAATATTATCTCCACATTCACTGCACGTACACCACACACACAACCCCCCGAAGAACGGTTCTCCACAATAGAGACAAAACGTATCCATAAGAATTAAAAATAAGAGGGTTTGAGAAAAAGAATCAAATTGCTTCTCTTTATTTTTAGAGGATAAGAGGATTCGTGCAAACCAATTATATATAATATAGTAGTAAAGTATCGAAATGATCCGCAAGAAATACGGATCACCCGAGTCGTTTCCCGTGAAGGTGAATGGAATCAAGAATATTGATTCGTGAAATCGTGATTTGAAAAGTCGTGAAAAAGGCAAATAGTGATCAAATAATTCAATTATCAACTAGCAATTAGGAAACATGCAAAGAGTACAAGCAAGTAATGCACCAAAGTTCTAAACGCAAAAACGGGAATGCACGCGCGATTATTTAAACGCGACGTTTATCTAAAAATTATCCTACGAACTTGAAACTTTTTCTAAAAATCTTAAACTACTAAAAATAATTTCTGGAAAAAGAAAAGTAAAAATAATTTCTGGAAAAAGAAAAGTATTTTTTTTTTTATTTTTCTTTTATTTTCTAGAATTAATTTTCTAATTAATGAATTTAAAAAGTAATTAAAAATAAGGAAATTATAAAAAATGATGGGAAAATTATAAAAACTATTCTGGAAATTCTTAAATATTATAAAAGAATTTTAGAAACTATTTTTGTATTTTTCTGACCTTTTTTTCTATTTTTTATGGATTTTTGATAATTAAAAGCTATTTAAAAATGGAAAATAATCAAAATAAATTAGGAAAAGTAGTAAAAAGCTATGGAAAAATCTGAAAATTTACCAGAAAATCAAAAATAGAAAAAGAAACTTTGAATAAAATTTTGAAGTCAAGAACAGCTTATTAAGTGCTTATTTGGGACCAAACAGCTTAACAAAAGTGCTTATTAATAAGCACTTCTGTCCAAAACCTTGTGAAACTTTCAAAACAGACTTCTAATGATGTGAGAAGCTCAAATGTTGCAAATATAGATGGTTTGGAAGCACAGAATCTCACAGAACTCAATTCAATAGCAATAAGCAATACTCACAAGCTCAAATAAGCTATACAGATAAGCACTAAGCAAGATTTCAATTGAAACAGATAAAATATGCTAAGATAAGCCCAGAACAAGCACAACTTTCAATCTTAGATCAAATAAGAGCTATTGCAGCCCACATTCACAAACAGCTTATTGCAGAAAAGCTAAACTAAACAGGGCAAATAAGCTATTGAAATAAGCTCTCAGATACAAACTTTTTGCAGAATATTACTCTCTACCACTAGCACTACCTATAACTACTTTTAATTTAGACTCTAGTGTTTAATTACTATACTAAAAATAGCCAAGAACCTCACCCCTTTACTGTGGTGCAGGGCAGGTTTAAACCAAACAAGCAACTTCAATAAGCTTTTTCAATGAGCAAATGATTTTCAAAACTCAATTTTCTTTTTGATTTTGCTATACTTACTGACAAACTTTATAAATCAGCAATTAAAAGATATCTCTAATTAGAAATGAACCCTAGACAGGTTCACAAAGATTGGACAAAAATCTGAGTTCAAGTACTTTATGACTTTTTGCTTGCATAAAAAGTTTGACCAAATCCAATTTTAACTACTGATTACTACTTATTTATGTATTAATAAGCTATAATGAAAGTATTTTAGGCTATATTGAACTAATATGAAGCTACCTTAGCAATATTACTAACTGTATCACTTAATAAGCAAACAGTTAAGCCATTATGAACCTAATTTTGACTATTTAACTTGTGACTAGTTATTTTTATGACCAAAGTGGACTAATAGTGTCTATTACATACTGAGTGAACCAGATTTAACCATTAGAAACAACAAGAACTTAGCATAAAACCTTAATCCAAACACCCCCTTAACAGATAGTATAAACTACAAAACTTAATTTAAGCTTATAACCTAACAAGTTTAAGCACAAATTACATTAAACAAACTGAATAACATCTATTAGAACTGTTACACTATGAATTACACAACTAGAAACACAATTTAGCCATTAACCTAGATTATTGCTACTATTGACTGTCTACAAAATGGAAATGAGATGAACTTACAATAAAGCTTCCCCCTCAGCTCAAAATAGAGGGGGATTCACTGTGCTAGCCTATCTTTATGATAGGCTGAGTTCTATTGCTTCTGTCTCAGCATACCAACAACACCACTGCATCATTTTTGGAACCAAAAGGCTTACTTGGACTGTTTTGTATCAAAGGACCAAATCACATCTACTAATAAGCTAAAAAGCTTTAGTAGATGTTTGAAAAAGAGAAAATAAGCTCATTGTGAGCTGCTATACTAGTATAGATATATATATTTTTTATTTTTTTTTATTATTTTCTGATTTTTTTTTTTTTTTTTTTTTTTTTTTTAAATGAATATAAGCTATATAGATTATATAAAGATAAGAACTTTAGATAACTTTTGACAGGAAAAGAAATAAGTAAAAGCAGAAATAAGCATGAAATAAGCTAAATAATAAGCTGTAATTAAAGGAAAATGTAGAACTTTTATTAAACTTTAAAAAGGAAATTACATAAGCTATTCTAGATTACAAAAGCTGACCAAAAATTGACAGAGTAACGTTAACCTAAAAACCTACACACCGAACATGAATTAGGAGGGGGGGTTTTATAGGGGAGCACCAAGGTGAGGAGTCTAGGTCTTGGAAGGATCCAGAAGGCCAATTAGCACCACAAATCTTCAATCCTTCTCACCTCTGAGTCATCCCATCGATTCTATCCATAAATGATAAGGCCTATCTTCATCCACGTCCAATTGGCCAATCAGAGGTCTTCCATTTGCCACGGTGGAGGGAATGACACCAATTCTGACACGTTGTCAGCTTCTAGATAGATTCCTTAGTACGAGGTAAGGATTTTTGGGTACGAGGTAATTTGTTTGGGTGCGAGGTAAAAATGGGGGAGGAAGACACACAGTGAATGGCGCGCGTGTGTGTTGTAATTTTTTTATTATTCTTTTGAGTGTGTTGGGTCGGGTTTGGGAGTCTGGATTGGACCGGGTAGAGATAATAAGAGGTGGATTGGGCTTGTGGGATGAGTGGATCTGGTGGGCTGCTTGTGTTATTATTATTTGGACTAAGGGATGATAGGATCCGGTTGTAGTATTATTACAAACCAAGGGACCAAAATTGTATTTCCTGAAATTGCAAGGGCCTAGGCTGCCATCTTCACAAAAATTACCAAGGGCTCAATGTGGCATTCCTTGAATGTTGGAGGGCCTGAGTTGCCAAACTTCCAAAATGTACTTCATAAGGACCAAATTTGTAGTTTCATGAAATTGAGGGACCAAAAGTGTCAATTCTTCAAACTTCATTCCCGGGTCTCTTATGGAATTTCTGAAACTTTGAGGACTTTCATGACTATGTGAGCTTTGACTTTGACCACTAGCTTCCCCGGCAGCGGCGCCATTTTGATTTAGTCGTTTTAGTATATGTTTATTTGTGTTTTCCGAAGAAATACTGGTGAAAGTATTTCCCGGGTCGTTTTCCCAACGAAGGTAGAATGGAGTCGTGAATAGTCGAATCGCAAAATCGTGTCGTGAAAAGCGGTAAAGTGAAGAATATGATTATTGGAGTTTTAAGACTACAATAGCAAACGTAAACTAAAAGGCAATAATCAAGCATATAAAACAAGCATGTAAAGTACCAATAACGCAATCTAATCTAAAAACGAGCAAGTTAAGGCAACTAGATTATTCTAAAAATGATATATGAGAAATTTGTTTGCTAAGTGACGTGAAAAGTTCATTAAGTGTGGATTAGGGTTTGATGACGAATTATATTCCTTAAACAAGATTATTTCCTCACAACGTTGGTTTATTTTGCAAACAATCTTTTAAAAAGAAAATAATTACTAGATGTGTAATTTGATTATTTTCCGGCTTTTGCCCTTCGAATAATAAAATCACAAATCTAAATAACTTTGACTAATTATTAATCACAATCCCTTTTTATTAATCCACACTTAAACCACAAATCCTTATCACTTAGCAAACATAAAAAAAACTACTCGCTACGCATATCAATAACACTAACAAATAAACATACAAGCATAATTATATTAATAAACTAAATAAAAGAGAAAAGGATAAGAAAATAGAACCCGGAATTAAGAGATGAGATGAAATTAACCACCCGATCTTATAAACTAAACAAACAATAAAGTTTAATTCCTAAAAAACTTTAATAAAACCAAATAGTTAATAAAGTTTGTGACTTTATTAACTAATTAGCTTATTAAGACTAAAAAGCAATAAACTTTATTGATAAGCTAGCTTATAAGACCCTTAAGCTCCGGCCTTAGCGGTAGAAATGATGATAAACAAAGAAAAATCAAAACTTTATTAGGATTAAGCAATAATAATGACCAAATAAGCTATGGAAGAGCTTAATGGTTGATAAAGCTACAAACTTTAAGTGAAATTAAGCTAAGAAAAGCTAAAAGATTGAAACTTTATGAGAAAAACTTAATAAATCTAAGATAATGAGCTATTTTGAAAGAAAAACTAATAAAGTTAAAAACTTTTTATAAAATAACTATTAAAACTATGTAGATCTATAATAATAAACTAATTAATAGCTTTTAATAAAAGTAAAACTAATAAAAATCAAATCTTTTTGGTTTTTTATAAAGTAATTTGTAAAAACAAAATTAGATCTAAGTTTATAAAAGCTTTTAAAAACAAAGTAGTAAAAGAGGATTTATTAAATGAGCTAAATCTAAATAAGCCACAAAAAGCTAATAAGCTTTTATGACTTATTAGATAAGAAAAGTAAAAGAAAAGAAAAAAGAGTAGAAGTGATTAAAGAAAATAATCTTCAAAGCCTCAAATTAAATCTTCATCTCATATTAATAAGCTAAAAAGTTGATTACAAAAAAAAAAAGTATTTGAAATAAGCTAATCTATTACAATAATAAGCTAACCTACTACAATAATCTAATATTACCCCTACTCCTAATAATAACTCTACTCTACATCTCTCTCTAAAATTCTCACCCCCTTAAATTGGGTCTGGTGAGTCTTATTTATATCAAATGAGGAGTGAGGGGTATAATAGTCCATTCAGGCCACTTTCAATCCAAGCCATTCAATCAGGGGTAATCTGGTCATTTCACAGCGCCGAATGCTATTTTGTCTTATTCCGGAATGCCACGTGTCACGCTCCCATTGGTGGATCTGACTGCTAGAGGTTTCCTCGGACTGACACACGCCTGTGCACTCTGACCTCGTACTGACGCCTGCTGACACACTCTGACCTCGTACTGACACACGCCTGTTTCGTCATCTTGTACACGTGTCATCCTCTGATTGGTCAAGAATACTGCCACGTCGGAACCTCGTACTGACAACCTCGTACCTGCCATGTCAGACCTGCCACCTGTACCTGCAATAATAACCTCGTACAAATCATTAAGGGTTGTATGCTTTGCACACCACTGACACACACAACTCATAACCCCACTGACACCCTACTCTACTACCTATCTACTAGTACTATCTAAGTTGGGGCCTACTAACCAAATATATAAAAATTTTAATTTCTTTCTCTCTCTCCACCAAACTTCATCTTCCTCCTTATGAATGGCTGGTATGTTAATATTTTTATAAATAATACAGTACTAGAATTTTCTGTATTATAATTCACGCCGTGGTAGAATTTTTAATTTTCTGTATTATGTTAAACCAGATCTGCATTTATTGTAGACTTGCCGAATAATTTCTTTCTCTCTCCACCATCCTCCGGTAGCCACACCTCCGGCGAAACACCACTACTAAAACCGCCATCGTACCTCCATCTTTAATTCCACCGTGGCACCTGCCATCTTTAATATTAGCCGCCGCACCTGCCATCTTTAATTCCACCGTCGCCGGCGTCACCTCCGGTCATATCACCACCACAGCCCGTCGCACTTTCATTGGTTCGCCAGTTTATTTTTTTTTGTCTAGATGGATCTTGTAACTATTGTTTTATATGTATTTGGTCCACATGTTATTCTTGAGGATATGGAATTGGTGATGAAGACATGAAGTAATGATAGGTGTTTATGAGAGAGAAACTAATACTGTAAATGGTACTAGTATATTTGGGTGAAGTTACTGGAACTAATATCGTAAAAGACAAAATGTTGTACCATTCATAAAAGGGTGGTGTGTGATTTCTAATTTAATGGTGTGTAAAGACACAATCCCTTAGAATTTAATGAGCCGCCACGTGGCAGCCTCTTATTGGTCCACGTCACTGCCACGTCAGCAGGTGGGGGCCCACTGGTCAACCTTGGTCAACGCAGGTCAAAGTTTGACCAGTCAACGGTCAACGAGGTCAACGGTTAATGGTCAATGTTGACTAGTCAACGCTGACCGGGCCGGGTCGGTGACGTGTCGGGTCTGCCACGTGGACCACTCATGGAGTGACACGTGGCGCTGAGGATTAATACCCCATTTTGCTCAGACGGGACTCGAACCCCTGACCTCTCGTGTGAGAGTTGAAGGTGCTAGCCAACTGAGCTGGAGCATACCTTCAGTTATGACATGCATTTGGTTCTTTTTATTATAGTTTGAGCCCAGTCCAGATTTTCAATAATAAAAGGGTCATAATAGATTTTGACCTGTCAATTTAAGGCAGTTTTGGACCTGATAAAAATTTGAGAAAAATACCGTCGGACTCGTTTTTCCGTGCTCTTTCCAATGGTGTGATCGGGGAATATTTTTGACTTCATCTTTACCACGAAAATCGTGAAAACGTTGTCGAAACTTGTCCGAAAGTCACCGTTTTTTTCTTTTGTATTCAAACCCTTTTATCATCAACACATAATCACGCGTTCCAAACATATTTGTAACATAATAAATGTGATCCCGGCTTACATCCCCGGCCTTGGCTATTTACACTTTTCCAAATCTCGTGCTCGTTTTGTCATTTTCTTGTGATTTTTCGTCCTTTTCTTAAATATCCGTTCCTGCACATTCACAAACACAAAAACATACATTCTTTGGCAATTTTGGTTAGTTTTTGGTTTATTTGGTCCTTTTATGGCTCAGAAAAGGTGAGTGAATAAGCACTCACCAGTTACCCGTTGTATTAGAATATCTATCCTTCGGGTAGCCCATTTACCAGGTCAGTACAAGTGTGTGTTGCAGCTTACGGAAAAAGAAAGCTGCATATGGTTTCTGGTCTTAAGTTGCTTTATGACAATGATGAGCTTGACGCTTCTATTTTGGTTGTTGCTAAGTAAGTTTCATGCTTGCAGAAACTCAAGAAGAAACAGTCTGAGTTGGCAGAAATATCGAATAGAACACTTTAACTGACATATATAATGAAAAGAACCCAACGTTGTTTCCTGCCAACACATTCTTTTTCCTTTTTTGCTTTTGCAAGTAAAGTTGATTGTTAAGAAATCAAGTGTTTGAAATGCTAGTATTTTGGGATAAAGCAAACTGATATTGGAATGATTAGGCCATCCTTATTAGCATTAGCCAAAACACATGTGATAAAAACACATGATAGGCGTGGCACAACTTAATGCACTAAATGACTTATATACCGTCTTTTAACTTTCTCTTTGTGAACATTGTTAAGTGTATAACCCTGATTGCAAAAGCAAATATTATTAGACATTTGATAATAATATGTTACCTATTGCTACCTTTTCCCTATTTAGTATCTTTTCACGAAATTGCATAACTTTTAACAAAAGGTGCACTTTGACTTTTGGAGTCAAACTTATTACTTCAAAAAATCTGCATGATATGTTTTATTCACATTTCCTAACATCAGTTTACCCTTCGTAGAATATGTTATGATTCTTAACACATGCAACTAGATTTTACAAGATTTACTGAACTACTATCAGTTTTTCTACAGCTTATACTAAATCTATTTGACCACAAAAGTCAAACTGTACAATTTTATTTTGGACGTAATCACATTTCAAAACTTGATTCATGTTTTACTAACTTTTCAGATTTGTGGACAAGTCTGCCATTGTCACCCAAGGAGACTTTGAAAGGCACCCTGACTTATGGCGGCTAAAAACAGTCCATAGAGTGGAAGAACTAAAGTCACTAATAAGAAAGTGTCCAATATGGTCTGCCGGAATTCTTCTAATCATTGCGCAAGTACAACAAAGTACTTTCTCCCTGCCACAAGCCAAAACTATAAACCTGAGTTCTCACAAAATCATTCCTGAGTTCTCACATTGTTTCAATTTCTTAATCTTGCGTAGTATCTGATTTGTGCAAAGTCATACACCTTTTAGCCTATTCAAGTTGCTCATAATGTTAAAGATCATATGGTTGAGTTAGAAACCAATGTCTAAACTAGTCCAGTATAGTGCATCACTATAGTTCATTTGCACTAATTAAGTATGACTAATGAAGTTAATCAAAGTTGAACATTGAACAACAGTATTCTTTTATGTATTTATACACTTGGTCTACTTAGCATTACACCACGTCTCTTGGATGTATTCTCCGTTTCTTACCATCCTTATTATAATTTCTTTTGGGCTCGCTCTACCGTCTCTCTCAACTTTGCTTCTTTTTTTTACAATTAGTCTTGATGAAAATTTTTAATTCTATGTGCATTAAAGGGTATGATGTTGCTATCAATCTTTAAACAAAACTTATAACCCGAATGAAGATACATGTCGCAAAGCCCATAAAATCTCTAAAGAAGACGATTTATGACGCTCCATGGCAAGGCCCATAGTTAAAATCTCTAAAAAAGACGATTTATGAAGGCAACATCCCAATTTACATTTTATGTATTTTTACTTATTCTATGGAACATTTTCGCTTTTAGAATTAGTAAAAGATACCAACATAGGTTGTTTATGATTAAAAAAAAAAAAAAAAAAAAAAAAAAAGAAAATACAACAACAACATGACCGGTAGTATCAAAAGAACAACCAAACACTGTCTGCATACATAATATAACTCAATTATCTTTGTTAGTAGATAGCCGCATTCCATGAATTTCCCATGTATCAAACAATTCAACAAGTTGCCTTAAAGATGGATTGAGTGTTAATATCTTCAGCCTAACCGTGATGTAGATAACATCTGCCACTTGTGTAGCCGAACCCTTCTTGAACAACCGTTTATTTCTTTCCAACCAAATATAATATGACGTTGCTCCCAAAACTAGCTTGGAAACGACACTAGCTCCTTGATGTGTTCCGCTGAGATAATGGTTCCAAGAAAACAACTCATCACACATACGAAGTTGCTTACGCCATCCCAAATAATCTCCGTGACCATTTTTTAGAGGACATATAACTATGATAGTTTTACGATGTTCATAAATGCTAGTCATCATTTAAGCATTCAAATGTGAAATATGATCGTCTATTTAGCATTACACCACGTCTTAATTTGTATATCTTCTCCGCTTCTTACCATCCTTGATATATATATATATATATATATATATATATATATATATATATATATATATATATATATATATATATATATATATATATATATATATATATATATTTAATGGTAGTCTTGACTCTAGAAGAAATTGTACAATTCCATCCTTCTATGCAGTTGAAGGGTATGATAATGCTGTTTATCCTGGGTTATGAGGATCCAAAAGAATTGCTACCTTTCTGTTCGATATTGAATTGACCTAGACATCGAGATTGAACCTCAAGGGTTATCGGAATGCTCTCGCATAATAATCTTTAAAGAAGATGATTTCTTTTTCCTATGGAACAAACTTGTTTAATTAACAATTAGTAAATTAAACATAGTTTGTTTGTTTATCATAGATTACAAAGTAGAAGTGCGACTGAAAAGAGGGGAAAAAAAGTAAAAGAGAACTTGATTTCTGTAAAGTTCGCGTTAAACTCAAGTAAAGCAAAGCTACTTAGGTTTGTAGGAAACTCAGTTCGAATAATCGCGCATATCAAAACATTGTAAAACTATCATAGTTATAGAACAAGAAAATACATGTATGTGAACGAATCAAGATATTTTACCACATATGAAACACGTCTAGACTCTATAGAGTCAATTGTTTTTAACAGTCACATAAATATACTTAAGTGTGCTTACAATTTCATAATTGGTTTTACTATTATAACAAATGGCAGTTTTTACATTATTCATTAAAAAAAAATTATGGAAAAATAGATAGAAAATATTCACGCGTAAAGAATAAAACTTTTATCTTTTGGTGGTAGCTAGACTGGTAGATGCAACAATTTGGCTAAAAATAGCACGCATAATTTAAGGCTTATGCCAAAGTTTGAAAACCATTTTGGTGTATGCCAAAGTGTGAAAAGAAAGGCATTTGATGCGTACATAATTTAAGCTTTATTTTGCAAAATAATAATAATAATAATAATAATAATAATAATAATAATAATAATAATAAATAATAATAAAATAAAAAAAATCTTATGCCAGAGTTTGAAAACCATTTTGGTGAAAATGAAATTGCCCGAAATGAGGTGTTATCGTGTACAGAAAATAGATACCATGATTAGAATTAATTACTTACGTTAGTTAAATTTAATTTGCTTAGATATTTGCTATAATTATGAAAGCCAATGGTGTAACACATCACATGAATGGTCTCCAAGATATACTTTGCCTTTTGTGCAACAAGACACCACAACAAATTTGTTATTTGCTACACGTTTTTTTCTTCGCATTTTATTAACCGTGAACCTTTTTCAAAGATATTTACTCTTAAGAGCGTAAATAATTGTTTCAAAATCATCACACTTAAAAAGTGTGAAGATTTCAATATCTCATTTAAAAGTGTGAAAAATTATTTCAAAGTCAAAATCATCACACTTAAAAATATGAAGAATTATTTCAAAATCAAAATCATTACAACTAAAAGTGTGAGAATTGTTTAAGGGTTTATAGACAGATAGGTTACCAAACTTTCCAACTTTATTCGCCTAAGTTACCAATTTTTTTTTTTTTTTTTTTTTTTTTTTTTTTTTTTTTTTTTTTTTGCAAACCGGGTATTAGATTGCATGGGATTGACATTCAGATTACTGAATTTATAAAACGTGACATATAGGCTACTTAACTTACCTAAAAAATGCATTTGGGTTACTTTGCTTACACTGAAAAAATAAAGGTTGAATGCTTAACTAAAGTTCAGTAATCTAAGTGAAAAAAATGAAAGTTTGATAACTTATGTGAATAAAGTTGTAAAGTTAGGTAACCTATATGTGTATTTTTTTGGGTAAAAGGGACTATACCCCAAAAAATATACTAAAACACCAAAATTATACAAAGAGAACTAACTATAGACATGGTCATAGTAGTTATTGTACCATGACATTCCCAAAACATGCTTCGGGAACATCAAAAGAAATGAAAAACTCTACTACCATCCTTATTACATAACAAAATGTCACTAATAAAGTATAAAGTCCAAAACATGACAAAATTCTTCATCTTCGAATCCCGGTGCATCTCAATAGAGTTTAAAAGGAGCATTTCGCTAAACGAGATTGTCTCGTTAAAAACCTTCCCGAGTAAAACCCAATGAGACAAACCACGGGTAAGGAAAAAGAGTACAACGCACGTTTAGGACTCCTACCAATATAATAATATTGGCCTTCAAATCTTCATACAAGTAGCACATGTAATTCTACTAAATAGAAGACCACCTATTACTCCACTCAAGCCCAATGACCATTATCACAAAAGCCTGAGTACATCCCTTCCAAGAATTATATTGCTTCCAAAAATTTGGACCCATGATTTCTATACTAAAGAACATAAAACCAGTCATCATGCTAAGCCCATTATCCCTGCTTCTCCTAAACTCAATAAGATTCAAACAATAAAACCCATGCTCACTATCACTCCAATAACCCACCAGCCTGCTACCCCTATAGTAGTCACCAAAATAACTCTCATAATAATAAGAGACCTAGAAAGATAAACTAGATAAAGGACTTCCACCCTTTTCTCTCCATATATACCAGAACCAATCCAAATGTCACTTGAACCAAGGGACCATCTTTGCATTCATAAATAACCAGAGACTGATCCAAACCTCAATGATAAAATTACCATCTGTACCTCTGCCTTCCAACCATAAACAACATTTATGCCTGGCCATTACCTTTTATGCTATCCACAAACCTAACATTTTTCTTGCCAAATGTTCTATCCACATGAAATTCCCATATTTGAGCAACTTCAAACACTTGAGCAGAATCTCTTATATTAAGCCACAAAATTCTTAACCTAACAGAGTCTTTAATCAATCTACATATGTCATTAAAGCTTCTAGCATGGTCTTGAAAGGTTATGAGATTCCTCTCCTGTCAAACAAAATAAATGCAAACACCAATGAGCAGTCTCTGCAGCACACTCCAAATAGATTTGTTGAAAGGCCTTAGCAACATGTGATTGATTATAGCAGGCCATCTATTGAGAGCCTTGTGAAGTTTGACCAAGCATTTCAATTTAGACCATATTTTCCCCGTAAAATCAAAAGTAGGTGGTCATTGCTATCAGGAACCTTCTTGCAAAACACACATTTCAGGTCAGTGGTCTTATCTCAAACACCCATTCTATCATGTGTTTTAATCCTGCCATGAATGGCAAGCCATACCATGAATGAGTGTCTAGGTATACATTGGTTGTACCAAACAAGGCTAGCCTAAGAAACCATGGCATTGCTATCTCTGATATCATTCCGGGCAATGGATACAGAGAAGTCTTTAAGTCTCCCAGCATTAGTCTTCCACACAACCTTGTCCTTTTTAACTTCATTTATGACAGAAGGTTCAGTAAGAATCAACCCATCAAACTCATAAGTGAGGGTCTTTGGCCATTTCCATTTGCCCTTTTCAATAATTTAAGCAACTTTAGCATCCAGAGAAAGGCCAGCATAATGGATCTTCCTATTGGAAATGAAGTCATTTAGAGGGCTTAAGGGATGCCAGTTATCAAACCATAGGGAAATCTTAGCTCCATTTCCAATTTTGTGAACAATATGACCGCTGATAATCCCTCTAATTCTAAGGATCTTCTTCCAATTCCAAGAAGCTTCTTGTTTTTAAAGGATATCCAAAAAATTCCTGCCTTTGGGCTTGTATTGAAAAATAGAGGTTGAATGTTTAACTAAAGTTCAGTAACTTAAGTGAAAAAAATAAAAGTTTGGTAAATTAGGCGAATAAAGTTGGAAAGATGGGTAACCTATCTGTCTATAAGCCTTTGTTTTAAAACCCTCACACTTAAAACTTAAAAGTGTGAAAAATATTTATAAATATTCACACATAAAAGTGTGCAAATATTTGTTACACCCAATTAGGCGAATAAAGTTGAAAAGTTGGATAACCTATCTGTTTATAAGCCCTTGTTTTAAAACCCTCACACTTAAAACTTAAAAGTGTGAAAAATATTCATAAATCTTCACACATAAAAGTGTGCAAATATTTGTTACACCCAATTAGGCGAATAAAGTTGAAAAGTTGAGTAACATATCTGTTTATAAGCCCTTGTTTTAAAACCCTCACATTTAAAACTTAAAAGTGTGAAAAATATTCATAAATCTTCACACATAAAGTGTGCAAATATTTGTTACACCCAATTAGGCGAATAAAGTTGAAAAGTTAGATAACATATCTGTCTATAAGCCCTTGTTTTAAAACCCTCACACTTAAAACTTAAAAGTGTGAAAAATATTTATAAATCTTCACACATAAAAGTGTGCAAATATTTCTTACACCCAATTGGTTCAAACGCATACTAGCCTAAACTTTTTGTATATTTTCATACTTCAAAGTGTGTAAACATGTTGTAATAAGTGTGAGTATGTTACTATTTAGTAGTAATGAGATATATATTGCTTAAATTCAATGTTTTAGAACGTGGTTTTTTAATCGACCTGGCCGAGCTTCAGTTTAACCAGTATTTGCCACAACCAGCTTTTGAACCGGTCGAGTCAATCCTTTGAGATGTTACAACTAGGAAATGAAAATTTAACTAAGAGTCCAAGACCATGTATTTCCGGTCAGATATACTTATTCAAGAACGAAAAATTAACTAGATGCTAAGAATATGTAAATTTATCTTCCTACGTATGCCAATCAAGACTGTATAGCATTATTTATTATGGAGTATTTTTTATTTTTTTTGGCAAACACGGTTTCTCAGTTTCTTTTCTATTTGAGGTTACATGTTAAGACTGTGTAGCATTATAAACATGGTTTCTTTTCACTTCAATTGACTCATCCCATAACATTTACTAAATACCTGCATTCTTTGCAAGTAAACATCTCATCATGGATCAACTGAAACACATGGGAATTTTAGAAATTTTCACTCAATCCTTCAAAACAATCTTCAAATGCAACAAAATCTTCACCCAAATCACATTCACTCAAATTCTCCCCCTCGCGACTATCTTTGTTGATGCATAATCTGGCACGGACTGATTCAACGACTCTCCTTGGGCCATTAGTCGTCTTCTCGAGCCCTAAATAGACCTGTCAACAAAGAGAACCCGTTAGGAGTGGACCCGAGGCCGTAGCCCCGGGATCCACCTTCAAGTTAGTATTGATGCGCGGAGCATTTGAGAATTAGGTTTAGGGTAACCTGTTTGGTCGTAGTCAATAAGGAGATCCTATCCATGTATTTATAGGGCATGGATTAGGGTTTAGGCATAGAGTGGGCCGCTGTCTGCCGGGCCTAGCCCATGTAGGATCCAGTCCGGACCATACGTCCACATACCCCCCAAGTTTAGTATGACATAGCGCGTAGCTACGTTATGCTAAATTTAAGTTCTGTTCATAGCCTCGTAGGCCCAATTAACCATGACAGCATGGCCCATGTGTGCGCAACTTGTGTGCACATGGGACGAACCATACTGCGCAACCCACATGCGACAATGCGCACGGGGATTGCGATTGTGATTGTCTCACAATGGTGAAGGTGGATCTCGCATGCTGCATCCTGGGTAAGGACGTACCTTTTGTTCCAGTAGCGATGCAGCATGGTGCGACAGAAGACGTGCTTCTGTGGCAGAAGTGCGCGCTGTGCGCGAAAAGGATGTGCACTGTGCGCGATATGCGCGCTGTGCGCGAACATTACATTCGTCTTTACAACCGACAAAGGACGTCTCCCCTGCGGCAAGATGGTGCGAATATTTAAATCCGTCTTTGTACCGGGCTTGCAATACCTCTTACGTACAATCTGCTTCCAAATATACCTGAGTGACGCGTATGGAAACAATGGTAGTATATACGCTGGTAGCCCCCCAAGTTGGATGGTGCTACTCTTGTAGGAGCATTTAACTTAGTTATTCAAATCCTGAAAAAACACTTAATGCAAATATTAAAAGTATATATGCTGCGAATCGTAACATATAAAACCTAATGGGGTAAAAGATTAGCGCGAAGCAAATATATAGCGCATAGCATATAAGAGAAGTAGTAGTGCGAATTACACCTATCGTGAGGTTTTACAAACTATATAAGAGAAGTAGCATGTAGCTAATCTGCGAACGCAGTGCGCTCATGGCGATTGATTGATTTTTTTCTTTTTTATTATAATAAAAACAATGGCGCGGATGGATACACCGTGACCGCGACTAATAATTTCAATCGCACGTACAGACGCATATAGATTTATCATGACCGCATAGACTCTAACGTTTTGTGGATGATCGCAGAGGACCACGGCTTTCGTCCAGTGCGCTCATGGCGATTGACTAGCATCGTGGTGCCTGTACGTGACAGTGCGCTCATGGCGCCAATCTGCGAAGATTTCCGGACGCATGGCCTAACGCGGGTAGATTTATCGTGACTGCGTTGTTCGCGGCTAAAAGATAAAGTAGGTCCGATCGTGCGGACTTAATGCGACTTAGGTAAAATCGTGATTACCAAGTTTAAAAGATTTACATAAAATCTTTTCAATATTTAAAAGATACCAAATCTTATCGATTTGAAAGATATGCACAAAATATTATTGATATCTTTTATTTATTTTTTTAAACAGTACATGGGTTTAATAAATGACCGTGATGTTTGCACACTCAAATATTTACATGTACGCAGGCTTAATAATAATAAGAATAGCCTTTAACAAAGCAATTATTGCATATATGCGGATGCATGTGAACGAGAAAGGAGGACAAGCATCTTGCGGTTGCAAGCTAGGCATACCTTGTAAACAATATGCTATTACCTTGTGCTTGTACCTTGTGCACTATAACGTGCAAGTTGTGAACTTAAAGCATCTGCCGCTTCAGCTTTGTCGCCGACTTCTTTCTTTTTGATCGACGGTGGTCCACCCATCAATACACATGATGGCAAATAAACCAGCTTATCATTCGACTCGGGTAGGACGAACTTGTTGTTCGGGTCCCACGGATGGCGCCACTTGTTGATGCATAATGTGGCGCGGACTGATTCAACGACTCTCCTTGGGCCGTTAGTCATATTCTCGAGCCCTAAATAGACATGTCAACAAAGAGAACCCGTTAGGAGTGGACCCGGGCCGTAGCCCCGGGATCCACCTCCGACGGTCAAGTTAGTATTGATGCGCGGAGCATATGAGAATTAGGTTTAGGGTAACCTGTTTGGTCGTAGTCAATAAGGAGATCCCATCCATGTATTTATAGGGCATGAATTAGGGTTTAGGCATAGAGTGGGCCGCTGTCTGCCGGGCCTGGCCCATGTAGGATCCAGTCCGGACCATACGTCCACAATCTTCATCGCTAATATGGATATCCCTAACCGCGTTCTTCACATCGATGAAGATAATCCATACATGTTATTTCAAGCCTACAAGATATACAATTCATCGTATCATGCTGACAAACCAGCTGACCTCAATCACCATTGGGTCTATTTTCTTTGTTTTCTCTTGATCAGCGTCGCCACCTTTGAAGTCTTTTATATCTATTCAACGACCAGCGTTGTCTACACCGTTACATCCATATACACTGGAGACGAGGTCACGTACACTAAGTCCATTAAAGTCGTAGCAAAGGTATCGCGCAAAGTTACCATAAATTTCTCAATTATGCTCTTGATCTTGGCTCTCTACACCTGCATATGACCATGATAGACACGTCTTCCCGAATAGTTTTGTTGGTCATTTACATATTCGGGTACTTGTACTTGAGCATTGTATGGCAGCTTGCTAGCGTGATTTCAATTCTAGAAGATTGTAAATGGCGTGAGGTGCTAAGAGCGATGACTCTCGTGAAGGGGAAAATGTTGATCGATGCGTTTGTGATTTCCTTTACACTATATGTAAATCATATCACGGTGAAACCATTGACGACCCGGTTAGCTTATCGTATTTGTCTGATTCGCAACCTGATTCACAAAATGACGCGTGACATGCACATCGATAGGAAAATGTGAATTTAAAAGGAAAAGAGAGAATTGACTAGAATAAATTTCATTGGTGACAAGTTATATTTAGTGATTTTTTTTTTTTTTTTTAATTTTTTTTTTTTAAGTTTTGTGGATGTAGCATTTTTCTTAGACAAAAGTTTATAAAAAGAAAAAAAACTCAGCCATTTTTTAAACCAAAGACCTTTTGTGGAGAGGGTCCTGGGCTCCTGGCCTCCCAAAATCAAGGGTTGAGTGTATTATAACTAAAAGTTTGGTATTTTGGGAAGTTTTCATTACCAACCCATCAAATTTATTAAAAAAAAAAAAAAAAAAAAAAAAAAAAAAAAAAAAATTGCGTGTTCTTGTGATTATTTTTTCTTTTGTTTTGCAAGTTAACTCTTTAAATTCTTGTACATATAGAAGTTTATGTCCTCTCAATAAAAGTGTTCAAGTTTTGTCACTCTTTAAAACATTTTGTATAAGGTTCAAGTATTGGCGATGACATGTCCTCGCCAAAAGTCTGTGAACCTCAGTTTGAGAACTTTGGACTGAGAATTCGAGTCTGTCCAACGTCATCGTTGCCAAAACTAATATTTGTCATCGCCAATACTTTTAGCAATGCTCTTTTGCGAGAAAGTTTTAGTAAGGACTTGTCCTCGCCAATAGATCCGATTGGTGAAAACGAGTGACTTAATCTAATTAGAGATTCGTTCTAAAGAAAAGAAAATCATAACTTGATAAAAGAAAGTGATGAATGTTGATTTCGTAACAGCTTGTTAGTTATTTAGAAAAAGGAAGACGTTTTCTTCTCTTTTTTTTTTTTTTTTTTTTTTTTTTTTTTTTTTTTTTTTTTTTTTTTTAGATGCTCTTTATACAAAGTAAATTTAAGTACATAAGAAAACGCCGTTAATAAATGCAAATTCAATGTTGCCATGTGAAAACCATATACAAATATCCAGGCATGAACAAAGATGAGAGTATAAGTTTAAATATTTTCTATACTTTACATACAATATCTATGTTTGCAATGGAGAAAAATATTATGTGTTTTCTTTTCATTTGCATGTTTTTTACATGTTTTCATAAAGAAATTGCTGCTGCGCCGGAAAATATTTGTCATTCATTGGGTAATACTTGAATCGAGTCTTATTTCTTAATTTTTAGTTTTCAATTCTCGTAGCGTTGCTACTCCTAATATTTATTGACGAAAAATACATCGTGCTAATAAGGCAATGATCAAGTTTTTTTTGTTTATTTTTTTCTAATTAAATTTTTGGAATATTTTTGTTGTCAGGTGACTCAGGTCGTGATGTAATGTCATATGTTCACAATTTTGCACCAAGACCTTGTGGAGGCGATGATTGTGGACTGTGGTATAATCTGCACTAATCACGAGCCCCCACAAAGGAATACAGTATATTCATATTGTGAAGGCACTATTTGCGTTTGTTGTATGAGGTAGCCATGATGTTGTTTCTTGAGGACAAGAAAGTTTTCAAGATCGATGGAGTTGATACGAGCTCAAGTGAGAATTGGAAAAAGTCAATCAAAACCAAAATTCTGTAAGATAGTTGCAAAATCTGATAAACCAGCCTTAAAAGTTAAAACGCACTTCCAACACTGCCGTAACACGGGATCCAAATATTTACTGTTGCAGATATTGGGGACAGTTCGTAGTCAAATCTTGAAAGGCTGCAATATTGTGTTCAGTCGTATCTTCCCTATAGATTATAAAGCAGAAATCATAAATTATGGCAGAGCGACTGGGAGCTACATGTGCCAAAGAAATCGACCCATCAGTGACTCATGTCATTTCAACTGATGTTGGAACTGAAAAATCTCGTTGGGCGCTTCAGAAAAAGAAATATTTGGTTGGACCGGGATGGTTAGAAGCTGCAAATATGTGAGAGAGGCAACCCACCCGAACACCAGTTTCCTGTGAACAAAATACAAATTAACAGATGATTTTTTAGATTTATTTTTCTTGACAGATTTCTGATTATTAGTCTTTCTTTTTTCGTTTTACACTCGTAATACTTTATATCCTGAATCAAAAATGTTTTGAAGCATTGTTGTATACTAGTGCATTAGCAAGATATGCACTCGTATATTACAGATTTTCAGCACGTTCCTGCTTATAATGCATACAGATGGGAAATGAAACGTTTGTTTGATTCTTAATGCTCTAGGTTTACTTGCTTTACCCTGAACACCCTTGTTACATCCCAAATCACAAACTCGTAATTTTTAGGTTTCATAAATTTTAGTGATAAGACATTACGAAGTGTACACACTTATTAAATAATTCAATCGGTCTTTTATTATGATTGCGAAATGAGACTCTTTTGTCACATCTCACAACAAATATATTGGCATGTCAGCACAACCGGTTTTGACCCGTTTACACAACCCACTCATTTTTGCCACCTCAGACACCCAATATAATAATCAGAAAGAAACTTACGAGTTAAAGATTGGATGATTCATAAATGGAGTCTCCCTTATAATCCCGGAATGTATAACATTCTGAACCTCTGGTGCAAGAGATGACGCAGCGAATGTCACCTACAATCAACAATAGACTTGAGTTGTTTTCCGCTTGAGAGTTGAGATCTCTTCACGTATAATCTTAGTATATAAAATGAACACTATACTTACCGGTTTCCCCAGTGAAAAACTTTAAACAGTGTATCAACATCCTCAAATGGTGGTTTGTTTCATCAAACGAGACAGTGATCTGAATGAAAAATAAATAAATAAATAAATAAATAAAAAATAAAATATAATAAAATAACAATAACAATAACAATAACAATAATAATAAATAGATCAGTTTTAAGAATTGAGTTAACTGTTTGCGAACATTGTCAACACTGGAACCATACTTAGTGTTTTTGTCCACAATACGAAGATTCATCTTGTTTTAGTTTTAATGCACATGCATCGGTACATTTGATCTTCACGGTGTCAAAGAAAGGGATTTAGGCCTTCTGGTCCATGGTAAGCACCATACATAGCAGCCATGTTTGCAAGCAATGCCTACATAATAACAGAATGTTTAACTTAAATAAGAGGAGAAAAAAAGGTGTATCAATCTAGTATACTTGTACAGATATGTGTGATTCTTGACCAGGGTATACACTTGTCGTATCAAACTTTCATGTGAATGCCCGTGTAGTTAGTTTAATAACAGAAAATTCAAAGATAGTCCGATATGATTAAAACAAAGACCATAGTAAAAGATACAGATGTGTTTGGGATTGCTTAGAAAATAAGCAGGTACCAACCTCTTTTTTCATGTGCTTATTTGATCTAATGTAAGCAGATAAGCATGGGCGGAGCTATTAAGGGACCGGGAAGGGTCCCGGCCCTCCTAGGCCTAAGCCCGTTAATGTATTTTTTTGCGATTTCATGTGTTAAAATTTTATTTTTCCATCTCGGGTCTCCCATCTAATGTTCTTCCGGAAAGAAAAAAAATTGTTTAGGCCCTCCCACGAAATTTTTTCTAGCTCAGCCATTGCAGATAAGCATTTTTACCCAAACAATCAAAACTGCTTATTTTCCCAAAACTAAGAAGATAAGCTTACCCAAACACCCAAAAGTGCTTATCTGCATAAAGATTTAACAGATAAGCACTACAAGAGAAATCCCAAACACCCTTTAAATTGTTCTAATCTTGCATACCTTTGTTGTAACAACATAACTCGAGTGAATTAAGAAATCATGATACCTGAGCTGTACAAATGCTACTGGTAGCTTTATCCCTCGTAATATGCTGATATCTTGTCTGCATAGTCATACGTAAAGCAGGTTTACCCTCAGAATCAACACTAACACCAATAATCCTACCAGGCATCATCCTCTTATATTCTTGAGACGTGGCAAGAAACACAGCATGGGGACCACACTTTGGTCATTATTGACCCATTTTTATTACAGTATAAAATAAATGTTTTATTGCAGTGATGTTAAAGACAAAATTTCACACAACTGCATGGTTGCAATTAAAGGTATTTCTGTAAAACTCTCCATGTAGCTTTAAGACAAGATTTTATATTCAAAAGATAAAAGCATATATCTGTTTCTAAATGGATCAAAAGATAGTCTTATTTCAGTTCTCGAATATTATGCAACATCAGCTATGATGCAAGCATAAAGAATAAACTATCTATATTCTATATTTCTATATACCTTAAATGACATACAGACCACTCATATTCCTTCAACTTCATGAGTAAAACATCACACTCGTAAGCCAGATCATAGTACTATATTTACAGAAGTAGAAGCAAATAGTACCTGAATTGGTGCCTGGGGCATGGTGTTCACATCCATCCTGCGTATTACCAGATAAATCCTACATGATTTAACAATCACCAACTCGTTATAACTATATATTTCAGACCTTTATAGCTTCCCTCGTCGGAGGTACTATAATAGTTACTCAAAAACTTTTATACACCATAAAGTACCAAGCTTTAATAGAACCGTATTAGGAGACTATATAATGACAGATGGTAAAGAAAAGAAATAATAAAAGATACCCTCTATAGTGCAGTGGTCTCTTCCATCATAAAAAGGACCAGCAGAGAAACTAGAGCAGTAACAAAACCCAAATCCTATGCATCAAAACCTTAACCTTTGAATATTCTGCCCTGCACTCCCTTATAACACCAGACCAGTAACAAAACCCAAGTCCGACCCATCCTACGTCACAAAATCTACACTCTACATGTGCATAAGCATAAAAATGATGCTCATGCACTCACAAAATCACTGTTTGCACGATCAAAACCACAATTTAAAGTTAAATTTTTGTGAGTTGCACATTGTTTATATCCCTTCTGCAAAATAATGTGTACCACCGATGTCAAAGTTCCTTGTAAACCAACTACTAAACCTACGAGTCGCTAAATATAGCTAAGTAAGTCATTGATTATATTACATACATACAGTGATGAAATTCTCTTTAACTTTGTTTATAAAACAGTTTACACATGAACTCCTAACCAAACACGAAGTACAAGTTTCCATAATCTCCAAGTATAGGCTTGACGGACGACTTGAAAACATAGAGAAAAAAAAAAAAAAAAAAAAAAAAAAAAAAAAGAAAGAAAGTATACCTGCGGTAATAAAACAATCATATACAGCTAAAACATAAGGTATACAGCCAGAGGTTATCTTCAGAAAAGATTTGCCTAAAGAAGGAAACAAGAGAAACAATCTTTAATAATAATGATTTGCTCGAAACCAGAAGAGGGGGAAGCCTTGAGCTTTCTCATTGTGAAATCGAACACCAATTAAATCAATCTTAAGTAGAATTCAGTACCGCAAATTGGATTGATGGAAATTAAACCACACTTACAAACATGCTTGATACATATGATACGTCACCAGCAATGTAAACGTAACGTAACGTAACATTTATTAAGTCATGTCTCGTACACTTATGCAACAAGAAAATTAAACCACAATTACAAACATCTTTAACAACTTAACATTTATTTAACAACGACATGCACTGCTCTTTGTTGCAGTTACTCTCAACTTCATCATACAAGTTTGATGATAGACCTGAAAGAGTTCAAAAATAAAATCATGGTAGTGATGATTTATTAACAAACTCAAGTAAAATCAGATTTTACAAAAGGAGAGGACAAAGTACCTTGTATATTTTGAAGCACATCTAGAATGTGCTGCAACTCATAAACAACAATTTCTATCTTCATCCGTTGTGGTGGGGAATCCACAGAGCATGATACTCCGATCTTCATAGTTGCAGCCAACATTCTTCCACTTTCTTTGCATTACCTTCCTTACTTTGCAACACAATTGCATCACCATCAATAACATCGATTACATGATCCGGTAATGCCATGTAAACAAATTTATGAAGGCTAAGACCTTCCCTAAACATATCGTCTGTCGGCCTTTTCCCGGTCATCACCTCTAGTAATAATATTCCAAAACTGTAGACGTCCCCACTACTTGTCATTTCGCTCCCGATACCATACTCTACAAATTAAAATGATCAGTTAATTTACAAAACTGTAATCTGCAAGTATCAATATATGCGTCATGAAATACAAGAATCATATATTACCTGGAGGTGCATAACCAATTGTTCCTTTAACCCCAGTTGAGCTATTTTGGTTTAAGTCTGCACCATGTAGTCGAGCTAAACCAAAGTCTCCAACATGAGCCACCATATCATCGTCAAGTAGAATGTTGCTAGGCTTCAAGTCACCGTGAACAATCGTTGTTTGGCAGAGATTGTGAAGATAATCAAGTGCTGTTGCAACATCTTTAAGAATATTTATTCTTTGAAGAAGGTTGAGTTTCGATGTATATGCACTTGAATGAAGCCAATCGTGTACACTTCCATTGGGCATAAACTCATAAACCAAAGCTTCAAAATCATTGCCTTGAAAATCAACACTTGAACACGAAGTTATTATCTTCAACAAATTACGGTGTCGAATATACCGCCAAGCTTCACATTCTGCTAGAAAACTTTTGTGAGCTCCTCGAGTTTGAAGATTTAGAACTTTGACTGCAACATATTTATCATCATTGGTATTGAGGACTCCTTTATAAACAGAGCTGAACCCACCCTCCCCAATTAAATTCTTTGTAGAGAAGCCATCAGTAGCCTTGAGAAGTTCATTGTATGAAACTTTCAAGAACCGTTCATTCTCTAAAGATTGAGATGGTCGACTCTCTAAAGATTGAGATGGTCGATTGTTGTGTTTCTTTTTCCACAAAAGATACACACAACATAATACGATGAGCAACGTCGGTGCAATCACAATGACTAATATGAAGAAAGGAAGCCTTATTGTATGTCTACCCCTTTCCTTGCATTTGGGTAACTCAAGTGTAACCAGGCCACCACAAAGCCTATTGTTCCCCAAAACAGAAAATGCACTTGCATTGGCAAACACTCCTACAACCGGTACTTCACCCTCAAAATCATTAAAGGATAGGTTCAAATATTCTAAGGATTTCCATTTGTCAAAAAATTGTGGAATTTTGCCTGATAAGTTATTTTGAGAAATGTCGAGTGCCTCCAATCCTCCTAGGGAACTTAGTGAAGATGGTGTTATGCCTTGAAATCTGTTGCCTCTTAGGTCTAACTTTGTAAGGCTAATGCACTCACCAAGGCTACTAGTAATGGTACCTGATAATTTATTATAAGATAAATCAAGACCGCTCAACATCTTGAGGTTTTTAATCTCTGATGCAATTGAACCAGACAGGCTGTTTTGAGAAAGATCTAAAAAAGAAGTTAGCGATGGAAGTTGAAGAAGTTGTTTGGGTATGTTTCCACTGAGTCTATTGTCTGCAAGGTTTAACCCTTTAAGCTCTGTACAATTCCCAAGGTTTGATGGAATAAGACCTTCTAATTTGTTGGAATATAAATAAAGTTCATTCAAAAATGATAAGTTACCGATGGCATTAGGGATAGACCCTGAAAATTGATTGCTATTTAGACCAAGAACTTGTAGCTTTTGAAGTTTACCAATGGTACTGGGGATTTTTCCTTCGAATTGATTAGGTCCTAATGTTAAAGCGGTTAAGTTAACTAGACTACCTATACTTGAAGGGAGGCTTCCAAATAATTGATTGTCTCCTAATCCTAGAGCCCTGAGTTGATCAGAAAGATTACCTATTGATATCGGAAGCACTCCTATAAGGTTGCAATTAGAAAGTTCTAAGTATATTAATTTGGTGCAGTTTTTCAAAGAATCAATAAACCTCATGTCATCAGCTTCTCCACGTCCATGTAAGTTATTATTATGTAAGGAAATTTTATAAATATCTCTTAGATTCGAAAAATCGATTGTCAGCTTCCCACTAAAATCATTGTAACCCATTTCAAGACGTCCTAATTTAGAGCAATTAGAAAGAGAAGGTGGAAGAACTCCTGTTAGTTTGTTACCCCATAACTGAAGGAACTCAAGATTCAGTAGCTGATTACCAATTCCCGAAGGAAGACTACCACTGAGCTGATTACCAGTTAAGGAAAAATTAACTAGGAGTGAGAGGTTAAAAATGGAATGAGGGATGCTTCCATATAAGTTGCAACCACCAGCGCCAAATTCCGTCAAGCTTTTCCAAAGACCCAAGGTATCTGGAATGCTTCCACCCAAGAAAGGTGGGATTCCACCTGTTAAATTATTTACGCTAATTACAAGACGAGAAAGTTTCGAGAGTAAACTCATGTCCTTGGGTATGCTTCCTGCTAGATTATTTTGAGTGAGAAAAAGCTCTTTGAGGTTAGAACAACCTGACAAGTTTGTTGGAATGGCTCCACTGAATTTGTTTATACTAAGATAAAGACGACGTAGCCTAGATAGACAACCAAGTTCATGAGGAATGTTTCCTTGAAAGCTGTTGTTCGCAAGAGAAAGCACACGGAGGAAGCTGAGGTTTCCTACATGAGGAGACAACGAGCCTTCTAAGCCTTGTGAGCCCAGCCGTAAAGCAGTCACTCGTTTGTGCCGCTTTCCACATGAAATACCACTCCAGTCACAGAAATGAAAGGAATCGTTCCACGAGGCTAGAACTTGGTACGGATCTTGGTTGATCTTTGACTTAAATGACAACAACGCGTGATAATCAGTCTCATTATCACCATAGGAAGCAGAGACGGTCGCAGAAGAGAGACATATTATCGCAAAAACATAAAAGAGAAAAGAAATACGAGAGGAAGATGATAAGTGAATACTTGCTTGTGGTGACTTCATTTTTGGAAAGTTACTTAAAATTATAAGAATAAGAATTGGCTTTTTATCCTTAGTTTTGCAAGTTAACGTTCGTGACATGCAACTTGGTCATGAAATTAATGGCTTCTATAATTCTTTATCATCCTGACCTTGACCAAGACATTTCATTCAGAATACACTAACCAATATTAGCAAATAAAATGTATAGATAATAACAAAAAATTTAGTATAAACAATGTATAACTAAGATTATCATAAATTCCTTTATTACATTTTATTGTCGAGACAGACATCTAGTACAAACTTCGAACTCAAGATTCTGATATTTTCTAATTGTGGAATGCTAAAGCCTCCTACAATATCCTCCTACACACACAACAATGTTATATTTTTTTTTTCAATCATTCTCTCTATACATCCAAACCGTCAGTTCTGACACTTGTCAAAAAAACCTGTAAGTAGGAGGTTTGGTAGGAGCATTTAGCATTTCTCTTTCTAATTTTAATGTCTAACGTAAGTGACACGCAAATTGTGAAGCTAGAGAATTAATGTCATCCACAAATTCCTTATCAGCTTAAGCAAGTAGCACAGCTAGCATCACCTGTACATGGTCTATTAACATTAATTATGTAACCCAAGTAGCACAACTAGTATCACCTGTACATGGTCTATCATCCACAAATTCCTTTTCAGCTCGACCAAGACAATTTGATTGATAATAACAATTTTCTATGTGTAATCACAAAAGACTTTTAAAAAGACTTGGGATATGAAAGACTACACTTATTAGCGCAAAAGATAGTTGCAAGTATAATTATAAGACATGCATATGAAGTAGTTGCAAGTATAATTATAAGATGTAAAATAGCAAAAGATAAACACATTTTTTTTATTAGTGTGTTTCATATAGGAGTGTTACTTTAAACAAAGTTCAAAAGCTAAACCCTCATTGCTAAACACTATTTTTCAAAAACGATCCCCAAACACCGTTTCTTATTAAGTATCCTAATCCCAATTATTAGATGTCCGAAACATGGATATATAGTTTCATAAAGTAGTAACAAGTAACAACAAACAATTAGTAGAAACAAAATCAATGAATGAATGTGAGTGGCAACAACATATATATTAGATGATGCGATACATATGTGTGTTGCGCGTGTAAGTTTTGGGGCTTACATGAGCTTAAACGACACCATCACCAGCGATTTTATCTTTCATTTTTAGTTAATTTGCTAAAAATGTGTCCTCATTTGATATGTGAAATACGACACCTTCAGTCCTTTGCTAAAGTTTTGGTAGAATACGACTAAAGGGAGTATTTGTGATAATATTGGTTTTGGCTGTTGATATAAAGTTTGAAAACTAATTATTTTTTTTTTATCAATTCCTTAATTGCTTTAACTTAAATTCAATTTTTGTATTAAATTTTAAACTGGCATGCATATTTAATTTATTAGCTATAATATTAGTGCATATACGGATTTATAAAGAATTTTCATTGTGTCTTATCAATTAATATTTTATAGAGATTTTTGTTGGGTGAAAGAAATATTTTACTTTGTTTAAGTGACATTATGTTGAAGTTGATATTATTGTTTGAATTTTACTATTGATATTAGTTCTCCACATTATGCGTATTTAATAACATGTAATGAACATTGATAAAGTTAAAAGATAAAGCGAAAAAAACATTTTTCCGAATATCATTATTTAAACATTAAAGATCATGATTCGTTGCTATATGTGCAATATCGTGTATTTATGTAACAACCGTGATTTTAGCAGGTTAGTTAGACTTTTAGCCTCGAGTTAATCTAACTTTGTTTGGTGTGGTTTGAGTAGTTATATGTGTGTTATTGTGTGTTATAGTGTGATTAGTATTTGGGTTAGCACTAAATCCCTTCGCGTTGTGGTTGTTATTGTGATTTTTGATGATGTTGATTTTGGGAAAGTTCATTTTGATCACCCATGTGGTGTAGAAATGACTTGTGTATATTTGGCGTTTTGAGGTTTTGCGTAACGAGTCTTCGTTCAAGTTATTGAGCGTTAGTAAGTTACGTGAATGTTGTGTTTGTGAAGAAATGCTTATGGAGTGTGTGAAAATATATTTTTGGAAACTTTATTTTGAAAATGAATATTTTACGGTTTGTCGTAAAATTAAGGTTTATCGCGAAAGACGTCAGGTTTTGTTATGAGAATACATAAAATATGAAAAGTATAAAGTTTTGAGTGTAATAAATAAATTAATAAAAAATATATATAATAATAAGGGGCGGCCGATTATGGGGATTAGAGGGGAAAAAGGAAACCAAATTTGATACCAAATACAACTCTAAGCCTTAAGGGTTATCCAATATAATTATAAATACAAAATCAAAACCTCCCTACCCCTTTTTCCTGCAATTAAAGTCGACAAAAGGAGAATCAAGAATAAAAAAATTAGGGTTTCATAGTTGACTAGCAATAATCAAGAATCAAGGTAAAATCTTTAACCCTTACGTGTAATTAATTAATTATTGTTATGATTCATGTAATATTTAATATGATGAAATCTAGGGTTTATATACTTCTGTAAATTATTGAATTAAAACATGTTAGGATGATTAGATGTCAATAATATGGTTAATGGTTAAGGGAATTGAGTGTTAAATGCGTTAGATTATGTGTTAGGGTTTGGACAGAAAACTATGGCTATAAAGATATGAGTGTAAATAACAGATGGTGAAGAGTTAAGTCACGAATTTTAGGTTTAAATTGAAGTATAATGAAAGAGCTTTCCAAAAAGTCCAGCCACGATCGATTTTAAGGTCGGGAAGTCGGTCTTTTGAGTTTTCTTTGTTAAGGTGTCAAAGCTGTCAAACCGGGACAGATTTTGGGTAAAAGTTTGAGGGTGTCATGTGGTTGTAAAAGTGGTATTTTGACTAGGCCTTCTGCAATAGTTAAGTATTAGGTTATATTATACTACCACGAAAAGGATTCGTGATAAAAACTTGTGGAAGTATTTATTTAAAATCAAAACTTTTTGGTGTGCGTTCAGATCCGAATTTGAGTAGTTGACAAGTTTGAATTTATTATGAGTATTTGTGTGTGTTATTGGTCCATGGCCTTCTGGAATTATCTTCTATGCTTATGAGAGACCATGGTGAATTTTTTGTGTGAGTTTTTGAGCTTTATTTGTCATGATTTTATGTGGGCGAATGTACCCAAAAAATTCTGCGTTTTCTGATTTTAAGAGTGCAAGGGATTTAGTGAGTATTAAGTTATGGTAGTGGTTAGTGTGGTGTCTAGGAGATCCATGGTGGGTCATATGAGTCTTAGACATCCATCATATGTGTATTACATGGGTTGTAGCTTTTAGCTTGACCTTGTGTAATGTGGATTATTTTTGTGTGCTATAGATTGTGAGTTGTTTTTGTGGAAGCTGCGGAGTTTAAGGTGAGTTCATAGTCCCATATTTTAACTTGTTTTAAACTTGGGATGGGAATGATGCTTATCTTAAATGATTTGAATTACTGTGATTATGTGTATGTGTTAAAGAGCTTGGACTTATAATGTTATCGTATGTATGCTATATGTGAATGGTTATGCGATGTGGAAATGTTGTGTGATAATGTTGTGTGGTCCAATTGGGAGGGTGCTTACCCTGTTGCTCGTGCATACGACCTAATTGGAGAGTAGCATCCCTACTCACTATTTTTATGCTGTGTGGTCCGATCGGATGGTATTAATTTACCCATTATTTGGAGCGGGGGTCACGTTTCGGCCCGGATATTGTGAATTTGGATCGGTGGGCACGTTCCGCCCGATGGTTGCCTTATGTGTGATGTTGCCTTATGATACATGTAGCTTATATGATAACTATAATTATTTGTCCAGCTATATTTTGTAATCACGGTGATTTTGGTTGCCTAGTGTGTTTGAGTCTTAAACCTATGAATCTCACCAATGTTATGTTGACATTTTAAGCATCATTTTCAGGTGAGCATTCTAAGGCCAAAGTTGAGGGCAGCAATTAGGCGAGACTTAGTTGCATATGGAGACTTACTTATGTTTTGGGATTTGACTTTATTTGTATTTGGTTTTGATACATTTATGTTTTCTGTTTGGTACTTTCATATCCATTGAAGATACCTTTTGGATTTTGTTTTGGTTATTTATCTTGGGGTATTGTTACAACACTGTGTGTTGATACATTGCTCTATTTATGTGCATGTAGTTGTTCTCTATGTTGACACCAGGTGTTGTGATGATATCCATGAAGTTACACCCGCGCGTTTCCACCGTGGCGGGGTGTGACAATTTATTTTCATATCACAATAATTGGTACTTTCATTTTGATATTTATATTCTTGCCAATAATAATTTTAGCTTTATTTAATTTTTATACTCGTGTACGCACGGGTTAAACTTATAAGGAGAAGTAACATGAGTCTTTATTGAACGTAGATAGTAAGAAAAAACATTCCAAATATCCTTACTTAAACCCATAAAGAGTGATACCATGAGTCGCAGTATATTTACAATCTCATGTATTCATTTATATATCACAATAACTTGTGCTTTCATTTTAAAATTTAAATTCATTTGCATATACATTAATTTAATCTATAACCATACTAATATATATAAATAAGAACAACATATATGTTGTTTTATAAATAAAATATAAAGTCTAATGGTAGTTATTAAAAAAAATTAAAAAAAAAAAAAAAGAAAAAAAAAAGTTTACGTTTAAGTCCATATAATTTACTTAAAATTTAACATTTAAAGTTTTATTAATTACCCACTTTTTTTCTTTTTTACAAAATCGATACATGTAGTTTTATACATATCTTTCATATAATAAGAGAAAATAATTTGTGAGAAAATAGATCATTTGATTGACTAATATAAGAGATCGATTGTGAGATCCAACCCTCTCATTGGCTATTAAAAGACATAATTGGCATTGGTCAAACAATATAAATTTGATGCATCTTTTAGCTATTGTTATTTTTACGATTATTTATTATGTTTGATAACTTTAGACTATGTATTGTGTCACAAAGATGTATTCACTACTGATAAACGTAGCTTTCTTAGTATTAGTTTACGCTTGCAAATTGTTAAATTTTATTAACATATTTTCTCCATTATTTAAGAAAATATAAGTTTACGTCCTTTTTTTAGATGCTCCCACCTAAAGTGTTGTCGATTCCTATTACATTTGTATAAGATATTTGTCATGCAACTATTATGAAATTGTTAGCCTATTTAGATAAAATTCTAGAAAAAGACAAAAACTCAGCATTTTTAAAACTAAGGACAAACCTTTGTGGAGAGGGTCCTGGCCTCCCAAAATCAAAGGTTGAGTGTAGTATAACTAAAAGTTTGGTATTTTGTAAAGTTTTCATTACCAACCCATAAAAAAATAAAAAAGCAAAACATAAGTTGCATTTTGAGTGTTCTTGTGATTATTTTTTCTTTTATTTTATAAGTTAACTCTTTGAAATTTTGTATATATAAAAGTTTATGTTTCGACCCTCTCAATAAAAGTATTCAAGTTTTGTTACTCTTTAAAACATTTTGTAAGGTTCAAATATTGGCGATGACATGCCCTCGCCAAAAGTCAGTGGGTCTCAGTTTGAGAACTTTGACTGAGAATTAGAGTCGGTCCAAAGTCATCGTTGCTAAAACTAATATTGGTCCTCACCAATACTTTCAGCGACGCTCTTTTGGCGAGAAAGTTTTAGTCAAGACATGTCCTCGTCAAAGATGTTTAGCAAGGACATGTTCACGCCAAAGACTTTTAGTGAAGACATGTCCTCACCAATGACCCAATTTCATCCTAGACAATCTGCCGATTGGTGAAAACGACCGACTTAAACTAATTAGAGAACTTATTTTTCGTTCTAAAGAAAGGAAAGTCATAACTTGATAATAATTAAAAAAAAAAAAAAAAAAAAAAAAAAAAAAAAAAAAAAGTGATGAATGTTGATTTCGTAACACCTTGTTAGTTATTTAGAAAAGCTTCCCCCCCCCCCCCCCCCCCCCCCCCCCCCTAGATGCTCTTTATACTAGGGCTGAGCATCGGGCGAAAACCGGACCGGACCGACCAAGACCGGACCGGACCGAGGACCGAGAACCGGAAAAACCATAGACCGAGACCGGACCGAATGTGGTCGGTCCGGTCTCGGTTCGGTCCGGTCCGGTCGGTCCGGTCCAATTAGGCAAGTTTTTTCGGGTTTTTGGTTGGTCCGGACCGGACCGACCGGACCGAGGACCGAATTTGCCAAAAAGGTTAGACCGAGGACCGGACCGAATGTGGTCGGTCCGGTCCGGTCGGTCTCGGTCCGGTCGGTTTTGTCGGTCGGTCCGGTCGGTCCGGTCCGTTTGCTCAGCCCTACTTTATACAAAGTAAATTTAAGTACATAAGAAAACGGTACCGTATAATAAATGCAAATTTCAATGTTGCCATGTGAAAACCATATATAAATATCCAGACATGAACAAAGATGAGAGTATGACTCTCAAAATTTTCTATACTTTACGTACAATATCTAGGTTTGCAATGAAGAAAAATATTGTATGTGTTTTCTTTTCATTTGCATATTTTTTTACATGTTTTCAAAAAGAAATTGCTGCTGCGTGCGCCCGAGGATATTTGTCATTCAATGGGTAATACTTCAATCGTGTCTTATTTCTAATTTTAATTCTCAATTCTCATAGTGTTGCTACTCCGAATATTTATTGAGGAAAAATATATTGTAGCCAATAAGGCAAAGATCAAGATTTTTTTTATTATTTTTTTTTTCTAAATAAAATTTTGGAATATTTTTGTTGTCAGATCGTGACGTAATGTCATATGTTCACAATTTTGCACCAAGAACTTGCGAAAACAGTATTTGTGCTCAAATTTGCGCTAATCACGAGCCCCCACAAAGGAATACAGTATATTCATATTGTGAAGGCACTATTTGCATTTGTTGTATGAGGTAGTCATGATGTTGTTACTTGAGAACAAAAAAGATTTCAAGGACGGATGGAGTTGATACGAGCTCAAGTGAGAATTGGAAAAAGTCAACCAAAATTCAAAATTATATGGGTTTGGCGGGAAAGTTAGTTACGCCTAAAACCACTCTTAAATACCCGTTAGTATTTGTAATTTAGTCACCACTTCATTTGCAACTTCTCTCTAAACTTTCTGTAATCACTCCATTGCAACAAATTCATAATTCCAATAACAATCCTTTTTTGAATCTTGTTTCTAATTCATAGATTCCTAATTGGTTGTTGCCATTGAATCGTATTCTCTATTTCTTGATTGTTTTCTAGAATACACATGTTTCAAGAAACCACCAATCATAATTGAAACCCCCTAAGTTCTTAAACCAAAACAGCCACACACCAAGCATATAACTGATAGAAGAAGTAATCATTCGTTAACTTCCTTGGTTCCTAAATACACGAAATTAACTTCCTTTGTTCGCCAACATAAACCCAATCAACCATAACTAAAATCAATAGCCAAAACTCGTTTTTAGCATAAAACTACCAAGAATCAACAAAAACTACCATAGAGTCTCCAAAACCACTAAACCTCAAAACCGCTCAGATCTACATGTCCAAAAAAACGGTACTCTTTATACAAAGTAAATTTAAGTACATAAGAAAACGGTACCGTATAATAAATGCAAATTTCAATGTCGCCATGTGAAAACCATATATAAATATCCAGGCATGAACAAAGATCAGAGTATGACTCTCAAAATTTTCTATACTTTACATACAATATCTAGGTTTGCAATGAAGAAAAATATTGTATGTGTTTTCTTTTCATTTGCATATTCTTTTACATGTTTTCAAAAAGAAATTGCTGCTGCGTGCGCCCGAGGATATTTGTCATTCAATGGGTAATACTTCAATCGTGTCTTATTTCTTAATTTTAATTCTCAATTCTCATAGTGTTGCTACTCCGAATATTTATTGAAGAAAAATATATTGTAGCCAATAAGGCAAAGATCAAGATTTTTTTTTTATTATTTTTTTTTCTAATTAAAATTTTGGAATATTTTTGTTGTCAGGTCGTGATGTAATTTCATATGTTCACAATTTTGCACCAAGAACTTGCGAAAACAGTGTTAAGACGACCAGGATCAAAAGTTGAGAGATCCAATGGTTGAGAGGGTGCCAGGTAGGCTATTAACGAATTAAACGTTCAGTTAACATTTCATGAGTCATTCCGTAAAAAGTTCGTTTATATTCGGTTATTTATTAAATGAGCGAACATGAACAATATTTTACGTTCGTTTAAATAAATGAACGAACATAAAAGATCGTGTCCATTCATTTATGTTTGTGAACGTCTGATTATGTGTTTATTAATGTTCATTTATATTTATTTGTTTATGTTCGTATATCATATTTTTTAATTGTATACTTTTAAATCTGGTTTGTTTAAACAAAATAAAACTTATAAAGCAAAATAGTATGCATAATTTAATAAAGTTTATGTTTGTTTTTCTGTGTTCATTTATGTTTGTTTAGGGTTCGTTAGTGTTTTAGTGAACAAACATGAACAACTCTTTTTTTTTAATCCAATGTTAAATTATATTCAAAAAGAAAAAAATTAAACTTTTTTACAAACAAGTTTCAAACGTTTTGATCTAAACAAAACAAAGCAACTTAAATCTCATAACAATCTTCTTGTGACAAACCAAATACGAATGCCATCTTCGAATTTCTTGACACCATCCCTCCGCATTGTGCTTAATCTATTTCGCACCATAACGTCAATCATTCTCACCAAGATAGTGTTGGTGATCGGGTTTTCTCCATGTCGTCTTCTATTCCTCTCTATCCACAAAGAGTGTATGGTAGCTTGGAATGCATACCTTACAATGAAGAGGCGCATATCGATCCTTGCATTTAGAGAGATTTGGTTCAAGATGTTCGTCCATTCCCACGTATAATCAGAACCCATCAGCCCCCCCCCCCCCCCCCCACCAATGCTCCCCATATTTGCCTCGAGTATTAACAATCGAAGAACAAGTGTTCCCGAGTCTCCTTTGGTTCCGCACAAAAAGAACAGCCAATGTGTACATTTGTGTTCCAACACTCGATTCTCTCACCCGTGGCAAGCCTATTCTTTGCTGCGAGCCAGGTCATAAAAGTAAACTTTGGAGTAGCGAAAGAAAACCAAATACCTCGATGACAGTCCCAAGTAGGGCTAGGACCACGTAAGATCTGCCATGTTTCCTTCGATCGAAACCGGTCAGAGTAAGTATTGTCCTTTTGGCGCCACAAAAACTCATCCGCTTGCCCATGAACATGTCGTTCTTTCAACATCAAGATTTCATGCTCTACTTGATTAAGAAGTGCATTTCGATGTCTTCGCTTCCTGTTTCTCTTCATTACCTCTCCAAGTGTTGTTTGGTCCGAAACCCCCATGTCAATAAACCCTCGCTGCCCAAATAGGCCGAATAAACAACCTAGAGAACACCAAGAATCATGCCAAAAGGATACCGAATAACCGCACTTCACCTCCACCTTATAGAACATTCGAGCCATATCTCTGTACTTTAGGAGTTTCTTCCAAATCCAAGATCCGGCAATCATATTGTCTTTTTGTGCTCAAAAAGAATCACTACGAATCAAATGCCTCTTTATCCAATCAACCCATAGAGAGTTCTTAGAAGATAAAATTCGAAAAATAAGTTTGAGGACACACACCTTGTTTACATCCTCGAATGATTTTAGGCCTAATCCTCCTTCTTCTTTTGGAATGCATACAACTTTCCAAGAGACCTTCGCCTTTGTCGTTTTTAGGTCTGGGCCAGACCATAGAAACGCAGCACACAATTTATCAATCTCATTAATACACGACTTAGGCAAAAGAAAATCTGCCATCCAGAAGTTCGTTAAACTAAATATAACAGAGTTAAGAAGTTGGAGATGGCCCGCGAAAGACAATTGCCTAGCGGTCCAAGTGCTAATTTGAAGCTTTATTTTCTCAATTAAAGGAGCAAAATCAGTGGGTCTCATCTTCCTTGTCAGCAATGGAAGCCCCAAATACCTCACTGGTAATCCACCATACTCAAAGGGAAATTCGGTAAGGATATCATCATTCACGTCATCTTTAATCCCAGCCATATAGATGGTGGATTTTTCTAGACTAATCCTCAATCCAGAATGGATCGCAAAGTCATCAAAGACCGCTAAAGCTCCCTTAATAGACCGTTTGTCACCTTCCACAAACACCATTAAATCATCCGCGAAGCATAAATGAGTGAGGTTCATATCATGGCATTCGGGATGAAGTCCAATTTGTTGGTTTCTGGCAGCCTCATCAATCTTCTTTGAAAGAACGTTCATACATATGACAAAGAGATACGGGGACAAAGGGCATCCTTGTCTTAAACCTCGAGCGCTAGGGAAATATCCAGCTAGCTCTGATACGTGGGAATTGCGCCCTCGCAACAGGTTTTACCTCTCAAGGGATCTTGAGAAGCTTACAACCCCCATCAAGCAGTGTACCTGATCGTTGTAGTATAGTATAGTGACAAGTTCCGGGGGATTGATCGTTCAACTCAGGAATATAGTGTCGCTTGGATTAGAAAGCCTACTAAACTAGGTCTAGAGGTGAGGGATGATTCTTTTTGTATTTATATATTTTATAGAAAACAAGTAAAATCTCGGGTTTTGAAGGAGTGGGCGGAATTAGTTGCTACCCAACTAACCCAATTAACTACAAATGCAATCAAAATAAAATAAAATAAATGAAAATTAAACTAATATACTAATGTGGTGGAAACAATAAAGAGAAAAGTTGTGTTTACTTAGATTTCATTACTCCCTAGATATCTTTTACCGGTTGATTAGCTTGTTACAATTGCCTGGATGACGGGTTATATTCCTTAATACTAGTCGTAGGGCCGTGTACAATATTCCCTAACTCTATAAGATCCTACTTCACTCCTATGTCGAGCCGATTAAAAGCTCCTAATATGGGATCATTAGAATTCACTTATGCATTAAATACAACCAAAAATCGTAGTACACCTCCGATCATGTTTCTTAAGATGTTCAAGCAAGTTACCAATGGAAGTCTGCCAGTTTTCTTAAGCCTAACATCGAATACAATCATCCGTAACAATTGTAAACAAACAATCAACCACTAATCAACATCTAGGTTTCACTACATCTAAGCAAACACAATAAACACCTAGCCTAACATGTTAAAAGAAATATAAACATAAGATAGAATCAAACAATACATATACATATTGAATTATTATTGGAGAACTTATCTTTATTAAAACATGGAAAAAAGAAGGGTTTGAAACCCCTTCAATATGCAGGAAATTCGACCTAGGGTTTGTGTTTAGGTTCTCACAACTTGTTCCACACTTTACAATGAAAAATTGGAAAAATATATATAGACATAGCATCCTGACGGCGTCATGTATTAGCCTCTAACGCCATCAAATCGCCGCCAAAGTGAAATTCGTATTGCCTAGATCCAGTCTTGACGCCTTCATGTGTAAATCTTCTCTGGGCCGTCATGTGTATTTGGACCCTGACGGCCTTGGTGACGTCGTCAGGCCATTAACAAAGAAAATGTTCTGGGCCGTCACGTTATAAATTCCACATCCACCACTTTTTTCACTCTTGACGCCGTCACGTGTAATGGCTTGACGTCGTCAGGTACTATTCCCAACAAGGAATTTGAGACTTTGCCGTTTTCTTCACTTTTATGCTCCAAAAACGTCCAAAACGCTTCCTTTTCCAGATTTCTCCTCAAAAGTACCTAAAATGACAAAAGGAACGATTTAGGGCAATATTTGATCAAATAATCACAAATTCGGGCTTAAATGACCCCTTAAAAGCGGTACACTTTTCGCCTCATCAAATACCCTTACACTTGAGATTTGCTTGTCCTCAAGCAAATGCGCTTTTATTCTAATCAAAATACAAGTTATGGGTCATTTAACACTAATATAAAAGTAATTACAACAAATAATCGTTCCACTAAAAACTAAAAACAAGCACGGAGGTCATACACTAGCACCTCACAAATAGTGTTTAGATACTCACAACTCTCGGGTGTAATAAAGTATATATCACGATATGGAAATGGAAAACATCTCTCACTACCTGTCATAGCAAATAGATTACCATAGGCTTGGGAAAGGATCAAACGTCCACCACTTGGCGTAAGCACCTAGGATAAACTATCAAATAGGTCTTTTTAAAGGGATATACGTTAGATGTAAGGGTATGGAAAACACGGTTTTGTTGGATAAAGGCAATTTTTACTGGTGGCGAGTTAATCATCTTGGTTAATTACATGTACAATATGGCGTTGCTAAGCAAAGACTCGACTCGACTGAAGCTAATAAATTAAAAATAACAAAAACATAAATCAAACATAGAATGAAACGAGATGGTAGTCCGTATGTTTTTTTCTCTTTTTTTTTATTTTTTTTATTTTTTTATTTTTATTTTTTTTTTTTGCATACACTTTTACCCTACCATCCAAAATAATATATCATAGGGGAGTTACATCTCCCTTACACTTGAATTTTTACATACTTTACAATAAACTACTCTAATGACTCGAATCAAGATAATCAAAACACTTGGAGTACTTTTTAAGATTAATGCACATATGGGTGTAGTATATGATGTTCTTCCCCATTACTCCATAACACTAGTACTTTACCCATGAGTCCTAATCGTCCCAAAATAATATGTACAAGATATGACTCGACTTAGCAACCATGTAATCAATTAGATAATTAACTAAGGGTTTAAACATGTGACAATTATGCACTAAAGATGAGTGCATACAAGGAAGGCTAAGGCAATTTGGTTGCACATTTGGGTGGGTTGTAACAAATTCTTCCTTTAAGTAAGATGCTTAAAGTTAGAAACGAAAAGATAGGCTCGGAGGGGTGTACTAGGGGTATCGTGTACTAAAAATGAGTACAACGCAAAGGTGTGGGAAAAATTAATTGACTTTGTTAGTCAAGTAATATGACTTAAATGGTCAAGTAATTATGATACGGGTTTAAACACAATGGTGGTCCTAATGCCTCTTATCATGTAGTAAATCCTACTACATGAATGTAGTCTCACTAGCAGTCTTGGGATGCATCACTAACGCAAGTTCTAGAATCTAAGTACTACCGGTACACTCATAAGCACTAACAATAAATGCTTTTCCTATCAAATCTAAAGGCGGACCTCACATATTTGGGTGGAAAATTTTTCTGAATGGTACGGTTTTGTGCTAGTCATACAACTCCTATCCATGAGACGCTTGTTAAAGCTAAAGTTTCACTCCTAAATGTTGTAAAAAAATTTAAATTTGACGCTAAAATTACACTAACAAGTATTTCTCTTAGTTTTATTACACACCTACTATCAAACAAACAAACTCAAGCATAATTGTATCCTATAAGGTATCATCATTTACCCTCCCCTTACACTCAGGATGAATATTGTCCCCAATGTTCAATTAAAGAATGTAAAAGTAAAATAGGTAAAAGAATAAAAACAAATACTCCCCAGATTCGTTCGGTGTGGATAGTTTGTCAACAAGGTTAGATCTTCCTCCAAGAAAATGAACGTTGAAAGCTTCTCTTCAGAAATATAAATCATCTTCTTGTCATATATAACCTGTTAAACCTGAGAAAACAATCAAGGCAACCTCGCGTAAAATCGGCGGCAATCTATATATACTAACAAATCCTAGAAAAAATAGCATATATATCTTAAGGTTGCTTTCTAGGATTTAAAGGGATATAATGCTTGTGGAATGAATGTTTGCAGATTTCCTGGAGTTTATAAAACTAAAGAATCAACAAAAACTTTAAGACTCCGGTATAAACAAAACTAGCAAAATTTTTCAGAATTTTGGTACCTGACGCCGTCAGGTTATAATTCCTGACACCGTCAGAGTGTTCCTGGAAAAATCTTATGTTAAGTTTCCGGAAAATTTCTGGAAAAACTCATGCCTTATTTCCTGGAAATCCTGCAAAACATCATTGACTCGATACAAGCATTTGACTCTAACAATTACTAATATACATGCTCATTTAATATTGTGGCGAATCATGATCATTTTCGTTCTTATAAACAAGTTTGGATTTCCCTTACACTTATCATTTGCAAAATACCTTTATATGCAATTAAGACGAAGTTAAAAACAAAATAAAGCATTTTCACAATTTAGTTTGAAACATGATTTACCAACAATAAAAATAAAACATGCATACGGAAACAAATAAAATCAAACAAATCAAACAAATAAAAACACACAAAACATGGGTTGCCTCCCAAGAAGCGCTTTTATTTATTTACAAGTCTTGTAGCTAGACTCAAGGTCATGGGCAATTACGTGACCTCGTCATCAAGTGTTACATCCTCCTCACTAATCATTTCATTACCACTTTCTTGATAATGTTTTACGCGTTGTATGTTTACAGTGAATTCTCTATTTTCATCGTCCATTAACACAACAGCGCCCGCTTTAGAGGAGCTTTTCACCGTAAAGGGTCCATACCATCTAGACTTAAGTTTCCCGGGAAATAACCTTAACTGGGAATTATACAATAGAACTTTGTCCCCTTCTGAGAACACCTTAGGTTTCTTAATTCGCTGGTCATGCCATCTTTTTGCCCTTTCTTTATATATAACGGAGGATTCATACGCTTCTAGCCTTAATTCATCAAGCTCATGGAGTTGCAAGAACCTATTCGTTCTAGCGACCGTATAATCCAAATTACATGCCTTAAGTGCCCAATAAGCCTTGTGTTCAAGTTCCACTGGAAGGTGACACGCCTTGCCATAAACCATACGGAACGAGGTCGTTCCAATAGGTGTCTTGTAGGCCGTTCGGAATGCCCATAAGGCTTCATCGAGTTTAAATGACCAGTCCTTTCTGTTCTGATTAACCGTCTTTTCCAATATTCTCTTAATCTCCCTGTTGGTGTTTTCAGCTTGACCGTTGGTTTGCGGGTGATAAGCGGTGGATAACCAGTGGGAGAATCCATATCTTTTCATGACCTTTTCCATTTGCGCATTGCAAAAGTGGGTCCCCCTATCACTAATGAGAGCTTTAGGAATGTCGAACCTAGCAAACAGCTTTTTCAGAAAATGAATGACTACCCTAGCATCGTTGGTCCTAAGGGCTTGTGCCTCCACCCATTTTGAAACATAATCAATGGTCACTAATATGTATTCGTTCCCCCTGAAGATGGAAAGGGTCCCATGAAATCTATTCCCCAAACATCGAAAACCTCACAAACTTGTATAAAATTCTGAGGCGCTTCATCTCTTCTTGATATATTCCCGGCTCGTTGACATGCATCGCATGCTTGTATCATCTCCTTCACATCACGAAATATTGTAGGCCAATAGAATCATGCATCGAAAAATTTTCGTGCGGTGGTGTTTATCCCATGATGGCCCCCAGAAGGGCCCGAATGACATTCTTTCATAATCTTCATCGCCTCTTTTCCCGAAACACAGTGCCTGATTACTTGATCAGGACATCTTCGGAATAAGAAGGGTTCTTCCCAGAAGTAGTATTTTAGTTGGGTAAAGAACATTTTCCTTTCGTGTCTAGTCATGTGTTCCGGAATGAGTCTGCTTGCAAGATAATTAGCATAATCAGCGTACCATGGCTCAAAATCTGTTATTGACATAAGTTGTTCGTCAGGAAATGAGTCCCGAATCTCACTCTTGTCAAGCTCACTATGGAGGAGATTTTCGAGACAAGAGAGATGATCAGCAGCTAAATTCTCTGCCCCCCCCCCTTTTATCACAAATTTCAACATCGAATTCTTGTAACAACAAGATCCACCGAATTAGTCGTGGTTTAGCGTCTTGCTTAGCAAAAAGGTATCGAAGAGCCGAATGATCAGTAAAAACGACCGTCTTTGAAAGGACAAGATATTGGCGGAATTTGTCGAAAGCGAACACCACAGCTAATAGTTCTTTTTCGGTGGTAAAATAATTCTCTTGAGCGGGATTCATAGTTTTGCTAGCGTAGTATATTGGTTGGAATTGTTTGTTAAACCTTTGGCCTAATACTGCTCCAACAGCATAGTCGCTAGCGTCACACATGATCTCAAAAGGTAATTCCCAGTTGGGTGTAACCATGATTGGGGCTTGCGTGAGTTCCATTTTCAGGAGATTGAATGCATCCTTGCATTCTTGAGAGAAATCGAAAGGGGCATCCTTTACCAGCAATTGAGTCATTGGCCGAGCTATTTTAGAGAAGTCCTTAATGAACCTCCTGTAGAACCCGGCATGACCCAAGAAGCTACGTATTGCCTTGACAGTAGTGGGATAAGGTAGTTTAGATATAGCTTCAACCTTTGCTTGGTCTACCTCAATCCCATTTCCTGAGACCTTATGCCCTAGCACAATCCCTTCTTTTACCATAAAATGGCATTTCTCCCAATTTAAGACCAAGTTGGTTTCCTCGCAACGTTTGAGCATTTTTTCAAGGTTAGCGAGACAGTAGTCGAAAGAGTCCCCGAAGACCGAGAAATCATCCATGAAAACTTCCATGTTGTCTTCCATTAACTCGTGAAAGATTGCGGTCATGCATCGCTGAAAAGTGGCGGGAGCATTACACAGCCCAAAAGGCATTCTCTTATAGGCGAATGTTCCATAAGGGCAAGTAAATGTGGTTTTTTCTTGATCTTCAGGGGCTATGGGGATTTGAGAATATCCTGAGAATCCATCCAAGAAACAGTAGTACTCGTGCCCGGATAATCTTTCCAACATTTGGTCAATGAACGGGAGGGGAAAGTGATCCTTTCTGGTGGCATCATTGAGCTTTCTATAATCGATGCATACTCGCCAACCAGTAACCGTTCTCTGGGGTACAATCTCACCGTTGCCATTTTTCACCACGGTTATCCCTCATTTCTTTAGTACAACCTGTACAGGACTAACCCACGGGCTATCCAAAATCGGGTATATCATCCCTGCATCCAAGAGTTTGATAACTTCCTTTTTCACCACCTCCTTAATGTTGGGATTTACCCGCCTCTGGGGTTGCACGGCTGGTTCATAGTCTTCTTCCATAGGAATCTTATGCGTGCAAAAGGTTGAGTCAATCCCCTTAATGTCGGCTACACTCTATGCAAGGACTCCCTTATATTTCTTTAAAACTCCTAAGAGTCTATCCTTTTGCCCGTGTTCAAGGGAAGGATTTATGATCACTGGCTGTTGATCCTCTCCTTGGAGGAAAGCGTATTCCAGGTGGTTTGGGAGTTCTTTAAGTTCTAGCTTGGGTGGTTCGATAATGGAGGGATTTAGCTTGTTTTCGGGTTTACGGAGTTCGAGCGGTTCAGTGGTCTCTTGTCTGGGGTAGAAGGAGACTGCGCTAGCGCCCTCCGTCTTCTCCATCTCCATTATGGGGAGGAAACTCTCATCCCGTAACCAGCCTTCTTCGATTTGTTCATCAACACAGTTGTCAATGACATCAGTCAATTCATCGACCTCTCCGATGAAATAGAGCCGATTAGCTGCTTCGAGAGATAGATTCATAATGTCTTTAATATCAAAAGTCAAGTTATCGGTCCCTACTCGTAAGGTTAACTTGCCGTCGTAAACATCGATAACTGCACGAGCGGTGGCAAGAAAGGGTCTCCCTAAGATGATGGGCACCAGGTCATCCTCCTCCATTTCCAAGATCACGAAGTCAACCGGAAATTTGAACTTCCCTACTTTAACTAGCACATTCTCGCATATTCCCAAGTGATATTTGACCGATCTATCGGCTAGTTGGATGTTCATCCGGGTTGGTTTTAGTCCGGAATATCCTAGTTTGAAGAACATGGAGTAGGGCATGAGGTTGATGCTTGCCCCTAGATCGGCAAGAGCATTCTTTATTGATAGAGATCCTATGGAACAAGGCAAGGTAAAGATGCCTGGATCTACCTTTTTTGGTGGCCCTCGTTGTGCCACCACCGAACATTCAACTCCCAGAATCTCAAGACCCTCGAGTTTCTTTCGGTTGGCAAGCAATCTTTTGAAGTATGAGCTATACTTGGGCATGTGATAGCAAGCATCAAGGAGAGGTATGGTGACCACTGAATCTAATGAGAAAAGTTGTGTTTACTTAGATTTCATTACTCCCTAGATATCTTTTACTGGTTGATTAGCTTGTTACAATTGCATGGATGACGGGTTATATTACTTAATACTAGTCGTAGGGCCGTGTACAATATTCCCTAACTCTATAAGATCCTACTTCACTCCTATGTCGAGCCGATTAAAAGCTCCTAACATGGGATCATTAGAATTCACTTATGCATTAAATACAACCAAAAATCGTAGTACACCTCCGATCATGTTTCTTAAGACGTTCAAGCCAGTTACCAATGGAAGTCTGCCAGTTTTCTTAAGCCTAACATCGAATACAATCATCCATAACAATTATAAACAAACAATCAACCAATAATCAACATCTAGGTTTCACTACATCTATGCAAACACAATAAAAACCTAGCCTAACATGTTAAAAGAAAGATAAACATAAGATAGAATCAAACAATACATAGACATATTGAATTATTATTGGAGAACTTATTTTTATTAAAACATGGAAGAAAGAAGGGTTTGAAACCCCTTCAATATGCAGGAAATTCAACCTAGGGTTTGTGTTTAGGTTTTCACAACTTGTTCCACACTTTACAATGAAAAATTAGAAAAATATATATAGACATAGCATCCTGACGGCGTCATGTATTAGCCTCTAACACCGTCAACTCGCCGCCAAAGTGAAATTCGTATTGCCTAGATCCAGTCTTGACGCCTTCATGTGTAGATCTTCTCTGGGCCGTCACGTGTATTTGGACCCTGACGGCCTTGGTGACGCCGTCAGGCCATTAACAAAGAAAATGTTCTGGGCCGTCACGTTATAAATTCCACATCCACCTCTTTTGTCACTCTTGACGCCGTCACGTGTAATGGCTTGACGTCGTCAGGTACTGTTCCCAGCAAGGAATTTGAGACTTTGTCGTTTTATTCACTTTTATGCTCCAAAAACGTCCAAAACGCTTCCTTTTCCAGATTTCTCCTCAAAAGTACCTAAAATGACAAAAGGAACGATTTAGGGCAATATTTGATCAAATAATCACGAACTCGGGCTTAAATGACCCCTTAAAAGCGGTACACTTTTCGCCTCATCAAGCTCCCCGTTTACCTGCACCGAGAAAGAAGCAGAAGAGATACATAAATTTATCCAATGAATATACTTATCCGGCATGTCCAAAGCTTTCAACACATTCAGCAAAAAAGGCCATTGGACGGAGTCAAACGCCTTTGAGATGTCGATTTTCATCGCACATCGAGCTGTAATATCTTCCTTGTGGTAATCTTTGATTATTTCTGTGGCAAGCAACAAATTCTCCATCAATAGGCGATCTTTGACAAAGGCCGATTGATTTGGCGTTATGAATTTTGGGAGAAGAACTTTGAGACGATTAGCTAGTAACTTTGAGATGATTTTATAGATGATATTACAACATGAAATAGGCATGTAGTCATTCATTGCTTTCGCACCTTTCTTCTTTGGAATCAAGGCTAGGATCGTAGAGTTGATTCCTTTAGGAAGAAAGCCTACTTGGAAAAAAGATTGTACAGCGACCAGTAAATCTTTCCCAACTACGTCCCATGTGTCTTTAAAGAACTTGATAGTGAAACCATCAGGTCCTGGTGATTTCTCTCTCGGCATTGCGAAGACCACTTTACGAATCTCATCTTCATTAACTTCCTGAACAAGTAACTGCTTGTCTTCTTCGGTGCAATGGAAGTCTAGTACTTCTGTCAATTCAGAGACCGACCATTACACAAAATTAGTTGGCCTCTCATTCATGAACTCTCGAAAGTGACGCTCAGCTTCTCGTTTAATGCCCTCTGCACTCGACACAACGCTCCCATCAGAACACCTTATTTCTCGGATATTATTACGAACCTCACGAATCTTTACCGCAGTATGAAAAGCTTTTGTGTTGTGATCTCCATGTTTGACCCATCTTAACTTCGCTTTCTGATTAATATATCTCTCTTCGATATCGGTTAAACGGCTCCAACGATCATAAGCTAAAGCTTCATCTTCTACAGCTTGTGATGAAGGGCTGGACATTGTTATCTCTTGCATTTCACAAAGTTTTTTATAAGCTTCCTTTGTCTTCCTTGTCAAATCCGATAGCATTTATCTCCCCATGCTTCTAAGACTCGGCTTTAGATGTTTTAATTTCTTGGAGAATCTAAAAAGCGCAGAAGTTGAGTGATACAACGGCTGCGTTGTGGCCCATTTCTCCTTGATGGTGTGTATGTATCCCGCGTGTGACACTAAGACATTTGAAAATTTGAAAGGTCTCTTAACTCTCATCGCTTCACCATTCGTATACAACCTACAACGATTGTGATCAGAGCAACCACCAGATTCAAAGACACAGTAAGATTGTGTATAATGATTAAGCCATTCTTGGTTTGCAAGAACCCTATCTAATTTCTTACTTATCACGTCATCCTTCCTTTTATTACACCAAGTGTATTAAGGAACTTGGTAGCTTAAATCAAATAGCTCACAATAATTCACCAAGTCTTGAAAATCACCCATTCCCTCTGGGATAGTAGCTGTACTATCATGCAAAGAATGCTCTTCCATGTCAAGAATTTCATTAAAATCTCCACATATTAACCAAGGTTTACCATGAAACATACCAGAGTCTTTATGAGTCCTTAAATCTTCCCAAAGAGATTTTCTTTCTTCAGGAGTGTTCAACGCATACACAAAAGTAATCAACATCTCTTCTATTTTTCCTTCCACTAAAATAGAACAAGATATCAACTGTGAGGATTTGAAAAGGGGTGTTACTCTAACATTCTGTTTCCAAACAACCCACAACCTTCCTAGTCGATGGTGTTCATAATTCGACATGGATGACCAACCTTGAAAAACGCGAGACAGTGTCATTGTTTCCTTCTTTTCTTTGATCTTAGTTTCAATCAAACATCCAAAATCAAAATCACAATACTGCACCCAATTCTTTACTATGATTTGTTTACTCTCCTTATTAAAACCACGAATATTCCATATGAAACCCGACATATTAATGATTTTTCCGAGAAGTAATTTTTTTTTTTTTTTGAACTCCATGAGTGTTATCCTTTGGGTTCAACTTTCCTCCATTAAATCCCACATGATTGTGTCGACTCTCAATTCTACTAGACTGCCTAATGCCTGTCTCACTAGAAATCGAAGATCCGAGAGCTATACCATCGTTTGCCTTTGCATTAGGAGAATTTGGTTTGGCCTTTTCCTTAGGGTTCTCTTCCTCATCGTCATCAGTGACCTCACCTTCTTCCACCTTTTCCTCATCCATATCCTCGCCATTTTCAACATGATGCTTCAATACGCACGTCTCCATATTTTGAATCTTTAGTCACCTTCCCCGGAGACGTGGTAGAGTTTAGAGGGGTACTCCATCCCTCCTCTTGCTCTCCCTCAACTCCCTTCTTGGATATGTAGTCACATTCTCCTTTTTTGATCCCAAATTCGCATTACTAGAAGAAGTATTATTTTCATGTTCAACTTCATCCAAAACAGGTTTTGCCACTTTACTATTCTCTACTGTTACCTTACCTGCTTCTTCTACTTTTTTAGCAACTTAGTAGGTAAACCACTTGCCACTTCTTTCTTCTTCAAACAATCATTGATGTTATGACCCCATTTGGAACATTGATGACACCTTTGCGGTAGCCACGGATATTCAAATGTGACCAAAACATTTTCACCTTCATCCGTATCAAAATTGTATTGAGTAGGTAAAGGTTTTGTTAAATCAGCCTCAACAAACACTCTGCCCTCCTCAAAACTCTTGCACATCTCTGTCTCTAGTTAAAGCCTAATCGGTTCACCAATTGGACTCGTCATGAATGCAAACCCCTCCCACGCATACATGTATCGTGGCACATTTTTACCAACAACCCACAGCGGCATCGTTTTCACTTCTGGCCAAGTTTCCTCTTTGATGGGGCTCCACTTTGAGATGATCATGGGGATCCCACAAATGTTTCACATTCCTCGACGTAAGACACGATTCCGAACCGCCGCGTCCTTAATACGGAATTTCACAGTTGTTTTATCAACAACAATAACATCAATCTTTACCGTCTTGTCACCAAGAGGCCAAATCTTATTAACAAGCATGTGAATCTTACCTACATATGGAGCCGTAGATTGAAATTTCCCGACCAGCATATCTTCCCAAAGAGGAGTTGATTTCTCGATAACCTCTTTTGGCACACGGATTGTGGGGACACCATCAACATCCCTAACTGTGTAATCATACTTCTTCATCTTAGGGTTTGACTGCACCACAGCCGACCATGATCCAGCAGTACCCTTCAATTCCTTGGCCACATCCTTTTCATTCGACCCTATTTCTTTCCCATCCTTCCCTTTCACACCATCGACCTTCTTACGCACATTCGAATTCACATCACATTCAACCTTAGCGCCCATATCACCCTCAGTAAGACTCATTGATTCATTCCCAGTGTCTGTCGACCGAGCCGCCGTCGCACTCATGGCGTGCTGCAAAAGTGCAGTCTCGAAACCCTAAGTCATAAAATTGAGTGAGAAATTTGGGGTTTAATTAGGGTGAAATCGAGATGGGTGAAGTCGATTGAGAGATTTGGGGGTGAAATTAGGGTGAAATTGAGAGATTTGGAAGATGAAATTAGGCGAAGATGATGGGGTCTCCGGTGGGAGAGAAATTTTTCTCCGATGAAGAGAGAAAAAGTCTACTCAGTCAATAGAGGTCTACTGACCGTGGATTCGTGCTTTTTCGAACAATTCATTTTCTTAATAAAAGAAGAACAAAAAAATTCGTCTATTTAAGTGTTCGTATCCATTTGTTTGTCCAGTTAAAATTAAATGAATGAACTTGAATAAGACTCCATTCGTGTTTTTTTAGTGCCACGTGGTGTCATAAAAATAAGACTCAAAAGACAATTAGGGCACGTTTGGTAGAGAGAATTTCAGAGATTAGAAATGAAGCAGAGAATAGAAATCAGTAGAGAATTATGTTGAATTCCATTGTTTGGTAACTACAAAGACTTGACCCGAGAAATAAGCAATAAATTATTTTATTTGATACATTTTTATTTTTATTGTTATTTTTTGTAACATTATTACAAAAAAAAAAAAAAAAAAAAAAAAAAAAAAAAAAAAAAAAACTAGAATTTTTGGAATTAGATAATCAAATTGCTTAAGAAAGACATACATGGAAAATGAGACATTCATATCGGAAGCAGATTCACGAGAAAACAAAATATACCCAAAACAAGTTTTCAATTCCATGATAGAAGTTCAAGAAAAAGAAAACAAATAAATATAATCAAGATTCAAGATAGAGGAAGACATTATTTTTGTGATAATCCAACATAACCCACTTATTTATTAATAGCGTATAACTATATTATATCGATTTGTTGAATCTTCACGAAAGCAAGAATGAATAGAAGCAGATTCATTTGAGAGAAGATAATGATATTTGGGGGTAGGGTTTGTAAAATGATTGTGTGGAATGTGATGAGCACGTGTTGTTGCTTTACATACCCTTTCTTTAATTATTTAATTTTTTTAAACAAATAGGCGGAGAAATTTTTAAGAAATTATTTCCACTTCAAATGGGATGGAAATGAGAATAGAGCAAAATACACATGATCTAATTTCTCGAGAATTATGATTTCTCCACCTCTTTTTTTTCTCAGCCTTACCAAACACGATAAATGAGCTTATTTCCTTTTCTCTGTCTTGAACTCTCCCTACCAAACACACCCTTAGTTTCGAGCTCAAAACTAAACAGAGATTCACACGTTAACATACTTTTACAATTTCCAACGTTTTCCAGCCACTCGGATCTTTTAGGCGGTCAAAAAGACAATTTTCAACTTTTATGGGCTAATTTGGTAATTCGTTATTTAGGATTCCCTATAAATACACGACATTAGGATTAGCGTTTCAATTCTGAAATCAATCGACCTCTGGCGTTATGCTTCAGCGATCGCTAGTATGTTTAAGTTTTAAATAATAGAAAATCATGGTTATGACTTAATAACATGCTGTTAAGATTGATAAGGAATTTATGTTATCTTTTTTTATGTCTGGCAAGTGTTTTGATGCAAGTCCTAGGAGGATGTACATTGATTAATTAGCCAGTTTATTGTCGCTATGGGATTCGACCAAAACCGAGGTACTAAGAGACTATTATGAGAGGATTTTACTATTTATAATGATTTTACGATCTCTTAATTTTCTGGGCTAGGTATGTGGGGGTGCTAGACCATGTGTATGGCGTTTTGAGCATGTAGTTGCGTGTGATCGTCTTGTAAAGCATAGATAATGAACTCATGAGGATCTCAGAATCTGATATAAACGGATCAATGTTAGTTTTATGCCAACAAAAATTCGAAAGTTTTATGATTATCAATGTTTGGAACTAAGGCCAAAATCAACAACAAATTAAAGTTCATAATCCTGTGTTAAAAAATTAGATGCTTCCATTAAAGAGAGTGTGATGGAATTTGAATTCAATGCTGAAATTCCATCGCATAAAACACATAACGGGAACCAAATGCCCCCTTAGTGAAATCAGCCTCAGGTCCTGAGGAGTGAGGACCTTTTTGTTAGGAAAATTACTCTATAAAATTGTGTACAGTTTGCATAAAACAGATATGACCTTTTGCTATTTCTATTTTCTTAACTTATATACCACATGCAATGATGAAAATGCCTTGTGTAGATTTCGTGCTCCGAGAAATACAATTGGCTTTTTAAGATGAGTGTGGTGGATGATGCACCGGTGAACTCATCCAGCAGTGATGATTTTGCCACTTTGCTGGATACTGAGTTAGAATCGACCTCTAACACTTATCCTGAACCAGAAGAAGATGCTGATGAGACACATTGTTCAGATTCAAATAGGTGCATCTTAAAATTGTTTCCTTCAATAATTTTTTGTTGCATTTTGATGCTCCTTTGGATTCTCTCTGTAACTGTGTCCGTTCAATCATTTTGGTGCTCTATAGGATAAAGAGGCAGAAGATCGAGGTGTTGGAAACTGTTTCAGAAGCCAATGATTCTACTTCTCGACATGAGACAACATTAGCAGTAGGTAGTACCTTTTTGTCCTCTTAAAAGAAAACTATTACCTTAGGTGCCGAGCCATGAAAAGCAGGGAAAAAGTAACTAAATCAAACTGAAATAGAGTTCCTTGTAACTAGCCATTATGTTTGGCAAATTGAGTTGTTGTGATCTTATATATATATATCCAATAGTCTCTTTATTATCATATCCAGAAGCATCTGTGAAGAAGGATATATGCACACATCCTGTTGGTATTCTAGGAATGTGCACGAAGTGTGGAGAGAAGAGGGATAATCAGTCTGGTGTTCGACTTGAGTATATATACAAGGTTTTCTTTCTTTTTGTAAAACCACATAATCTTCTCTTGTGTATTTCCCGAAGTTGTCTGAAAACAATGTCATTTTCGCAGGATGTGTGGGTTTCTGATGATGAAGCTGCTCGAATACGTGAAAGGGATCTAAAGAATCTGTTAAGACATAAAAAGCTTTACTTGGTTCTTGATTTAGATCACACGTTACTTAATTCAACTCACTTTATTGACGGCGACGCAAATCAAGAAGAAGGTTATCTAATGAACCCAAGTGATCCAATGCAAGGTATTCTCTAGAGTAAATTATGTGTTTCTCTGTTTGCTAAAGCTATATTCCCTTGATAATGTTTGACCATTAGATATAGGACTATCCTGGGGTTTAAGGACGTGCATCCTTAAAGTTATTATATGATATTAAATAAACAGAATCACATAATTAGTTGTACTATAATGGCCTGTAGAAGATAGTGTTTAAATGTGATTCCGGTGTTTCAAGGCATTTTGTGAATTAAGGATGAAAGTTCCTCCAATTAGGTAGAAATATGGGGTAAATACATAATACAGTACTAGTTTACCTTTTGAGAATCAGTTCTGTTGTGAAACTGATATTCCATACTTGCTCTTTGACCTGAAAATAATAAGATCTAAAAACAAAGTACAATTTGTCTATCCCGACATCCAAACTAATAATCGGTTAATCTGTTTAAAACGCAACTCCAAGCGCACCATCATTGCTGTAACTTTTAATCATGTGTGTAACCTTTGGAATGTTTTGACAGATGCATTAAGAGACAGTCTATTCAAATTAAACTCCATGCACATGATGACCAAGTTAAGGCCATTCATTCATACATTCCTAAAAGAAGCAAATAAACTCTTCGAGATGTACATTTACACCATGGGTGAACGTGCATATGCACTAGAAATGGCAAATCTGCTTGACCCTGGAAAGGTATACTTCGAATCCAGAGTGATCACACGAAGTGATTGCACTCGAGAGTATAAGAAAGACCTCAATGTAGTACTTGGTCAAGAAAGTGCTGTTCTAATTCTTGATGATACAGAAGACGTAAGCAACTGTTCATTACTTAGCATTTTGACTCTGATCTACATTTTCGCTGCTTAAAGGTCATTTCTTGCAATGCTATAGGTGTGGGAGAAGCAGAAGGAGAATTTGATTTTGATGGAAAGATATCATTTTTTTGCTTCAAGTCCTAAACAATTCAAGCACAGATGTAAATCACTTTCTGAACTGAAATCCGATGAAAGTGAAGCGGATGGAACCCTTGCAACAGTTCTACAAGTGCTCAAGAAGATCCACACTATGTTCTTTGATCCGGTATATATTAACAATACGACATAATCTACATCCTATGTAGTATCTCGAAATTTCTAATTGATTAAATTTTTAACTTCCACTATAGGATCTCGGGGAGAATTTCTCTGGCCAAGACGTAAGGCAGGTGAGATAATCAGTTGGGACAAAATGGGTGAAAGTGGCGTTTAGATGTCTTTTGTTGTTTGAGGTTGTAACAGTCTGTCGTCTGAGTGGTTGGTAAATTCTGATTATATAAGAAACAAATAGATAAAAGGATCGAATAGGACATTCTTATACTTTTGAAATAAAAGTAATCTCTTAAATTAGGTTAAAACAAGGGGTTGATAAGTTTTGTTGTGGCGAGTATGAAATAGATTACTTGACACCAAAAAATTCAGATAATCAGAAGCAGGATTTGTGTATACAAACACTAAAAGGTCTGGGAATTGGTCACAGAATCAGATAAATATTCTTAAAACGCGCGTCCAAACATTGCCTTAACACGGGATCCAAATATTTATTGTTGCAGATATTGGGGACAGTTCGTAGTCAAATCTTGAAAGGCTGCAAAATTGTGTTCAGTCGTATCTTCCCTATAGATTTTAAAGCAGAAAATCATAAATTATGGAAGATGGCAGAGCAATTGGGAGCTACATGTGCCAAAGAAGTCGACCCATCAGTGACTCATGTCATTTCTACTGATGTGGGAACTGCAAAATCTCGTTGGGCGGTTCAGCAAAAGAAGTTTTTGGTTGAACCACGATGGTTAGAAGCTGCAAATTATCTGTGGCAGAGGCAACCTGAAGACCAGTTTCCCCTGAACAAGATACAAGACAACAGATGAAATTAATTTATTTTTTTCGTTTTTGTTATTTTCTTTGGGTACGACGTAATTCACGAAATTAGAGGTACGCAAATTATTTACCTTGACTGGTTTCTGATTATCATTAGTCTTTTTTTTTTTTTTTTTACAAAGTTGATTAGTCAGATACGGAGTATATAGGATTTGTCCATCGAATTTGTTGTATAATACGTTATTGAATCAAAGATGCTTATAGGGATGCATACAAATGAAAACAATACGTTTGTTTGATCAGATAATAGCCAGCAGCTGCAAAATATTACTGGAAGATGCAACAAACGACATTAAATTACTTGCTAGAAGTTATGGTCATGTTTTATAGTCCGTTTCCAGCTTGGATTTCAATATATCGCGAGGTTGGTTCAACGGTCAATCACCAGTCCAGTGTCTCATGTAACATACATTGAGGGCTATCTGCATCAGTAGGAATGAAGTCCTTTGTGACCTTGTATGACTGGTCTCCGATATTGTATGCGTAGTTGTTTGTTTCGGCTTATATAGCCGGCTTATGACTTATTTGGTTTTGGGCTTATGTTTCATAAGGATACTTTTTGTGGCTTATTTTGAAACTTTTCGGCTTATATAAGTTTATTATGTCATAATGAACTTATATGAGCCGAAAAGTTTCAAAATAAGCCACAAAAAGGGAGCTTATGAAACATAAGCCCAAAACCAAACAAGCCATAAGCCGGCTATATAAGCCGGAAAACACCCCCTAAGATTAAGAATACTTGAATCAGACATAAACATCTATTTTGAAATATTTGGTTTTACTCTCACAAGTCACAAACAACTTCAAGAGTACTCGAACTTGATTCCATCGATTAGAGAACATCCAGGTTATTTAAAACTTAACCGGTCTTAGGGAGGGTCGGAAACAGTCACATGAATACCCGGTTAGGCTATGTACATCTGAGTCAAAAGACTCGCCCTCGTCAAATAACATATACATGGAAAAACCTAATCCATGTACTCGTTTAAGTCTTAGGGACCAAAATTCAAAAAAAGCACGAGAGAAAAAATGTATGTGAGAGAGAAAACTAGGGTTAACAATTTCGAGAGTGTGAAAGCAAGGCACGATGGGACTAGAGGACAATACAACGGCAAGCACCTAGGGAATAACTATATCGGTGGGAAACGTAACTCGACGATATCGTTCATGTTTTTCAACTTCCCGGATGAGTGGGGGATGGGGAAATTGTGGATGATATTTAAGAAGTATGGAACAGTGTTTGATATGTTCATGGCGAAAAGTAGACTCCGTAACGGAATGAGATATGGTTTTGTACGTTACAAATTAAGCCGTAAATGATGTGGAGAACCTACTGAGACAATTACAAAAGATAAAGATAGATGAGAAATGGTTGCGTGTGTATGTGGCATATGACAGAAAAAGAAATGGTTTCACTGGTATGAGAGATGATGGTGATAGACGGAACAGATGGTTCAACGGAAATAATAATGGGTGGCAAAGATACGAGGCAAGGTCGGATAACAGGGATAAAAGGAGTTTCGTCGACGTTGTAAATGGGGAAGGTAGAAGAGGTAACGAAGCCTTCAATGAGAAGAGGGGGTTAGGGAATGATGGGCTGAAAACGAATATGGAAAAGGTTAATACAAACAGTGAGAAACAAGAAATGGGAAGGTCCATCATAGTTGAAGAAAGTGAGCTTAACAGTGAGGTTTTACAAAGAAGTGTGGTAGGGGAGGTTAAAGCTTTGTGCTTTCTCACTAAGTTACCGACGTTATGTGTGGAACAAGGCCTTGGTAAGATAGAAATAAAGCTACTGGGGGGACTTGAAGTTATGGTGGTGATGGAGAATGAAAATACGGCGTGTAACGTTTTAAAAGACAACGAACATGGGTTGAGAAGATGGTTACATAAACTAAGACATGGTGGAAGTTTTAATAGGACGGCGGGAAGAATAACATGGATAAATATTATGGGGTTGCCTGTAACATGTTGGAGGGAAAGCATTTTTAAAAAAATCGCGGCTTTGCACGGTACTATTCTCGGGTTACATAATTGTAGATTTGAAGGTAATCAAAATATGATATTGGGTAGGGTGCATATACACACGTTTAACAAGGGTTTGATTCATGAAAAACTTACTGTGAACATCAAAGATAAATCTCATGAAGTAACAGTGGTGGAAGAAATAAGAGATATTACCATGTTGAATTTGCAAGAGGTAGACATGGAGGGTGAGGGAAAGAAGAAAGGGGATAGTGATATGGATGTGGATGATGAGGATGATGAGGACGATAAGGATGACAGGGAGTTTAAAAGTGAAGAGGGTGAACAAAGTGATGAAGAGGGGGAGTTTAAACAGTTCTTCGAGGATGAGAGAAAAGATGGTCCAGTCATGGATTCCGGCAGCCGGAAAGTAGGAGAAGACAAGGGATCGAGATTCTCGGGGGAAACAAAGGTGTGTGATACTTTTGAGGAGGACAGTGAGTTGACCAAGAAGGAGGCGGCTGGGGCAGAAAAAAGGGAGCATGGGAACCATAATGGTTGGGAAACTGGAAACATGAATAATGATATAAATATGGAGAGAGAAAAAAGTGAAGATCACGTGTTTAACGAAAAAGTGATACAAAACATATTAGTTCCAGAGTTTGGGCCTGTTGTGGAAGGGGGGATCGATAATGAGCCTGTTATAGGGGATGGGCCCGAAGTGGAAGTAGATAGGAGTAGGACTAATGGATTAGTAAGGGAGTCAAATAGTGGGCCGGCTGGGGGAAATAAAGAAAGTAGTAAGTTATTGGGCTCGTCTGGATCAAAAACAAGAATGAACACGGGAAGATACAGTGTGTCAAGAAATAAAGATAACAAAAACAAGTATGAAAAAAGTGATACTGATGTCGGAGCTATAGGAGAAAAAGAGGGTAATGAAGACAAGGAGCGGGATAATGCGAAAAGTAATAGAAATAAAAGAGAGGTGTCGCCATCAAGTTCGGTGGGTAGTGGAGGTGTTAGATTGAGGAAAAAAAGAAAAGTCAACGAGGGTTTGAATTTTGAAGAAGATGCAGTTGTGATGGATTTTAATCAAGGTAAAGTGAATAGAGAGGAGCCGGTGAACAAAACAAAGATAGGTAGGAGAAGCGTGAAAAAAGCTATGGAAGTGGCAAGAATGACAGGGGTGAAGGGTCTAGGTGAAAACATAAAGGGGGTCTCAGATGCTTATAAAGAATTTTGTGATGATGAGAGCGAAGGTAACGGGGTATTTAGATTTGGTAGAGACAACGAGGGTGAAGTGGTAAATAGCAAATATAACGTTAGCATGGAGCAAGTGAAGGAAATAGGGGAAATGGTGGGGGTATCGTGGATATTAGCTGAAAAAGAAAAGAACGAGAGGGTACAGGAATGTGAGAGGAGAGTGGTGGAAGGCGATGAGGTCCTTCGGACACAATAGACGGGTATGGTAATTTCGTTTTGTTTTCGGTCTAATTTTGTTTTTATGAAAATGATTTCTATTAATGTGAGGGGCATGGGGGATAGTGGGAAAAAAGGGTGGATTAGAACAATTATTAAGGATGAGCAACCGAACGTGATTGGGATTCAAGAAACAAAAAGTGAGGTGGTTGATGACATATGGATAGAGGATATATGGGGAGGTAAAGGGTATGGTTACTCTCAACTGCCTGCTGTTGGAAGCTCAGGGGGTATTATTTTAATTTGGGACTTGAGAGTTTTTATGTGTAAAGAGGCGATAGGGGATGAGAGATTTATTGCGGTTAAGGGTTCGTGGAAAGGGAAAAGCGAGGAGGTATTCTTAGTGTGTATATATGGACCGCACGTGAGTAGACAAAAAGTGTCGTTATGGGAAAGATTATCAGGGCTGATGAATAGGTGGAATGGGGCGTGGTGCATTTTCGGGGATTTAAATGTGGTTATAAGTAATGACGATAGACTCAATACTCAGGTGAATGTTATAGAGATGAATGACTTCAATGATTTTATTAATGAAAGAAGGCTAGTCGAGATTCCGATGGGGGGAAGGAGATTCACAAGAGTTAGTGATGATGGTGTGAAGTTTAGTAAGCTTGACCGTTTCTTGTTGAATGATGAATTCAATAATCTTTAGGGTAACCTTTCGGTCATTGCTTTGGATAGGAAACTTTCTGATCATTGCCCAATTGTGTTAAAAGATGTGGACTTAGACTTTGGTCCAAAACCATTTAGAGTGTTTAACGTTTGGATGGAGGAACCGGACTTTTTACATGTTGTGGGGGAGGCTTGGAAGAAAGAGGTGAGGAGCTTCCCACCAGATTGTATATTTCGAGATAAGTTGAAAAATGTCAAAGCAAGCCTTAAGGTGTGGAGTAAAGAGAGGTTTGGTGGAAATAAAGAGATAATCGAAACTTTGAGATGTGAAGCAATGAGGTGGGAGCTAGAGGCGGAAAAAAGAACTCTTAGCGATAGTGAGAGGTTATCTTGGTTAGAGGCGAGAAAGAGGTGGGGGGAAAAGGAGAGGGAATATTGCAATATGCTTCGTCAGAAAACTAGAATTAGATGGGATACGGAAGGAGATGAAAATTCAAAATTTTTCCACGCTTTTGTAAAAAGGAGGAACAACAAATGCAATATAAGAGGGCTTATGGTAGATGGGGTTTGGTGTGAAGAGCCGAAAGCAATAAAAGCGGAGATGGCTAGGCACTTTAAAAAGTTGTTTTCCGAAGGTGAGGTAACTCGTCCGATTTTTTGTAATAATAGATTGGAGAAAATATCACTGGAAGATGCTGGATTATTGGAAAAACCGTTTGACGAGAAAGAAGTGTGGGAGGCTATTCGGGGTTGTGATGGGGATAAAGCCCCAGGACCCGATGGGTTTAATTTTAAGTTCGTTAGAAAAGCTTGGGAGATCATTAAACCGGAGATAATAGGTGCGGTTGAGTGGTTCTGGGATAAAATGGAGATATCGAATGGATGTAATGCGGGTTTCGTCACTATTATTCCTAAGGTGGCGGACCCCATTGGGCTTGGTGACTTTCGGCCTATTAGTCTTATCGGGAGTTATTATAAAATTATTGCAAAAATGCTTGCGGAAAGGATGAAACGTGTGGTAGGGATTGTGGTGGGGGAGGCACAAAACGCATTCATAAAAGGAAGATTTATTCTTGACGGGGTTTTAATAGCGAATGAGACGTTGGAATATTTGAAGAGAAAGAAAAGGAAGAGCTTAATTTTCAAAGTTGACTTCGAGAAGGCGTACGATAGCATCAATTGGAGGTTCCTTGTTGATATAATGAAGAAAATGGGATTCGGGAACAAATGGTGTAAGTGGGTTGAGTCATGCCTTAGGTCCTCGTCTATGTCCATTCTTGTCAACGGTTCGCCAACCGAAGAATTTAGACTAGAGAGGGGTGTTAGGCAAGGAGATCCTTTGTCACCGTTCTTATTTATCTTGGCGGCGGAAGGTTTAAATGCGATAGTGAACGAAGCGGTTGAAAAAGGAATCTTTAGAGGAGTGGCGGTTGGAGATAATGACGTCATGGTCTCTCATCTTCAATATGCGGATGACACCATTTTCTTCGGTGAATGGAATAAAGAGAATGCCAAATCCCTTATGTGTATTCTCAAATGCTTCGAGGAAGTGTCCGGGCTAAGGGTTAATTATAACAAAAGTAAACTATATGGCATCGGAGTTAATGATGAGGATATGGCGGACATGGCGAGATGGATGGGGTGTGACATAGGGGAATTCCCGTTTACGTATTTGGGGTTACCAATTCGGGAGAATATGAGGAGGGTAAACGCTTGGACTCCAGTTGTGGAAAAATTCAAAAAGAGATTGGGAGACTGGAAGGCTAAAACGATGTCGATCGGGGGTCGTCTAACTTTGGTTAAGTCAGTTCTTGGTAGCTTGCCTTTGTATTATTTTTCGATGTTCCGCGTGCCTTTGAGTGTCATTAAAAAGCTTGAGAGAATTCGAAAAAATTTCTTTTGGGGAGGGTCGGGTGAGGGTAATAAAATTTCGTGGATCAAATGGGGTTCGGTTTTGTCTTCTCTAGGGGAGGGGGGGCTTAATATTGGGTCGTTACGGGCAAAAAATTTGGCTTTGTTAGGTAAATGGTGGTGGAGGTTTAGGAAGGAAGGGGGATGTTTATGGGTTCGGGTGATCAAAAGTATTCATGGAAATTGTGGGGGTTTAGGGGATGTTAGGGCAATGGGTGCGGGGGGGAATGGGGGTGGGGTTTGGAGCGATATTGTCAAAATAGGAGTAGAGATTGATGGGTTGGGGGTTGAGTTTACTTCTTCTTGTGTTGGGGTGGTGGGAGATGGGAGAGATATTAGGTTTTGGGTAGATCGATGGGTGGACAATCGAAATCTTTGCGATAGATTTCCTAGGCTATATCATTTAGATAGGAGGAAAGAGGCTAGCGTGATGGAAAGAGGTAGGTGGGCAAATAATAGTTGGGTTTGGCAATGGGAGTGGGTTAGAAATATTAGGGGGAGAGTTACTAAGGAGTTCGAGGAGCTTTTAGCCATTTTGCAACATGTCATTATTTCTATTAATTGCAGGGATCGATGGAGGTGGTCGCTCGATGATGACGGTGAGTTCACGGTCAAAGAATTATCAAGAATGATCGAGGAAAAGGTTCAAAGTTCGGTAAATGGAGGCTAAGAAACACGTTGGAACAAGTTGGTACCTAAGAAAGTAAACATCTTCGTGTGGAGGGCTTTAAGAGGAAGACTTCCGGTTCGTGTGGAGCTAGATAGAAGAGGTGTTGACTTGGACTCGGTTCTTTGTCCATGTTGTAATAATATTGTGGAAACTTGCGCTCATAGCTTGATCACTTGTGATTTAGCTAGGAGTGTTTGGGATAAAACGTTTAATTGGTGGAAGGTGGGGGTGGTTAATGCTTTCTCTATTGATGAATTCTTTTCATCCAACGGAAACGTTAATGTCCCTATCTTCTATGTCCCTATCTTCTTAGTTCGTGTTTGGCAAGCGGTTATATGGACTACCGAGTACTTTATTTGGAAAGAAAGAAATGCACGTGTGTTCAGCCACAACATTTCAAGTACAAATAAGATTTTTCAAGATATTCAAGTAAAAAGTTACGAGTGGATTATTAGAAGGTCAAATAAATATAAAGAGATAGATTGGCAACATTGGTTAAGGGATCCTATAAACATTCGGTTACATTGAGTTTTGTCAAGCATCAATGTCTGGTTTGCATCAGTTTCCGTGTCCGTGGTCGTCATCAGCTGCAATTATTTTCTGTGAGGTCTGATCTGCATCATACCTGTGATCAAGGTCAGCTGCAAGTATTTCTGTGTTGTATGTGTTCAGTTGGCTGCAGTTTAGTTAGTTCAGTTAGTATGCAAGGGGTTAGTCTGCAGTTCAGTTAGTCTGCAGTTCAGTTGTGGTCTCAAGTGAATTATGCACATGAGTTTTGTTTCACTCTACAACAAATGGATATGCGTTGCTGCATATGAGAAGTTTTTCCACATATGGCATTTGGCAGTGTTTGGTTGGTTATGGTTTTTGCATTATAGCTCTTGGTCAGTCAATTGGTGCCTTGAGGTTACTGTGATAGTGTTTTGTTTTGTTTTATTTCGCCTTTGTTTTTTGGATTCTACCCTTTTAATTAGCTTGTTAATTGTGGTGAGATGCCTTGTTTTGTATCTTTGCTTCTTTGTTGAAGTTTTTAATAAAATGTTGCCTTTCAAAAAAAAAAAAAAAAAGTTCTTAAACTTTTACTGCAACAGACACCAACTTTCGAAACATCCAGTATCAAACAGCAAAATGAGTTTGTTGAAAGGGACCATTCATGTCATTTATTTATCATGGTCAATTTCAAATTATACTTTTGACTTTTGAGTCATTGAAAAGTATGTTTGTGTCTCGCTGGCGTAGTTTTATAAACCGTGATCTTATCAATCATGCACAATATTACTATGTGTCGACTTATCAACTTTATAGAATTTTAGTATTTGAAAACAAGTTATTGAGATTATGGAGATAAGCCTCATAAGACTCTTTGCTTGGATTTATTGAAGCTTATGATTTATAAAAGTTTTTACAAGCCTGCGTGCAAACAAAATTTATTTTAAAAGTTAAATTATTTTAAAAACTTAAGCTCATATAAGCCTTTTTCAATGAGCTTGGTTTATGAAAGTTTATTGCTTATAAAAGCTTTCATAAGCCTTTATAATAAACAAAACTTATTTTAAAAGCTTAAACCCCTATAAGTTCTTGTAAGCCTCGCGCCAAACACAACCATAGTGAGCCACTTTGATACAAGTAAACTCAATCCAAACATACATAATGGAAGGTTCTGATAAATGTGATTGGGTTGATGACGTCATATATGACGTGACAAGAAGGAAAATGTGTCATGCCAATTCGGAAAATAATTCTTATTTGTATTCTTAAGGTATATCACAAAGTTTTGATTTCACACTCTTTTATATTTATATTTAAAATGTAATAATAGTCGGTGTAAATATATAAAAAAACAAATATTAAAATTCATATTTTTAATATGCAAAATTATATTTATTATATTCGTTTTTCATTACGATTAGTACGAAGATAAATATATAACTTTTTATATACATAAAACGTTCATTTTATATAAAACAATGCAGAAGGAGTAATAGTTTTTAAAATATTTTAACCTACAATTTGCACTCTTACTTAATATGAACATTCAAAATGTAATTATAATTATATAATGCGTGAATTAATCAACATGACAATAACTTTTAATAATATCATTTTCATTCTATTTTGTTTCTGATTTGTTTAATTCCATGTTGATTACATGACAATTTAGTTAGCTTTTAACAAAAAGTGTTATGAGGCATATTTAAATATCTTTCTTTACAAGACAAATTGGTTAGACAATTTGATTAGTTTTATCAATAAAGTGTTATCACGCATTTTTACATATCTTTCTTTACTAAGTAATCGGAAATGAAGGTTTATTATTATACAGAAAAAACATATGTCGTTCATTAAACAATCATTTTTATCATAGAACTGTTGCGTTCATTGGACATGTCTGAAAACCTAATATTCTATAAAGCTTTTTTTTTTTTGGAAAGCGAAGATTTTATTAAAGCCACAAAGGGGCAAAAAAAGAAAAATATACAAATAAAAAGCTCTGAGGAGGAGCACAAGAAACGATTATTAGATGCTCTATTTGAGGCTCACATGAGAGACATCCTTTGGATCAAAGGGAAAATGTCTTCATTACGGAAAACAATTATCTCATCTTCTGATGACGCGTGACAAATTTTATATCCACCAATACATATGGAGCTCTACCGGTAAGCTTCAACTTTTTGAAATCATGTACCCTCATCTCCAAGAAGTGGCAAGGTTTTTCACGAGTCTTAAAAAGCACCTTTTTCTTCTCAATGAAAGTAATGCACTTGTTTTTTCCTTTAATGTTTACAATGGAAAACAAAAATAAAGGAAATGTGTTTGTTTCTTTTTAGATATAAGAGGCTAAAACGATTTTTTTTTCACTTTATTTTTGTAGATTTTTGAAAATCTGATTATCACTATTATTTTTTGAAAAACTTCAAATCCACTTCTTCTCTTGCAAACATAGTATTGAAAAAAAAAAAAAAAAAAAAAAAAAAAAAAAAACTGTGTGTTAATATTTGAGGACAATCAAAGTGTTGCCACATAAATGACTATCAAATACTGTCTCTGTTTTATAATAATTGTCTATCGACAATAAACATATATTTTAAAAACTAAAGAATTAGTATTGTTTTTTTCTTTCTTATGTATTTTTTATATAATAACAGTTATATGTTTAATTAATTAATTAATCAATTAAAAATTTATAAAACAAAATCAAATATGGATTATAAAATAAACTTGGTTTAAAATTCTCATTATACTTTTGGTAAAGGAATTTATACACCACAATTTCATATCACTTATGCATATGTTACAATATGGCATGTGCATAATTGTGTTGTGTGCATAAATTTATCAATTTATGTGGTGTAAGTATTGGTAACGCAAAGTTAATGGGATGGGATATATTGACCCCCTACTTTTTTATCCGGACCCTCCCCATCTTTTTTTTTTTATTTACTTTTTCTTTAATGATTTTGTTTATATCAAAAAAACTATAAACCTGAAAGTGCGGAACAGAAAATATAAAGTTTAATATGTTAAATGCTTAAAACTGAAATACGGAACAGAAATAAAAGACAAGAGGAGAACGAGGGGAAGAAAAAAAGTACAAACTAGGGAAGGTTCGGTCATGTGTCCCCAAGTTAATTTGAGAATCCGAAAAGAGAAAACGTGTGAGAAGTCTTGCAAGAAAATCCATAAAGTACTAGATTTACCCCAAAGTCAAAAGCAGCGCTTAACTAACCAGGTTTCCTTTCTTTCGTAAAAAGAAAATAATACTGTAACAAAAATACTTTTCTATAGTTAGAGTTATAAAGACGCAAAACTTCTAACAAAAATACACAAAGGCGCGAAACATAACTAACCCATTCATCAATCATATTCATCACCCCCAAATCTCAAACCCAAATATTAATCACCCTTTTTTTTAGGGTTCCAAAATCTTACAAATTCAATGGCTCTTATTTCATATTTCACATCCAACAAAAACCAACAACAACAACAACAACAACTAAAGTACGTATGTTTTTTTGTTTAAACATGTTTTTTTGTTTTTTGTTTTTTTTAAATGATCCATGTATATATGTAATATAACATAATAATCATCATATATGTTTTTTGTTCCTAAAGTGTTAGGATCAGGAAGATGAATAATGGTGCAGAAGAAGATGAATGCAAAGATGGTAAAATTGTTAAACCTGCACACATACAAACGCCCCTTTCGTCTATTGCGAAAGCGTTTGAGGAGATTTCTGATTTGATTCAAAAAGGTTCTGTTGGTGTTGATGGGAAGGAAGGTGCTGTTGATTTGAAATTGAAGCCGTTTTGCGAAGCCTGTACTTTGGTTTCTGTTTTGTTTGGCTGTCTTGGTATAGCTTTTAAATTCGCTGAAATGGAATATACTGCTAAGGTAATTTGTTTTGTTTGTTCGTATTCGTTTTCATGATATATTTGTATTGTTTCTGTCATATTAGATTGTTTATGAGGTGATTTGGTATATAGGTATGAATGCGTAACTAATCAAGTAATTAGTTGTGAAAATTGGGAGAATAAGTCAAGAATGTAACAACGTATACGAAATTGTTACAAAGGTGACTTGCATATATTGGCAGTTGAATAAAAGTCTGTTACTGTTAAACGTTGATTGTTTTTGTTGGAATAAACCCTCTGGTGATGCATCGGAGTTGTAAGTGGTTCGAGAATGAAGGAAATTTGTATCTTTTTTCTGTTTAGATGAAAACGCCCTGTAGGAGGCATAAATTGACCCGTCTTTGCTATATTATGTCATGTTTATGCATCCGTAAGAAAATACTTACAGAAGGGTAGGTGTTACACCTGCTTTTCTTAGGTTTTACCTGATGAAAGAAAGTTACTCAACATATTTGTTTAGTCTGACATTGAATAGTTGGTGAGTTGAATGGATCTTGACCCGTCTTGGCACTAGAAAGTTTGACCGGAAGTAGAAAGTTAGAGGGATAAGTTTTAGAAGCCTAATATAATTTTACTAAAGTAGGATTAGGCATCTAATTTCTGAAGAGGATAGGATTGCTTTAAATATCAATTATACCTCTTCGAATAATTTGACTTAGAATAGTATGTGACTAATCAGGTTATTAGTTTTGAAAATTGGGAGAATAAATCAAGAATGTAACAACTTATACGAAATTGTTACAAAGGTGACTTGCATACATTGGCAGTTGAATATAAGTTTGTTTCATCATTGACAATTGTATTAAAGTTGATAGTTTTTGTTGGAATAAACCCTATGATAATACGTCTTTAGTACTGTTTAGATGAAAAAGTCCTGTAGAAGGCTAATATGTGTGTCTTTGCTATATTATGTCATGTTTTCGGATGATTAGGTATTTTGAGTAATGTTGTTATGCATCCGTAGGAAAATACTTACAGAAGGGTAAGTGTTACACCTACTTTTCTTAGGTTTTACTAGATAAAAGAAAGTTAACATATTTGTTTGTTTAGTCTGACTTTGAATAGTTGGTGAGTTGAAAGGATCTTGACCCATCTTAGCACTTGAAATTGTGGCTGGAAGTAGAAAGTTTTAGAAGCCTAATATAATACCGATTTACTAAAAGTAGGATTGGGCATCTAATCTCTGGAGAGGATAGGCTTGCTTTAAATATTACCTCTTCAAATATTTGGACTAAAAAAAATTTGTTAAAATATCGGATCAGAGAAAAGCAGTCTCTGAAAGCTGTTTAATAAGAATGCGGTATAGTTGGGAATATATGCTATGGCTCTTTAAGCATATAATGCCTCTTTTACACTTTATAAAGATGCAATAAGCATATTTCTCTGACCACTTGTCAAATTTTCAACTTCTTTATACTGTTTTAGTATGCTGGTCCAGTCTGAATTATTATAATTAGCTTGTAGTGATGAAGGAACATCTTTATTGATTTAAACTTATATATTTTCTTTTAATTATTCTCTTAAAGGGTATATTGAGCTTTTGTCGTTTTATTTATGCACTTCGTTATCTTTTCTTACAAAAACGAGAAAGAATGAGGCGTGGATGTTCAATGTTAATAAAACTCATGTTTGAAAAGCCTGATAGGTAAGAGCTAAATTGGTGAAGAGTAGCCAATAGCCCAATTGCATCACAGAATTTCAACCTCTTATATTTGCTGTCATGATAAACACATGTGGGCAAAGTATACTTTTTCCTCTTCATCTTATAATTTGGAGTATTAGAGAACTGCAATAGCACAGAACTGTAAGGAAATCACCGGACCTCTTACAGTACTATTTCAAAACCACTTCACTGATTCACAATTGCCGTAAAGGACCCCGTTTTGGTGTTTTACCACAGATCCTCTACAAACATCTGAATAACATAATCGATAAGGTATAAAAATCCTTTAATTGTTTCCTGACGAACATAATAGAATTTTGGGTTTGGTCAAACATATGTATCGAGAGATTGATATATTTTCCTCTATTTCTTTGCTGAAAACATCAACTCCATACTGTATCTTATTGACGTGCTATGCTTCTTTGAAAGATACGCTATAGGCCTATATAGAGTCTTGGAGTTTAATATGTTGACCAAATGAGCATATTATTTTAGTGTTGTGTAACAGGAGGTGATTGTCATTTGGAGTTAGACAAGCACACAGACAGATTGTTATTCACCTCCTCAAGAATCCAGTGTTTGGGAGGACGAAAACTTTAGCAGAGATATCAATTTTGATATTTGACCAATGATGGTGTCTTATTGTTAACAAAGATCGCTGGCTTGCAGAATCTTGTTGACATTTTAACGGAGGTGGTCACTGTATAAAAGTTTTAGTTCTGACCAGCTTCAAATTTTGTTCTAGGTTGATTGATGAAAACACAACTAACTAGTGAGGGGTTCTACAGTTCCATGTTATAGTTTATATGCATCATAAATCTTCTGATACAAATATTAACATAAAAAAAATAAAAACTTCTGAAACAGCATCCACATGCCAACTTGATGATTGATGGTTTTCAGGTGCGTGATCTTCTTGAGGCATCAAACAAGTTCAACACTTTAAGTAGTGTAGTTGACCATGACTTAAAAAACAAGACAGTAAGATCACCTGGGAGCCACACTCGTAATCTTCGCAGAGTTAGGCAAGGTTTAGATCTTATACGAGAGTTGTTTCAGAATTTTATATCAACTGAGTATGTATTTTCTCCTATTTTACAATCATGATACATTCTCAAATATCCAATCTATCTTTTTTTTACATTCTTGTGACTTTTTTAGGAACCATTCGTTAAAAAAGGCAGCTACAACAGCATATCAACAATGTTGTGCACCATACCATACATGGCCAGTTAGAACCGCGGTTTCTGCTGGAATGTGTACTCTTCCTACAAGGGAACAACTGTTGTTGAATTTAAATGAAACAGGTTAGTCTACTTATTTATAAGTCTTTTTGCTATGCCAATTCCTCGTCCCAAAATAAATGTGAATTCTCTTTTATTCCAGATAAAACGGCGGAGAAAGAAATGAGGAGGTACATAAAAGCATCAAATGATGTTATAAAAACCATTGATAATCTTTACACTGCTAGAGGGATTACTTTAGATTGGTGATTTTCGTATGACCCAAGTGGGTTGGGTTAGATTATGCATGCAATCTAGATTCGGTTACATTTAAACGTTTAATAATCGCCAACTTCGGTGCCTTCGTGGCTAATCCCCTTTATCTGACAGTTTCTCGTATTGATCTTTAGTTGTTTAATATTTCTCATGATATTTGTTTACATGGGATTTGTTGTTTTTAGTATTTAAATAATTAAATAGGGGGAAAAACATCAGCTAACATAGGATCCCTGCTGCACTTCTTGTAGCGACTTGTTCATGTATTAAATTACGACATACTGTATTAATTAGTGATTACAATAATATAACACCGGATCAAACTGTTTTTTTTTTAGTATTTTGAATTGCTTGTCTTTTTATCGTGTACAGATATACTGTATATGCTTAATATACAGTCTTTTAATTTTACCTGCATATAACTGTATTACAATGTGCCATGTCTTGTTTTAAAGCCTAAGAAGTAAGAACCACCAGACCACTCCTTTCAAGATATGTCAGATGTGTTTAAAACACGTCTAATAACGCCTATCTCTAATGCTGAATGTTGTTGCAGTTAAGATATGCTTTCTAGTTTTAAACTCCAAAAGTCTTAAAGTAAATGAAAATGCGCACAACACTCCTTTTAAACTCCTAAATGTAAATGAATTTTACATGTTAAAATGCGCACAACACTTCTTTGTGTAGAATCCAACTCGGCTGTCATCAAACTTGGTAAGTTTCAGATGTCGGGGGTAGAACTTAGCATAGTTAAACTGTTAGTGGACTTATTATTGTATTAGTTTTGGATTAGTATTTGTATTATATTATGATTAGTATAGTTTAAGCCTTAGCCCGCTAGAGTATAAATATTTGGACATATGTAATCTCACATAATTAATCAATATATCACATCTTACATGATATTAGAGCTTTAGATAAGATCCAACAACAAAAATTTGCCATCCTTTGGTTATCCGCTAATCACCGGTGATCCAGAGGTTCGCTTTTTTTTTTTTTTTTTTTTTTTTACACAAGTCGTCCGCAGGAATTGTGAATTTGGTTAAACCATTTGGTTAAACCTATTAGACTGAAATGTTGTTTGGACTTTGGAGTACGTGGCTTGTTAATAGTGGGCCTATTAGGGAATTATAAGTTGGGCTTTATGGACAGTGAATTAGCATTTAATTTTGTTTGTTATTCATAGTTAGGCCTAGAAGGATTTTGTCTTTGGTTTATTTCAAGAGACGTAATTTGAGATCTTTAGAAAGTAGGAAGACAACACTTTGGTTTCGTGTTAGTCCGTAGTATTTGTTTGGAATATGAGTTGGTCCTAACGATCATTAGAAAACATTGTAGGATCATTTCGGCATTTCCTATATGACTTTTTGTAAACTCAAGTAGATCCCGGGATGATTTTAGCCTAGAACCCGTCAACGACATCTACTGATGGCTAATTACCGACGTCCGTGATTCATTTGTATATGATTGCTTGTTCTTTATAATCCCAAAGTTTATTACGGTTGCAACACTTTCAACCACCATCCAAACACTTAAAATGAAACTTTTGGTTTATGTTGTGCCTGCATAAACGTTTTAAATTATAATAATGTACAGTGCAATTTTTCTATATTTTATAGGCAAAACATGAAGTTTGGTGCATATTAGAATTTGGTAGAAAGACAAATAATTTAGGGAATATTTGGTTTGATAGGATTGGTACGACTAATGATTAATTTAATATGGTTAATCATAGAGAAAATTACTGACATACCCCTGCATGGAGGGGTATGTCACAAAATGCCCCAAATCTCAGCCGTTTTCAAAAATACCCCAAGGTTCCCCTTAAATCCATACGCGACATTAGGGGAGGACACATGTCAAGATTCTAGCTCGGGCAAAAAAAATATATATATATATAGTGCATGTCGCGTACATGCGTACGCGAGACCCAAAAAGTCATACGCGAAATGGATTTGAAAATGTGTAAGGTTTTGGATTTAAAAAAAAAAAAATTAAAAACTTACAAAAAACACCCTTTAACTTTTTGATATTTACAACTTTTTTATATAACAAACTTTATTTGTCAAATATTTAGCAAATATATATCAAATTTGTTAATGAAAAAAATATCGTTACGAAGAGCTCTGAATTACGAACAAAACGAGCCCAATATTGATATGCTTTTGACATACGTACGATTTTATAAAATTTCGAAATACCGTTTATAGGTTTAGAAAATTATACCGTTTTTAATTTATGAATATGATATTCATATTTCATAGAATTGTACGTATTTGTCCCTTGTGCTTTAAGCGTATGTTTTAAAAGATTATAAAAGCGTACGATTGGACAAATATTTGACAAATAAAGTTTTGACATACGCTTTTATAATCTTTTCAAAAAATAAATTTAAATTGCCATTAGAGCCTCAACTAAACCATGCTACATACTCATACACAAAAAATAAAGTGATGCATGGAAATTTATAAGAAAACAGCATCGTGATGAAAGTACCTCGGCTAAATCCATAATGAACGTGGCACTTGGAAAGTTCTCTGTCAAGAAATTTCTAGCCTCAGTAGGTAATTCTACTTTGTATGCATGACTCCTCATGTCTGAGTTAATATATTAACCAGCAAACAAGAGCGAACACATAAATTTAAATTGCCATTAGAGCCTCAACTAAACCATGCTACATACTCATACACAAAAAAAGCGTACGATTATAAAGTTTATAAAGTTTTGCCATTTTATAAAGTTAAGATTATAAAAGCGCACGATTGGACAAATATTTGACAAATAAAGTTTTGACATACGCTTTTATAATCTTTTAAAACATACGCTTAAAGCACAAGGGACAAAGACGTACAATTCTATGAAATATGAATATCATATTCATAAATTAAAAACGGTATAATTTTCTAAACCTATAAACGGTATTTCGAAATTTTATAAAATCGTACGTATGTCAAAAGCATATCAATATTGGGCTCGTTTTGTTCATAATTCAGAGCTCTTCGTAACGATATTTTTTTCATTAACAAATTTGATATATATTTGCTAAATATTTGACAAATAAAGTTTGTTATATAAAAAAGTTGTAAATATCAAAAAGTTAAAGGGTGTTTTTTGTAAGTTTTTAATTTTTTTTTTTTTTAAATCCAAAACCTTACACATTTTCAAATCCATTTCGCGTATGACTTTTTGGGTCTCGCGTACGCATGTACGCGACATGCACTATATATATATATATATATATATATATATATATATATATATATATATATATATATATATATATATATATATATATATATATATTTTTGCCCGAGCTAGAATCTTGATATGTGTCCTCCCCTAATGTCGCGTATGGATTTAAGGGGAACCTTGGGGTATTTTTGAAAACGGCTGAGATTTGGGGCATTTTGTGACATACCCCTCCATGCAGGGGTATGTAAGTAATTTTCTCTTAATTATAAGTTCTCGTTACAAAACAAAATTATACTTTATATCCAAACAAGTCATAATCATTCCTTATCTTCACTATCAACACAAAAATTATGTACAAATAGCATTTTTATAGCATATACTCGCACCATATAAATTTTGCTCTAATATACAGTATAATAATACTACAGTAAATTTTTATGCTCTAATTTATGATACTGCAGAAATTTTTTACACTAAACATTTTTAACTATTTGAAAGTACATGTCAACACTATTAATAGAAAAATAGTTAAATAACATATATCAATATATGTTAGGCTAATTGTAAACGTATTAATCGAAAACTTATAAAAATATAGTTTATATAAATTAAATTTAATATTTTTAGTTAAGTATCAAAGATTAACATATATAGAGTTTAAATAAGGTGAATAGTATTAGTGGGAAATATAGTGTAGTGCTTGTCTATTCATAATACTAAGTTAGTGCCGATTAGTGCTAAGACTGAAGAATGTTTTTTATACCTTTTGATACTAAATTAGCGCAAAAAAACATCGTTAGTGCCAACATTGGAGATACTCTAAAGTCTAAACTGGTGGTAATAAGTGACCAAGCACGCGTCTTCCACCCATTGAAGACGCGTCTTGGCTATTAGGGACACCCTCGAACGACGCGTCGTGATGTGCTAAATGGGACAACTCGGTCGTCCCCAAGACCGAGTTGTGGGAGGAGTCGTGCGTGTGCCAATGGTTCACAAGCTAGCAGTTGGTGAAAAAAACCTTTTTTCTTTAATTAAATATTATAACCTTTAAATACTCAATACCATTTCATTTTTATACACACTTTCAAACATATTCAATCTCATTAATACAAATACATATTTCTCATTTCAACAAATGGATTTCGAACAATTCATGTTTACATCATCGGATGAAGAATAAGAAGTTAATAATATTGAGCTAGAGTTTTTAAAAGAGGCGATAATACAGTATATAAATTATCAAGCCTTAACTTCAAGGATTAAAAAAAAAAAAAAAAAAAAAAAAAAAAAAAAAAAAAAAAAAAAAAAAACCACAAAACACGAAACACGATACATAGAGATCGTAACGGTGCTCATGATCGTCTAGTAGCCGCTTACTTTTCTGATAACCCAAATGTATTACGAAGAAATATTATGTACACGGTTTTGAATGAGCCGACACTGTTCAAAAATATTGTACGCGAAATAACTAATCATTCGTCGTATTTTCAACAAGGTGGTGATTGTTCGGGAGAATTGGCATTTTCCCATTGATGAAGTGTACCTCATGAGTTCGCCAATTGACATACGACACCATTCATGATGCTCTAGACGAATATCTGCAAATGGGTGTGAAAACTTCTGGTGATGCTATCGAAAATTTCTGTAAGGCCGTTATGGACTTATATGAAGAGTAGTTTTTGGGAAGACCTCCTTATACTGATGTAGAAAAACTCCATGCTTACCACGAGGAGAAACATGTGTTTACTGGGACGTTTTTTTTTTATTTTATTTTTTTTTTTGTGCAAAAGGTAAACTTATATTATTAAACAAGACTTCATACATCAACATATTATAGCAATAGACAAGCCTATGCTCATAATCAAAAACAAACATTTGAGAATACATCAGTAGAATACACTCTCCATGGCCTAAACTTATGATCACAGAAACAACGCCGGCGTCTATCATCAGATTGCTAACTTCTGCAGTCCTCATTTACCTTAAAAGCACCAAGAACCATCTAGTTACATTTCCACCATATCTACTTATCATTGTCATTCAACCTGTCACGACAATAACCATGACAAGATAGATTTGAGGCCTCACTAGGAACCCATAACCTCTCCACAGCATGGGCTATACCACCTATGATACATTTCCATCTACTACAATGGCTTCACATAGATGGGAACACACACCATGCAGTGAGGAAGCATTAATTCTACGGGTTGGTCGTGGGCTAATTGCCCAAATACATATCATGCTCAATATTGTAGGGGTGATCACGGGCAACATATATTCATTTTATTGGAAGTGGTTGCCTCTCCAGACTTATGGATTTGGCATGCATTCTTTTGTGTTTTCGGGCGAACAACGAAGTTAATATTATACGCCAATCGCCTATTTTCAACAATCTCAAAGATGGGAAAGCGCCAGTGGATCTGTTTGTGGCTGACGATGTGCCTTATAAATGAGAATATTATCTTACTGACGTGATATATATGAAATGGTTTGTTCTTGTTAAATATATTTCACAGCCAGCTGCGAATGATACAAAGCGAATAATGTATAAGCAAGCGCATGAAGAAATAACAAAAAAGATGTGAAACGAGATTTTGACGCGCTAAAATAAAAGTGATCTATTATTAAAAAAAATAAAAAAATAAAAAATAATAAAATAAAATCTCCCACATCCGATGACTATTAAGAAAATAACGGATATGAGGTACACATGTATCATATTACATAATGCCATAATATGATTATGAAAGACAAAATAAATAAATAAATAAAAATACAACCACTCCTGCCTTTTATCTAGATGAGCAATTTCGTGGTATTATCTCGTACGAACGCGTGAACAAACATTACAAGTTATTAGCGATTTAGTCAACGAGAAAACTAGTCTAACCTTTAAAGCTGATTTAGTGAAACACATTTGGCGTCGAACAAATGCACAACAATTTGTAATTTCATTTTATTTTAGTTTTTATTGTAACGTTTTTATTTTATTTGAATTATTAATGTAATGTTTTTGAATGATTAACGAACTTTTAGTTTTAGTATTTAAAATAAAAGAAAATAAAACAAATACAAGTTGGTTGTGAAGAGAGAAGCTAACATGAAGATAATGATGATGGTCACTATTACCTCTAGTCGAGTAATCGACTTGTATAAAAGGAAGAATCATTGTCAAGTTGAACTCGTCTCGATCTCAAATCCCAAAGCTCAATGCTCATCTTAGGTTTGATTAAACTATCATTTCTGTGATCTAGTTGAATGGTTAATTACGAGTACTTTTTAGCTTAACTTGACTAACAAAAAGAATCATTAAATTAAAATTTATATATACACTCATATATATTTATGAGTAGTGATTGTGAGGCCTAAAATATATGCCTAAATCCATGCTTAAGCTTACTTGTCATTATCCTGATAGTTGCAGCCACAGGACTCACTTTTCTATAAATCATCAAAATGATGACACATATGTTTAGCGATGAATTTAGACATAAAACTTAGGTCTCCAAATCATTTTCCTAGATTTATATATACCATCCTAAACATGTAGATTAATACAAACTCGATACAGTTTACGAACTTTATAAGTTACCATTCAAAACTCGGATCGATTCGGCATTAACTTAGCTTGACTCAACTCGGCTTGCAAAAACCAACTTGATATGATTTATTGACCAAGTAAATACGTACAAATATCATGATATCAAATGAAAATATTGTTTTTTACCTTGGAGACAATTTTCGTGAGCAACAACGTGTGACCACATCGAGACAACCTTGGAGCAGGGTGGGCGCCACCATATTTGACCGAATGGAAGCGTCTTTTGACTGGATACGGCAGTGGGGCCTGCCAGCCGTCTCTTTTTTGTCGTGTTGTCCACTGTTTCTTTTGAGTTCATGTGTTCGCCTTCTTTTTTCTATTTTTTAGAGTAACGCTAAACTCACATAATAATTCATAAAAAACTCACACGCTAATATGTAAGAAAATAATTGGTCCATTTTGCAATACTTTCTCTTTTTTATCTCTTATTATACCATTCACTCTTTGACATATCAGCTTGTGAATATTTTTATGTGATTTTTATGTGTGTCTAGCATTACTCTTTATTTTATTGTTACTCATGTTACTTACATGTAAATCATGTAGGACATGCCATTTTTTTCTTCTTCCAAAACGTCTGACGGAATTGTAAAACAAAGTCATCAGATGCATATTAAAAAAACAAAGCAAGTTTACATATATAAAATTTTGAGATCAAGTGCATTTATTAAAAATAAAAATTTTATTAACAAAATTAACTCTACAACATAAATATTTATGAGTGTTTTAGGATCCACCCTGGTTCCATCACGATTTACACATCTCTTTCTATAAAAAGTACGTATAGTGTGATGTTCATTTAATGGTCAATATTCTAGACAGGAGAGTGTCCGTCTAATTTGAAAAGGTGATATTTTCCTTTCTAAGTCCTTTCATATAGAACAAACTATAGCTTAATGACTTGTTTCACGCCAACAACGCCCATTTATGTTTTATATCATGACGATATTTCGATAATGTATTTCACGATGAAGGTGGAAAGGAAGATTATTACTAGTTGGAGACATATTTAAGACTTGATGTCTTGATGAAACAATTTTGTACTCCCTCCGTTTTAAAATAATAATTTTTTTTTTTTTTTTTTTTTTTTTTTTTTTTATTATGAAGAAAGAAAGAAAAAAAATCAATTGTGACCTTAACTATTTTCTTTTGTGTTATATAATATTGATGTAAAATATATGAATGAATTGAGTTTTAAATTTATTTTTACTAGTATAATTTTCATCAAGTATTATAAAACATAAATAAAAATACTTTAAATCAAAATTGAAAAAAATAAATAAATAAATAAAAATACTTCAAAAAGTTAAAATAAAACAATTATTTAGAGAGAGTATCAAAAACTTATTGTAAAGCCAGTCACAAGAGTTTCTTATTCATTTTTTATAGTCAATTGACTACAATTTTATACTATAAATGTGGTCTTTAATTGACTATAAATGCAAATAATGGTGTGTTTTGATGATAGAAATATCAGCATTCATGTGAAAATTTCAACGAACGACCACCTACCAAACAGATTTGCTTAAGAAGTTAAAGGGGATGTAAGTTACCGAAAGGCTGCATCCCGCTAGACTATTCTAATTTAGTAGAGGCGCTTAACGACTCTTGCACCTCGTAGGCAAAGCGACCAACCGATGAACTCTTGTAATGTTACAATTATAAGAATAGGGCAAGGTGTAAGATAGAATAGGCGATTTGACCTTCTGAGTCTATCGACTTAAATCCCCAGATGAAACAATAGGATGCATTAATTAGAAAACTTGTCATGTTAATAACAAGAGTAGTAATTAGGTTAACACTATTCTCCTCATCTGAATTTCTTTCGCTTAATTAATTGTTTCTGTTATTTCTTTCATTTTCTTTAGTTTAATTAATTAATCATAAAACCCCTTTTAAACTAGTGACTCTAAACTTAGATAACTTCCGCACACGTAGCTCTTGGGACGACCTCGGCTTTACCATTTAGCTATACCATACATGATCGGGTACACTGTTCGATAGTACATTATGTAGACCTTAGGTAGACGAGATTACTATAAATATAAAACCTGGTCGGTAAATCCTGCATTAAGAAATGTAAATTAGTTTGACTTGTTTATCCTTTGTTTACAAAATATGACAAATTTGTAGGATCGTAGTATCTCGATCCGATCATACGATCTCGATCTTACAAAGACAAAAAGCAATCTCACGTGGGATCGCGATCTTGATTGCTTTGATTTCTAGTGACGTAGGACACCCATTGACCTTGGTTGTTTTTTTTTTTTTTTTTTTTTTTTTTTTTTCAAATAAAACAACACATTAAACTAAAAATAAAATTTCTTTGCTTTACAAATTTTTTTTTTTTTAATTTCATTAATAAAAAAAAGACATAAAAAAGTACATAAAAAAATAAACGATACATTAAAAATAACGATATATTGAAAAAAAAATACTACCAATTTCATAAATGCTTCATTGTATCTTGTCGAATGTCGTTGTGCACTTTGTGAAAAACTAGAAGGGGGGTTGAATAGTTTACCGATTAAAATCTTTTTATACTTGTTAAGTTAGCTTTGAAACTTTCCGTTTGATCAAAGATATATGCACAAACACAATATATAACAAGTAAGTAAATGAAAGAAACGATCAAACCACAACACGAGTATTTATCGTGGTTCGGCTACAAGGACTCTTTTTCCTTGCCCTACGTCCACGCCCCGAGTATCCAACTCGAGAGTTTCTTTCACTAGTCAACAAGCTCCTTTCATCGGCGGAGAAAACCTTACACGTCGCTTATACTTTTACCGACACAAAGCTAGATGTCGAGTTCTTTTACAAGGGCACAACCACTCCCGTTTAGTTCTTTTACTAGGGTACAACAACTCCCAACACTCTTTGTATTTTGAGGACTAAAATATTAACCACTCACTACAGAATATACACAAACAATTGACGTGTAAACAACAAGAGTTTACACAATACTAAGCTAACAAGTCTTGCAACGTTGTGTTGGAAACTTGTAACTTTTGATGACCTTGTGAGCTTCTTTGCTACAAAGAGAAACTTCACATTAACAATGTTAAGAGGTTAGAAGAAAAGATGAGTGTGTGTGTAAAATATGATCTCAAGAGGTTAGCCAAAAATCAAGTTATAGCTTGGTATTTATAGCACATCAAACTGCATGCTTGGCGGATCAGGCGGAACCCTCAGATGGGTTCCGCCCGTGTACCCCCAGGGTACCGCCGGGTCTGCAGTAGATTTTTGCAATAACTCTTCAAACCAAACAAGGTATTGTCTCATAACTCCTAGCAACCAAACAATGTGTCACAACTCACCATTTCAGGTCATTTCAGGTCATTTCCCGAACTTTGGAAAAACACTATTCATCAAACACTATTCATCAGTTTACTATTCATCATTTTTTGTGTCAGTTTGACATTCCGAGAAGCATTCAGAAATTTTACTATTCACTGAACACTATTCATTGCGGGAAAAGATTTCATCATTCACGTACATTACACATTTCATCGTAAATTTAGTTTACGGGTATTCAAATTCGCGTAACCGTATTGGTTCAGGTGCGAATTCATGCATTATCAGTAATGACATTTCATACGGACTGGAGATAGTCTGCATATCATCAGTAGGTCATTTACATGTTATACCACTCTTAGGATTTTCAAATTTATATATTTGATACATTTAACGTTTTCCTTATAATTATTTATAAATAAACATTAACACCCGGTTTATACACGACGAATATATCTAAATATTCCCACAATGGTCCCGACATATTTTTATATCCATTTTATCATCATAAAAGTTATAACATTCATTTACCCAGTATTTGGAAATTTATTTTATTTATAACGTGAGCTTATGAATATTACGACGGTTTTCGTGGAAAACTAAACAATAATCACCCGATCACTCAGTAACTGTACCCAACATATTTTTAACATTTTTATGACTTTATTAAGTCCCGGTTAACTTCGTTAATATTTATTTCTAGCAAACCCGGTACCCGATTATAACTAATATTTACACAAAACTACAACTAATACTACACTAAATTTTGCTAAGTTATCAAAACCGATTTTGCTTCTTTCCTTCTTATATAAAACCGGCCACAAGACACCCCTAAACCACTTGACCCTTATTTTTCTAACCATATGTAGTTATGTATGCATATTATACTATATAACTTAACACCTATATTTACCAAAAACTCCTAAAACATAATCATATACAAATTTGAGAATCAAAAAGCACAAACCTCATCTCTTTCACCCCAAAACCAAAACCCACGACCCATATATGATCCATAACCAAAATCCATTATTTTTCAAAGTACAAAGCATCAAAGTTGTTCATTTCATCATCCTAATCAAGAATCATAACACAAAAACACAAGTAATCCAAGGTTTCTCATCATCTAATCACCTATTATTTCAAAGTGAGTATTCAAAATTATTTTCATGTTTTCATCTAATTAACATATGTATCTTATGGTATTCATGCTTAATTTCATGCACAAACTAGTTATACCACTTTATTTTTGAATACTTTTTGAACATACAAACCCTAGATTGTGATTTAGGTGTTCCCTTGTTAAGTTAACTTGATTACTAGTCATTAGGAACCCATGGCACCCTAAGAAGGTGTATGGTAGGATTAGTATAGATTTGTGGAGTTTGCAAGAGTTTTGGTTGAAGTTAAAACTAGTTTTGAACCTTGGAAATGGATTTCTAACAAGTTTATAAACATGCTGTCCCATTTTGTTAAATTCTGGAAAATCAGTAAACACAAATGAAACTTTGGCAAAAATTTTAGAAAATACTTTCAAAAACGAATCCGTAGGCGAAAGAACGGATTAAAACGAGTTTATAACGAAGAAGTTATGATTTTTGCAAGTTTATTGATGAAAACTATTTTCCGGAAAAATACATGCTGTTGGACGTTTTTCGTCGGACAAAAAGAGACTTTAGACGTAACTCGGAGGAGCCAAGCTTTCCAAAATATATTACTACATGTTAAGACGTAACCGTGGATATAAAGAACAAGTAAAACGGGCTTATAACGACAAAGATATTCACGTTTCCATATCGGCAAAAATCCTCTATAATTGGCAGCTTTTAGAAATAATAATAACACTACGTACTAAATTCTAGATTTTCTAGATATATTAACCAAGTACCCAATTTCATAACTAATGACGTATTAGTGAACACAAGTATATTTTCATCACCACAAGGCGTTATTTCAAGGATTTCAAACCGAGGATTTCAACACAAACATTGGTACATACGATATATATATAAGTATATATATTACAACTAGTTTATTTTTCTAATAGCCATATTTTCCTAAGTCTTAGAATATATACTTTTGATAACAACAAGTGTTTTTCAAAGAGTAGAGTGGTATAGGAAACATGTGCATGGACATTCATAACATCATTTCATGATCTAAAGTAGATCGTTCATCATTCACATTAGGTTGCGGCTAGTGTGCGCGCCTTGTTTTTCAGCTCATTACATGTTCATGGTACCATCATATTGGGTTGCGGCAGCAAATTGTTCATTGTTGTTCATTTCACTTCATCACAGTTTCATCAGTTAAGGTGAGTTTTCATAGCTCCGTTTTCAATTCAACATTTTTGATTGTTTTCAAATCCCACGGGGGGAAATACATTGCATCAACCATTTTTGTACGAGCCCAAGTATCAAAACCCATGTACATAGCTTAAGTTACCTTGCCATGTGATAAGTCCCCTGTAACATCATGGACCGTTAATTTACCGGTAAGCGAGAGTGAGTGGATAGATCTATCGAGGGTGACGCCTCCATCCGTGGTAGTGATTACCAACAGTAAGCGGATGCATGTCATGTCTTTTACATTTGAGTGTTTCGGCAGAACATTCAGGAGGGGCATTGTTTCATCAGTCATAGCTTCGGTGTCATGAGCTTAAGGTCTATTGTACAATTTTCATGAGATTTTTATCTTGCACTTTTACTTGTGGTGGCCGTACATCATTACATTTTACAAACCTATGGAATTTCACCAACATTCGTGTTGACGTTTTAGCAATGTATTTCAGGTTATTAAGGTAGCTCATGTGACATGCATTTGGACCTTCATGGAGTCGCGGAGTCGACGTGTCTCATCATTATTTCATACACTTATGTAAACGTTTGATCTAGTATGACTTATTTTTCATAAACTTGCAACACATTTTGGGGACCTCATTTTGTAAACTCTGGATTATTTCAATGATCAAATGCAGTATTTTCCAAACGACACCTTAGGTCGTTCAATGTAACTGTAACTGTGGTGCTATGACAGACACCCCCAGGTATTTCATTCCGCTGCAAGTCAGGTAAATTGGGGGTGTGACAGATTGGCATCAGAGCTAAGGTTATAGCGAACTAGGATGTATCTTGGACCCTAGACTATAACCACATCAGCATAGCATCTCATCATTTCATCATAAGTGCATAATCATGATACATGTTGTTTCATACATACCCTGTGCGAGTTATTTATACTCATATCCGTATATGTATATCATTTTATTGACCTGGTTCACAAGTGACATGCCTTCAGATACTCACCCTGACATCCTTTTATCGGATTCCGACATTGAAGATGCCTTGTCATCTTCCACTACCATTATACCACCAGTTGCATTTACACCACCATTAGTACTATTGATTTGCCATAGGAACAGGGTTTTCCTATCATTCAGCCCGTACATAGAATGCCTTTTGGTAGTGTATTCATAATTAATCTTAATGGACTTATTAGGATGCTTATTACAAGGAAGATAGTGTGTTTTCTTTCCATCACTAGTAAGGCACTTACTACTCAGGTACTATCACCACCATCAGTTACTTATTACACTATTGGCCTTCCCACAGTGTGTACTTTAGTTTTACCTTTTGGATGTCGCGAGGTAGCACGAAAGAGGGTAGTATTTCATTCACTGGTACCATCATTGTCATTTCCCTTTTCCATTCCCACTTGCCATGAACTAGATGACACCTAGTAGATAATACCAATAACACGGACTCAACAGAAACATCCGCAGATTCTTCAGGAATGGTTCAGAACCTACATTATCTAAGATTTGATAAATGCACAACTTCAGACACCACTTCAGGACTATCTCAACCTTATGATGCCACAAACCTGATTTCACACAGAGGGACACCAGGAAGTCCCTAGACCAGATTTATATCTTCACTAGCTTTTACTATTATCCTAGCCACAGAAGGTGTGGGACATAGTCTAAAGAACTTGTTGTCTTTTGATTGTTGTACAAACAAATATATCAAGTGTGACTCTACTATGTAAGAAATGGTTGTGCTATTTGTGATACCGGTTCACGTAGACCGAAATTTTCATGTATTATATTCATGTGTTGTGAATATGATGGCTTTGATTAACTATATACCCTCATAGTCACTTATGATTTGATGAAGAGAAATTTAAGCAAACCACTCCAAGCATGACGCAAGCTGCTGTTGGACAAGTCATTGCCAAGAACATAGTCACCGCCCTCACTAAGGAACTTACTCACGTGGAATTTATGGGGTGCAATCCTCCCTCCTTTAGCGGAACTAGAAACATAAAGGAATTTCTCAAATGGTTCGAGGACATAGAAACAATATTTCAATGTGGCGACTGTCGTAAGGAATACAAGGTTAAGTTCGCCACATGCACTTTTCAGGATCATGCCCAGGAATGGTGGACCAAACATATTAAGATGGTAGGAGTTGATACTGCCTACTCACACTCTTGGGAGAAACTAAGAAGGATGATAGGTATAACATTTTGTGTAGGAAGTGAATTACGAGCAAGGGAACAGGAAACACTAAACTTTATCATGGTAGGAAATGATGTGACGAGTACACTACTCATTTTTATGAATTAACACGACTAGGTTCTACAATGGATGAACCGGAAAGCAAGAAACTTGAAAAGTACATTATCAAAATGGCGATCGAAGCAAAGGAACTCATAGTTCACGCCGAGACATCAGGAAACAATAGTGACAATAAAAGGAAGTGGAACAACAATCTAGGTTGCAATGCTGCTCAACAATCACCCAAGGGACAAGAAGTAAATAGAGCCTTTGCTGCAGAACCGCATACAAAGAGAATGTATATTGGAAAGTTACCTTACTACAACCTGTGTAATCAATATCACCGAGGTCATTGCAGTGAACCGTGTGGAGTGTGCAAGAAGCGGGGTCATGGGACTGAAGACTGTAGAAAACTCACAAATCAGAAAATCCCAGGGAGTTGCTTCAAATGTGGAAACTTTGGGCATTTCAAGAATGACTGCCCGGAGCTAAGGGACAAGGAAAATCAGGAACTTCGAATCAAGACTAAATCTAGCGTGAGCTGTTGAAAGAGAACAGTCAGGATATTAGCAACATCAAGGATAACAACAATACTTCAGCAGCAGGAGCTTTGTTTCAATATATAAACCGTAGTTTGAGCCCTTTAGGGTTGTATCTTTCCTTTTGTACTTACCGTTGGTACGATGACATGACCTAGTGGTATTAAGCACTTTCCTATCCAATGTAGTATCTATCCTTTGTTACCTAGGTGATAATTATAACCTTCGTTTACTCCATTTTCTATCCCATTTGCTCAGACTTCAATCGTTTCGCAACATTTTAGCATTGTCTCATCAGGAATTAGGTTGATTTCGTTTTTGACGAATTAGTAGACTATTACCATTCGACAAGATTCACCCACGTATCCAATACACCATTCAAGTTATTTTACTATCATATGGGGAAACTGTTTTACCGAAAAATTTCTGAAGTAAGCTATTTTATTACCATCCTATAAATTGATTTTCTGTCATTACACCAAGTATTTACTATTATTACGCGAAGCAATTTTCATGTTACTTGAAAGAAAACATCAGGACACCATTTTTATAACAATGCGTTGAACACCATCTAAAACTTTTGATAAAAGTTATGATATTTTGACAAAATCCAACATCGCATCATTAGTCCTCAATTATACATAGCCTGATCACCTATGTAAAATTCAGGAAGGATTATGCCATGAAGGAAATAATTACCTTTTCAAAGGATTGTTAATAACAATCTTCATTCGAAAGCTTTGTAAACAAAGGAACTCTTTCATAAACATCCCTTTTGCCAAACTATCCCTGGATACTTACCTCACCTGTCACCCACTTAGCCATTAAGTTGGATTTTCCCATTGACTTCCCTAGGAGAAACTTTCCACATCAATTACATGCAGGATTCCTTTATACAATAAAAGTAATGAAAGGATTACAGAATTACTAACCAGAACTAGAAGTATATAGAGAGAGAATTCATAACTCAACAACAATCCTCAGATACTGCGAGACCATCCTAATCACCATCTCTGACTTAGTTGTCCAATGTCATTATTCAAGGGTACTAGCTATACTGAGCTACAGGATTGAACTCAATAAATGTCCGCAGGACAACACAATAGAAATAAACCAAGCTTCTAATTGAGACTGTAGAGCATTTCATTTAAACATGGCCTCATCTATACATGAACTTTCCTGCAGTAAATTTTCACAAAGGACAATTGTTTGAATCAAGAATATCGATGCAGATTCCTCTAAGGCATTATGTCTCTAGAAATTTCAGATAACTTCACCTTCATACCAAGCAAGGGATCAAACCAGAACATATCTCCTCATCAACATGGGAAAACATAATAGACATTTATCGACACAACATCAAGTGATACGTTCGCCTTGACAATTACAACGATAAAATATTTCAGGACTTAAGTTAGTTTAAATACCTATTCTTGTAGTTATGCAAGATAACCACCAATAGACATTATCCAACCTCAGGAACTAAGTGTTAGACATCTATGCATTTAAGCGAACATTTCTTATTCTACCATTTTATCCTTGTTAGTGTTTTCACTTTTAAATAAAGTTGATGCGTTTACATAAATCACATACCTTGTGGAAAAATGATTTCTGAAATTCCTATTTTGAACAAGTACGATCCTTTTTGGTCAATCTTTAGCAACACTATTGTACAATGAGAAATATACATAGACATCAAACTTTGGTAAGCAGTCTTAATCACAACATGTTTGAAAACAGTTCCTATTTCATAACTACTGGATTTTGAATCATCAAGAAAAATATTACTCAGTAAATCATTTGCTCCATTTTCTAAATTCGTTTATTCAGAAAAGGATTTCAACTAAAACTTTCAATCGCGAGACAAATTTCCAGAACCAACTTCCCTACAACATCGCTTATGCATTTAGGATTTTGTGACTTGACAGTAAAGAATATTGGTATATGTGATGAAGGAATTAGGAAGGACATCACAAATTAATCACGAACTTCAGTAGTGGAGACCAAACCCAATAGACAAAGAAGAACATATGTCTTATCATCCGTTGGAACAAAACACAAGGAATCAAATTGTTACCTATATTCTATCCCTTTCAGATAACGCCAAGTTCGAAGGACCGAACATTGTGGAATTAGTCACAAAGGTTTATTGTACCCATTTCAGTTATTCCTGTTAAGGAAACCGATTCACCTTGGACTTCAGATAATCATTTTAGGATTTCCTTCAGAAACCCATTTAGATGGAAACATCACTTATCACCCTCAGACCGATGGTCAAAGCGAGAGAACAATTCAAACATAGGAAGGTATGCTCAGAGCATGAGTGATTGACCCTAGAAATGGTTGGAACAATCATTTAACATAAATCAAATTCATCTACAACAATAGTTATCACACCAACAACGGGAAACTGGCAGAAGTTAGGTTGGTACATAACACATATCATTTGGATTGGGTATCCTGAATAACAAACCATCCAGATTCAAGTGGGAGAACAAACTAAGTTAAAAGCATTGCCTTGGATTGGCATGATACAAATTGGATAACAAGAGAAGTTGAACCTTTAGCATCTTGGACCATTTAAGATTCATTTTAGAATCGACCAACTAGCATACAAACTTGAGTTCTGGCAGAATTCAGCAGTATATATTACCAGTATCACATTTAAAACATTAAGAAGCGCAGACCATCTATTGATGGGCCAAACTCGGAAAAATCTCAACTCACTAGTCTAGTAGGCATTCAGGAAATAACCAGAAATTTCCTACAAGTCAAGAATCAGTTACAAGTTCAATAAGTCGTAAACCATTAAAACTTCAAGTTCTGCAGAGTTAGCAGAAAGTTCTGCCTAGGAAAGGCATGTTATCGTTCAGAAAACTTGGAAAGTTACACCATTATACACTTGACCATTTATATTTTGACAGAGAAGGCATAGTGGCCGTCAGACTTGAACATTGTCAGAGAACAACAGGATTACACGAACATATTTCACATTTTCAGATCCCCAAAAATGACTTTCAGATGAGTGATCCAACCCAAATGACAATCTCAGACCTTGTAAGAGAACCAACAGAAACCATGGACCGTGTGGTCAAACAGTTGAATCAGAGTCGAATTCCTATCGTTAGAGTTCGCTGGAATATCATCACCTTTTCACCAATACATTCTCAGATACCAACATAAACTGAACTTCGGGACGAAGTTCCTTTTAGAGGGGAAGACTGTCACAACTCACCATTTCAGGTCATTTCGGGTCATTTCCCGAACTTTGGAAAAACACTATTCATCAAAACACTATTCATCAGTTTACTATTCATCATTTTTTGTGTCAGTTTGACATTCCGAGAAGCATTCAGAAATTTTACTATTCACTGAACATTATTCATTGCGGGAAAAGATTTCATCATTCACGTACATTACACATTTCATCGTAAATTTAGTTTACGGGTATTCAAATTCGCGTAACCGTATTGGTTCAGGTGCGAATTCATGCATTATCAGTAATGACATTTCATACGGACTGGAGATAGTCTGCATATCATCAGTAGGTCATTTACATGTTATACTACTCTTAGGATTTTCAAATTTATATATTTGATACATTTAACGTTTTCCTTATAATTATTTATAAATAAACGTTAACACCCGGTTTATACACGACGAATATATCTAAATATTCTCACAATGGTCCCGACATATTTTTATATCCATTTTATTATCATAAAAGTTATAACATTCATTTACCCAGTATTTTGGAAATTTATATTATTTATAACGTGAGCTTATGAATATTACGACGGTTTTCGTGGAAAACTAAACAATAATCACCCGATCACTCAGTAACTGTACCCAACATATTTTTAACATTTTTATGACTTTATTAAGTCCCGGTTAACTTCGTTAATATTTATTTCTAGCAAACCCGGTATCCGATTATAACTAATATTTACACAAAACTACAACTAATACTACACTAAATTTTGCTAAGTTATCAAAACCGATTTTGCTTCTTTCCTTCTTATATAAAACCGGCCACAAGACACCCCTAAACCACTTGACCCTTATTTTTCTAACCATATGTAGTTATGTATGCACATTATACTATATAACTTAACACCTATATTTACCAAAAACTCCTAAAACATAATCATATACAAATTTGAGAATCAAAAAGCACAAACCTCATCTCTTTCACCCCAAAACCAAAACCCACGACCCATATATGATCCATAACCAAAATCCATTATTTTTCAAAGTACAAAGCATCAAAGTTGTTCATTTCATCATCCTAATCAAGAATCATAACACAAAAACACAAGTAATCCAAGGTTTCTCATCATCTAATCACCTATTATTTCAAAGTGAGTATTCAAAATTATTTTCATGTTTTCATCTAATTAACATATGTATCTTATGGTATTCATGCTTAATTTCATGCACAAACTAGTTATACCACTTTATTTTTGAATACTTTTTGAACATACAAACCCTAGATTGTGATTTAGGTGTTCCCTTGTTAAGTTAACTTGATTACTAGTCATTAGGAACCCATGGCACCCTAAGAAGGTGTATGGTAGGATTAGTATAGATTTGTGGAGTTTGCAAGAGTTTTGGTTGAAGTTAAAACTAGTTTTGAACCTTGGAAATGGATTTCTAACAAGTTTATAAACATGCTGTCCCATTTTGTTAAATTCTGGAAAATCAGTAAACACAAATGAAACTTTGGCAAAAATTTTAGAAAATACTTTCAAAAACGAATCCGTAGGCGAAAGAACGGATTAAAACGAGTTTATAACGAAGAAGTTATGATTTTTGCAAGTTTATTGATGAAAACTATTTTCCGGAAAAATACATGCTGTTGGACGTTTTTCGTCGGACAAAAAGAGACTTTAGACGTAACTCGGAGGAGCCAAGCTTTCCAAAATATATTACTACATGTTAAGACGTAACCGTGGATATAAAGAACAAGTAAAACGGGCTTATAACGACAAAGATATTCACGTTTCCATATCGGCAAAAATCCTCTATAATTGGCAGCTTTTAGAAATAATAATAACACTACGTACTAAATTCTAGATTTTCTAGATATATTAACCAAGTACCCAATTTCATAACTAATGACGTATTAGTGAACACAAGTATATTTTCATCACCACAAGGCGTTATTTCAAGGATTTCAAACCGAGGATTTCAACACAAACATTGGTACATACGATATATATATAAGTATATATATTACAACTAGTTTATTTTTCTAATAGCCATATTTTCCTAAGTCTTAGAATATATACTTTTGATAACAACAAGTGTTTTTCAAAGAGTAGAGTGGTATAGGAAACATGTGCATGGACATTCATAACATCATTTCATGATCTAAAGTAGATCGTTCATCATTCACATTAGGTTGCGGCTAGTGTGCGCGCCTTGTTTTTCAGCTCATTACATGTTCATGGTACCATCATATTGGGTTGCGGCAGCAAATTGTTCATTGTTGTTCATTTCACTTCATCACAGTTTCATCAGTTAAGGTGAGTTTTCATAGCCCCGTTTTCAATTCAACATTTTTGATTGTTTTCAAATCCCACGGGGGGGAATACATTGCATCAACCATTTTTGTACGAGCCCAAGTATCAAAACCCATGTACATAGCTTAAGTTACCTTGCCATGTGATAAGTCCCCTGTAACATCATGGACCGTTAATTTACCGGTAAGCGAGAGTGAGTGGATAGATCTATCGAGGGTGACGCCTCCATCCGTGGTAGTGATTACCAACAGTAAGCGGATGCATGTCATGTCTTTTACATTTGAGTGTTTCGGCAGAACATTCAGGAGGGGCATTGTTTCATCAGTCATAGCTTCGGTGTCATGAGCTTAAGGTCTATTGTACAATTTTCATGAGATTTTTATCTTGCACTTTTACTTGTGGTGGCCGTACATCATTACATTTTACAAACCTATGGAATTTCACCAACATTCGTGTTGACGTTTTAGCAATGTATTTCAGGTTATTAAGGTAGCTCATGTGACATGCATTTGGACCTTCATGGAGTCGCGGAGTCGACGTGTCTCATCATTATTTCATGCACTTATGTAAACGTTTGATCTAGTATGACTTATTTTTCATAAACTTGCAACACATTTTGGGGACCTCATTTTGTAAACTCTGGATTATTTCAATGATCAAATGCAGTATTTTCCAAACGACACCTTAGGTCGTTCAATGTAACTGTAACTGTGGTGCTATGACAGACACCCCCAGGTATTCCATTCCGCTGCAAGTCAGGTAAATTGGGGGTGTGACACAATGTCACATCACTTAAATCAAGTCAAACATGAAACTTGTAAGCAACAACAAAGTTAGTCAAACACATTTCTTTTCATAAATACATAATGACAAAACTTGCCATAAATGTGATGTGACAATTTCTAATTTAAGAAATAAACTTGTGTTGTGTTTTATGAAATGTAAAATGTAGCAAAAGTCTAGTTTATGCAAGTCTTAAAAACTAAGATTATGTTTTGCTTAGAAACTAAAGTTTACATTTTGTCGTTAACAAAACTTAGCGAAGATCGTAAAATATAAATAACGTTTTTAGGCGATATTTGTATTAACACACTTTTCTATCCCGAAGTTCTTTGTTTTTCCTTCGATGTATCTTACATCGTTCGACCCAAGTATGTTGCATATTCGGCTGTGTAGAAACGTACAATTCGTTAAATTCACTAACTGCGAATTGTTGATCTTTCAATATCATGTTATGTAATATGATGCAACAATACATGATTCAATAGCGTATTGACATTGTAAGCACGTGCGGGTTGTTGTATAATTCCCCAACGACCTTGTACCACTCAGAAAGCTCGTTCAATATTTTTTTCTTGCACTTTCTTGAACTCTTTAAACTTCATTGATTTTTAATCCGTTGCAATAGAAAACGATTTAACAAACGTAGACAATTGAGGAAAAAATTCATTCGCTAAATAGTAACATTTTTCGTATGTTTTTCCATTTACTAGAAATGGAGCTTCCAGAGCTATGACGACAAGAAGATCATCAAATAACGGTGAACCATATAGAACATTGAGGTCGATATTTGCCTCCGAAACACCAAAATATGCATGCCAAATTCATAAATCGGGACGAAACGACTTCAAACATTAGAGTCGGGTATTTATAATCACGTCTTTTGAATTTCCCGTGTAAGGACTTCAGAAAGTTTGTCCATTCCCAATGCATACAATCAATGCTCTCGAGCATTCCTCGGAGTCTATGCTTTTCTTCATGCAATGCATATGGGGATATTATTTAAATCGGTCTTTCTTAAAAACTATTTTATGTATAAAGTATGTATGCATTTAGTGAAGTTTTGTAAAGACTCGCGTGAACAACATTTACCAATTGGCAAGTACTCATCAAATGCATCGGCTGTTGTGTCGTATGCCAATTGGCGTATGGCCTATGTGCATTTCATGATATGACTAATACTTAAACGACCTATAGCATTTGGTCGTTGTTTATAAAAAAGACGTAATTGACTATTTGTTTAAAAAGGTTTGAACTCATAAGATACTCTCTCCTAAAATTTATCTTCGAGTATTTAAGTGGATTATTTTTGTCGCCAAAATTATCTTTCAATAGTCGTTGTTCCGCAACCTCTCGTTCATGTGATATGTATGTTCTAGTATGAGGACCCGAACCTGAAGCTTGAAATTGTTCATAAGCTTCAAATACCGCATATATCGTTCCGCATTGTCTTGAAAGTAAAGATCTTAATGATCATAGTTGTTATGATCATAGTTGTTGGGATCCATAGCGTTTTTGTAAGGTAAAAGAAAAGTATTGTTTAGATGTATATGTAGAAGTGTGTGTAAAAGTTAAAAGATTAATGAGGTATATATAAGATTTTTAAAGGGTAAAAAGTTAAGGAAAAATGAGTATTTTGATGAGAAAAAAGGATATATTATTGGACACAACGTTCATTTTCCCCCAGTTCACCAACGTTAAAATAAAAATAAAAAATAAAATAAAATAAAAATAAAATAAACAACCTCCCTCACCACTTGGGCTGGTTACCATGGTGTGAAAAGCAATGGCGCCACCCAGAGTATCCTTCTGATGCCATAGAGTGGGTTAGTCATATGACACCAAGGCTAACAACCAAAGGTACTGTGCTCTCTAAGATATGTAAGTACGCAAAAGCTATGATACACAAGGTTGGCTGTTGACCGAGGTTGTAATTTCTTACTAGCAGGGTACTCGCGTGTTGCGGTGGCTAGTACCCTGTAATTAAAGTTTCGGCACCATCAAAATAACAATGACGAACTGATTAACCTGAGAAAAACAAGAAGAAAATGATCTATGTTCGGCTGGTTCCTCGGTTTTTACTGATTCTGGCGATCCTTTCAAGTTCGTTTTCGGACGACTTTCATTAGCTAGTTGAACCGAAGGCGACTCCGGTTCCCGGTTGAACCCCTTGGTCCCGTTCGGTTTTCAAAAACCATATGTACATCATGCTTGCATATAATTTGTATGAACCTTTGTGTGTTTTATTAGTTTGTACAATAATTATAACATGTACTGTATTTTATAAGGGGGTTGACAACACTCCCCTCACCTCAAATCCCTTCACTCACAAACAACCAATCCCCTTATGCCACATCACCCTCCCACTTTTCCCTCCACTCACTCACTTTTTGTTGGCATCACACCCCTCACCCTTCACTCACTCACAAACAACACTCCCCTCACCTCCAACATTCGAATTACAAACCAAATTCATGCGGTAAACATCACCGCAAAAGTGCCTTACCGTGCGGTATGGAGGCACCGGCGGCGATGTTCCCGGAGGGGAAGGGTACCGTACCGTGCCTCACCGCACCCACTGCCAAACCCCTAATAGATGTGTTTTAAAGATAACAATCATTAGGTAGTTTTTTTTTTTTTTTTTTTTTTTTTTTTTGAAAGGTAAATTTCAACTTAGAAACGACCACCTTCGCGGACAGCGAAGGCCCCATCGCCACCCCGCCAGACTATGTTGTCTAAACCGGGTCCACGCTGATCTCAGGTGGTAACGGGTTTCCCCCGAAAACCGTACTGCCTCCACACAATCATTAGGTAGTTATGGTTATATACATTTTTTTCCTTATATTAAATTAAATTTTATTTTTTAAACTAACTTTAATTTTTTTAAAACATGCTAACAAAAACTGTTATAACCAATGGTATTATAGATATATTTATTAAAATTTGTCACATTTCTATTTTAGCAGATGATACTTTGACTATAATTAAAATAGTCAATTGACTATTATACTTCACAAATCATACTATCTTATAAAGCATTTAAGTCGTTTAAAAAAAGAAATACTTAAAATTTAACATTACAAATTCTTAAGCTAAAAGTATAACTAACTAAAACATATTTTATAACATTAAATACAATTACAAGTTCTTAATATAAAAGTACAACTTATTAAAACATATTTTCTAATATTAAATATAATATTTAAATAGAATACTTAAAATTCAACATTATAAGTTGTTAAGCTAAAAGTACAACTATATTAAAAACATTTATTACCATCAAATACAATAGAAAGTACTATTAATGTGGTCAAGATATTTAATGTTTTCAATTACTAATTAATTAGTCAATAAATACAATTAATGTAATTATTAAAACATTTCTTACATAAAAATACAATCTATCAAGCATATTATACAACAAATTAAACACAATTCTTGTATTAAATGATACTAATGCAAATAATAAAGCCCGATTAGGCAACGAGTCGAATGAACTCGAGCCCGAATAAGCACGGCCAAACGGGCTCAAGCACGAATAGGCGCAGGCCAAACAGCACGGGCCAAGCGGGCTCATGTTATACGAATAACTTTAAAAAAGACCCAAAAGACGAAATAAATTTCTTAATTAAAGTTGAAATACTATCACATAAAATTTTTGATATCAATAAATTTATTGTCACTGCCGCAACGCGCGTGTACCCTGCTAGCTCTTGTGGGCACCTTGCTACTATTTTAATAATTCTCATCTTTACCTCCCAAGACTCATAAACAATTTAAATTCAAAAAACACCCAAATCAAACCCAAACCCAAACCCTAACATGCCCCCCTCTCTCAAAACCCCCAAATCAAACATGACCGGACTTCCGGCGACCGGAAAACCATTTATAAAATGGGAAGAAATCTTCTCCACAAACGCTAACGGGCGTAAAGAAGTGAGGTATTATCTGAAAAGAATTGATAAGAGCTCTGATTTGGTTGTTATTGGTAAAGAAATGAAATTAGCCCATACGACATCGTTTCGGTATCGATGTCTGGTTAATGATGGTTTCAGATTTAAATCAAGGGCTGATGTTATTCATTGGCTTAATTCACTTCTTAAAGGTAATTATTATTTCTATATAAATTCATTAATTAATTTTGGGTTATTTTAGGGGCAAAATGATTTTTTTAGTGTTTTTATGTATCTTTTTTAGTTAATTTTTATATAAAATAATTAATTTTGTGTTATTTTAGGGGTGAAAATTATTATTTTTTAAATGTTTTTATGTATCTTTTTTCTTTTAATTAAATTTTATATAAAATAATTAATTTTGTGTTATTTTAGAGGTGAAAATTATTTTGTTTAATGGTTCTATGTATTTTTTTTAATTAAAATTTATACAAATTAATTAATTTTGTGTTATTTCTGTGGTGAAAATGATTTTTTTTAACGTTTTTATGTGTCTTTTTTAATTGAATTTTATATAAAATAATTAATTTTGTGTTATTTCTGGGGTGAAAATGATTTTTTTTTAATGTTTTATATATATCTTTTAATTAAATTTTATATGAAATAATTAATTTTCTGTTATTTTAGGGGTCACAATTATTTTGATTAATGTTTTTATGTACGTATCTTTTTTAATTAAATTTTATATAAAATAATTAATTTTGTGTTATTTGAGTAGTGAAAATGATTTTTTAAATGTTTTTATGTCTTTTTTAATTGAATTAAAATGTTTAAAGTTTTGGCTTTTTTTTACAACAATTTTTTTATGTCATTTTTAAAGGTTTTATGACTTTATCGATAATTAATAAAACCGTAACCTAGAATGTTTAAACATTTTGTTAACTGTGATAAAAATGAGATTTTTATATGTTTTAAGTTGATATTTGTTGGGTTTGGTGTGGTAGTTTATGGTATTTTTTAATTTATTGTTTAGTTGAACTTTTAAGCTTTTTTTATGGAATATGGTGGCTTAGGATTTGTGTTCTTAGTAACTGAACCCGTGTTTTGTGGTTTATGTTAATCTGGCATTTAACTTGGTTATAGATGTACCTGTAGATGCGATGAAGCAAAAACATGCATATTGAGAATAGCTTTTCTTGTGGCAAAGAAATTACTAAACTTCATGTTTTTATAAGGTGAAATGTATAGAAAGCTTTATTAAGTCAGAAACTTTTTTAGCGGTTAGTGTTCATTTTGATACGTTTGCAATTCATGGCATGGAATATGACATTCTGTGTTATTTGAGTTGGTTGATGGATTTGGCATTTAGGCCTTTTCGTAAGTTCCCTTAGTTTTCACGAGGGTCATACTATCTTCATGACTCATGAAGTCATGAGTATGGATAACAGATGAGGAGTTGGTTATACTATAGGTTATGTTATTGATCAGATAGGACCTTGCGTGCTTTCCCTACTACCAAATGGGTTCCACGTCTTTTGTTTTGGATTAGCGTTTCAGGAAAATGTCTTTTAAAAGGCCTAATGCTTTTCAACTTGCCCTTTTACCTTCTTTTGGCGTATGGGTTTAGCTAAAAGTTGTATGATGTGATTCATATCCTCAAGGTCCTATGTTACAAGGGGTTGTGCATAGGGGTGGAAACAACCCGAGCCGAGCCCGAGCCTGTCATAGCTCGAGCTCGAGCTCGGCTCGTTTATAAATATAAAGCTCGAGCTCGTGCTCAAGCTCGTTACGAGCCTCATATTTTGAGCTCGAGCTCGGCTCAAAGGCTCGTTAATCACACTAGGCTCGAGCTCGTTTATTTTTTTAAGCTCGTTTATACATGGTAATATGTATAGACAATATATGTACGCATATATTTTTAGGGCCCGTTTAGGCTCGCGTGCCTAATCGATCTTTATATATAGAGCTCGGGCTCGAGCTCGATTATTAAATGAACCCAAACTGGCTCGAACTCGGCTCGAGCTCATTTAGGTTCGGCTCGTTCGAGCTTTTTACCGATCCGATCCCGAGCTTTTCACGTGCGGCTCGGCTTGTTTCCACCCCTAGTTGTTGTGCATCATCAAATTTGTATCTCTTATCTAGTTTTTTTGTTAATAATATTTTTCTATATTTTGTAATAATGAAGTTAATAAGCTAGATAGACACGTTTCTTCCACCTTCCCTATGTCATTGTTAATCAGCCTTTATTTTCACTTCAGTCTATGTGATGTTTGATCTCTGCATATTCAGCTCTAGCGAGTCAGTGCGTCAATGATGTTTCTTTTCCAATGGAAAACTGACGATGATCTGGGCTGCAGGAAACATGCAATCAGATTCCAAGAGCTGGTTGAGATCCTCGGAATTTCTAATCCCTGGTTACTAGGTCAAGACATGTTCTCTCTTGGTCTAGTTAATTGGAATCATAACCTGATACCCAATTAGACCTACAAACTATTGAGGCTAAGTAAAGTTTATGCAGTTACATCTTTATCTCAGTGTTGTGGGCTCCATTTAGATCTTGTAGCATGTGATTAACAACTTTTGCATACATATCATTTGCATTTATTTATGGTTGCTTTGTTTTTTTAAATGGTATTAGATGGCTCTTCTTCTCGGGGACCCCAACCTGGCAAAGGTCTTCTGCGAGCAGGAGATACATGCTTGAGGTTGAAACAAGCAAAAACCAAGGTATTACTTCCATTTTGATGTTCATGTCTGTATAAGCTTCATTATCTAGGGTTTAAAGTTGTTTTAGTATCCTTATGGAGTTACTGTTTTGTCAGGATGCTCATTTGCGTAAGACGAGCCAGCATCTTACCGAGTTTCTGTGGGTGGGTCCTGCCAGGACTGACAGGAAATATAGGAAGCATTATGGTGCTTATAGCCATAGTGGAATTAAAATATCGGTAAGCACTTCTTCATATGATACTCTAAATATTAGCTGGTTGCTGCACCTATCTAAAAGTGTTGTTCTGTACTCTAATGATTTGGATTTCTTTGCTTGTGTTTAGGTTCAAGATTTTGTACATGTATTGGCAGAAGAAGGCAAACGACTTGTTGCTTACTTGGATGATTTGTATGAGGATTACAAAGGAAACAAAATGGCAGTGGTGCAATGGTTACACAAAGTTGATGAACTTGGTCTTGATTCACCTCGAAAATATAATGGCCGAGAGATTTTCTTTTCACTTTCTCGACAAGATCTAAGCATCGAGTGCATTGATGGAGTAGCCAGTGTTCTCAGTTCTCAACACTATGACAATTTTCTCGAAATGGATGTTCAAACAATGCTGAATCCATATGTATGCCGTAATCTGTTTGATAATGAAGTTGTTAAGCCCTTTGACATAACTCAAGTCAAAGGTTACTGGAACCAAAACATACATAGTTTCATGGTTTCTGATGGTATTGGGATCAGACCCCGAAAGAGACTGCGAAGATTTGTGGACCACATAGAGAGTTCTGGTTTGTGTGGCCCTCTTTATCCCAAATCTAGTGCGCAGAACAGCAAGGTCGCAGAAGATTTTGTTACTGAATATAAGCATGAGTACACAAAAGGTTCTGAAATAGAATTGCTGTCACAAGATAGTGGGATAAGAGGTATGTGGTTTAGAGGTGTGGTTATTAAGAAACACAAGGATAAACTCAAAGTAAGGTATCAAGATATCAAAGACGCAGAGGATGAATCTGTGAATCTTGAGGTGATGATTAATTTTGATTATTTTCACATTATTCTAGATATCCAGCTGGTTCAATTTGCCTAAATTTTCTAATTTGTTGTAGGAATGGATTTTGTCAACAAGAGTTGCTGATGATGATCAGCTAGGTATCCGGCATTCTGGAAGGATGAAGATAAGACCATCTCGATTGCCCAACAAGAGTGCTGTATCATTACTTGACGCTGGTTGCATTGTGGATGCATGGTTGCGTGATGGATGGTGTGAAGGGATTGTTGTTCATAAAGAATCTGATGATAAGATTCATGTATACTTTCCAGGTTTGTGAAGGATGATGATTATGTGTCTTTATGATATCTGTTATGTTAACTAACTTCGTTTTTTTGGTCTTTTTTTTTTTTTTTTTTTTTTTTTTGTTTTCAGGGGAAAAACAAAAATCAATTATGGGGTGCAAGGATTTGAGATATTCTGAAGAATGGTTGGGTAACGAGTGGAAACAAATGAAAAGCAGACCGGATCTTGTTGGTCCAGTTGCTTCTGCCACCGAGACAATCCAATCCCAGGAGAACATATCTAGCGTAAGCTCAGGGCGTAAAGACAATCTACTAGAAAAAAGAGAACTTGAAGTGGTTGAGCATCAATCCAAAGAGAATCTACTCACTCGTTTGACATGGAATTGGTCAACCAAGAAAAAGCGATGTTATGCTTCCAATAATAACAACTTAGTAGCAGTGGAAAGAAGGAAGAGTGTGGATAACGAGGGCTGCAAGTTCATTTGTCGTCCAACTGCTTCTCCCCTAACAAACCTAGTTATGTCTAGGTAAATTTAGTAAATTGCTTAATGTTTTTCTTTGTTAACTCCCTGTTTGCCTTTTGGAATTTGCGGATGTACTTTCAGAATTAGAAATTTTTTGGGTGTGACTTTTTAATAAGTGACCTGAAATTGGCAAATTGAGCAACTTACAGCTAGACTAACCGAGTGAGATAGATTTTACATTAGTACTACCATGTACTACTGATTTCTGCTGTATTCTGTACTTATTAATTTTGATGCATAATGAGATCTTTTTCTCGGTTAATTTTTGTTGCTTGAGTTTTGGCTTATTTGCATTTGTCTTTTAATTTTGCCAATTTCTTGAATTGGCTATTTGGTTGTCTGTCAAGCTGCATATCATGTGGTCATGTCAGCTTATCAGACCAACCAAGAACCCATCTCAGCTTGTGTTGAAAGTTGTTTTTCCGTTGGTACTTTTTGAGGTGCATCATCATTGATCCTCATTGAGTTGCAATAAATGATTTACTTGATTGGTTTGTGAAACAGTGGGCCCTGCTTAGCACCAATAAATGATCTACATGTAGTTTTAGGCCAAGTTTAGGTATGCTAATTATTTCTCTATAGGATTATAATTAGAATCGAAATTGGTATTCGTTTGAAAGAGAGGTAGAAGAAATAAATTAATATTATTAAACAAAATAATTACTTAGTTTATGTAATAAATTTAAATTTTAGAATATTGTTTTAAGAAACATATCGGTTTTTAGAACAAAATAATTACTGAGTTTATGCACTGAAACTAGAAACCTACCGAGTAGATATATGTGGTATCAGTTGTTACGGTGTCAAACCCAAATCCAATTCAACATACCAAGAAACAAACATTTAGGGTGCGTTTGGTTTACAAATGGTATTAGGATTTGGGAATGGTTTAAAAAATTTGGAAAATGTTTGAGAAAAAAGTAAAAGAGATAAAAAAAATATTATTATATATAATTATATTTGATTGATTAAATTTATATTAGATGTAAAATATAGTATACATAATAATAATAATAATAATAATAATAATAAAAACATAAGTCAATAGTCAAAGAATAAAGTACACAAGTGTGGTTGAGAAAATTTTAAAAACATACACTTTTGGTGCATACCGACCAAATTAGAGTGGTATGGGTTTTGAGGGTTGAATTCTCCATTTTATTCTAAAAGCTTGAACCTTCTTATTATTATTATTTTTATTTATTATTATTTTTTTAATCATTCAATCTACTCCAACAGTACGAAACATGCATACCAAACACTCCCTTACTTTTATTTTCAATCCATCCATTGAAACCGAATACTACAAAAACATACCCCTAAAACTCAATACTCCGTAAGTTTAACTAAAGAAAGTGACTAAACATATATCGTATCCTAGTTCCAACTTCCAACAACCCATCATTTGTTAAACCTTCATTAACTAAACAACCCTCCCAATTTAATTTTCTTTACTTGTTATAAGATCATCGGGTGCAGTCACGAAAGCTCGGCGTCATTCAAACGTGGCACAGTACCAAGCCGGTACCGCCATACCGCCCTCCCTTTGCGCCATCGTGCGAGTGAAGTCACTGACTTGCGCCAAATGAAAAGTAACGTTCCATTTTTGACCATTGGACACCTTCAACGATTAATTTCTTACCTTTTTCTTTTAAAATAAAAAGAAAAAAACTATACGCTTTATTAAATAAACCCTTTTTATACACAAACTAATATTTCATTTCCATTTTCGCTTTCATTATTTCTATAACATAAAACTGAGTCATCCAAATAATGCTTTTATCAATAACCTTCTCGGGATGTCGCAACATCCAAACTGATCATCTTCGTCAAATCCTGCTACACCTTCATCCGAAAATTCAATATCTTCACAACCCCAATTTGCTCCATTTGATAACCAATATACTATGCCAACATACACACCCGAGCAATATTATCTTCAAAGACAACAACTACTTCAACTACAATTTTAACATCTTCAACAACATTCACCACAATTTTTTCCACCACAACCACAACTCGAACAAGCACCACAAGAAACCCAAGAAACCGAAAAGACACGAAGAAAAAGAAAAATACTAGCAAAAAACAACCACCATCACCACCACCACAACAACAACCGAGGGATCCTCAATGATAAAACGCTCATTGGACGCCCCAAGAGGAACTTTATTAGCCGAGTGTTATGTTGCTGTTTCCGAGAATAACCCAATCGGAAATGACCAAGATGAGCTATCATTTTGGTTCCGGGTCTTAGTGAGTTTAACAAAACTTTTCTACACAAACGTACCAATGATATGTTGACGGGGAAGTGGGCAACATTGAAAAGTAATTGCTAATCCGAATTTGGTTAAAAGTGAGTTCTAGTTGCACTTCAAAAATCGGTTCCAGAAACCATCTTCTGTTCGTCCTATATTAAACATGAATTTTCCTCGTCAACTATCCGTGTTGCAACAGCTTGATATGGAAAGTGATGTCTCGAATCAAGAGATTAAGAGGGCGGTATGGGATTGTGGGATAGATAAATCTCCGCGGCCGGACAGATTCACTTTTGGTTTCTTTAGGAGGTTTTGGTCTTTACTTGAAAAGGACGTAGTAGCGGCGGTTAACCAATTTTTTACATCCGGTACTTTTCCTAAAGGATGTAAAGCATCATTTATTGCTTTGATTCCGAAGATTCCGGAAGCAAAAATGGTAAAGGATTTTAGACCGATTAGTCTTATAGGGAGCTTATATAAAATTATTGCGAAAATTTTAGCTAATCGTCTTATTGGTGTGTTGGGAGATATAGTTAGTGAGGTTCAATCGGCTTTTGTGGTGGATATACAAATCCTTGATGGTCCGTTTATCCTTAACGAGGTTCTTCAATGGTTTAAAGTGAAAAAAATAATAAACGTTCATTTTCAAGATTGATTTGGAAAAGCCTATGATTCCGTTCGTTGGGATTTCTTAGGTGATGTTTTAAGTTGATTTGGTTTTGGATCTAGATGGTGCGGTTGGATTCAAGAGTGTCTTCGATCATCTCGTGGCTCGGTATTAGTAAATGGTAGTCCCACGGAGGAATTTCAATTCTACAAGGGATTAAAACAAGGTGATCCGCTCTCTCCTTTCTTATTCATCTTGGTTATGGAAAGCCTTCATTTGTCTTTTAAAAGAGTGGAGGACGCGGGTATGTTTTATGGAATCATGTTAAATTCTTCCATGCAATTATCTCATATGTTTTATGCGGATGATGCAATTTTCATAGGTCAATGGAGTAATCGAAACATTGATACTTTAATGTATATGTTAAAATGTTTCCAACATGCTTCGGGATTAAGTATTAATCTTAGTAAAAGTAAACTTATGGGAATTGCGGTTTCGGTTGAGAAGGTTGAGGAGGTCACGAAGAATATAGGGTGTGGTGTTCCCAAAAATCCTTTTTCTTTCTTAGGTTCGAAAGTTGGGGGTGTATGTCGCGGATTAAATCATGGGATGAGGTTATGGATAAAATGGTGAACCGTCTCTCGAAATGGAAGATGAAAACTTTGTCCATTGGAGGTAGGCTTACACTTCTTAAGGCGGTGCTTGGTTCCATGCCAATTTATCATATGTCCATTTTCAAGGTGCCTATGTTAATTCTTCAATGCATGGAATCCATACGATGCCATTTTTTTTAATGGTACTGATTTAAATAGTAAGAAGTCGACTTGGGTTAGTTTGAATAAGGTATTGGTTTCTAAAGAGAAAGGTGGTCTTGGTGTCTCTAGTTTATTTGTGCTTAATACAGCTTTAATGTTTAAATGGGTTTGGCGGTTTTTTAATCAAAATGAATCATTATGGGCTAGGGTTATACAAACAATTCATGGAGTTGAAGGTAGAATTGGTAGTGAAGGTAAAGCTGGTCATGCTACTATTTGGTGCAATATCATTAAGGAAATGGATAGATTAGCTTCGCAAGGGATTGATCTTGTTAGTATGATGAAAAAAAAATTGGTAACGGGTCAAATACGTCTTTTTGTGAGGATCGTTGGAGGGGGTAGAAGTATTTGAAAGAAGCTTATCCTCGTTTGTATGCGCTTGAGGTAAACAAAACTATTTCTGTAGCTTCTAAATTTGCACAGGAATCTTTCTCTTCTTCTTTTCGCTGCTTGCCTCGAGTGGAGCCGAATTCGATTAGTGAAGGGCTATGTTGGAGAGCATGGATGGTGTCTTGCTAAGCACAGCGGAGGATAGGTGGATATGGGATCTAAACGGCTCGGGTGTTTTCACTGTTGCCTCGATGCGGCAATATATTGAGAACAAAAGATTGCCGGTTATTTCCTTAAAAACTAGATGGATTAAGGAGGTTCCTATCAAAGTTAATATACACGCTTGGAAGGTGAGATTAGAATGTTTACCGACTCGTTGGAACATTTCTCGTAGAGGTATGGATATTCCATCTATTCTATATCCTTTATGTGATGTGGCAGTGGAATCGTCGACACATTTGTTTTTTGATTGTGTTGTTGTTAAAGACATTTTTCGGAGGATATGCAATTGGTGGAATGTGAGCTATATGGAGATTGCTTCGTTTGATGATTGGGCTTCTTGGATTCTTAATTTAAGGCTTCCTTCTAAGCTCAAAAGATTATTAGAAGGGGTGTGCTATGGTTTATGGTGGTTCATTTGGGCTTTTCGGAATAAGAAGGTCTTTGATGTGGTTCCTCCTTCTAAGGCGAATATTTTTTGACGATGTTGTGCTTTCTTCTTTCTTTTGGTGTCGTTATAGATGTAAAGTTTCGTTTAATTGGGTGGATTGGTTAAAAAATCCTTACCTTGCACTGGTACAAAAAGTTGTATTGGTCACGCAAAAAATGTGTGACGATATGCATATAGTCACACACGTTTTTTTCGTTGTGTGTCACCATAGGTCCCGCCACCGTAGGTGGCATATGGTCACATTGTTGAGTTCGTGGCCTTTTTCATCAAAAAAGAGTGACCAAAACCCCGAATATGTGTGACAAATTAGGCACAAGTTATGTTGGATTAATCAATATGTGTGACCATAAACACTTTATAGTCACACAAATTCTTTTTGAGAGTAACTATTGTTCGTCCTTTGGCTACATAAATATATAATATATGTGACATTTGAGATGATTTATTCAAGTAAACGTGTATTTTGTGTGACTATTTCCGTCCTATGGCCACATGAATATATAATAAATGTGACGTTTTTGATGATTTAGTCACACAAGTGGTGTTGTTTTTTTGGAGTTAGTCACATATAATTAAGCAAAAAGTGGCTAAAAGTGTTAATAAGTGTGACCATATGCTGTTTAAAATAAAGAAATGTGTATTTTGTGTGACTATTGTTCATCCAATGGTCACATGAATTTTTAGTTTGTGTGGCCTTTTGTAATATTTAGTCACACAATGCATGTTTGTTTTTGGTATTTAGTCACGCACAATTAAGCAAAAAGTGACAAAAAATGCTAACAAGTGTGACCATATGATGTTTAAGGTGAAGAAATGTATATTTTGTGTGACTATTGATCATCCAATTGCCACATGAAATTTTTTTGTGTGGCCTTTTGTAATATTTAGTCACACAACGAATTAAGCAAACAGTGACCAAAATAAGTGTGACTATATGCATCTTTTAGCCACTTTTAAGAAATCAATATATATAAAAAGAAATTCAAATATATATCAAAACAAACTCAAATACAATAAAATTGGAATGTATATAACTGAAACAAATATAAAAGTCGTATATAACTCTATACCCTAGGACCTCCTTTTATACACCAAGGATTCCAAGTCGGCTTATAATACTTTCCTAACAGTACTAACTTATAACTAACAGTTGTAACTAATACACTAGCAATATTAACTTCAAGAAGTCTTAATCTCTGAGCAGTCTTAACTTTGTACTAGAAGTACTAACTTTCACTAGCACTAGTAACTTTTGTACTAATCTCATCATCTGGATATTCTCCGTCTCTGTTTTAATTAGAAAAGACAAAAGTTAGAAGCACAAACAATATCTTTTCTTGCCATCGATGACTGTGTTTGGGATAAAAACCATACCCTGAACCGGCCAGTTCATAACTGAAACATTCTATGTCTAATGATATGCATGCTGATAGAACTCTAGTAATGATGAAATACCTGCAAATCCACTGCCAAACTCAAAGCCCTTGGTTGCAGGTAATGATAAAAGCTGTCTTAGCCAATTCAGCTTCAAGTTTGTCAAAAACTGGTGAACCAAGTCCATGCCATGTAGATTTTGAAGTACCAGTAATAAGTGATTAAGTGCACACAACCGTATATAGACACTTAGTAAAAGAGAATTAGTGCTTACTCGGGGAGGTTTCTCACAATACATGTAACAACACCGCCAACATAATCACCTCTCACTCGGACAGCATCAATAGCAACAATCATCTTCTCTGCATATTCGGGATCTGGGCACCTACATATGTTGCTCTCTATATGATCAAGCATCAATGTTTTGTGGCAGATGATGATGCAGTAGCATGTGTATCTTACAACACCAGTCTGCATGCTTAGTTTCGCCACCTGTCAACAAAAGAATGCGGAACAACCAAGTTTTATCACTTCTTAAAAGAATTTCACTTGAAAGTTATCAAAGCGAGGGATTTATTACGACAAGCACTTTAGGTAGCCCATTATATAAGCAAAGTATATTCACCTTTTCCTCAAGCTTTTTATCTTGTGAAAACCAGGCTTATGTCGTGGAAATGGCCAGTGACCCTGTAAAAATATATTCACAATAAACTTCTTCAACCAATGTGACACTTAAACCCATGATGTTTATAAGGTAAGAGTGGCTGTTTTTCTTGTATAAACCATAGACCCCAATAAAGAAGTTAAGAGTGGACCTGTGTTTATCCGGTATCATGGTTTTCTATGAATGTGACAACACGTGAGAGCCGCCAACCCATCACTCCTGTTGGTTTCCCCTTAGGATCTATCAGTCTCCAATACTGCTTATGCAGTGCTGAATGAAGTATTCCCTGCAGAGTAAACAAAAAAACAATTGCAGCCTTACGTATAGTATATATTTCTTGTTGAAAACACATATATGGATAGGCACAAGCGTATTTACCTTTGTTGTGACATCAAATGCAGATCAGGTACCACCAGTGGTGTTGATCCAGTTAATAACACGTTGACGATGTGCATCTGAGCAGATAATCAAAATCACAGATTAAGGGGCCAGTTTATGCTGAATAAATATGAAGTCAAACTACTAACTTATATATTTTTTATGTGTCACGTCTATAAGTACTCCTTATTTTGTGGAAATGTATACAAGTTACCTTGGTTGTAGCATAGATCACCACCTTCATAGGCCAGCCTATCCCAATATTCTCCAATGGAAAATGTTGGATTTAAAGCTTCAATGTATTCTTTTACATGTTCACGTGAGAACTCCTGTGAACAACATAAAAACAAGTAAGCAAGCAGTGCATCAATGGACATGTATGAAGAAAAATATCAATGATCTCCAAAATATCCCTGAACAAGAATACTAATAGAATATAACTGTAAAGAAACCACTGTCGAATTAATTTATCGTGAGTAAGCACAGTGACGGTAACTGAATTGCATAGTAATATCATGAAAAAAATAATAATAATAATAATTAAAAAAAAAACTACATCAATTCATTCTCCATAACTAGGTTCAACTTTCCTCAAGTGAGGATCACAAGCTAGCGCTAACATACACGCCATTTTAATAGTTCATTTTCACAATAACATACTATAGATATTGACTAGTATGCATCATTTGGTGTAAGAATAAAAGAGGTAGTCGCTACGGTCAAACACATTACACAAGAATGTTCAACAATAGTGACTACAATGACAAACCTTGTCCATGGAGCAGGATAATAACTAATAAGCTATATATTTAGTAAAAGGATATAACCCATTTTGACAAGTTGGAGATAAATAACCACCCAAATAAACACAAAAGTGATGCATTTTCAAAACTGGCACCTCTACTTGCATTTTGTAACAATGAAAATAGGGATACATGACAGTTTCACTGGTTGGGCGAATGGAAATAGGAACTTCCAAATTGGAGCTACCTGATCTAATGACCCAAGCAACCTGAAAATTTTAAATCATGGAAAGGTTCAAAAAGTTTATTACTTACCAAGACTACTAAACTATCATCCATAAAAGTATTAGCTCAATCACCAAGCCTGCATCCAGTAATCAGTTCTAAGAGCATGACTCCATACGAGAAAACATTAGATTTCTCTGAGAGCTTGCCTGATGACGCATACTCTGGTGCTATGTAACTACACATTACAAATTCATAACAAAAACATAAGATATATTTCAATAAAATATTAAAACAACATAATTCAGCTTTAAAATCAATATAATAAATAAAATTAAATAAAAAGCATACCCAAAAGTTCCCATCACTCAAGTTGAGACATTAGTAGCTACATCAGAGGTAATCTTGGCTAGACCAAAATCAGCAACCTAATGAATAATGTCAACCCAATAAATGCAAGCTCGCTCAAGGACAACAATAAGCCAATAAAGAAACTGCAAAAGACCTTACCTTTGCTTCAAAATTGTAATCCAGCAGAATGTTAGCAGCCTTAATCTCACGATGAATGATCTTGGGATGACCTACAAACACATAACACAGGTTAAAAGACTGATAATCTAGCATTATTCAACATATAACAGTATAAACTTCTAGAAACAGAACTTACAATCCTCGTGAAGACATCCCAGGTGGAGGTGGTAGCAGCCTTAATCTCACGATGAATGATCTTGGGATGACCTACAAACACATAACACATGTTAAAAGACTGATAATCTAGCATTATTCAACATATAACAGTATAAACTTCTAGAAAGAGAACTTACAATCCTCGTGAAGACATCCCAGGTGGAGGTGGTAGAAGCAAACTTGACCCTGAACCACAGAATAATTTGAACCCGAGCCACCACTGCTATTCATAAAAGGCGGGCGCAATGGAGGCTGTCCACCACTGCTATTCAAAACAACCAAAATCAAAACACCACCAATAGCAATCCCAACAACAACCCCGTAGGTATCCCATGTGAGTCGTTTGATGATGTGGCATCTGGAGGACTTGCCACACTCCTTGGCGGTGGTTGAGAATATGGATTAAGAAGAGGGTTAAAATCAAGGTCTCTATTCCGGGATTTAAAGCTAAAGACAGATTTGATTCAATCAATTATTATTTAGGATTAGGGTTTTTAAATCGAAATGATTTTGGGGGTAGGTTTCTCTGCTATTATCAACAAGCAAGATTTGTTTGTTTGTTTAGGATTAGAGTTTTATGCACCCTTTTTATTTGATGTTTGATTTTGGGGAGGGGCATTTTGATTTTTGGGAAAATTTGATTTGGGGGAAAATTTGATTTCAAGGAAAATTTTAAGCGGGCTTGTGAAAAGCTGATAGGGGGAAACTTTATTTTGGAAAAACTAAGTGTGGGATATGTATTACAAATAAATTTAACTCATAAAATATCTTAATCTTTGTTTTTTAATGTAACCATACATGGCATTTGGTCACAGTGTTCCAATGTGTGACATATATTTGTCATTTTTAAAAGCATATCGTGACTAATGCTTGAAACTTACTTTTCAGTTGTCACACATTTCAAATTCATGTGGCTAAATATTCAACGAAAGATTATTAGTCACTTTTAGATAATGTGTGACAAACTTGACTATATGATTTAGCCACATACAAAATTACTTCATGTGACCATATATGAATTTTGGTCACACTATTCAATTGTGTGACCAAAATTTGTCACATATGTATATATATAGTGTGACTAATGTTTCAAACTTTTTTGTATCTGTCACACGTCCCAAATTATAAGTGATTAATAATCAAAAAAAAAAAAATTACCAGCTCTCTTTAGTCACATAAATATTCAAATGTGTGACAATGAAATTCGGAAATGGTCACACAAGTCGGATCAAGTGTGACTGTTTGTTTTACTCTGGTACATTTAGTCACATAAAAATCTGACTGTGTGGCCATTCAAAAAATAGCATGTGTGACGAAATCCCATATTTGTACTAGTGTTGTGTCTTTGTAATTCTCTAGCTTCTTGCTAGTTTCATTAATAAAATTGCCGTTAAAAAAAAAGTTCATCTCTATCTACAAACGTTTAAAATGTTTGAGTAGAAGTGGGGAAAACGAGGTAGATTTTGAGCCATTGTAGGACTGCATTTCGTCGGGAGGGAAAAAAAAGAACAAAGAAAAAAAAAAAACTTACTCAAGAAGGGCCATGGGGAATCTTGAGAAAAAACCCCAAGTGGGATGCGGCCGAACTCGTTAATCCGGTTGATGACAACGAATTTATCGAGCTATTCCGAGATTATCGAAGACCACGTCCCCCGACAAACCAAGTGTAGTGAAAAAAATAAAATTGGAGACCACGTCGGGCACCATGGGGTAACCCGCAAGATTTTGGGGAGACTGTACTAATTAAAATAAGATTCAAATGGGAGGCCGCTCAAGAGATGTACGAGATGACTAAAGCGAATGACGCGACAATAGTAATGAGGTTGGAAGAAATAAGGTTTCTCGGCACTAGCACCGTGGGGTTATCAGATGAGGATGCCTTCACCATTAACATGCAAAAAGAAGAAACCCGAAAAAAATATAGGCATCATAGGTAGTTGTTTACGTTATTTTTTCTTCATGCCATTTTTTTTTAATTTTCGTATTGTAATTTGTATTTTTATTTTAATAAATGAAAAAATTAGTTGGTTTGAGAAAATGGAAAAGAAATGATGCGTTTCAAAAATGGGTTTTTGGCTTAAGTGACGAAGGAAGGGCTTTTGGGTATGTTAGTGATAAGACCATGGGGTATCATCACTCAAATGCACGCCATTTCCAACATGGAAGCCAAAGTGGCACTACCATCCTCGTGCCACCATACTCCAACCACCTCTCGTCACTTTCCAAGCCACTTAAGTGGCGTGTGTGATTTCGAGAAAATGACGATTTTTTTTAATAGATTTGTGTTTGTGTTGTGTTTTTGAGTGTGTGTTTTACCATGAAAGAAGAAGGTGAAATGGATTTTTGTTTTTTGTATTTTTTTTCTTTGGTTTTGTAAAACACAGCCAGCCCACCAATTGTATATTTTGTATTTTTTTAAATAAAAGTTTGGATTATATATATATATATATATATATATATATATATATATATATATATATATATATATATATATATATATATATATATATATATATGGAATGGATCTAATAAGAAGAAAAACTAAAATAAGAAGAATAAGAGGATTTCTAGCCACACATTTTAAATAAGGGGGTGATTTTTAAGGGGAGATGCACCTATTTTTGTAGATGCATCTGAAATGTGTGGTTGTGGTTTCTTCTTACCCTTCTTATTTTTATTTTTCTTCCTATTTGATCCTAATTTATATATATATATATATATATATATATATATATATATATATATATATATATATATATATATATATATATATATTCTCTGTTGTATTTTTTACGGAGTACTAGTTTGTTTGAAAAAATGTAAAAGAAAATAAAATGATCGGTGGGGCTCAAATTGCATGTTATGAGTGAATGGGTGTTTTGGTGTGTGAGTGTTAAAAGCGAGGATGCTTAGGTGTTGGTAAGTTGACACTAAAAAATGAGAAATGGAATAGCATAGTACCCCATGATAAGTGCAAGGAGGAAATGTTGCACGGACACCCTTTTTAAGTTTTGCTGAACATGATGCTTTAATAGAAATCAGCCAATTATATGGGATTCCAGCTCAACATATACTCTAAATGAGTAGCCTATGAACTTAGCTAGTACTGCAAAGTTACGTGATAAAGTGATCCCAAAACTCCCTGTATGGGTTTTTCATTTCAAGGAGTTTGAGTGTAGAGACAGACATACTACTTCTTGCCATGCTTTCTTCTTATTAATAAACTGATAGATACTTAACTTAAATTGCAGTCACTCACACAAGACAGTTTTAACTTTTAAGGTTACGATTTCTTTCAATTTTAATATATGAAATGTTTATATAATTACTGTTTGTTTAATTTTATATGTCAGTAACTTGTGTAAATCAGAGTAGTTAGGGTCACTTTCTCAGTATCACTTTAATTTATGTGTAGTTCACAAGCTGGTGAAGCCTTGTTAATAACTTATCATACATTTTTCAGATTTAAGAACAAATTGTTTAGTAAAAGGTTACCCTGATCCACTCTTGTTACTTGAATTTTAATTCACTTATCCTTTAGCAAGTATAATTAGCTTAACAACTAGTTTGGCCCAAATGGAATTTGTTGTTAAATAAATGTATTTGAAGGAATTGTTTTTGTTTATAGGGGTATTTGCCTGTTCGGGATTGCTTTTTTCTAAATGCTTATGCTTATAAATCACATATAAGTTGCTTAAGATTGTGTGTCAAGATATAGTGTTTGGGTTTGCTAACTGAATAAGCAGATAAGTGGATAATACAAAAAGATCATGAAAAGATAAGCAGAGCAAATAAAAACTATCAAACACCTCCTATGTGTGTAACTAAGAAATATGGTATTTGAATGTCAAGTCATTATAATTCATTAATTTACTATTCCGTAGAATTATAATTGTCTTGATCTCATTGTAGTATAATGGAACCACAAAATTTAATTAGCATCATGCCAGAAGGCGTCATAACTAATATTTTGAATCGTTTGCCAACTGACGAAGCGGTGAGGACTAGTATCTTGGCAAGAAACTGGAGGTTTAAGTGGACTATGCTCACTCAACTCACACTTGATGAGAGCTTCTGTCGGTCTTTACTACGTAAACATAAAATGGAGACTTATATGTCAAGAAACTTGAGAAAAAAGTCGAGGTTTAAATGGAAAAATATCGCCGGCATCCTCTCTGATAGAAAGTCCTGTCAGCATTTACCAATTGAACACCGTAAGAGAAATATTTCTATACTTCCTTTTCTTATTAGAGGCTCCATAACAAAGTTCGTCCTCTATTTAGATAATCATATAGAGGGTCACCAAATATTGGAATTAGAGGATGTTAATCATTGGGTTTTGTACTTGTCTAGAAAAGGAATAAGGAACCTCACTCTTAAAAATAGATATTATCACCCACTTGACCTACTTAAGTTACCATCCCAGATTTACTCTTGTATGGAGTTGAAACATTTGAAGCTACATGGCTGCCATTTACATCCTCCATCTAGTTTTCATGGTTTACCAAATCTGTTGAGCCTAGATTTGTTTAATGTAACATTCGAAGGCTGCACATGTGTGGAGTTTATCGCTTGGTGTCCCTTACTTGAGAATCTGACATTCACTGGTTACGATACTGCAACACTAGTGAAACTCGTCGAGATTGCAGAATTTAAAAATCTCAAAATATTATCTATGCAATGTGGCGAGATCTCAAGTTCAAGTATCTTTCTGCTTTCAAGTCTTCCAAAACTTCAGGAGCTTAATTTGAATTTTTGTTATTGCAAAGTAAGCCTAAGTTGGATGTTTGAAATTCACATTTTATAATATTGCAGCAAGGGTTTATGAAATCTTTAACTTATTAACAAGTGGCTTATTTTAGTTGTTGGCAGCAGAGGGTATCAAGAAGGAAGTCTCTGCCGCGTTTCTATGCCTTAAGACTCTTCACTTATCCGGGATAGACTTTTACAATAATATTCTGGTATCATCTATCTTTGAAATGATTTGTGGCTCCCCAAATTTGCAGACACTTGAGATCAAAGTGAGTGGAATGCATACGCATGATCAAATTAATTATCTTAAAATCTTATTGTTGTGTATCTGAATACTATTTAATATTGCAGGGTCGAAGTGGCTACCATCCTCCAGCTATTTTTCATTCTTTAGAATTAGACTGCAAGACAATGGGGCAGCTGCAGCTTCAGAGCGTGGTGTTTGCAGGTGTCAGGGGTTCGGAGAATGAAGTATGTTTAATAAAGTTTATACTTGCACGGTCCCCTTTGTTAAAGAAGTTTGTCATTGAAGCCTGCTATAACATCTGTTTAAGGAGTTACAAGGGTAGTGTCGATGCTAAACGACTAAAGATCAATTGGGAGTTTGCTATGAAGTTGTTGAAGTTTTATCGAGCTTCCCCAGTAGCCGAAATAGACCTCTGGAGGTTTCTCGAGTATTGAACCCAATTTCTATATGGTAGTTTGTGTTCTAGTTAATCTGATGGCTTCAACATATCTAAGTCAAGGTTTGGGTAGAATGTCTTAATATAAAAGTTGCTTAACAGTCTCTAATGACTTATAGTTGTTTGAATAACTTGGAGTGATTTCCTAATCTATGTTGCATTCAGAATTCATGGATATATATGTGCGTGTTTATCTCTTGTATTCCCAAAAGTATGCTACCTGATCAATTAAAATTAGGTTTTTTATTTTAAGTCGAGTATGGTAACCATAAAAGCTTAGAAATGGAACAAGTGGTAGTTGGTCGATTCAAGTAAAACATTGAAATTCAGTAAAAACATTGAAATGTTATATGACTTGTATCAATTAGTAGACTGAAGTAATTATACTATGGTAATAATCATATAACAAGCTAGAACCATTACGAATAGATTATATGACTGCTTGCTTACCTTTCTATAAAGACGGCGATTGGCAAGTTCACGTGATGAAGAAGCAACTGCTTTATCTATCTTTACCACCATTGCCTATCAGAATATCCCTTGAAGAAAACTGTGTTGAACCTGCAAAACCACACAAGTAAATCTATCAAAATTAATTATATGTATCATATTTTGTTAATCAAGTTTCTTGAAACAACTAATTACAAAAGTTTTTGCAACATTCTAACGTTTAAATGTTAGCTGCGATGGTGTCACGGGTTCTTTTCGACCAAGCAGATTAACCAAACCAAAATTTTCACTCATAATGTCAAAGTCTAGAGTTAAATTATATGGGAGTGTCACATTAGTGTAGATTCGACTACAAATGTTAATGTCGGTTTCAGTTTTTCGAATAAATTAGCAAGTTAAAGAATGAAATTTACTTTTAACATGATGATCTTTACTTTGAAGACCAAAAATAAAACATGATCGAATCAAAATTCGTTTTGAAAAAACATATATTCAGGTGTTAACAGAAACATTCAACCATAAATGTTTTATTTTCATTCTTTTACTTGGGCCAAATCTATCATGATCTTGGGCTTGTACAGTTAGTGACTGGACCAAATAGGCCATGTTCAACATTTTGTTGGTTATTATATGTTAACAAGTTCCCAGATTAGGGTTAAGATAATCAATAAGGTACCGGATATTCACTTGAAATCGTGGTATCACTTTCCAATAGAAATTATTCGACCCTATGCCTGGGTTACACGAATATCTCTATGGGATAAGACCAAGTGATGTTCTTGTTTTAGGCACAAATCAAGAACAAAATTGTATTCAAGTGTTTAGTGTTTGTGTTGATCGTTCTCATGCAGAATGTTATGACCTCTATTTATAATAGAGAATACTCAAACCCTAGCCCATGGAATTATATATAATTAACGGCCCATTAATTATATCATAATACTTTCCATAATAGTAGGAATCAGTGGTTAAACCCGAGCAGTACTTTGAATCCACTAGCAACAGAATCATAATTACTAGCAGCAGAGTCAGATTCACACTAGCAGCAGAGTCCACTGTCAGCAGGATCTACTAGCAGCAGAGTCCTACTAGCAGCAGAATCTTTTCACAACCACCATTGAGTCAGGGGATTCAGTGACCAAATGGGTGTACACTCCGTACCTCCAAACCCATTATCAGGTGTGAATTAATCTCTCAAGTGCACTAAATTTTCCAACAATCCTCCCCAAATTTAGTTCACTTCATTTGCATGAAAAAATAAACACAAAACAAAACATATGCACAAATGAAAATATCTTGAAGATTGAATTCTCATCTTAGTACATTACACGTTCAAGTATTCGAGAATCAGGGTGTTCTAAGAATTGAACCCTTCAACCCATTTGAATACCTGAAGATAAAATACACATATATTTTCAAACACTTAAATAAACCTGACACTATACAAGCCATGTGTCCATATCCAATTCATAAATGTTGTAAAAGCTAAAATCCAAAGCTTCCTGAAGCGGCAAAACTTCAACATTTACATAGGTGGTTCCTCTTTATTCATGATACTGCTTAGCACTTTTTCAAAGAAAATTAACCATTAAGAAGTTATGACTTCATCCTCCTTTCCAGCAGGTTCCAAGCACAAACCTTGGGATGTTTGTAAAACATGTGCTCCAGTCCACTAAATGTTCAGCTTTCCACATTAAACTCAGCTCCCAAGTTTCCTCAGGAGGGAGTTGGGTATCTTTGCATTCAGTGACTAAGTTGGACTTAAACCCATCCCTTTAGCAGACTTCAAAACCAAGTCTCTAGCCAAACCCTTCATCAAGTGATCAGCTAAGTTTTGTTGAGATTTAACAAACTCTATAGATATCACCCCATTCATGATAAGCTCACGAATCATGCTATGCCTAACACCTAAGTGTCTAGACTTCCCATTGTACATCTGGCTATAAGCCTTTGCCAATGTAGCAACACTATCACAACGGATAGAAAATGTGCTATAGGTTTAGGCCACAATGGAATCTCAAGAAGCAAGTTTTTCAGCCATTCAGCTTCTTTGCCAGCAGCTGCTAAAGCCACAAATTCAGATTCCATGGTTGAACTGGTGATGCAAGTTTGTTTCTTGGATGCCCAAGAAATTGCACCTCCACCAAGTAGGAATACCCAGCCACTGGTAGACGAATTGTCTTCAGTGTTACTGATCCAACTTGCATCAGTGTATCCTTCCAATACTGAAGGATAACCAGTATATGAGAGACTATAATCCATAGTTCTCTTCAAATACTTAAAAACCCTCTGAATTGCTTGCCAGTGATGAGCACTAGGATTACTAGTATATCTGCTCAGTTTACCCACAGCAAAAGCAATATCAGGTCTTGTACAAGTCATGGCATACATCAAGCAGCCAATCACCCTAGAATACTCAAGTTGAGATACAACTTTACCAGTATTAGGCATTAGCTTCTCACTTGTATCCATGGGAGTACTCACTGGAGTACAATCAAAGTAATTAAATTTTCTTAACACCTTCTCAATGTAATGAGACTGAGAGATAGAAATTTTGTTACTTTCATGTTTAATCCTAATACCAAGGATAACATCAGCCTCCCTCATATCCTTCATGGAGAACTTTGATGACAAAAATTCCTTTGTAAGGTCAACTTGATTTTGGTTAGTGCCAAAAATCAACATGTCATCAGCATATAGACAAATGATGACTCCTTTACCAGATTCATCAAATTTGCTATATACACATTTGTCAGCCTGAATAAGTAAATAACCAATAGACAAAACCACTTCATCAAACTTTTGATGCCATTGCTTAGGTGCCTGTTTTAGTCCATAAAGAGACTTAATCAGATTACACACCTTGTTTTCATTGCCAGGCATGATGAAGCCCCAAGGTTGGTTCATATAAACTTCTTCATCTAAGTCACCATTCAAGAAAGCTGTCTTCACATCCATCTGATGAATAATCAGATTGTGAATTGATGCCAAAGCAATCAGCAATCTTATGGTACTGATACGAGCCACTGGAGCATAAGTATCAAAATAGTATATTCCTGACTTTTGTCTAAAGCCCTGAATAACTAGTCTTGCCTTGAACTTTTCAACAGTTCCATCTACCTTCATTTTCTTTTTGAAAATCCATTTGCTACCTAGAGGTTTGCAACCAGGTGGTAGATCAGTCAACACATAAGTGTTATTGCCCATGATAGAGTCCATCTCATCATTAATTGCTTCTTTCCAGAAAGCAACATCCTGGGACTTCATTGCTTCTTCAAATGTTTTGGGATCATCCTCAACAATGAAGCAATAGGAGTATTGGTCAGAGACCTCACTCCTTGTATCTTCAATTAAGTATAATTAAAACTCAGGTCCAAGTGACTTTGGAGTCCTGATCTTATTGCTCCATCTGAGCTCAGGTTCAGGTTGTTGTTCCACAACCTCATCAGGGACCTGAGATGATAAATCATCAGGAACCTCTGATACACCAATGTCATCAGTTCCATTTGAAATCCTTTGACTTGGTCTAGGGACTGATGAGAATCTATTCTCATCAAAGAGTGCATCCCTTGATTCAATTATAGAGTTAATTGAAACAGATTCATTAGGTTCAATAACATAGAACCTATATGCCTTGGAATGCTCAGCATATCCAACAAAGATGCATTCAATGCCTCTTTCATCCAAAGTTTTCTGCTTTGGATCAGGGAGTCTTACAACAACCCTACAACCCCAAACCCTGAGATAATTCAGGTTGGGTTTCTTTTTAGTCCAGAGTTCATAAGGGGTAACCTTGTTCCTTTTATTAGGAACCCTATTTAGCAAATAGCAAGCTGTCAACATAGCTTCACCCCAGAACCCTTGACCCAGCCCTGAATAGGACAACATGGAATTAACCATCTCCTTCAGCACCCTGTTTTTCCTTTCAGAAATACCATTTTCCTGAGGAGTATAAGGGGCAGTCATTTCATGGATTATACCAACAGACTGAAAATACAAAGTATCCATGTACTCACCTCCCCTATCAGTCCTAAATCTTTTGATTAGAGACCCTTGTTGCAGTTCAACTTCAATTTTAAATACTTTAAATTTATCTAATGCTTCATCCTTAGTATAAGTGTAACAAAACCTAGAAGCATCATCAATAAATATCACAAAGTATTTCTTGTTCCCTAAAGAGGGAGTAGCGTGTAGATCACATAGATCACTATGAATCAGCTCCAAAACTTTAGTTTCATGTTTTACACTTTGAAATGGTTTCTTAATTATTTTGGTCATCATGCAAGTTTTACACTTTTTAGTGTCCATATCAAAGGCTGGAATTAACCCATCCTTAGACATATCTAGCATTCTTTTAAAGTGTACATGGCCAAGTCTTGCATGCCATAAGGTTGAATCATTAAGTTTAGAAGTTGAAATAAAAGCAGAATTAACATTATCATAAACAATATTAAGTCTGAACATTTGATTACACAAATAGCCAAAACCAATAAACACACCATGTTTAGATAAAATAAACTTATCAGATTCAATCACATGTTTATAACCACAATTATTCAAAACACTACTAGAAACCAAGTTTTTTCTAATATCAGGAACATGTAAAACATTAAACAAAGAAACAATCTTTCCAGAACTAAACTTCAAATTAACACATCCTTTTCTGTAACAATTCGCATTTTCAGGTTACTATCCAATCCCGAATTTTGACTATTCATTTTTACTATTGACTATTACTATTCACTTTTTACTATTCACTCCCGAAATTTTTATTTCATATTCTCGTAAGTTAAACTATTTTAATGATAATCCGAGAGTTTGACACTCGTCGGATCATTTCTGCAAAAATCACGAAACCGTGTCCGAGATTTACTTTTAGGTTTAAACGTCATTCCAGCATCCCGATATGTCCATAAAACACTATAAACGATAGAAATATGATTTTCTCTCATTTTACGACAATTCCAAAAGTTTTGGAATTTTACGTTTTCCAGTTCAGCGTTTTACGCGAATTACGCGTTTTAGACCCGCGTTTCCAATTTTAACAGCGCTTAAGCAACCCGATGGAACTTACCACTCATTTTATATTTTATTATAGGGTATATTGATGAGTTTAATCATTCCTATAAGTTTTGTATTTTTACGATACCCGGTTTTACGTTTCGTGGCTTAACAGCTTATAATTAGCGATTAACGGAACCAAAACACTCTCCGTAAAAGCAAGATAACATCAAAAATCATATCTAGTCATCCAAGATAAGCTATGCACGAAATGTTTGAGCAAGTCACAAGCCTTGTTGGCTTGTGATGAAGCCTTGATCACTTAGGATGGTTACATGTGTAAAACTTCCTATGTAAGCTTTGAAAAAGTCTTGCAAACTAACCTCCTCATTTTAGTATAAAAGGCAACTCATTCCCCACTTAGTTTCTCATCAAAAACCTGGAAACACTCAATTATTATAGCAATTCATCCTTTGATTTTCAAGCTAGAACTTCTATATCATTGTTAAAGCTCTTGTTAAGCTTTACATGAATCAAGCTCTACTTCTTCCATTCAATTGGTGAACTCCATGCCACAACAAGAAGTGTTCTAGTAGAAGACTTCAAGTGCTTCCAATCCATCTCTACTTGCTATCAAAAGTGTAGAAGTATTGCTAAAGAGAAGAGAAAATTGTTCAATCAAAGACCTAATCCTTGTTCTTAACTTCCTTTCTTTAGAAAGCCTAAAGTTGTAAGCAAACCCTAATATACTTTCTTGTTAAATATCATTTTCATGCTATTTATATTTCATTCATACTATATATTGTCTTGTTATTATGTTCATGATGTATAAAAATTGGTAAAACAAGTTATGGTATATATATATTAACTTATGTTAAGTAAACAAGAAAATTAGTGACATATATTGTGAAATCTGACCAACATGGTATAATCATGATATTGAAAAATTACATATAGTAGAAGAGGACTTAACAAGGAAAACATAGCAATTTGAATCACCTAAAACGAGTACACGAGTCAAAAGTTATGGCCATAAGAAGTTAGCGAAACCAAAACGCCGAAACTGCCTAAAATAACTTGTTAACATTCTGACCTTTTTGAAAATAGCCCTTCTGGTCCGATTCATCAAAAAGTTAAAACACAAAAGTTGTCCGGAACGACGTTTTCGTTCAGGAGTAAAGAAGCTCGAGCCCTGAAAACGCTTTCCGAGTGATATTTTTCTTCAAATTCTTGACAGCCCATTTTAAGACCAAATGACCATGTAATAGTTGTGATTAAATGAAACCAAGAGGTCTAATGAGCTAAAGCCAAGACCACAACCATGGCTAAGGCCAAGGTTGAGTCTCAAGACCATGGAACAATGACCAAAGGTCACGGCAAGGCCATGACTAATGACCATATAAACTTACCTAGGCGAAAACATGAACTATAGAGTTAATGACAACATAAACATCCAATTTGGATCTACTTCATCAAAATAACCATGAGACTCATTGTAATAACCATCTTCATCCAAAGGTAAACTTTCCTAAGTTTATTTAAATATTAGACACGTAACTTTTCGGATCAAAACTTATATATATATATATATATATATATATATATATATATATATATATATATATATATATATATATATATATATATATATATATATATATATATATATATATATATATATATATAATCAAATACTACAATAGTATGGAGCCTCATGTGAGGGGTTCATTAAGTAAGCCGTCGAGATGAGTTATGGATTTACGAATTAAAGTGTCCTGGCTCCTCGAACGTTTACTACATGACCTCTGAATTATGTCGGCCCGAACGGTAGTAAGCGATATATAAACTATACATGTTTCATAAACCATTTATTTTCAAAGACTTACACTATACAAAGTACTACATCATGGACTAAATGCAAGACATATATAGACAATTCTTCATATTCTTTACTCCAATCCTAAGTCACAACATTCTATTATAGGTTGCTTGTAGAAACCTTCGCGATTCGACCATCATTTTCACTACTTGCTATATAACTTAAGGTGAGTTCATAGCCCCACTTTCCATTACTTAATTGTTTTACAAACCCTTTGGGGGAATACATGCTATTTTAAACCGAACACCATGCTTTGAAATTGTATGCTACCTGATTGTTGTTTTATTATTACTAAGTATCATCCTTGCTAAAACTAATATCCCTTATTATGAACCATTTAATCACTAGTAATAGTGAGCGCGAATATTGTAAATAGGCCTATTGGGATTGACGAATCCCATTTGTATTGACTAAGTTCAAACAAATGCATTAATATTTGAAACATGGGTATGACAACAAAGTACCTACCGGGATAACTCCGCCGATTGATATTGGTACCCGTTAACGTTTTGGTGTCATAAGCTTAGTATAATAATAACTGTTTTGTTTTCCAACCATTGGTGTGAGTCTATAGCTCACACTACTAACATATTGTGTTCAACCATTAAACAAACTCTATGAATATCACTCAACCTTTGTGTTGATCTCTTAAGCATGTATTTCAGGTCCATGATGATCAAGGATGGCACGGAAGGGCACGGATATTCAAGAGGGCTATAAATTTTATTATCATTCAAAAACTCATTTAATGTAATTTGTAAACATGGAACCATCTGGGACCTCATTTTGTAATCTATGATATTTATATAATTTGAATGATAAATCTTTTAAAACGACTCAATTAGAGTTCGTTTTCTATTATTGTGACTATTGTGCCGTCGAGTAACACCCAGTTTGAATTCCGCTGCATCCATGAATTGGGGGTGTTACAGATTGGTATCAGAGCCATGGTTATAGAGAAACGGGTCTAATTGAGACCTAAACTATAACCACACGTACAAGCAAAAACATTTTACATCCTTCCGCTCTTCATGCCTTCCATCCTCCAGACGATTATGGACTTATTAAGCATTTTATATTACACAAACATTTTAGCATATTGATATATGTACCCTTAGCATATTTGAGCATTTTCCCGTAAGCATGTTATGCTACATAAACATATCAGTATATTGATATATACCCCTTTTTATATTTTGAGCATTTTCCCGTAAATATTTTTATGCTACACAAACATAATTGCATATTGATATATGTACCCTTAACATAATTGAGCATTTCTCCGTAAGCATTTTATGCTACATGAACATATAAGTATATTGATATATACACACTAGGCATTCTACACTGCACGAACATATATAAGTATATTGATATATACATTCGAGTTATTTTTAATCATTTTATCTAAACATATCTGCACATGCCTATTCTAGGGCATTTCGGCACAAACCACATTCTCCCAACCATGTTCCTACTCCAACATTTTATGTCCAAGACGTTGTAACTAATTACAATGGTCTTTTCTATTTCCCGGACATTGTATGATACAATGGTCTTAATCATTTCTAAAATGTTTTGAGTCACACAATGGTCTAACCTACTTCCCAGACATTGTGAATTGCACAATGGTCTAATCTACTTCCGAGACATTGTGATTTGCGCAATGGTCTCTGGAATTATTCCATCACCTCATCAATATCATTTCATATGATATCAAAAACCCATCACAATCTATCGATTTCAAAATAGAAATATGAGATTTCTAAAGGATAAACTAATCCATCATCTACAAAAGCTGAAGTTTCTCTACATTCATCAAAGTTTTCTTATGAAACCTTCATTGTTAAAAGTTCGTGATCCTGGCCAAGTATGGACTGTTTTAGAAATTACTTAAAACTTACTTTCCACATGTATCTACCCGTACTATCTTCTATGCAATGGAATGTGAAAACATAGGTTACAAGTCTTGTATGAGCGGGACTTGCAACTGAATGGTTTGACATCGCCTTTGTTTAGTGGACAGTTTCCCAAAAGCAACGGACATATCACAAGTATACCTAATTTAGGTATTTGAAAATTTTATCGAACCTCGACTAAATATAGACTAGTCACCTATATTTAACCTAGGCACAGTGGAACATGGTCTGACTAACTATGTTCGACTTAAAATTTTCAAATACTGAGAATAGTTGTACTAGGGTTATGTTCAGATTAATTTCCTACTTGAACTCAATAAACCACCAGAATACTTTAAAACGATCTAGAGACACGATAGTGTCTTACCACTCAGCAAAATCTTAACACCTTATTTGTACTATCTAATTTCATTCTTGAAAGTTTTCATTTATAAGATAATCCGAACTACTATCTTGGGATAGTTATCAATTCTTCTCTTCATCCCGTAGAAGTACTATCATGTTTAGGTCCTAAGGATACCATTCCGTCATAAACCTTTAAAATCTCTTAAAATTTTAAAGCAAACTTGACATCTCTACCAATATTAATGTTAAGCATACACTACACACTTTTGTTCATCAACATATCATATCATTATCTTCACAACCGTTGCAACCACAAGCTCATTAACAGATCTTGATGCACTTTTAAAGCTCAAATCATCCTTAGTTACACCACAAGCACCCTCATCAGCTTTACAAGATTGAATATTCATTTTGTACTTTTGGAACACCAGTATCATCTTGTAATACACTACCTTGTAACTCACCGGCTAAGTATGAATGTTGTGTTGGGAATTCTTAGGTAGGATGATTTATAATGTCCTTATTTGAAATGGATTGGGATGCCTTTTCATTTAAATAAAGAAATTGTAAATCACCGAACCATCAGTTTATATTCCTCTATTTACATTGTGTGGGATGCCTCTCTATGTAAATAAAGAATTATAAACAAGTGGGCTTATTTGTATCCAAAATAACATAAGTATGAAGTCAATAAACACTAGGTACAACAACAGATTACCTACTAGACTATGATTGCAACTACTATCCCAATTTCCATTGATATTCAACTACTATATCGATTACTAATGATATTCGACTACTATATCAATTTCCATTTATTCGATTCCTATGTCAATTGCTATTGTTGTTCAACTACTATATCAATTGCTATTGATACTTGACAATTATATCAATTTCTATTTGATATTCAACTATATCAATTTCTGTACAACTACTATATCAATTTCTATTAATATTCGACTGCTATATCAATTTCCTTTGATATTCGACTATTATTTGAATCTCTAGTAATATTCAACTATGTTATCAATCTCTATTGACACACCATATTCTGAAACAAATCAAACTACATCACTGGTAATCACAGACTCTAGTCCTCATAAGTAACCACACCTCTTCATCGACACCACTCCAACATATAACACACATAGAACTTTGGGACGAAGTTCCCTTAAGGGGTAGAGACTGTAACAATTCGCATTTTCAGGTTACTATCCAATCCCGAATTTTTACTATTCACTATTACTATTCACTTTCACTATTCACTCCCAAATTTTTTATTTCATATTCTCGTAAGTTAAACTATTCTAATGATAATCCGAGAGTTTGGCACTCGTCGGATCATTTCTGCAAAAATCACGAAACCGTGTCCGAGATTTACTTTTAGGTTTAAACGTCATTCCAGCATCCCGATATGTCCATAAAATACTATAAACAATAGAAATATGATTTTCTCTCATTTTACGACAATTCCAAAAGTTTTGGAATTTTACGTTTTCCAGTTCAGCGTTTTACGCGTTTTAGACCCGCGTTTCCAGTTTTAACAGCGCTTAAGCAACCCGATGGAACTTACCACTCATTTTATATTTTATTATAGGGTATATTGATGAGTTTAATCATTCCTATAAGTTTCGTATTTTTACGATACTCGATTTTACATTTCGTGGCTTAACAGCTTATAATTAGCGATTAACGGAACCAAAACACTCTCCGTAAAAGCAAGATAACATCAAAAATCATATCTAGTCATCCAAGATAAGCTATGCACGAAATGTTTGAGCAAGTCACAAGCCTTGTTGGCTTGTGATGAAGCCTTGATCACTTAGGATGGTTACATGTGTAAAACTTCCTATGTAAGCTTTGAAAAAGTCTTGCAAACTAACCTCTTCATTTTAGTATAAAAGGAAACTCATTCCTCACTTAGTTTCTCATCAAAAACCTGGAAACACTCAATTATTATAGCAATTCATCCTTTGATTTTCAAGCTAGAACTTCTATATCATTGTTAAAGCTCTTGTTAAGCTTTACATGAATCAAGCTCTACTTCTTCCATTCAATTGGTGAACTCCATGCCACAACAAGAAGTGTTCTAGTAGAAGACTTCAAGTGCTTCCAATCCATCTCTACTTGCTATCAAAAGTGTAGAAGTATTGCTAAAGAGAAGAGAAAATTGTTCAATCAAAGACCTAATCCTTGTTCTTAACTTCCTTTCTTTAGAAAGCCTAAAGTTGTAAGCAAACCCTAATATACTTTCTTGTTAAATATCATTTTCATGCTATTTATATTTCATTCATACTATATATTGTCTTGTTATTATGTTCATGATGTATAAAAATTGGTAAAGCAAGTTATGGTATATATATATATATATATATATATATATATATATATATATATATATATATATATATATATATATATATATATATATATATATATATATATATATATATATTAACTTATGTTAAGTAAACAAGAAAATTAGTGACATATATTGTGAAATCTGACCAACATGGTATAATCATGATATTGAACAATTACATATTGTAGTAGAGGACTTAACAAGGTAAACATAGCAATTTGAATCACCTAAAACGAGTACATGAGTCAAAAGTTATGGCCATAAGAAGTTAGCGAAACCAAAACGCCGAAACTGCCTAAAACAACCTGTTAACATTCTGACCTTTTTGAAAGTGGCCCTTCTGGTTCGATTCATCAAAAAGTTAAAACACGAAATTTTTCCGGAACCACGTTTTCGTTCAGGTGTAAAGAAGCTCGAGCCCTGAAAACGCTTTCCGAGTGATATTTTTCTCCAAATTCTAAACAGCCCATTTTAAGACCAAATGACCATGTAATAGTTATGATTAAATGAAACCAAGAGGTCTAAAGACCACAACCATGGCTAAGGCCAAGGTTGAGTCTCAAGACCATGGAACAATGACCAAAGGTCACGGCAAGGCCATGACTAATGACCATATAAACTTACCTAGGCGAAAATATGAACTATAGAGTTAATGACAACATAAACATCCAATTTGGATCTACTCCATCAAAATAACCATGAGACTCATTGTAATAACCATCTTCATCCAAAGGTAAACTTTCCTAAGTTTATTCAAATATTGGACATGTAACTTTTCGGATCAAAACTTATATATATATATATATATATATATATATATATATATATATATATATATATATATATATATATATATATATATATATATATATATATATATATATATACTACAATAGTAGGGAGCCTCATGTGAGGGGTTCATTAAGTAAGCCGTCGAGATGAGTTGTGGATTTACGAATTAAAGTGTCCTGGCGCCTCGAACGTTTACTACATGACCTCTGAATTATGTCGGCCCGAACGGTAGTAAGCGATATATAAACTATACATGTTTCATAAACCATTTCTTTTCAAAGACTTACACTATACAAAGTACTACATCATGGACTAAATGCAAGACATATATAGGCAATTCTTCATATTCTTTACTCCAATCCTAACTCACAACATTCTATTATAGGTTGCTTGTAGAAACCTTCGCGATTCGACCATCATTTTCACTACTTGCTATATAACTTAAGGTGGGTTCATAGCCCCACTTTCCATTACTTAATTGTTTTACAAACCCTTGGGGGGGGGGGATACATGCTATTTTAAACCGAACACAATGCTTTGAAATTGTATGCTACCTGATTGTTTTATTATTACTAAGTATCATCCTTGCTAAAACCAATATCCCTTATTATGAACCATTTGATCACTAGTAATAGTGAGCGCGAATATTGTGAATAGGCCTATTGGGATTGACGAATCCCATTTGTATTGACTAAGTTCAAACAAATGCATTAATATTTGAAACATGGGTATGACAACAAAGTACCTACCGGGATAACTCCGCCGATTGATATTGGTACCCGTTAACGTTTTGGTGTCATGAGCTTAGTATAATAATAGCTATTTTGTTTTCCAACCATTGGTGTGAGTCTATAGCTCACACTACCAACATATTATGTTCAACCATTAAACAAACTCTATGAATATCACTCAACCTTTGTGTTGACCTCTTAAGCATGTATTTCAGGTCCATGATGATCAAGGATGGCACGGAAGGGCACGGATATTCAAAAGGGATATAAATTTTATTATCATTCAAAAACTCATTTAATGTAATTTGTAAACATGGAACCATCTGGGACCTCATTTTGTAATCTCTGATATTTATATAATTTGAATGATAAATCTTTTAAAACGACTCAATTAGAGTTCGTTTTCTATTATTGTGACTATTGTGCCGTCGAGTAACACCCAGTTTGAATTTCGCTGCATCCATGAATTGGGGGTGTTACATTTTCCATGCACCAGGGCAGTTGACTCGTTTCCCATATAAAGAATAGAACCATCATTCATTGACTCATAGGTCTTGAACCAACTTCTATCTTTGCACACATGAATTGTTGCACCAGAGTCAACCCACCAAGCAACATCATTATCCTGCATAAAATAAATTTTAGATATATATGTAACATAATAAATCTCAAAAGACTTATTAAATATATTATGACCTTTCAGAGAATTGGTGCTACCATTCCCTCCACTTGTGCCTGATCCATTGGTTTTATTGCCAATCTTAACACCTTTACAAACTTTCCTGAAGTGTCCAGTTTTACCACACTTCCAACAAGTCACTTTTGATTTCTTGTTAAGATCAGATTTGGTGTTATCTTGATGCTTACGCTTGCTCTTGTTGTCATTGTTCCTGGAGGAGTTGTTATGCTCCACCATATTGACAACCGATGGACCAGTAGCATTGCTACTCTTTGGCTTGTCAATGTCTTGTGCTTTGAGTGAATCCTCAATGTGCAAGTGACTGCCCAACTCAACAAGAGTTAACTCCTCCTTCTTATGTTTCAGCATATGCTTGAAATCTTTCCAAGAAGGAGGTAGTTTATCGATGATACAAGAGACTGAAATAGCCTCATCCATGTTTATCTTGTGTTGTGTGAATCGACCAAGTAAACTAAGAAGTTTATTGTATTGTTCCATGACAGGTCTAGAATCAACCATTTTGTAATTGTTAAAATTACTTACAAGGAGCTTCTTACTTGATGCATCCTCAGCCATATATTTGGCTTCCAAGGAATCCCATAGTTCTTGAGAAGTTTCAACATTCTGATAAATATCAAAAATAGAATCAGACATACCATTGAGAATTAAACCCCTGCAGACATAGTCATCATTCTCCCACTTACTTCTTGCCCTCATATGTTCCATAGTAGCATCATCCCCAAAATCTTCAGGAATAGCAGTAGTCAGAACATACACCACATTCATGCTTGACAACAAGAAGTGCATCTTCTTTTGCCATCTTCGGAAATCAACACCTTCAAACTTTTCCAACTTGGGAAAGTTAGCAGCCATTTGTCTCATAGCAGCAGCCATTGATTATCACAAATAGTTTCTATTGATTGTTGGTTATTATATGTTAACAAGTTCCCAGATTAAGGTTAAGATAATCAATAAGGTACCGGATATTCACTTGAAATCGTGGTATCACTTTCCAATATAAACTATTCAACCCTATGCCTGGGTTACACGAATATCTCTATAGGATAAGACCAAGTGATGTTCTTATTATATGTTAACAAGTTCCCAGATTAGGGTTAAGATAATCAATAAGGTACCCGATATTCACTTGAAATCGTGGTATCACTTTCCAATAGAAACTATTCGACCCTATGCCTGGGTTACACGAATATCTCTATAGGATAAGACCAAGTGATGTTCTTGTTTTAGGCACAAATCAAGAACATAATTGTATTCAAGTGTTTAGGGTTTGTGTTGATCGTTCTCATGTAGAATGTTATGACCTCTATTTATAATAGAGAATACTCAAACCCTAGCCCATGAAATTATGTATAATTAACGGCCTATTAATTATATCATAATATTTTTCATAATAGTAGGAATCAGTGGTTAAACCCGAGCAGTACTTTGAACAAGCAATACTTTGAATCCACTAGCAACAGAATCATAACTGCTAGCAGCAGAGTCAGATTCACACTAGCAGCAGAGTCCACTGTCAGCAGGATCTACTAGCAGCAGAATCTTTTCATAACCACTATTGAGTCAGGAGATTCAGTGACCAAATGGGTGTACATTCCATACCTCCAAACACATTATCAGGTGTGAATTAATCCCTCAAGTGCACTAAATTTTCCAAAACATTTATGGTTGATCCAAGACAATTGTAAATGAGTAGTCCTTACTTCTTGCGAGTTCATGACTTCATGGTATATAATTCATCTAATTTAAAAAATGACACTCTAATGATTATAATATCAGCTTTATAACAATACGTATATAGTAAACCAGTAATACGTTTGGGCATTCTTGGATTGATGTAGACGTACATCAAAACTGATTTCTCTGTGTCATTTTATAGTTTATACTAACACTAATAATGCAAAGCCATGAGTTAAACAAATGACAATGATATGTAGATATAACGTCTAATAATGTCCTCCTATTTCTGGAAGTGCTTCATGTACACTGCAACCTCTGATAATTTAATAACCTTAAATGAATTGTACTAAGTAAGGTAGACAAAGTTGGTTGATTAGGATGTATGTCGGCATTACAATATAATACGTAGTAGTTTGTTTAATTTTGTAAGGAAAAAGAAGTGATGCGTAGGGATTGCACCAGGCTTTACCTCTCAAGGGATCTCGAGAAGCTTACAACCCCCACCAGGCAGTGTACCTGATCGTTGTAGTATAGTATAGTGACAAGTACCGTGGGATTGATAGTTCAGCTAGGAATAGTGTCGCTAGGATTAGAAAACCTAATTACTAGTGCTAAAGATGAAGGATGATTATTTTTGTATTTTTATATTTTTTTAGAAAGCAAGTAAAAATCTCGGGTTTGAAGGATTTGGGCGGAATTAGTTGCTAGTCAACTAACCCAATACTAAGATGCAATCAAAATAAAATACTAGAAATGAAAATAAACTATATTAAACTAAGGTTGTGAGCAATAAGTGGAGAAATGTGTTTACTTAGATTTCACTACTCCCTAGATATCTTTTACACGTTAATTACTTGTTATAGTTGCGTGGATGACGGATTGTATTCCTTAATACCATTCATGGGGTGGCGTACTTAACTCCCTAATCCTATGAGTGCCTACTTCACTCCTATGTCGAGCCGGCTAAGAAGCTCCTAACATGGGATCATTAGAATTTCTTCATCACCCAATTGTAATAAGTCCTAGACATGATGTTCACGGGGGATCTAGGGTCTATGTAAGCTTTCCATACATGCATGTGCCCGATATTGCATGGGATGTTAATATTAGAGGGGTCTCCCATTTTGATCAGGGGATCGCCAAAGATATATGTTGTCTCGGGACTATCGAATAAATACTTATGGTATTCCCGTTCTTCCTTGGTTGGCAACTTATCAAAATATTCCTCTATAGGTTCTACCTCCTCTAATTCCTTATCCTTATTAACCTCAACTTCCCTACTCTCATCCTCACTATTGGCTTCTACTCTAACTTCACCTTTGTCACTCTCCTCTATCTCCCTATCTATCGGCTTAATGGTGACAACATTGACAAAGTGGACATGTTTGGATGATGAGGGGTCCTTAACTTGGATCCCACTATTTGTGTCCCTAGTGTCCTTCCTAGGTGTGGCTAATGTTTGGTTGTTGAGGGCTTTCAACAAGTTGTCGATCTTGTTGGTCATCTCCGTTTGTTGTTGGTTGAATTCGGTTTCAAACCTAGCTATGCGGGCTTCTTGAGATGCCATAAATTTCGACATCAATCCTTCAAGATTGTGGGTACTACCATAGTTGTTAGAAGGATTGTTGTTGAAAGTACGGTTGGATGGGGGACCGTTTGATTGGTAACGATTAGGCGGATTGGAAGAATTTGGTTGATTTTGTTTCCACCTAAGGTTTGGGTGATTTTTCCATGAGGGGTTATATGAATCACCGTATGTGTTTGGCTCGGGCTTGAAAGTGTACCACTTATCTCCCGCTTCGTCGGTACGCGTGGATGCGTAGTCCGCAAAAGCTGTTCCGGGGAGTTCCACACAATCACGAGTGTCATGGGGACCACTACATAATTCGCATGAAGAAGTGATTTTGTTCACTTGGCTTGAATGCTTCGGAGCTTCATAAGATTTCATGAGAAACTTGACTTGGTCCTCAAGTTCCATGATCCTACGGTCGGGAGTGCTTGAATTATTCGAAGGCAAAGATATTGCCTTGACCGTTTTGTTCAAATCACGGGGATCATTCCAACTTTCGTTGTCATAGAGAGCAAGATCTTCTATGAGTTCCCATGATTGTTCCACACTAAGATCACGTAGCTTACCACCGGCCGATTGGTCAATGGTTCGCCTCGTGGAGATGTCGATATGGTCATAGAAGATTTGGACTTGGAGCCAAAGATCTATGCCATGAAGAGGGACTTTTTGGAGTAAGTCCTTGAAACGAGTCCATGCTTCATAAAGAGATTCATTTTGACGTTGTTGAAACATCAAGATGTCATTCCTAAGTTTAGTAGTTCTCCCCGGTGGGAAAAATTGAGCAAGGAAACGAGTGGTGAGATCATCCCATATGGTGATGGATCCCGCGGGTAAACGCTCAAGCCATTGACTAGCTTGATCCCGTAGAGAGAATTGGAATAGGCGTAAACGGGTAGTCTCTCTAGTTTCAACACCTAGGTCTATGGAATCTACGATTTTGAGGAAGTCCTTAAGGTGTTGGTTTGGATCTTCGGAACGAAGTCCATGGAATGCACATCCGCTTTGCACCAACCGGATGGTGTCGGATCGCAAGGGGGTCACATTGGCTCCGGTGAGCTCAATGGTGTTTCGGTAGCCTTGGTGGCTAGGTCGGGAATACTCTCCTAAGGTTCGGGGCCTAAGGGGTTCTAATGGTGGGTTTTGTTGTGGTGGGATGATGGGTTCAAAGATGTTACCACCTTCCATGATGTCGGATGGTAAAGATTTACGAACAAAGGCACGAAGAAACAAGATAGACTAAAGAAGACCTAAAAATAAAAATAAAAATCTTACTAGAAAGTAGACCTAATAAAAAGAAATCCTAACCTAGACAATAACTATTCCCCGGCAACGGCGCCAAAAACTTGATGCGTGGGAAGCTTTACCTCTCGAGGGATCTTGCGAGGCTTACAACCCCCACCAGGCAGTGTAAATCGTTGTAGTATAGTATAGTGACAAGTACCGGGGGATTGATCGTTCAGCTTAGGAATAGTGTCGCTAGGATTAGAAAACCTAATTAATAATTCTAGAGGTGAAAGATGATTATTTTTGTATTTTTATATTTTTTTATTAAAGCAAGTAAAATCTCTGATTTTGAAGGAGTGGGCGGAATTAGTTGCTAATCAACTAACCCAAAGCTAAGATGCAATCAAAATAAAATAATAAAAATGAAATTAAACTAATTAAACGAAGGTTGTGAGCAGTAATTGGAGAAATTGTGTTTACTTAGACTTCACTACTCCCTAGATATCTTTTACATGTTAATTACTTGTTACACTTGTATGAATGACGGGTTGTATTCCTTAATACCATTCGTGGGGTGGCATACATAACTCCCCAACTCTATGAGCTCTTATCTCCTCCTACACCATGACCCAGCACAACTATAGGGATTGTAAACAGTGGCTCATGCATTAAATACAACCAATAAAGACGTAGTACGCCTCGGTTCATGTTTCTTAAGACGTTCAAGCATGTTACCATTTGGAGATCTGCCAGTTTTCTTAAGCCTAACATATAAATCATTCATTCAAAACAAGAATAGACAAGTAATCAACACATAATCAACATCTAGGTTTCATTAGATCTAAGCAAACACAAGAGAGATCTAGCCTAGCATAGTAGAATTGAGACAAGAACAAGAGATAAACAACCAACACATAGACATATTGATTGAATTGAAAGTACACTTATCTCAATTACAATGCAAGGTCTCAAGGGTTTGGAACCCTTGAAAAACCTGTGAAAGAGGCACCAAAATCGTCTTTAGGGTTTCACCAAAACTTCTCTCTTTTTAATGAAAAAACTAGAAAACTATATATAGGAAAATCGTTATGACGGCGTCAAGAGTTAAATCTGACGCCGTCACCTCGCCGCCATAAACTTCCTCGGACGCCCTAGATCCACTTGTGACGGCCTATGTGACGCCGTCACCACCTTCGGTATTTTATTCTTGGCCACTTTGACGCCGTCACCTCTACATCTGACGCCGTCACCACCTTCGATATTTAATTCTTCATGTCTGACGCCGTCAAGATTTTGGTCTTGACGCCGTCACCTTGTATCTTCAGCTTGGATTTTTGGTACTTTGTCGTTTTCTTCACTTTATGCTCCAAAAACGTCCAAAATAGCCTCTTTTCCAGAATTCACTCTCCAAACACCTAAAATCACAAAAGGAATGATTTAGGGCGATATTTGATCAAATAAAGTCAGATTCGGGCTTAAATGACCCCCTAAAAACGGATCATTTTTCGCCTTATCATCAAGCATGTTACCATTTGGAGATCTGCCAGTTTTCTTAAGCCTAACATTGAAATCATTCATCCAATACAACCATAAACAAGTAATCAGCACATAATCAACATCTAGGTTTCATTAGATCTAAGCAAACACAAGATAAATCTAGCCTAGCATGGTGGAATCAAGACAAGCACAAGATATAGACAACCAACACATAGACATATTGATTAAATTAAAAGAACACTTATCTCAATAGCACATGCAAGCATTCAAGGGCTGAAAACCCTTGAAAAACCTGTAAAATTCGTATATGGTTCGGCCTTAGGGTTTCTCCAAACTTCTTCATCTTTTAATGAATGAAAATTAGAAAACTATATATAGAAAATTGAGGCTGACGGCGTCAAGAACAACATTGTGACGCCGTCATCTCGCCGCCAAAAGAATCCTCGGACTACCTTGATCTACATCTGACGCCGTCATGTATTAAGTTTTTCCAGGCCGTCACGTATTTAACTCTTGACGCTCTTCCTTGTGACGCCTTCATTTCTGTACTGGGCCGTCATGAAATTTACTCTTGACGCCATCAAATTGTCACTCTTGACGCCGTCACACACTGTTTCCAGCTTGGAAAATTAAGTCTTTGGCGTTTTCTTCACTTTTATGCTCCAAAAACGTCCGAATTGCTTCCTTTTTCAGATTTCACTCCCAAAGTACCTAAAATCACAAAAGGAACAATTTAGGGTAATATTTGATCAAATAAATTCAATTCCGGGCTTAAATGACCCCCTAAAAGTGGTTCATTTTTCGCCTCATCATATACCCTTACACTTGAGATTTGCTTGTCCTCAAGCAAATGCGCTTTTATTATAGTCAAAATACAAGTTAGGGGTCATTTAACACTAATATAAAAGTAATTACAACAAATAATCGTTCGACTAAAGACCAAAGACAAGCACGGAGGTCATATACTAGCACCTCACAAATAGTGTTTAGATACTCACATCTCTCGGGTGTAATAAAGTATAAATTACAATATGGAAATGGAAGATATCTCTCACTACTTGTCATAGCAAAATAGATTACCATAGGCTTGGGAAATGATCAAACCTCCACCACATGACGTCAGCACCTAGGATAAACTATCAAAGAGGTTTTTTAAAGGGTTGTAACGTTAGGTGTAGGGATATGAAATACACGGTTTTGTTGGATAAAGGCAGTTTTTACTGGTGGCGAGTTAACAATCTTGGTTAATTACATGTACAATATGGCGTTGCTAAGCCAAGACTAGACTCGACTTAAGCTAATAAATGAAAAATAACAAAAACATAAAATAAACATAGAATGAAACGGGATGGTAGTCCGTACGTTTTTTTTTCTTTTTCTTTTTCTTTTTCTATTTTTTTTCTTTTTCTTTATTTTTTCGATTTTTTTTTTTTTTTTTTTTTTTTTTTGGCATACACTCTTACCCTACCATCCAAAATAATACATCATAGGGAATGAACATTCCCCTTACACTTGAATTTTTACATACTTTACAATAAACTAATCTAATGACTCGAATTAAGAAAATCAAAACACTTGGAGTACTTTTAAGATTAACGCACATACGGGGGTAATAAATGATGTTCTTCACTTCTTCCCCATTACTCCATAGATAAGTACTTTACCCATGAGTCCCAATCGTCCCAAAACAATATGTACAAGGATATGACTCGACTTAGCAACCATGTAATCAATTAGATAATTAACTTAGGGTTTAACAAATAACAATAATGCACTAAAAATGAGTGCATACACGGAAGGCTAAGACGATTTGGGTGTACATTTATGTGGGGTGTAACAAATTCTTCCTTTAAGTAAAATGCTTAAAGTTAGAAACGAAAAGATAGGCTCGTAGAGGTGTACTAGGGGTTTCGTGTACTAAAAATGAGTACAACGCTATTGTGTGGGAAAAATTAGTTGACTTAACTAGCCAAGTAATATGACTTAAATGGTCAAGTAATTATGATACGGGTTTAACACAAGGGTGATCCTAATGTCTCTTATCATGTAGTAAATCCTACCACACGAATGTAGTCTCACTAGCGGTCTCGGGATGCATCACTAACGCAAGTTCTAGAATCTAAATGCTACCGGTACACTCATAAGCACTAATAATTAATGTTTTTCCGATCAAATCTAAAGGCGAACCTCACGAACTTGGGTGGAAAATTTTTCTGAAAGTACGGTTTTGTGCTAGTCATACAATCTCCTATCCATGAGACGCTTGCTATGGCTAAAGTTTCACTCCTAAATGTTGTAAAAAAATTTAAATTTGGCGCTAAAATTGCACTAACAAGTATTTCTCATAGTTTTATTACACATCTACCATTAAACAAACAAACTCAAGCGAAAGTGTATCTGTTAGGTATCATCATTTTACCCTCCCCTTACACTTAGGATGAACATTGTCCCCAATGTTCAAGTAAAGAATGTAAAAGTGAAATAGTAAAAAGAATGAAATCAAATACTCCCCTGATTCGCTCGGTATGGATAATAAGGTGGCCAGGTTAGATCTTCCTCAAAGAAAATGAACAATCAAAGCTTCCCTTCCAGAAAAATAAATCATCTTCTTGTCATACATAACCTGTAAATCCTGAGAAAACAAACAAGACAACCTTGCATAAAATCGACGGCAATCTACATAAGTTACTAAATCCTAGAAAACAAAGTAAGATATAATGCTTGTGGAATGAAGTTTGCAGATTTCCTGGAGATTATAAAACTTAATAATTCAGCAAAAACTTTAAGACTCCGTTAGAAAGACAAAACTGGTAAAATTTTCAGATTTTTACACATGACGCCGTCAGAAGTGACCTGCAGAAATTCTTATGTTAAGTTTCTGGAAAATTTCTGGAAAAACTTGGTCCTACTTCCTGGAAAATCCTGCAAAACTTCATTATGACTCAATACAAGCATATGACTCTAACAAATACGAATATACATGTTCACTTAATATTGTGGAGAATCATGATCGGTTTGTTTCTTAAAAACATATTTGGGGTTTCCCCTTACACTTATCTTTTGCAAAAATACCTTTGGGTGAAGTTAAGACTAGGCCAAAACAACAAAGTAAAGTATTTCCACTATTTAGTTTTGAAACATGATCTACCAACAACAAAAATAAAGCATGCATACGGAAACAAATAACAAACAAACAAAATAAAAATCACACAAAATCATGGGTTGCCTCCCAAGAAGCGCTTTTCTTTATTTACGAGTCTTGTAGCTAGACTCAAGGTCATGGGTTACTACGTGACCTCATCATCAAACGTCACATCCTCCTCACTAATCATTTCATTGTTATTTTCTTGATAATGTTTTACACGTTGTATATTAACAGTAAATTCCCTACCTTCATCGTCTAATAACACAACGGCTCCAGTTTTAGAGGAATTTTTCACCGTAAACGGTCCATACCATCTAGACTTGAGTTTTCCCGGAAATAATCTCAACCGAGAATTGTATAATAGGACTTTGTCTCCTTCTGAAATTCTTTGGGTTTCTTAATTCTCTGGTCATGCCATCTTTTTGCTCTCTCTTTATATGTGATGGAAGATTCATAGGCTTCTAACCTAAGCTCATCAAGCTCGTGTAATTGCAAGAACCTATTAGTTCCGGCAATTGTATAATCTAAGTTACATGTCTTAAGCGCCCAATAAGCCTTATGTTCTAATTCTACTGGCAAGTGACACGCCTTACCATACACCATGTGAAACGGGGTCGTTCTAATAGGTGTCTTGTAGGCGGTTCAGAATGCCCACAAGGCTTCGTCGAGTTTAAATGACCAGTCTTTTCTATTTTGACTAACCGTCTTTTCAAGTATTCTTTTAATAGCCCTATTGGTGTTTTCGACCTGGCCTTTGGTTTGTGGATGATAGGCGGTGGAAAACCGATGGGATACCCCATACCTCTTCAAGACCTTTTCCATTTGTGCATTGCAAAAGTGGGTCCCCCTATCACTGATGAGAGCTTTAGGAATCCCGAATCTAGCGAAAAGCTTTTTCAGGAAAAGAATAACTACCTTGGCATCGTTGGTCCTAAGGGCTTGTGCCTCAACCCATTTTGAAACATAATCGATGGCAACTAAAATGTATTCGTTCCCCCTGAAGATGGAAAGGGTCCCATGAAGTCAATTCCCCAAACATCGAAGACCTCACATACTTGTATAAAATTCTGAGGTGCTTCATCCCTATGTGATATATTCCCGGCCCGTTGACATGCATCGCATGCCTGTACCATTTCTTTGACATCACGGAAAATTGTGGGCCAATAGAATCCCGCGTCGAAAATCTTTCGGGCGGTGGTGCTTATCCCATGATGCCCTCCAGAGGGACCAGAGTGACATCCCCTCATAATCTTTACTGCCTCACTTTCCGAAACACAACGTCTTATAATTTGGTCAGGACACCTTCGGAATAAAAATGGTTCATCCCAAAAGTAGTATTTTAACTGAGAAAAGAACCTTTTTCTTTCGTATCTAGTCAGGTGTTCAGGAACGATTCTGCTTGCTAGATAATTGGCAAAATCGGCGTACCAAGGCTCCGAATCAATCATTAACATGAGTTGTTCGTCAGGAAATGAATCCCTAATCTCACTTCTATCGTGTTTATCCAAGGGGTTTTCAAGACGAGATAGATGATCTGCGGCCAGATTTTCTGCCCCCCTTTTATCACGAATCTCAACATCAAATTCTTGTAGCAATAAGATCCACCGAATTTGTCGTGGCTTAGCATCCTGCTTAGTAAAAAGATATCGAAGAGCCGAGCGATCAGTGAAAATGACTGTCTTTGAAAGGACAAGATATTGCCGGAATTTGTCGAATGCGAACACTACGGCTAATAATTCCTTTTCGGTGGTGGAGTAATTCTCTTGAGCGGGATTCATGGTTTTGCTAGCGTAGTAAATAGGTTGGAAAAGCTTGTCACGCCATTGGCCCAATACAGCCCCGACAGCGAAATCGCTAGCGTCACACATGATTTCAAACGGTAACTCCCAGTTGGGTGTAATCATGATTGGAGCTTGTGTGAGCTCCTTTTTTAAAAGATCGAATGCATCCTTGCATTCTTGGGAAAAATCGAATGGAGCATCCTTCATAAGCAATTGAGTCATTGGCCGAGCTATTTTGGAGAAGTCTTTGATGAATCTCCGATAAAACCCGGCGTGCCCCAAGAAGCTGCGTATTCCTTTAACAGTCGTGGGGTATGGTAATTTAGATATAGCTTCAACTTTAGCTTGGTCCACCTCTATCCCGTTCCCTGAGATCTTATGCCCTAACACAATCCCTTCTTTCACCATGAAATGACACTTTTCCCAGTTTAACACCAAGTTGGTTTCCTCATAACGTTTAAGCATCTTTTCTAGATTAGCAAGACAGCGGTCGAAGGAGTTCCCGAAGACCGAAAAGTCATCCATGAACACTTCCATGCTGTCTTCCATAAGTTCATGAAAGATTGCGGTCATGCATCGTTGGAAAGTGGCGGGGGCATTACACAGCCCAAAAGGCATCCTGTTGTAGGTAAATGTTCCATAAGGGCAAGTAAACGTGGTATTTTCTTGGTCCTCAGGTGCTATGAGAATTTGAAAATACCCTGAGAATCCATCCAAGAAGCAATAGTACTCGTGTCCAGACAATCTCTCTAACATTTGGTCAATGAATGGCAAGGGAAAGTGATCTTTCCTCGTGGCATCATTGAGCTTTCGATAGTCAATGCATACCCGCCATCCAGTGACCGTTCTCTGGGGCACCATCTCACCCTTGTCATTCTTAAATACAGTCATTCCACCCTTCTTAGGTACAACCTGTACAGGACTGACCCATGGGCTATCCGAGATTGGGTAGATTAATCCTGCATCCAGAAGTTTGATGACTTCTTTCTTTACTACTTCCTTAATGTTGGGATTCACCCGCCTCTGGGGTTGCATGGTAGGTTTATAATCTTCTTCCATGAGAATCTTATGTGTGCAAAAAGTTGAGTCAATCCCCTTAATGTCGGCTACACTCCATGCGAGCACTCCCTTATATTTCTTTAGGACCTCTAAGAGTTTACCTTTTTGTTCATGTTCCAGGGAAGAGTTTATGATTACTGGCAGTTGGTCCTCTCCCTGAAGGAAGACATACTCTAAATGGTTAGGAAGCTCCTTAAGATCTAACTCAGGAGGTTCGATAATAGAAGGCTTAAGCTTGTTTTCGGGATTTTGGAGCTCGAGATGCTCCGTTGCCTCTTATCTAGGGTAGAAGGAGACTACACCAACATCCTCCATCTTTTCCACCTCTAGCAAAGACAGAAAACTCTCGTCCCGTAGCCAGCCTTCCTCTATTTGTTCATCGACACAGCCATCAATGACATCTGTGAGTTCATCGACCTCCCCAATGAAATAGAGCCGGTTAGCTGCTTCGAGAGAGAGATCCATAGAGTCCTTAATGTCGAAGGTTGTGCTATCGGTTCCCACTCGCAAGGTTAACTTGCCGTCATAAACATCAATGACTTCACGAGCGGTAGCAAGAAATGGTCTCCCTAAGATGATGGGTACCAAGTCATCCTCCTCCATATCCAGGATTACAAAGTCGACCGGGAATTTGAATTTCCCAACTTTAACTAGCACATTCTCGCATATCCCTACGGGGTACTTGACTGATCTATCAGCCAGTTGGATGTTCATACGGGTAGGCTTTAATCCAGAGTATCCTAATTTAAGGAACATAGAGTGAGGCATGAGATTGATACTCGCCCCCAAATAGGCAAGAGCATTCTTTATTGATAGAGATCCTATGGAGCAAGGCAAGGTGAAGCTGCCTGGATCGTCTACCTTTTTTGGTAGCCCTCGATGGGTCACCACTGAGCATTCTTCCCCCAGGGTCACAAGACCCTCAAGTTTCTTTCGGTTAGCGAGTAGTTTTTTAAAGTATGCGCTATACTTCGACATGTGATAGCAAGCATCAAGGAGGGGTATGGTGACTACTGAGTCTTTTAGGTATGACAAGAATCTTTTATTATCATTCTCAGTTTTCTGGTTCTTTAATCGGGATAGGAATGGGATTCTCACAGGTTGGTTTGGTGGGGTTGATGGGGAAGGGGTCATCAAGGGAGGTTGGTTGGGAGTCTCGCTGCCTACATCCTCCTCCTCCTCGCGAGGCTTGTTTGGATCAGGAGTGATGGGGGATGAGCTTGGGTAAGGGGGGTCCTTGGTTGTTGTTCCAGCTCGAGTGGTTATCGCGAGCATGGGGTCTTTTTTGCTTACTGATGGCATCTCAAGGTTATCGAGGGCTGAGTTAAGCTTGTTGAAAAATTCTCCAATGTCATTCTGCTGCTCGTCAACAAGTTCATTAAGACCTTTCAATTGCAAGCCTTTTTCTTGAGTGAAGTGACCAAGGTCATTTTCAAAAGTGCTCCTGATTTCGAATTCAGGGCCTTCCTCTCCTTCTTTTCTTTTTACCAGATTTCCCTAGAGGGTGTAATCGTCATTTTGGTAAAAAGGCAAAAGGGAGGGATCAGCATAGATGTCACCTCCTGACAAGCATGCATGTTCAGTCGTGGTTGCTCCTCCACATTCTTCTACCTCATGCGGGCCCCCACAGTAGTCGCAGATTAAGTAAGGATTCGAAAGTTGTTTAGGTAACTGCGACCCAGCTAGGTACTCCATTCTTTTGTGAATTTTTCTCAACCGATCTGAAGTGATTTCAGAAATGCTGACAGTCGACTCAGGTTCATCCCAAGTGTCATCCTGGTCTTGAGCATATTCTTCAATCCTATCCCATCCTTCTTCGGCACTAAGATTGGCTAATCTCCCTTTTCTAGATTGGTTGATTCCGTTCCGATCGTTAGAGGAGACATTGTCATAGAAGCTTTGGACCAAAAGCCAAAGTTCGATGCCATGATGGGGAACTTGTCTTATTAAATCCTTAAATCTAATCCACGATTTATGGAAGGGTTCGTCCTTCCCTTTTCGGAAACGGAGGATCCTATCTCTAAACGCTGAGGTTTTTCCAGGTGGAAAGAACTTCTCATAGAACTTGGATATGAGTTGCTCCCATGTGAAAATAGATTAAGGAGGGAGTTTATCATACCACTCTTGGGCTTTTCCATATAGGGTGAAAGGAAAGAATCGTAATCGGGACGTGTCTCTAGTAGCCCCATCCGTATGGAGGGTGTCTACTATTTTCAAGAAGTCTTTAATGTGTTGAATTGGATCTTCCTCATCTAATCCACAAAACTTACACACACTTTGGACAAGCCAAACATCGTTCGCATGCAAGACCTCATTGGTGTGTTCGTTTGGGTAGACTATGGCATTTGAGAAGCCACGAGGGGTTGGGGAGGAGTAGTCCTTAAGGTGCTTAGGAGTAGGAGTTGCGGGGGTACTCATCTCGTTGTTGGGTTGGGAGCTAGGGGTTGTAACATGATTTTCTGAATTTTCTTCAGAAAGGGGTGCATCAAAATCGATGGCAACGCTAGATGGTTCAGGAGTTGAGTGAGATTGTCTTAATCTACGCATTTCTCTTTCGGGTTCTGCACAAGGCAAGACAAGGTTTCTAATGGAACTACAACTTCTAGTGATCCTAAGGTTAGAGGCTTCGTCGGTTGCCATGATGGCAGGTGATGAAGAGTTACGAACAAAGATACAAAGAATTAAGATAGACAAAAGAAAACCTAAAAAAATAAAAATAAAATCTTACTAGAAAGGAATCTAGCAAGTAGACCTAATAAAAAGAGATTCTAACCTAGACAATAACTATTCCCTGGGCTGCGGCATCAAAAACTTGATGCGTAGGGATTGCACCAGGCTTTACCTCTCAAGGGATCTCGAGAAGCTTACAACCCCCACCAGGCAGTGTACCTGATCGTTGTAGTATAGTATAGTGACAAGTACCGGGGGATTGATAGTTCAGCTAGGAATAGTGTCGCTAGGATTAGAAAACCTAATTACTAGTGCTAAAGATGAAGGATGATTATTTTTGTATTTTTATATTTTTTTAGAAAGCAAGTAAAAATCTCGGGTTTGAAGGATTTGGGCGGAATTAGTTGCTAGTCAACTAACCGAATACTAAGATGCAATCAAAATAAAATACTAGAAATGAAAATAAACTATATTAAACTAAGGTTGTGAGCAATAAGTGGAGAAATGTGTTTACTTAGATTTCACTACTCCCTAGATATCTTTTACACGTTAATTACTTGTTATAGTTGCGTGGATGACGGATTGTATTCCTTAATACCATTCATGGGGTGGCGTACTTAACTCCCCAATCCTATGAGTGCCTACTTCACTCCTATGTCGAGCCGGCTAAAAAGCTCCTAACATGGGATCATTAGAATTTACTCATGCATTAAATACAACCAATAAAACCTAGTACACATCGGTTCATGTTTCCTAAGACGTTCAAGCATGTTACCATTTGGAGATCTGCCAGTTTTCTTAAGCCTAACATTGAAATCATTCATCCAATACAACCATAAACAAGTAATCAGCACATAATCAACATCTAGGTTTCATTAGATCTAAGCAAACACAAGATAAATCTAGCCTAACATGGTGGAATCAAGACAAGCACAAGATATAGACAACCAACACATAGACATATTGATTGAATTAAAAGAACACTTATCTCAATAGCACATGCAAGCATTCAAGGGCTGAAAACCCTTGAAAAACCTGTAAAATTCGTATATGGTTCGGCCTTAGGGTTTCTCCAAACTTGTTCCTCTTTTAATGAATGAAAATTAGAAAATTATATATAGAAAATTGAGGCTGACGGCGTCAAGAACAACATTGTGACGCCGTCATCTTGCCGCCAAAAGAATCCTCGGACTGCCATGATCTACATCTGACGCCGTCATGTATTAAGTTTTTCCAGGCCGTCACGTATTTAACTCTTGACGCTCTTCCTTGTGACGCCTTCCTTTCTGTACTGGGCCGTCATGAAATTTACTCTTGACGCCGTCAAATTGTCACTCTTGACGCCGTCACACACTGTTCCCAGCTTGAAAAATTAAGTCTTTGGCGTTTTCTTCACTTTTATGCTCCAAAAACGTCCGAATTGCTTCCTTTTCCAGATTTCACTTCCAAAGTACCTAAAATCACAAAAGGGACAATTTAGGGCAACATTTGATCAAATAAATTCAATTCCGAGCTTAAATGACCCCCTAAAAGTGGTTCATTTTTCGCCTCATCAAGAAGCATTTGGAAAATTTCAAAAATGATAGATGGGCCTAATAAATAGGCCTAAAAATGAACCTAATGCATTAATTACTTGTACATTTGATCAAATGTACATGTCATTAATGCATTAGGTCCATTTTTAGGCCTATTTATTAGGTCCATATATCACATCTCGGAAAATTTTTTTCTTTGTTATAGGATTATCATGACACGGATACTCAACAGCGAAAAATATGCTTAAGGATATATAACTACAATTCTTCGTTATAATTTTTTTATTTTGGCTGCTGCTGCTGAATGGTAATCAAGTTATCTATCGATGAATTTATGTAATTAGCTATGTTTTGTAAAAATAGCTGTTGTTGATATTATTGCTGATATTGGTGATGTTGATGATGCTGGTGCTATTCTTGAAAAAGATTTAAATTATAGCTTTTTTGGTTGTAGTGGTGTACTGGTGTTTAACAAACTAGCTGTAATTGTAGAGTAAAAGTGTAAAATGTTATAATTGAATATACAAATAACAAAACTAATACGAATAAGAATAATAAATAAAAGGGCAAATCGGTAATTTTTGAAATGTAATCTATGGCATTTCTTTAAAAGCTGGTTTATGCAACTTATTTTTTGGGAACTTATTTTTCTAAAATAATCCAAAATCTTTGTCACTCAAACAGAAATATCTTTTTAACGTGACAGCTTTTTTAGCAAAATAATTTTAAGCTCTTATAATTTTTTAATAATCTAATTCAATGTAAGATCAAACTAAACTAGATTGAATTAAATAAGCTTATCTAAAGTTTAAGGCATTATTTTACTTACATTGTTCATTTATCTTGCATAGGATCGGAACAAAAATAATTGTCATCCAGGTCTTAAACTAGTATTTCTTTTCAATCAGAATTCACAACACTGTTTTTATATTCCAGACACAATGACTTTTGTTGTAAATTATAGTAGTTCTCTTTTGATGCATAATGAGGACTACAAAGCTAATTTTTGTTGCTTTCGAGTTCTGACCATGTTTATAAAGTGGTGTTTGCTACATGTTTGAGTAAAATCCTGTAACCCTTCGGTAGTCCTTGTGAAGTCCTCCGAATGGTTGGTGAGCGTATCACGAACCTGTGAATCACAACAAAACGCGTTAGCCTCGCCCCGGGTGTTGTCCCAGGACCAAGCTCCGGCGTGAGGATGAGTATGGAGTGATGATAATAAGTGTGTGTAATAATAATGCAGTAAATGCTAATGATTATGAAAGTACATAAGGGGTATTTATACTACTAACCTATCACTGTTCACCACTTGTAAGTAGGTCACTGTTCCTGACATATAGGGAGTGGCGCTGTGGGCCATACCTATGCTAGAGTGTCAGACCAGATTAGGCCACGTGTCAAGTATGTGTACTTCGGAGGGAGGGATCAATCATCCGGCCACAGACTGATCGTCCGGATTCTGTTTATAATCGTCCGGTGTATTAAATTAATCGTCCGGTCATATACGCAATCATGTCCCCCCACCCAGTATCGTGTTACGTTCGTGACATGATAGTTTGTGTCTTCAGCAGCCATCTCCGGGGTCTATCCTTGAGGTTAGTTGTCTTCCGTTGGGCTACCTGGGCCTGCCTTGACGGGATTTTGGGCTTTGTTTGGGTTTGGGCCCAAGTTTACTGTTCTAAAAAAAAGGCTTACCTATTTTACCCTGATGCCTGAGATCTTGCCACGTGTCCGAGGTGTGTTCGTGGATGGTCCAGATTTAAACACGGGTACATCTGTCCTGGGGTGGCGTTTCGCTTTTCCCCATGCCTTCCCTATATAAGGGTTTTTTCGTCATTTTTACGTTTTACTTTTACCGCTTCTCCCACTCTACAGCGATATCCTCGGCTTTATTTCAGGTGCGTTATTCAAACTTCTTTCCTTTCTTCGTTAAGAGTTGCCTAACCCTTCGTCCATACGTCATGTCTTTGCAAGAGAATGTTCCCTCCGGTTCCGGATCCACAGACGTGACTCCAAAATTTGACATGCATGTGTATACGTCCGTTATGATGGAAAAAGATGTGACTGATGTTGCTCGCTTGTATGGTATCCCTGCGGATTTACATCTTCGATTACCTCCCCCCGGTATGACTATGGACCGTCTGCCGAAGGATACCATTGGTATTTATGAGGCATATCTAGATTTTTCCGGGGTTAGGATCCCCTTTTCTACCTTCCTTCTTTGAGTCTTGAATCATTTTCGGGTGCATCTGTCTCAACTTGTTCCGATTGGTTTGACGAAAGTTGTCCTTTTTGAGTTTTATTGCCGGAGTTTGAACTTTGCTCCTTACCTCAACCTGTTCCATCTCTTCTATTCCCTTCAGAAGCAAGGGCACTGGTTCTCCTTTGCTCGCCAGACCGGAAGGAACGGTCAGGCGAGGATTTTTAATGAGACGTGCTCTAGCTTAAAGCACTGGAAGGACATGTTCTTTTTGATTGACCGTCGTGCCATTCCGGATGGCATGCCTTGGCGCCATCCGGACTTTAGTGTGTCGGAGTTAGCACCCTCTGGAGGTTTTCGACAGGAGCATACTGATGCTTTGACTGAAGTGGTGGTTGATATTCAGGCGGTTCATTCGGCTCTTCTTTTTGAAGCTGGTTTGACGAGGGTCTGGAAGTACCCTGAGCATCGACCGGTTTTTAAGGACGGGGAGGGGAATGGTAACTCTCAGTTATTTCTTTCTTTTGATTTTTTCCTCTTTATTTTTGTGCTTATGTTCTTTCTATTTCTTGCAGTTATAACCATGTCTCGTTTTCTTCGGATTCCCAACACCGTTCTTTCGCGTGTTGGCAAAGGGCCTTCCTTGGCTGAAGGGGGTGACGTGGAGCAACACGTTACGCCGCCTGTCGGCCCCACGGAGCCTCTATCAAGGAGGACAAACTTGCAGAAGGTCGTGGAGAGACCTAATCAGAAGATTCTGGATGCCCGTGCGGCCAAAGATAAGAAGAAGCAGGCCGCTCCCCATCGGGCGACCAAGAAACGTCCTGCTGGGGACACTTCTCATTTCCCTTCAAAGAGACCAGGTGTTTCTAATGTGGTGATATCCGAAGATGAGCTTTCTTCAGATGATGATGATCGTACCCGGTCTCCCTCTCCTATCAACATTAGCCAGCCCATTTCTGAGAATTTGGAGGGTTTCGTGGACGGGCAGGAGAACATAGATGCCTCTGTTCAAGATAATGTTGAGGAGCCGCACGCGGAGGCTGCTGAGGAGAATGTTGTTGATGAGAATGTGGGTCATGGTGATGGGGGCTTCGATGACGGAGGGAATGGCATTACCCTTGAGAGTTTGATGACTGAGCCCCACGGAGATTATATCCTTCCGAACGTTGCAAATCTGGCGCATGGAGGTAATTCTCTACTTATCCTCTTCTCTTTCTTCTTCTTTTTTTTATGGTGTTCTTATCATCATACATGTTTCCTGGTTGTAACAGGCATCCATGGTTCTCCCTCCGGTGGGTCTCGCCGTCAAGCGTTTAGCACTAGGGGATCCAGAGGTATGATCTTTCCTTGTGTGTGGAAGTTGCTTATCTGCTTCTGTTGCTGATGGTGATTGATTTGATTGATTTTTTTTTTTTTTTTTTTTTTTTTTTTTTTTTTTTTTTTTTTTTTTTTTTTTTTTTTTTTTTGTAGAGCGTGGTGATTCTTCTGAGCCTTTCGTTCTGGGCTGGAAGCTGACTGCTGGGGCAAGTTTGAATGATGCGAAAGTATGTCGTAACTTGATGGCGCATCTGGCCCCTCCTGCCGTCCGGTTTGAGCAATCAAGCTTAACGGACTATCAGGCCACTCAACGGGCTTGGTTTGAGTTGGCCCGGAGTTCGCTTGCCCAGGCCGATGCGATACAACGGTTCAAAAATCTGAGTTATCATTATGGGCAGTTGTATCAGACTTACCAAGCTTGTGAGGATTCCGCTGGCAGGTTGAGGGATGTCGAGGGTCGTTTGGCTGAGCAGGTCAGGGCTGTGGAGGAGTTAACCCAATCTAACAGGGAGCTTAGTCAGCAGCATCAAGGTTGTGCCGGCCGAGAGGCGGGCTTATCTGGTCAACTGTCGTCCGTCCAGCAGGAGAGGGATGAGTTAAAAGGTAAAGTTCTGGAGCAGGCTGATCGGATAAAACAGCTTGAGGAGCTGCTGGCGAGTAAGGACTCGGCCCTGGAGACATCGGAGAGGAAAGCTGCTGGGTTGGCCGGGGAAGTTGAGAAGTTGACAGTGGGGGCTAGCCAAGCAGAAATCTTGAGACATAACTATGTGCGGCAGTTAGTCCCGACGGTTGTAAAGAGGTTCCGAGAGAGTGAAGAGTATCAGCGGGCTTGGGGCGAAGTGTTTAATGCTGCTTTGGACGCTGGTTGGCTGGAGGGCGTGGGGCTTGACCGGACAGAGGAACAGGTGAATGCTTATATTGTCGAGCGTGAGGGTTTTGATTTGGAAGTCGTGCAAAACTTTAGTGCCTCATATGATGAAATGTTCCTCCGTCCCTTCCCCTATCTCGAAAGGGTGGCCTCTTCCTTTCGCTTGCCTCTTGCAGATGTTATGAACCTTCTTCCTGCCGGCGAGGAGAATACCGTCGGTGCCAGTGCTTCCGGACATGCTTCTTCTGATCATACTCTACCTGACCCTTAGCATCTCTTTTTTTATGAATGTATATCTTTGGACATGTATCTGTATATTTGTTACTCGTAATATTTATTTTGGAGGCCATGGCCCGTAGTTTTGGTAGCCCTTTGTCCGTAGTATTTCTCTTTTATGTTGATCACCATGTGTATATATGCACTGTTATAAGTATTGAGTGCCGCTATTGTGGGCGTCGGACGGATATTTGTGTTGTAGTTGTGGGCATTCCTTAAGTGTTTGTGCCGTCGTTCTGGGCATTCTTTAAATGTTTGTGCCGTCGTTGTGGGCATTCTTTAAATGTTTGTGTCGTCGTTGTGGGCATCAAATAACTCTTTGTGCCGTCGTTGTGGGCGTTTAACAAATATTTGTGCCGTCGTTGTGGGCATCAAATAACTCTTTTCGTGATCGGTACCCGGGGAGAGGTAGCTAATCTCTTCCCGAGTTTCCATTGTTTTTTAATATTATTTTCTTTTGTTCGGATGGTGGAAAATTATCCCTTCTTTCTGTCTGAGGAGGGATGATTGATACTGGTACTTAGTAAACGTACATAGGTAGGAGTAGTTAGTCTTATGAAAGCAGAATAAAACTATAAATAACACTTTCGGAGGTTAACAGCGTGCCACTTCCGGGGCACCTCTTGATCGTCCGTTGTGTATAGCTTATAAGACCCGTTCTGATATGCCTCCGTCACCCGGTACGGACCTTCCCACTTCGGGCCAAACTTTCCTTGATCTTCTACCCTACTGGCTTCATTCCTTCGGTATACAAACTCTCCGGGTTTGAAAGTCACCGGTCGAGCCCTTCGATTGTAGTATCTCTCTACCTTTGCTTTGTACTTGGCCTCACGTATAGTGACTTCTTCCCTTCTTTCTTGCAATAGGTCCAAGTTAAGGCGCATCTCCTCTTCGTTTGTCTTCGCCCTTACCATCATGGTCCGGTGGGTTGGTATACCTATCTCCGCGGGGATGACCGCTTCACTTCCATAGGTTAGGCTAAACGGCGTCTCCCCGTTACTCATCTTAAGGGTTGTACGGTGTGCCCACAAGACATTGGGTAATTCTTCCACCCATCCGGCTTTTTCTCTTCCCAACCTGGTTTTTATACTGTTCATCAAGCTTTTATTCGCAGCTTCGACCAATCCGTTTGCCTGGGCGTGTGCTACCGCTGTGTTAATTTGCTGTATTTCCAACTGTTCACACCATATTTTGAACGGATCATTTACGAATTGCGTCCCGTTATTAGTGACAATAATCTATGGCAAACCGAACTGGCAAACAATATTGTCCCAGGTGAATTTCTTAACCTCCTTCCCGGTTATTCGTGTCAGCGGGTTTGCTTCGACCCATTTGGTGAAATAATCTATGGCCACGATCACGTATTTTGCTTTGTCGGATGATTGGGGTAACGGACCTAGGATGTCCATCCCCCACAGGTAGAAGGGCCATGGCGCCATTATTGATGTCAACGGTGTTTTTGGGAGCCTTGGGACCTTTGCATGGATTTGACATGAATCACATTTCCGGATTTCCTCTCGGGCATCCCGATGCATTGTAGGCCAGTAATATCCTTGCCTCATAGCCATAGCCACGACCATTCGGGGCTCCGAGTGCATTCCGCAGGCGCCCATGTGGATCTCCTGGATGACATAGTTTGCTTGTAGAGGACCCACACATCTTAGCATTGGTACCAAGTAAGATTTCTTGAATAACACTCCTTCTACCATGGCATATTGGTTTATTTTCATCCTGAGCCTTCGTGCTTCGTTTTTGTCCTCCGGCCAGATCCCCTCCTCCAAACATTTGATTATGGGTGTCATCCAGTTGTCCTCTTCTTCTTCCACCACGGTATTTACCTCGGCTTTTTCAATCGATCTTTCCTCCAGCACTTCCACAAGTACTTCCTTCGTGAGATGGTTAAATGCAACCGTGGCCAGTTTACTTAACACGTCCGCCTTTTGATTTCGCGTCTGAGGAATATTGATAATGGAGAAGTGCTTGAATCCGGCTATCAGCCCTTTCGTCTTTGCTAGGTATTTGATCATATTTGAGTTTGTGGCCACATAGTCACCATTAATCTAGTTGGCTACTAGCTTGGAGTCAACGTACACCCTTATCTTTTGTACATCCATGTCTGCTGCTATTCTTAGGCCCGCGAGCAGTGCTTCGTATTCTGCTTCGTTATTTGTTGTCTCCTCGAAGTTGAGCCGAATGGCATATGTATATTCTGCCTTTGTTGGGCTAATGAGTACCAGGCCTGCCCCAGCGCCCTTTTGATTGGATGCGCCGTCCGTATACAACGTCCATCGTCCGACGTCATCTGCGTTTGGTTTAAGTGCTGGTTGTTGGAAGTAGACCATTGAGTTGTTTCCGATCGGTGTTTCTGAGAGAAAATCTGCCAATATCTGCCCCTTAATTGAGTTCCACGGTACATATTCTATGTGGTACGCTCCCAACCCCACCGAGTATTTAGCCAGTTTTCTGGACGTTTGCGTCTTGTTAAGGATCTGTTTGAGTGGCTGGTCCGTGATGACTTTAATTGGATGGGCTTCAAAATATCGGCGTAACCTCCTGGATGCGTGTAAGAGGGATAGGACCAGTTTTTCCATGGGAGCATAATTTCTTTCTGCGTCATTCAGAGTCCGACTGACGTAGTGGACCGGGCATTGTTTACATTTCCTCTCTGCTACTAGCACGGTACTTACGGCCTCGTCTGCAGCTACCAGGTATATGTACAAGGTTTCCTTGGCGACCGGTGTGGTTAGCGAAGGGAGGTGTTCGATGAGCCGCTTCATTTCTTTGAAAGCCGCCTCTGCTGCTTCTGTCCACCGGTATTCGTCTTTGTTTTCTTTGGTGATGCTTTTCAAGGTTTCGAAGAAAGGCAGCGATCGTTCGGCCGACCGGGACAGAAAACGATTTAGAGGGGCCAGCTTGCCACTCAGGCTTTGCATTTCCCTCAACGTTCGGGGCGACTGCATGTCTATTATGGCCTTGGCCTTTTTCGGGTTTGCCCTTATTCCTTCGGAGGTGACTAAGTATCCTAGGAACTTCCCTTCCTCCATCCCGAACGAACATTTCTTGGGATTGAGTTTCATATTGATCTTCCGGAGGTTGTCGAATGTCTCGGCTATGTCCTCTATCATTCCCCTTTCTTCCTTGCTCTTAATCACCATATCATCCACATAGGCTTCTAAATTCCTCCCCAGCTGTGTTTGAAAAGCCATGTCTACCAACCTTTGATATGTTGCTCCGGTATTTTTGAGGCCAAACGGCATCTTAGTGTAACAATAGGTTCCCTGGTCCGTGTAGAATGCTGTTTTCTCTTCGTCATCTTTGGCCATTTGTACCTGATGGTACCCTTTGTAGGCGTCCAGAAAACACTTGTATTTGTATCCCATGACCGATTCAATCTTCCAATCGATGTCCGGGAGGGGGTAGTAGTCCTTCAGACAGGCTGAGTTGATGTTCTTGAAATCTACACACATCCTCCAGGTCCCGTCCGCTTTTTTGACCAGCACCGGATTAGAGATCCACGTTGGATATTTTACCGGACGGACGATTCCGGCCTGTAGCCATTCTTCTACTTCTTGCAACACTGCCTGGCTGCGGTCTGGGGCGAATATTCTCCGTTTCTGACACACCGGTTCCACTATAGGATTAGCGTTGAGATTATGTTCTATTATTCGCCGGGGGACGTCTGTCATATCCGCCGGTTCCCAAGCGAACACGTCTAGGTTTTTCACCAATAGAGCCTTTAGTAAGGCCTTGCATCCCGGGGTCAAATTTCCTCCGATAGTAAACAACTGATCCGGATGCGCCGGACTAATCATAATTTCCTCCGGTTGGCTTTCTTCTCCTAGCTCCATTATTTCGCGTATTTCATCATCTTTCTTTTTCCGGTATTCTGATACAGCGGCAGATCGGGTAAGTAACGTAGCAATTCCCCGCGGAGTAGGAAACTTCATCATCGCGTGAATGGTTGACGGGACCGCCCTGAGTGTCTTTAGTCCGCTCCGGCCGAGGATCACATTGTAAGGGGAATGGGTCGGATTATGGTGAACTTCATTGTTGCCCGTCTAGATAGACCTTCATTCCCAAACTCTACATCCATTTCCAGCTTGCCCAGGGGTTTTGTAACATCTCCGGCGAATCCCAGCAAATCGGTATGCTTGGGTCGTAATCGGGATCTGATCGAAGAGTGTAAATTGTTGAAACAGTGCTCAAACATGATTTCCACCGATGCCCCTTCGTCTACGAGGACCCGACGTACCAAATATCCTTCTATCATAGCTTCCACAATGAGGGGTTCTTCGGACACATCATCCGATAAAATTAGAGGGAAGGTGATGGGTACATTCATCCACTCTTCCGTCCTTTCCCGATTCTTCCGCTTCCTTCCATCAGAGTTTGTTCGGGCCATGTTAATGATTTTGCCTTTGCGAGGTTCTTCTCGCTGGACCACCCCCTTCTGTCTAACGTCTTTGATGAGGTGATTGAGCTTTCCCGATTCCAGTGCCTCTTCTAGCTGTTTCTGCAGCTGCCTGCAGTCACTTGTGTGATGTCCTTTTTCCATATGGTAATCACAATATTTGTCTTGATTTTCTCTGCGTAGAGGGTAATTCATGGGCCTGGGCTGTGGGAGTTGGAGTTGACGCTCAGTAGCTAGGATTTCCTTAGGGAGTTTGGTGAGGGCGTTCAAGGTGTGTCTCGGGAGCGGGTTATTGGGACGTGTATGATAATCGTTTCTGGCTGGAAGTAATGGTGCTTTGTCCTTGGGCCTGTATGGGGAGTATACGTCACGTCCGTGGTAGCCCGTTCTGTTCTCACTATGTCTCCTGTCCCCTCCGTATGATCCCTGAAATGGTCTATCCATACGACGAGGACCGCTATCCGGAAATTTCCTTACTGTTTCTGACCTTTCCCCTCGGGGTAGTTCCGTGTTGGCGAAAGCTTTCTCGGCCCTAACGAAGTCATCTACCCGTGTCATCATCTCTTCCACCGTCTTCGGTACTCTGTCCGCGAAGCGCTTAGCTAGCTCCGGGGTTTTGCATGCGTCCATGAACGATGAGATCCTCATGATTTCCGGTACCCCTTGTATGAACCCTGTCTCAGTGGTCCATCTTTCTTTAAACTCCGGTAAAGATTCATTTGCGTGTCTCACAATCCGGGTTATTTCCGTAGGATATCTGAAACACTTCTTCCTCGAGGAGAAATGGGTGACAAACTGGTGACGCAGACTGGTCCATTCGTCGATGCTACCCGACGGGAGTTTGTCGTACCATCCTCTGGCGCTGCCGTCTAGCGTTTGTTGAAACATGCGACACCACACAGGCATGGGCCACGAACCCTGCATGGCCGCTCCGGAGAATCGACTAAGATGATCCTCCGGGTCCGTGGAGCCATCGTAGAGCCTAATGTGGGACGGCATCTTATGCTCAGGTGCGGAGAACTCTAAAAGCCGTCGGGTCAAGGGTGAGTGGGACAGTTCTTTGAAGGGTTTTCCCAAGTCTTCATCGGATACTTTCTCCCCGGTTGCGATTTTGTTTCGTCTCACGTTCGGTTCCCGGTCGTCAAAGTTCAACCGAATGGGAGAGACATTCTTCCCCCTATTATATGTCGCTATTAGGGATCGGAGTGCGGAAGCGTGTCCTTCGATCTGTTCCTTCGTCAGAGGAGTGTCATCTCCCCCTGTTATGACAGGACCGGCATCATCCATCCTATAGCTTAGGTAGATTGAATACGGGTCCCACGGATGGCGCCAATTTGTTTGAGTAAAATCCTGTAACCCTTCGGTAGTCCTTGTGAAGTCCTCCAAATGGTTGGTGAGCGTATCGTGAACCTGTGAATCACAACAAAACGCGTTAGCCTCGCCCCGGGTGTTGTCCCAGGACCAAGCTCCGGCGTGAGGATGAGTATGGAGTGATGATAATAAGTGTGTGTAATAATAATGCAGTAAATGCTAATGATTATGAAAGTACATAAGGGGTATTTATACTACTGACCTATCACTGTTCACCACTTGTAAGTAGGTCACTGTTCCTAACATATAGGGAGTGGCGCTGTGGGCCATACCTATGCTAGAGTGTCAGACCAGATTAGGCCACGTGTCAAGTATGTGTACTTCGGAGGGAGGGATCAATCGTCCGGCCATAGACTGATTGTCCGGATTCTGTTTATAATCGTCCGGTGTATTAAATTAATCGTCCGGTCATATACGCAATCACTACACATTTCGTGTACATAAGATGATTAAGTTTTAGTCATAAGAATACTTGTAGAATTATTATAGAGTTTTATGCATCAATTTGAGCTTCATTTGTCAATTATGATTCTCATGTATTTTATGTCACTTAAACTCTTGAATCTAGCTTGAATTAATCTAACCGGTCGAGTTCGATCAATCTTGGCATAAGAATATACTTGTAGAATTATTAAAAATAGTTGAGTTTAACTTCACATTATTGGCTCGTTTGTAACTTTACTGAAAATAGAAGTTTGCCGTTAGTAACAGTTCAGATTCAAAGGAACTTGTTTGGGATCAGAAATTTTCATGAAATGACGTATGAGTGTATGACATGTTTTAGACCACGATGGTCACCTATTAACATTCAGCACATCATCACCATCATCACCTTTCAGGTTCAATGGTTATCACCATTAAAAATATTCATTTCATACAAAAATACTTTACAAAATATCCCACACACTCACAAACTAAAAAATTAATAATGGTGAGGGTTGCGAAAAACTACGATGATAGAGATAATGTTGGTGAAAGTGGCGCGTGACAATGAAGATGAGGGTGATGGCTCACCCTCGATTGTGACCTGGTTAAGGTTGTGTGATAGCTGGAACACTTTGAGGCTATTTATTTACACATTAGTTGTTCGTTAAAGAAGTCATATTTGACAAGTACATATGTCATAACTCGTACGTGGTTGTATCATTTATGACCGTTTATTACCATTAACATTTTTAAAAAATGAACGATATCTTATGAATATTTGTTATAAAAACATCATGCGCAAGATTTATAGTTGATAAAATAAAGTTAAATATATGACATTATTGTAAGTCCTTGACTCCTTGTTTCCTCATTTTTATAATTTCACGAAATGTCGTAGACAATTATACTAAAAAGATCTTCTTCGACATAAGTGCTCATTGAGTCATTGATATGCTAAACATCTAAACAATGTTAACTTTTTTTGTTTGTTAGGTTTTGAGACAAGTAGACATAACTTTGGTCATGTTCTTTGTGCCATATAAGCAAATCAGAATATCAAAGTAGAATCTTAGTATTAAATTTATGTTTAGGTCCTTAGTTGCTCAAAAGCTTATCTAAAGTTAATCAACATCAGAAGATTCAATCTACTTTCTAAACCAATCCAATAATCTTCAAAAAAAAAAAATAATAATAATAATAATTAAAAAAAAAAAAAAAAAAGTACAGTTTGTGGTTCGGGTCAGAACTCAACTAAACCCAACTGCTTATTGAAAAGCTGAAGGACTAAACATAGAATACTTTAATACTTTAGGGGTAATGTGTGACCATTAAGAGTTTTATGTTTCATTGGATACTGTCTATTCTTTTTGTTCTAGTGTTCTACCTTGTACAGGTGTACCTAAGAGGGGTGTGGCCCACCGGCTTACTTGACAAAAAAGTTGGACCGGGCCGAAGAGAATTGGTCTTACAAGTTACATACAAATCAATCATTCCATTTGGTCATTCCTAAAATTGATTGCTACACTCAAATTTAGAATGTTTTGACTTTTATACCCTCACAGAGGTCAAAACATTCTAAATTTGAGTGTGTCAATCAATTCTAAAAGTGTGCAAATCACCTCCTTTATTTTATCGGTTAACAATTGAAAATGTAGTATAGTTGTTACTTTTTGTTGTTATGTGATTGAATTTTTTTTTATTATGTGTCTCGAACTTTTAAATTTTGATTATTATGTGTATTTTATGACTATTTTACTCTTGTATGTATGAATAGTAATAAAATACACACAATAATCAAAATTTAAAAGTTCAGTACACACAATAAGAAAGAAAAAAATGTTTAGTACACACAATAATAAAAATGTCAAGTATAACACATTTTCAAGTAATTAACCTTTATATCATTAACTACTTACTAATTTTAAAGGGAATATATTAGCTACAATATATTGTAGTTAATTGGCTACAATTTTAAGCTACAAATTTGGGTTTCTGACTTTTTTTGTGGGTCCTGAGTTCTCTTTGTGGGTCTCTAATTTATTTCTTGTGTATTTTTAATGAAGAATTGTAAATAGTTGGCAACAAAAATTGTAGCTAAGCTATTCCTAATTTTATTGTTAGAACCGCATAAATCAAAAACAAAAAACGACTAACAAGAATAATTCTCTCGTTCTTTTACTTACTAGTTTAAAAATTAAAATATAAATTTGGTCCATCAACTAAACCTTAATGAATTACTTAGCTTTAATATTACTAGTAGTTGCTATAGTCGTGGAATATTGGATAACTAAGAAATTATGATTTATTTATTTTTGAAGTTGGTATAAATGATACTCGGTCAAGGTTGCGCAACGGGCCATAACAACCACCATCCTCGTCATAGTTGTGATAGTAATAACTATCAAGGATGAGTTGTGTTGTGAGTTAAAGACCTATGCGAGACATGTATATCAACCAAAACCGTTATTAAGTTCGATAGTATAAAACTCTAAATGAAATAACTTACAATAATAAATGCCATGTTGAAATTTTGGATGTACCATTGTGGATTTGTGACTTACTTTCTTTAGATTTAATTTCAATCATCAAAATTGACGCGTATAATTAAACGAATAGCTACCACATTTACCCCACACCACCACTAAAGTCAAGCAACATGAGTAAATATGAAGCGTATACCAACAATATGCCATTATCGTTGAATTATTACATGTTACACATATTTAATAGAGACCACGGTGACAAGATGTTTATATTTGGAGAAATGCTAGATATACGAAATGAGTTGTTGGAGTGTGATTGGTGTATTTTGCTATTATTTTTCTCTTTTCTTTTTGATTTAGCTAATCACACTCCGACAACTTATTTTGTAGACATTTTTTTTTTGGGTCTATTATTCCTCTTATATTAGCTTATGATTATATAAGCTCATATATTCCGTTACCAATGACTGTTGTAGATCGATGAACTAAGTTCACCGTCAACTTGTGACATGATGTTGTAAATCACTTCGTCAATATCATGCTAAATATTAGAAGAGATATTTGGCCTAAGACCATTTTTTTTTTTTTTTTTTTGCAAAGGATTAATTATATTAATATTCATCAATATTACAAGATATTCACTCAACTGAGATGGACATTTCCCATCCAGTTGCACTAACGACAACATACATTCTATCTGATATACTCTATCTTACCAGACATAACATTGAAAAGATATCACATTCATAGAGTATCAGGCCACCCATAGCTGCATACTCTCAAATTCACCCACCATAACATGAAAACTCATTATCTATACCTCCATATTCGCAACTTCCATCAATCAATAATCCCTATGCCTCTTCCTACAATGGGGCATTTACTTTTCCATTTTGCTTCCCACCTCTCCTTGTACCACTCACACATATATCGAGCCCAAGTCTCTAATTCTTCATCAGTGGGATTCCTCTTATTATTCACAAACATATCAATCATTTCCTCCTGTTCTTCCACAAAATGAATTGATCAACATCCTCATTTTCTTTGACTATATTCTCTTCCATACTTACGGACTTTTCATTCTTATCCCTGCATAAATCACCCTCATCCTGGCACTTTTGAATATCATTAGAGTACAGAGTGTCATTGTTGCCTACACTTCCCAATACATCAAATCTATTCTTGTTCCCCTTTTGTGTTATGCTTTGTGATTTGCTCCTTGCTTCTTTAGATCCTAGAGCAGGGAACTCCTCTTCATATTTTTTTTACCATTAACAGCATCAGCATCTTTGTCCTGTCTCTCAAAAGACCCAACATCTGCATATTTGTCCAACTTTTTATCAGTCCTATTACTTGGTTGATTTCCAGCATTCTGCACTACATTTTGCTCATCATTACTCATTTTGCTTGTATATTGGCAAATTTTCCCTAAAGATGGTGATGTTTTACTTGTTCCTTCTCCTCCATTATTATGCTCATTCACAATACTTTTTCCTTTATCTTTATTCATATTATCTTGCACATTCTCGTGCCTTTTTAAGTCTCCATTCTTCTTCCCATTAACTTGTTTTTCTTTAGGCCTAAACAATTGTTTTTTCTGTTGAAATTGTTTGTTTCTTCCATTATTCCTTCTACCTCTAGCATCAACAAAACCATCACTATCTTTATTCTGCATTTTCCTATTCACTCCATTTTCATATTTCTTAACCTGATTCTCATGATTCACAACACTACTTTTCTTGTTCTGCACATTCTCATTCTTTTTCTCTTCACTTGTTCTAGGTCTAATTTTGCAAGCTTGCATACTATGCCCAAAGACATCATAGTGACTACAAACCAAAGGTTTTCATGGATACTCAACCTTCACAGTCTTTCTTTTCTTTATATTGTTACTAGTATCCTTGTATAGTACCTCAATCTTATCTGGCAAACCCTTACAAGCTTCCATTTCCACCAAAACTCTAGCATACCCCAGCATCCCATATCCTACATACTTGCAGTCATTTGATCCATAATAACTGGCCTCCTCAACCTGCTAGATAAAGCACTAATACCTTTAATACTCCATGCCTCCAAAGGAACGTCAACAAGCTTTATCCAAACAGGGATTTTACATGGACCAGTCTTCTCTATGCAACTATCAGGAGACCATTTTTGTACCAGCAATGGTTTCCCATTAACTAACCAAGGACTTTGCTCAACTACCATATTCAACCCATCTTCATGCTTAAACTTGAAAAAACACATGTTATTGTTATCAACAATAATGTCTTTCAATCCATACTTAGACCACATTCTTCTCAAATTATATTTCATCTCATTTTCATTCATAGTACAACCTAAAAAGTAACCACATACAGTACGTTGCCAATGCTTACTTCCTTCAATCACAATATCCTCATTAAACACCACAACCTCTTCTCCTTCATCAGTTTTCTCAGGTTGCACATAATCAAGCTTATTATTCATGAATTTTTCATTCTTAGTGACAACGTTAGCAAAAGTCTCACCAGTGCCATTATCAATATTATTCACATTAGTTTTTACAAACAGTTTATTAGCACTTACATTGGTATCCTTCTCATTGCTTTGTTCGCCGCCATTCTGCTGTACATAATCATCATTCTCTACATTATCACACACCTTTAATCCAGCCTCATTAACCATATCACCATTACTCACAACATGAACCTCCTTTCCATTCTGGCCCCCCAAACTTAAACTACTATTCTTCTCTAATTCACAAGTATTCTGCACATTATTAACAACATTATTCTCCTTCCTAGTCTGAACTCCCATGCTTATACTATCCACCCTCTCTAATTCACAAGCTTTCTCAATCACATTAGTTTTCCAGTACTATTATTCACAGTCACCTTCTTACTAACATCAACCTCTTTCGTATCCCCTAAACTACTAACAACATGATCATCCAACCAAACCAGAGCCCTAGGATTCCACGTCGATGTTCTTTGACTTTTCCTATTCGTCATAACTACTAATAGCTAAATTTAAGTACCATAGAAACAAATCGCAGTGTAGTAGATTGAAATACAAGACAAACTAAACAGAAATAAGAAAATGAAATTTGCCACCAAATTATTGAATTTGGGGGTTTCTTCAAATATAACTAAAAATCAAATTCAAACTCATCATTAGCTGTGGAATGAAAAGTGGAATCCAATGGTGTTATCAGAATTGAATTTCATTGAGTATTCATGAAGAAATTAAAGAAAAATAGTGATTTATGAAAAGCGTGAAAAAAGTGGATGTTGGGGAGAATTAAATGTATCTAAGTTTACATGATACAACCCACAGAAATAATGGCAAGATAAAATGATAGACCAATTTGATGGCTTGAGCTCCATTAAGGTTTTTTTTTATGGTTTCGTATTTATATTATATAAATAGTTTATCATTAATAAAGTTTAATTCACGAGGGTTTATCAGTTTAATATGGTATCAGAGCAGGTCTGATCTTCAAACACCCTTAAGTCTTCTAAACCTTCTTCACATGAAAAAGCTTTCAATAGATATTAATCGGAACCACCATTTATCCCTTCTCATTTTTTTTCCTTTTTGAAAATTTCAGCCAAAACCCTACTTGCGTACTATTTTGGCCATACGTTCTAAACAATTTGGAGTTAGCTGACACGGTTAGCGCTATTCTCTTTACTTTTCAATTATGCACAAAACCTAACTTGAATCACCTCCATCGACTGTCGAATGCACCGCCAGAAGTCGACTGTTGTTAAAAAAGAAAAAAAGAAAATAAAAATCTACGCTTTGCTTTTATTTTTGATTTTATTGCTGCTGCATGATAAAGATTAATCACCGCCAGAAGTCGAATGACATCACCAAAATTTATTACTTGTTTTTGCTTTGTTACCACATTATTTGTCTTTCGCTACTGCAGATAAAGATTTGTTTATGCCTGCTTTCGAATGTCTTTATCAACAAAACTTTGATTCCTTTAATGTTTATTTAGCCTTCTCATCCAATCAGAGCTTTCACAATTTCGCCGCTCAGACTACGAGGGAGTATTAGATGAGATAATTGGCCCAAGACCGGCTCATGGGCTTGAGATACATTAGATTTTTATTATGGTTTCGTATTTGTAATTTATAAATAGTTTATCATTAACAAAGTTTAACCCACGAAGGTTTATCAATCTAACAGCTAAAACTAATTACTTCCTCCGTCCTATAATTATAGTCCACTGTTGACTTTTAAATTCTTTAGTTTTCAACTTTAACCTTAAATATTTTTGTTTGTGTTATATATTACATGATGCAAAATATATGAATGTATTGAGTTTTAAATGTATTTTCAATTGGTATAATTTTTATCAAGTATTATATAACACAAATAAAAAATATAAAAGATCAAAATTGCAAAATGAATACTTAAAAGTCAACAGTTGACTATAATTATTAGACGGATGGAGTAGAAGATTAGTAAATCATTTGAAGGAGATGTGTGGGTGCTACGATCTAAATACGCTATAAAATATTGATGCTCACATCTTTTAAGGTTGGTTTTTATAGTGGCCATTATCATAATTTTCACATTAGCGCCATATCAACATTCAACGTACCACTACTATCATCACACTTTACTTTTATTGTTATCATCATTAAAAATATCTACTTTATACATACATATCACATAAAATACCTGACGTACACTCAAAAGGAAAAAAAAAAGTAATGACCATCACCTTTATCTCTCTTGCACGTGAGTGACCCAAACATGTTTTTATGATGGTAGTGTGTGATGCTCACAATAAGGGTGAGCCATCACCCACCATAAAAACTAGTCTATGTCATGAAAGGAAAATAATTTGGAGACCTAAATGTATGAATAATTTTATGCTTAAAATGATGTGGAAGTGCTTTATTGATTTGTGAAGTAGTTGGTCTATCTCTTGTCACCAATAAAGTGATGCCACATAAGATTATACATATATTTAATCTTAATGTTATAAATAGCGTGAGGCGTGACGTGGCGGCGAAACCAAGCCTCAAGCTACATGAGCTATAGCGAAGCTATAGCATTTTTTGAGGCGTGACCAAGGCGGCATAATTTTTTATAGATTTATATATTTATATCATATTTCATATATATATATATATATATATATATATATATATATATATATATATATATATATATATATATAATACATCAAGTTTACAAAACGCGTTATACATAGGAAATAAACTCAAAAAGCTAAACTATAATTGCATTTTTCGTCATTTCTTTAAATAAAACCTTCTCCGTGAGAGTAAACTGCTAAAAGATAAATGTAAAAACCTAAAAACTACGGTATAAAACATCACATTCACATATTCACATTCACTTGTTATATTATCTTTTAGCATTTGATTTATAAAGTTAGCCCAAGCCCAAGTTCCTTCTAGCCCAATAATATTAAATTACTAAATTCTACAAAAGCTTCAAAATAAAGCGCCACGCTTCACGCTATAGCACGCCTTACCACGCTTTTTCGCGCTTCATAACACGCTACGCATTAAGAAGACGCCTTGGCCTGTTTCGTAACGTGGAGGCCACGCCTCGCGCTATGGCGCCGCTATGGCGCGCTATTTAGAACCCTATTATTTAAGCACATGAGTTAGACATGTCAATCAATGCTCGTCATGAAATAGACTAGATATGATTTGTAAAGCAAAAACATGGCCTAAACAACTTTTATCCTGAACTTCAGTTAAGGTAACAACTCCATAACTCAGTGGAAATTGAAATGATTTCTAGGAGCGCAAAGTTAAGGAATTGTTAATTGAAATAGTATGTATAGAATTGTTACAGATGTTTAATTTCAGAGAAATGCTAAATCCTACTACTAAAATATCTTACTTATCCTCCTACTCACAAGATTCTGACAATTGTCAGAACTGACGGTTTAGATACAGAGAGAAAATGAGTGAAAAAAAATATATAATATTATTGTGTTTACGTTAAAGATAGAGTTGCACAAGGCTAAATTGAGTTGGGTCCACAAGTGGCTGAGATGTACCACATCTCGTGGCATTCTTGTTGATAAGACCCATGTTTCTCAGTTTCTGTATATTTGGTCATTTTAGTTTTGAGATTTCAGCGTTGTGAGAATTGATATGTAATATGTACTATTATGTTGAGTAATATAATTTTTGCTGTTTCTAAAATAAATAAATAAATTAATTAATTAATAAAATAAAATTATTGTGTGTGTATGAGAATATTGTATTAGGCTTTAGCAATGCTATTAATTTCATGTGTATATATATAAGTGGAAGATAGAACAAGAAGAATCAAAACGGCATGAAAATTTTAAAGTTAATGATATTGGCCACTTCTCAAAAGAATAATTTATGTGGAGCCATATGCATATAATTACACTAAAATTTCAGTGATAAAAGTAGTTAAAAGGAGCAGTTCTAGACTTTTAGTGACGTTAATCATGATTAGTTTGAGAATTAGAAGGTGGTAACATTGTGGATAAATGATACTAACACACGGTATATGTTTCTATAAGTCATTATTACAGCATACCCTAATAGATTAATTTTCTCGTTCAAATGACTTCATTAAACTAATAAGGTTCCTATAAGACGTGCTACAAAAATAACAATTATGGACATACATAGTTTTTTTTTTTGAACAAAGGACATACATAGTTGAACATGCTATTTATATATATATGAAACGTGATCTAACATTCTTCTAGCTAATGGCCAAAGAATGTATTATACTATAACTTATACCAAAAAACGTAGTTGGTAGGAGTCTGCCAATGCTTTAGAAGCATATTTGTCAACTTTCCAATATTTTTTTTTTTGCAACTTGTGTTTTTTTATCTCACACACACGATATATTATGTGGGGTTCCCCAATACACATAAAAGCATCACAAAGGTTCCCTTTTCGGTTCGAGTCATTTTAACCAAAGTTTTCATACTCCCCTTTTTAGAAATAATATCTACAGAAACTATGGCTGGTATTGATCAAAATGAAGACCAAAAAGATGACGAATTCGCATGCGAAAAGATGCATGAGATGGCCATTGTTCCAACAACACTTGCAGCCTTTGAATCCTTAACTTTTCCACTAGTAATAAAATTTTTCTCATTGGTCTCATGATCACAACTTTTTTTTTTTTGGTATGTTACATGAGCTAATTGGTATTATTTTCTTTGTGAAAACAGGTTCAAGAAGTGGTTCTTTTAGCTGATTTTCAATGCAAAAGATGTCAAGATAGAGTTGCTGATATTGTCTCAAGATTAAATGGTATGTTCCAAATTCTTATTGTTCAACCCATATCATTTTTTCTTGATTTTCTGGCAGCCTATATATGTTGACCTGGAAAATTTGGTCATAGTACCTAGTCTTTTAACTATTTTTGATATTATTCTAGTTGCCTAATTTGGTTCTTAATGGTAAAATACTAAATATGGGTCGATCAGCGTTGCTGGTTATCAATGTTTCTGCAAGATGGATACCTCTTTTTTTTTTCTTTTTTTTTTTTTTAAATACTACTAACAATTTGTTGATTTTCTGGCTTGATATGGCCGTTAAAAGTGACTTTTCCGGCGATCGTGTCTAACAGCGACAGCTAGCCGTTGTAAATTCATCATCCAATGGGTCTAAAAGTCTAGAAGTCTAGTGGGCCTAGAAAGTACATAGATGCTTTAGCTATAGACACATCATATATACATACATGTGTTTTTGTTATTAAAACTTTAGGATATATTGGAAAATATATTATAACTTTGTATACCATGTTTGTTTACAGAAATGCTGACATTATTGTTTTTGTGTAAAATTTCTACATTGGATACCTTTGAATGATTTATGTTTGGTCCCATTTGATGCAATTTTCTAGTGAGCTCTTTTATAATCCTATGATTACGTACATATTTGGATATAGTTGATAAGTATGTTACCTATTTTTTTTATTTGTATCTTACATTCTTGTAGTTAAACTCGAAACTGAATGTTTCATATGCGCAATCTAGATGACAAGCTTACTTTTTTTTTTCCAAATGGCAGGTGAGGCGGACTCGGTGGAGATCAGCTTGATGGAGAAAAAAGTAACGATTACCTTGACTCGCAAACATCCAAGAGTTGCCAAAACACGAGAAAACAAATTTCAACCGGTCGCAGTGTACAAAAACCCCGCTAACAAACTTTCTAAAGTAAAAAGGATGTTCCGTTCTTCGTCTAGTTGATTTCTTCACACGATCAGTAGTTCTACTCAATAGGACACACGAAAAAAAAAAATTGTTGCATGATATGAAATGTAAATGTAAACCTAATTAATCATTTGATAGGTAGGTAAATATGCATTTAATTGTAATGATTTTATTATCTTCTTTTTATATGTGTAAATAGTTAACTGAAGATGATTTTAACACACATAGTTGTCTACCTTGCTTGCTTTTTTGGATTGATTAACATGTGTTATTAATTTGTTCTTTAATAATTGGTAGCACCTGACTTGTTATATACAGTTTTATTCATTGCTATTATAGTTGTATTAAATCATTTATTATGATAACAACATATAACTAAACAGTAGTATAAAATTGAAAATTTTGTGATTATAATTGTTTCAAGATTAGTATGACTGTAGAGGAGTTAAGAACACACTTTCTTGATAACTAAATGTGCCACCATATATACACAATTACGTTTTCATACAATACAAGTTACCGTTGGATAACAAGCTGTTTGATGTAAAAGTTAATTAGAACGTTGTGCTTGTCATTTTGTTACAGTTTCAGCATAACCACAAGAATTCTTTTGAGCAAAGATTATATCTGAATATTCAAAGCAGATGTCATATTTGTGTCTTATCCATTTATCAGTCAAAGTTGGTTTCTTTGAATTTATTGCATTCTTGTGTCAACTAAACGTCTTAGAGCATTGGTAACCTTGGTGCCATGGCTTGGTGCCATGGGCCAAAAGTTACTGCCACGTCAGCAAAAATCTCTATGGCATCAGAAATCTGACGGCATCACATTCTGACTGTATCCCTTGGCACCAGAAATTCTGGTGCCGTCAGCATTTTTTTTTCTTTTTTTTCTTTTACATAAAATTAAACATACATAATATTAACTAAAATAACTTTCATTAAAAAAAAAAAAAAAAAAACACACACACACATTACATTAAAAAAACAAACATTACATAAAAAAAAAAACACACACACACACACACATTACATTTAAAAAAAAACATAAAAATAGAATAAAACATACACAATATTAATTAAAATAAACTCCATTAATTAAAAAAAAAAAATTGCATAAAAAACCACATGGACTAAAACTGTCAAACACCAAAAAACGTTATAGAGAATCACAAGGACTAAAATTGCATGTGTACCAAACTTGCTTTCTTCCTCCTTGTGCTACCACCTGCAAAAACCAAAAAAAAAAAAAAAAAAAAAAAAAAAAAAACAACACAGCATGGATCTGCATAAACAGCCGAAAAAGAAAAGGAAAAAAAAAAGAAAAAAGAAAAAACTCGATGGCGTGGGCTGGCCACCACGGCGCAACAGCCGACGGCGCCACCCACGGTGTCGTGCGCCAAGGGTTTTTTTGGGCTGGTACCATGGCACGAGCTTAACAGCCCATGGTACCCCATGCTCTTAGAAACAAAGCAAGAAGTAATTTCTAAGGTAAATTACACTAGGGCTGACCATCGGGATGATCCCGACTTCCTTGATTAGCCGAAAAAATCAAACCGACTCCTGACCCGAGTGTAGATCGGTTAGTGTTGGTCTGTGTCAGGCGGTGTGGGGTGGCGGTCGGGACAGTGGTCGACTTTGTGTTTTGTCGGGTAGTCCCGATTCCCGACCCGATCCCGATTAGCCGGAAAAATCAAACCGCCTCCCGACCCGAGTGTAGATCGGTTAGTTTCGGTCGGTGTCGAGCGGTGTCGAGTGGCGGTCGAAAAAGCTCAGCCCTAAATTACACCCTTGTCTCCAAAATTGGTCCCGTTTTTACATTTGATCATATGTTCTAGGATTTAGTCTGTTTAGTCCCAATGGTAAGCGTTTTTACTCTCGTTTTGTCCTAAAACATCCGTCCTACGCAACGTTTGTTACTTTTACTCGTTAATTGTGACACATGACTTGCACAAGATGGGTATTTTCGTCTTTTAGTTCAAAACCCAATTACATCGTTCGCCCTTCAAAATTGAGGGTATTTTACACCGTTGTGCTTCTCACCTACCAATCTTAACACTTTTCAAAACAAAGAAAAACTTTAACACTTTAAAATGAGAAAACCAAACAACAAAACTTCCCCGATTTGGCCAAGAACCCTAATTCGTCAAGGACCCTCATTTCGGCAACAACCAAAGGTTAGTGATTATAATGTACATAAAGTTGATGATTTTGTTTCTATTTATAATAGACAATAAAGTTGATGATTTTGTTAACTAAGATTATAGGAATAGTTGTCCTTTATGTTGAACATTTTTTGCTATGATATTTTAGGCTTTCTTAATGAGGAAGATGCAAATTGTGGACCTTTATAAAATGAGGATTTTTATTCTAGTTATGGTAAAGAGGATTTGGATTTTGTTGATTTTCATAATGAAAATGATGATAATGTAGTCATAAAAAGTAAGAAGAGTAGAATGAACTTTTCAAACCGTTAGTTCAAATTTAGAGAATGGGAATTTCACATTTTTTAAAAATTATTGGAAATTTTTTTAACTAAATTGATTTTTATTTTTTCTATTTTCATATGAAAATTTTCCTGGAAAAATAGAAATTTTTTCACCAACTAAACGGGCCCTTAGGGTTTTAGTTCATTTTTTGCCCTAAATCGTTCGTGTTATATTTGTGTTTGCTCTAAATTGTGTTTGTTATATTCGTGTTTGCACTAATTCGTGTTTGTTTAGATATTAATATGGGAGAAAGTGATAAGGGTAAAGCTGTGATCAATATGTTTGATGAACAAAGTGTTCATCACAGACAAGGACGGAATTTCATAGAGGTCAAGGGGGTTGTGGCCCCAAAAAAATTTTACTCTTAAGTAGCATTTACTATACAATGTTTGTCATTAGTTGTGCAAAATATTAAAAGTTTGTAGTTTGGCCCTTTTAAAATAAGTATTTCATATTCCGTCCCTGATCACAAATGAAATCATGAATGAAATTCATGATAAATATAGGGGGAATATGAACAGCACGATGAATTGATAGATGAGATTCTGGAAGGTTTAAGAAAAAGAGCATATAGTGAAATGCTTGTGGATGTTGAAGTCAATTAATTTTAATTTGAACAATCAACCGCTTTATAACAAACTTTTTAACCAACTTACTTTCAAACAAATTAGGTTTTAAATTTTTCTATAATAAGCAAGAAAAAAGTCTGAATTTTAAGTCTTTTTAATTATAAAATAATCATAAATGTATTATAATATAGCATAGATAAGAGCAAAAATTTCATGATGTTACAACAGGATTTGGTCAAGTAAGTGGTTGCATTCTCTTTATGATGTTACAACAGGATTTGGTCAACCATTGGTAAAGACCATGCTTCCTTTTATAAGTATATAAAATGTTTTAAAACCTGGGTTGACTCGGCCGGGTTAATTGGTTGAACCGGTTTTTGTCAAAAAACCGAGTTAACCGGTTAGACCCGTCGGGTTTTAAGTGACTCGGGTCAACTCGGTTTTCGAAACCCAATCGGGTTTGATTTTTTTTGTTTTTTAATAGAAAACCGGGTTGACCCGGTGGTTGAACCGGTTGAAAAAAATATTTTTTTTTAATAGAAAACTGGGTAGACTTGATGGTCGAACTGGTAACCAGATGATTCAACCGGGTCGATTAAAACCCAGTTTTCAAAACATTGAGTATATATCATATGCTTTTGTGTCAGTGCGATTGCAATTTTCTTTACTTCTTCTTGAATATGTTTCAGTGCGGTTTCAAATGGCTTTGAGATTTCTTCTTGAAGGCTCCATTTCTTGCATTCTTGTATTACAAAACCAGTGCCATCATATTAACTATGTAAAGCTATATATATATATATATATATATATATATATATATATATAAAACCATGATAATGTGTACATTAGAGCACAAGGTGTAGATGGCAAGGTTTGCCTCCCCATTCGGGTCCCACATGTGCCACATCACACAACACCTCAACTTCATCTCTTCACAACAAACCCCCTCATCACCAAACAACAAACCTCAACTTCTTCATTAGGGCCCCACCACTTACACCTTTATTTTTTTTATTCATTTAATTAAATAAGGCTTCTCACAGTGACAACCCATATTGCATCATCTTTTCGGCTGCCACCTCAGCTTTCTCTCTCTTCAACCTATATTCACCTCTCTCATCACAGTGGCAACCCATATTGCATTATCTTCCTTTATTTTTTAAAAAAAAAACATCTTTTAATACAAACACAAATTTTATTAATAAAACGTAAATATTACATAAACGAAACGATACGTAAATATTACATAAAACACGATACGGAAAACAAATAAAGCACGATAACACAATATATTTTAAAAATCTTGTTTAACGTAGCTCTGATGCCAATTGTGGAAAACTAGAAGGGGGGTTGAATAGTTTTACGTCTTTTTAATTTTATTATGAAAACTTAGTTTAGTTTTAAAACCTTGTTTGCTTTTAAAACTTTGATTCAATCTTATGTGAACTCAAATCTTGAACAATATGAACAACTATATCTAAGTATGAACAATAATAATATAAGTTAAGTATGTGAAATCAACACATGCACAATATAAACAATTATAGCTATATACGAGAGATAAGTAAGTAATCGTTTATTTTATAATCCTTAGTTATATTTTGTATGAAGAATTTACTTGATCGAAATGATCAATTATATGTATGTTACCTTTTTAGTTTGATTGTAAAAACTTTGTTTTGTGAATGAAACTTTCGTTTGATCTTTAAGTAAAATCAATACTAGAACTATATGAGCAAATATATATATACGTCTACGTCTACAAAAGTAATAACGGTATAATCAAGATAATAAGTAAGATATGGAAAGATCTAACCGCGAGACAAAGGATTTATAGTGGTTCGGCTACAAGGACACCTTCCTTGCCCTACTCCACTCCTCGAGTCACCTACTCGAGAGTTTTCTTCACTATGTTAACAAGCTCCCTTATGGCGGAGAAAACCTTACACACCAATATACACACCACAACTTCGTCACAACTTATTCACACATTCTATACAACTTCTACACACCTAGTCACTACTTAATCACAACACTACTTCTTCACACCTATCTATCTTCACAACTATCTACTTCACAACAATCTTCTTCACAACTATCTACTTCACAACAATCTTCTTCACAACTATCTACTTCCCAATGATGAGTGTGTAAATACTCATCATTTTTATCGTATCTGAACTGCCAAAACATCCAAAAACACTCAAATACGCATCAAAATACAGAAATTATTCCAGGAAATGTGTTTTATATGTTTTAGATGCAAAATGTTTAAAAACCAATGACAAACGAACAAAGTTTGCACAATTGGCAGTTTCAGTCCCTCAAGTTTCAAAATTTGACAAAACTAGTCCCTGAAGGTTTAAAATGAATAAAAAGTCAACTTTGATCCTTGGATAATCAAACTTGTTCAAAATTAATCCCTGGATGAAAGTTTTAACAAACTGGCAACTTTTACCCCTCAAAATCCAAAATTGACATAAAAGGTCCCTGAGCTTTCAAAGATTGTCAAAATTAGTCCCTGGTCAAAATAATTCAAAGAAAAATCAACTTGAGTCCTTGGGAATTTAAAAAAGTCAATATTAGTCCTTGGAATGAAAGATTGAAGAAATTACAGTTTTGGTCCTTCAATTTTGGAAAATGGCAAAAATGGTCCCCGGACAATTCATTTTGAAAAAAAATAACCATTAAGGACCTTTGGGAATTCAATATGTGGCATGTTTAACCCTGTTGATTAAATTTGAACATTTGGCAGAACCTACCCCTAACTTTCAGTCAATTACACAAATGGTCCCTATGCTTACTTGTTCACTAATAAACCAAATGGACCATATTTAACTTAAACCAAACATACAAACCTGATCCACCACACTTCCCCCAAGCCCATTCCCATCTCACCCTAGCCCAATCCACTCCCTAACTAATAAAACCCTACCCCGTTTGACCACCATCCCAAACACACACCCGTGAACCTTTTTCCCTCCCCCTAGCCTGCCAAAACCTGCAACCCAACACCATCATCACACTCCAACAATCCACCCCTACCCCTATCACTAACTTTCCACCACAAGACTCCAAACCCCCCCCTGCCAAAGTTATCAGTCCCCAACTTGCTTATATCTGTTTTCCCACCAAAATGAAGTGAGTGGCTCAGATCACTCAATACTCATCCAACGGACCTAAATAGAAGTGGGAAAAACTCCAAGAACCCCTGGAAGCCTATAAAAGAGAGGAGAGTGAAGACAGAAGGGTTAGCTAGTTAGTATGGTTTAAAATTAGTTAAGTAGAATTAAGTATTTAGTGAAAATGTAATTTTAGTTTTCAAGCTCAGTTGGTTTTTTAGTTGTTTCTAAGTTTCATGTACTCAAATTCTCAGTGTGTACTTAAATTTTCAAGTTTAATGAAAAGTTAACAATTTCAAGTTCCATATCAATTTCTGCTCATTGCTTTATTCATGAATGGTTAAGTAAAGTTTATAGGCATATAAGCTTTCTAAAAAGCTTAAGTTGAGTCTTTTTAGCAAATTGGTTCCACAGAAAATTTGTTAGGTTCAAAAGCTTAAATAGTCAACAAAAGTCAAACAGGGACTTATGGTGATGAATTGGGGTATGGAGGTGCTTGATTCATGATCACTGGTGTTGTTAAAGCCAAACCAAGGATAGGTTTTGTTCAAATAATCCCCTTGCTCAGCTAGGATTTTAGTTGTAAGTTCCCTATTTTCCATTTTAAAAGCAACTGCTTATCTACTGTTTGATCAATGTTTATTCTGAGTTCTTATTTCTTATTTGACATAGATTAGTTAATTAGCTGTTTATTTGGAATACTTCATGTTCTAGTTTCATTTTCTGCTTGTTTCTCCTTATTTTAGTCATAATCAGTGTTATTTGATATAGCTTATTCCACTGCTTGCCTCTGCATCATTTTAGTCTTAAAATCATTTTTATAGCATAAGTAATTAAGTTAAATCATTAGAATAGCTTTTGTCAGTTAAAATCCTTTGAAATCAGCTGTTAAGGCAGTGTTTGGATTAAGTGAGTAACCTGAGTCTTGATTGTTCTCTTGGTGATCCTCTGGTTCACATAAGTTGGTTTAGTGCTAAATAGATCTATACAAGCCTCAGTTTCATAGGTCTCACTTGAAAAGTCAAAAATGGCTTTTAATTCATAGACTGCTTGCACTTGTGTAATCTGAGGATACTTAGCTTGTTGATTTGATGTATATTATGTTTGAGAGTGTAACTTTAAAGCCTAATCTTGTTCATTAAACATCTAGGGTCAGCTTTGATCAACCAAATTTTAATTTAGTCAACCTTTAGTTTTAATGTGAAAAGTCAAAATGGCATACATGTCCAGAAAACCAAATGTTGAGGGATTTTCCATGATCTCAATTTTGAGTTCTAGCTTATGGGCTTTTGGAATATTAAAATTTGGCACCTCAGTTTCTTAAAAGTAATTTTTGTTGATTTTAGTAAATTTTCTTTATTGCTTATCTTAGCTCATCAAAGTGCCCAGTTGAACTAGTACCTCCCCTGCACCACATGGGTCAGTCCAACCATCAGATCCACAAGCTCTTTCTGAGCTTGTCCTATGAGCTTATGCCTTGAAATTTGGTTCTTTTAGAAGCTGAGCTGCCCATCTCAAGGTTCCAACTCAATTTTAGCTTTTTCAAGCTTATCTTCTAGGGCTGCTTGCAGTCCCTAGTTTGTCACAAATCTGTGTGTGTGTTGAGCATTCAGTGCACACAAGCTCTTTCATAAGCTCATCCAGAGCTCTATAGTGAGTCCCATTTTTAGCTTTTTAGTTCTTTGAGAAGCTCCACAGACCCTAGTGCTAATTCCATTCTTTGTTTGAGGTTTGAAACTTATTTGATAATCTTTCAGAAGCCTTCAACAAGCCTGTGGGTCTGTTTGGTTTTTCAGTAGGTTTAGGATTTGCTATTTCTTATTTTCAGCTTATTCCCTTTTCTTTTTTTCTTTTCTTTGGCTTAGTTTAAGCTAATTTCAGTAGGTTGTAACTTATTTCAAGCTTATGTTCAATTTTTAGCTTAATAATTAGCTTTTTCATCCTTAAAATTTCATTTCAAGTTTTTTTTAGCTTAACTGTTGGAGAATAAGCTCTCCACAGAGCTTATTTGGCATTTGTAAAAAAGTTTCCTTTTCAAAAGTTGTTTATAATTAGTAATAAATTAGTGTTGTAAAATAAAAAATCAAAAATAAAAAGATTTGCAAAATGTGCCAGGGGTGGGGTTTGAACCCCTGACCTCTTGGGTTGACTGGTCAAAACCAAACCACAAACGTGCACCATCTGCCCTAGGGTATACTTGGTGTTATTCTTTCCCACTCTTTTATTTATAGTTAACTATTTTCATTTGCTTATTTAAGCTTAACAGCTTATTTTCCAGCTTATTTATAAGCTTTTCACAAGTTTTATATTTTTCCTAGTATGCTAATAGTATAAAGTAATTTTAGAAAAAGTTTCGTAATTTTCATAATTAGTTTAATAATTTTTTATAATTAATTTTAGTTTATTTAGTAATTAATTAATATTAAATTATTAAAAAGTCAAAAAAATAATTTTCTTTTTTCTAAAATTTTCTTTTACCGTTAGGTTCGTAAAAATATAATTTTCATTTCCGTAGGGTTAGCGTAGCTCAAATTTCACTTTTTATTTCGCGCACTCGCGTTTATTTTAATTTTAACTCGCGTTTTATTTAAATAACTTTTACGTTTTTAAATTTAGGTTACGTTTGTAAAAGTAGTTTGTTAAATAATTGGACCCAAAAACATAAATAAAGTGATAGCTTCTATTTAAGCCGTTTGGCTTATTTTTCTGCTTACGTATAAGCAATTTCTGATTTTAAGTTTTAGATTACGTTTTAAGTTAATTAGGTTTCACGTCGTTGTTAATATAGTGTGTTTAATCGTTTTCATTCGTATTTCCTTAGTGTAATCATTCTAATCACATAAACCCCTTTTCCTGTCCAAATTCACCCGATCACAGAACCGTTTGTTAACCATCACACCTCGTCGGGACATAACGACCCGGGGAAACACTATACTTCCGCGGAGAATTGGTCTTAGACGTTTGACCTGGTTGACCATCACCTGGTCAATTTAGGTTGACCGTTTGGACCCAATCACCCAACTTCTCTACTTCACAACTATCTACTACACACTCACTCTATCTACACACCTTGCTAATCTATCTTCTATCAAATATTCACAACTAGTTACACAAAGAAATAGATATAATGGATGATGCTCTAACAACTTGGATGTGGAGGTCACAACAAGTTGTAATACTTCTTCTCTTGAAGGATTGAGGTATTCTTCTCTTGCACTTGAAAGGTAGAGGTTTGGATCACTTTGAAACAAAGATTTATGTATGTATTATCAAAGGATTTTAGAGAATAGAAATGAGATCTAGAACAGAAAGTTTTGGGGTGCAAAAGGTGATAAAATTCTGTGGGATGAACCAGTATTTATAGGGAGAAAAATACTGTTTGGGAGCGTGGCCGGTCCCCTTAATAATTAAGGGGACCGCCTAGTATAATTAAGGGGGCCGCCTAATAAAAAAATATTTTTTCTTCAGATTTTTTGTCTTTTTGTGGGGGAGGTTTTTCCTGAAGAATGTAGCCGTTTTTTTTGTTGAAATTTGAATTCAAACTATTTATTTTGAATAAAACATTTCTTATAAATACAAAATTGTTTTGTATAAGTTATGTTTGTCCCACTTTAATAAAATGTAAGGTTTGTAAAAATAAAAATTCCTTTGATCATAAAATGCATTAGACACTTTGTTTATTCATACCTTAAGTGATATGAATGTTAAAGCAAATATTTACGACTAAATACTTGTTTACGTCATAATTTGTAGTTCAATGAGTTTACGTTTTGTGATTATCAAAACATAGAGATATCGATATATGTTAATAATGTTTTTAGGCATTATTTATATCAACAATCTTCCCCTTTTTTATGATTACAAAACCTAAACTCATTAAGTCTAAAAATTATTTTTTTTTAGACAAGTACTTAGTGAGTTTATATTCACTTCTCCCCCTTTTTGTAGAATCAAAAAGGTTATGCCGGCTAGCTTCATAAATGAAGTTAGACGGGATGAAAGCTCCCTCTTGATGTGTGCTCCCCCTCGTTCGATGGCACCAAGGGATCGAGATATGGAATGCTCGCAAGAAAAATATTAGAAGCACAAGCATATATAGAAGAATATGCAATATACAAATAACAAGCATATCAAACAAATATTAAGGATACATAACAATTAATTCAAAGAGATTATGTTAAAGATCCTAATTTGCCAAAGAGAGCCATCGGACTTGCTTGTGACAAAAGGTTGGTTGATTCGTATTTGAAAGTGAAAATCATAAGCATATAGTATGCTTAGATGGTTGATGATGGAGTGTTTGGAATGAAGATGGTTGAGTTAGGGTAAGGTTGTTGGATTAATGGAGATATATGTTTGGGTCATGAATGTTGGAGAGTTTGGTTGTGGAGAGTTTGTAACAGAAGAGGTTGATTAAGGTTTTGGATGTTGTTCAAGTGAGGGTATTGGATGTGATCTAGTGAGAAGATATTCAATCCAAGTGAAGTGTTCATTGAATGCAATGGTTTTTAGGAGAAAGATGCAACAAGGTCAATTGTTGACATGCTTCTCAAGTTGATTTATGTTGTGTGGTGATGAGGGTGATCTAGATGAAGGTGGATCCAAATTGCGTTGAGCAAGATGTAAGGCTAAAAGAGCACTAAGCTCATGGGATTCTTTTAGCGCCTCAACGAACATTATGTGTTCGGAGGAAGGTGATGGTGGTGGAGCATGATAGTTGTCTTGGGTGAGGGTTTGAACATGCAATATAGGAATGGCATGTGAAGTTGTAGGATATGGTGGTGATACTCTTGGTGGTGGAGACATATTTGAGCTTGGGTAATCATGAAAACATGATATGGGTAGAAGAGATTCTTCATGAGTGGATGGTGTTTTTGTTGAATGAGCAACATGTAAAGTGTTGGTAATGAGGTTGGGATTATTGTTTTGGGATTGTGCATGCTCATCATAAGAAGGAGCATTAGTGGAAGCACGAATGGATGATTTGTTGTTAAATGGATCATTTGTGTGAGAGTGAGGTTTAGGTGTTGGTTGATTATGAACAACATCGCTTGAGTTGTGAAAAGATTATGAGGTTTGAGTGTAACGTAGAAGGATATGGGTGAGTAAAGGTTTTTGATATGTAATGTTGGTGAGAAAGAGAGTGAGGTGTTAGGTATGTAATGTTGAAGACATAGGAGGAATTTGGTGTTGGATGTTTGACAACATCATTTGGTTTGATGGGCTTTTAATGGAAGTTAAGCTTTCTTCTCCAAACGGGTTATTTGATGGTTTTGGTTTAATGGGAGAGGTCATGAAGAGATGAGTATAGATTGAGAGGAATGAGAGTGTTTATAAAATAGGATTGGTGGGATTAAGGATGTATAAATTTTGATAGAAGGTTTAGGATAAAATAGGTTTATGAATTTTGGGAAGTGTAGGATGAAATAGGCTAAAAAGTAGAAAAAGGAAACAACACCTTCGACCATCAGATGGCCGGTCCCTTTAATAATTAAGGGGGCCGCCCATCTGGTGATTCCCAGATTGCCAGAAAAGGGTTTTTGGTAGTGAATTGCAGAAAGGTTGTGTTTTTGGTTTCAAACAAGTCCAACTCTTTGAGGCAATTAAGCATATACTAATTATGTAGGCAATTATGTAGCCAAAGCATGTTAATCAAAGAGATTAAGTAAACAAGCAATTTCATCTAGCATGCAAACATACTCATCAAGCAAGTAAAATATAAGTGCTAGAAAACAATAAGCAACATCAAATATTTCATAACTACATAACTAGGAGGATCAATCCTAATGTGTATCAATGTGCAATAAGTGGGTAGTTATGATAGCATGGATTTCTAGACTTGTTACAAACAAAGTCTTAATGAACAAACCATGGTCCTCTTGATTTGATTTAGTTCACTTATAAGTGTCATTTATATAAATATAGATGACAAATATGAGATCACCATGCATGATTTTAAAAGAGACGTTTTTAGCATTATTCAACAATGTTTGAAAGTAAGTTTTCACTTAGATGTGAGAGTTATTTGAATAAAATAGATTGGGTTTTTACTTCAAAATGTGTGAATGAACGGTAAAGAATATTTTCCCAATCTTTAGTTTTGATCAAAACAAAATTGTGGATATTGATAGTGAAAACATGTTATTTAAAAGTGGGATAGTTATTTGAAAAACTATTTTCCAAAATGTGAGGTTTTTGCATATTTTTAGAGATATTAGATTTTTGACAACAAATATCATAAATCAAATATTTTAAAAAATGTTTAATAAAGATCTCATGCTCAAGATGATTGGTTAAACCTATTATTATCTCATGCTATCGTTTCTACATATCCTATGATCCTAAAGGAAATGAAGACGATAATTTATATGTTAGATGCGAGAGTGTTGAATGGGGTATAACCTAACATCTATAGTTCCTTTGTTTTCGCACGCTTATCTAACTTAATGCCATAGTCTACGAGAGCTTGTTTCATCCATAGTTTTCTTACGCGAGGGATCTAATCCTACTTCTATATTAACGATCGATCCACTTAACTCATTTCACTTCATCACCATGAGTTTGCTAATAGTGGATATAGAAGATTTCCATTTTCTATTTCATTCGGCAATGAACAATTTTATCTTATTCCTAGGAGAGTCAACCAATGATGTTTCTAGGTTATAAGAATATAAGCTATTATGTACACATATATGTATAACTAATCATTAATCTAACTAATCATATATCTAAGCATGCAAATTATAGCGATGAACTTAAAAGAAACGCGTACCTTTTAGTCTTCAATGGAATATCTTCAAGCACTTCAAATGACCATGGTGACTTATAGAAGTCATTTGTAGATGATATTCCAACTTCTTCCAAGATTGACAGCTTAGCCACTTGGTTCCCATTGTCTCATTGGTCCAAAGTTGTTTGGTCCAAACATATTCAACATTTGGCTAGGATGCATGTATAGTAGTAGTATTTCCCAAGGATTGTAACTTGGTTGATAATTCCACATTTGATGACTAGTATTATTGTAGTTTTGTCTATTTTGGTTTCTTCTAGGTTGAGGTGTTTTAGATCGAGTATGAAGATTATTTGGTTTTCTCGGTGGTGGAGTTTTAGATCTTAATTTAAATTTAGAGGATCCTACTTCGGTCTTTAAGGATGGTTTATAAAAAGTTTTTACTTTTTCATCATTCGCAATGGGTATTTTTTTTATCTTTTGTAAGTATATACTTAGGTTTTGATTCTAATGATTTTTGTTTACTAGATTCACATTCAAACTTTATACTTTTATTTTCACTAGTTGAAACATTAGTTGAGGTTAATCCTAGACCGGTTTTATCTCCCGAAGTTTCTTGAACACTTATTATTTTCTTAAGTGGGTTACTACTATTTTTAAACTTGTCAAGTTTGAAAATTTCATCTTTAAGTTTTTTGTTTTTATTATTAACCTCTATGCATGTTTTACATTCTATAAAAACTTCTTTTCCTTTTTCCAAATATTGTAGTTTAATTTTTAATTCGAGTACTTCATTTTCTAATAGATTATTAATATGTTTTAGTGACTTATTTTTAGCTATAACCTTTTAACCTAATTTGCATAACCTATTATATTCACTATCTAGGTCTTTTTCGTCTAATGATAAATTTTCGTCACTAAAGTATTCGGTTTCGGAACGTACCTCGCTTGATGTCTTAGCCATAAGACATTTCTCCTCATTTGTGATTTCTTTCTCATCGTCATCGCTATCACTCCAAGCTCCTCCAACAAACGCCTTTTGATTTTGATTTCTTGACATCATTGGACATTTTCCGATGAGATGATTTGGATCACCACATTTGAAGCACTTCCTATCACTTTTGCCATTTTTGTCATCTTTATTTCTTTGATTTGCTTTCCTTTCATCATGCGGTTGTCTAACGAATCTTCCTCGCCTTTTGAAGAATTTCTTGAAGTCTCTTACGGCCATCGCATATTCTTCGTCATCACTTTCGGAGGTTGAGCCATCCTCGTTACTAGATTCCTTCCTAGCTTTCAACGCAATTGACTTGCTTTGCTCTCTTTTTCCATTGACCATCTCGGAGTCTTTCTTTATTATTGCTTCGTAGACTTTCAGGTTGCTGATCAACTCATCAAGTTGAAGAGTTGACAAGTTCTTCGATTCTTCAATTGCCGTAACTTTAGCTCGCCATTTTGGATGAAGAGCCCTAAGAAATTTCCTAACAAAATTCTTACTAGAAAAATTCTCATCAAGTGCTTTTAAACTTGTGATGATAGTGTTAAACCTAGCAAAAACATTATCTATTGATTCCTCCTCCGGAATCGTAAATTGTTCATATTGTTGAACAAGAAGATCTATTTTGTTATCTTTAACTTGACTATTACCTTGGTGAGTGATTAGTAAAGAATCCTAAATTTCTTTTGCGGTTTTACACATAAAAATTCTTTCATATTCTTTGCGTGGTATCGCATTATAAATAACCATTTTAGCCTCATTATTTTTTGCTAGTTTCTTTTTCAAATCATCATTTTATTTTTCAAAAGATACAATTTCATCCATTTTAGTTTCAAAATTATATTGAATAGGGGGAAAATCACCAAAGGTAATGACATGCCAAAGATCAAGATCTTTTGATTTCACATAAGTTTCGAATCTATTTTTCCAATAAAGAAAACTATCACTTTCAAATAGTGGTGGTCTTTGCATAGATTGCCCTTCTAAATATTTTTCCTATTCCATAGATCGATACAAGTTTTAAAATACAGTATATTTTAAAAATCTTGTTTAACGTAGCTCTGATGCCAATTGTAGAAAACTAGAAGGGGGGGGGGGGGTTGAATAGTTTTACGTCTTTTTAATTTTATTATGAAAACTTAGTTTAGTTTTAAAACCTTGTTTGCTTTTAAAACTTTGATTCAATCTTATGTGAACTCAAATCTTGAACAATATGAACAACTAAATCTAAGTATGAACAATAATAATATAAGCTAAGTATGTGAAATCAACACATGCACAATATAAACAATTATAGCTATATACGAGAGATAAGTAAGTAATCATTTATTTTATAATCCTTAGTTATATTTTGTATGAAGACTTTACTTGATCGAAATGATCAATTATATGTATGTTACCTTTTTAGTTTGATTGTAAAAACTTTGTTTTGTGAATGAAACTTTCGTTTGATCTTTAAGTAAAATCAATATTAGCACTATATATATATATATATATATATATATATATATATATATATATATATATATATATATATATATATATATATATATATATATATATATATATATATACGTCTACGTCTACAAAAGTAATAACGGTATAAGCAAGATAATAAGTAAGATATGGAAAGATCTAACTGCGAGACAAAGGATTTATAGTGGTTCGGCTACAAGGACACCTTCCTTGCCCTACTCCACTCCTCGAGTCACCTACTCGAGAGTTTTCTTCACTATGTCAACAAGCTCCCTTTTGGCGGAGAAAACCTTACACACCAATATACACACCACAACTTCGTCACAACTTATTCACACCTTCTACACAACTTCTTCACACCTAGTCACTACTTAATCACAACACTACTTCTTCACACCTAGTCACTACTTACTCACAACACTACTTCTTCACACCTATCTATCTTCACAACTATCTACTTCACAACAATATTCTTCACAACTATCTACTTCACAACAATCTTCTTCACAACTATCTACTTCCCAACTTCTCTACTTCACAACTATTTACTGCACACTCACTCTATCTACACACCTTGCTAATCTATCTTCTATTAAATATTCACAACTAGTTACAGAAAGAAATAGATATAATGGATGATGCTCTAACAACTTGAATGTGGAGGTCACAACAAGTTGTAATACTTCTTCTCTTGAAGGATTGAAGTATTCTTCTCTTGCACTTGAAAGGTAGAGGTTTGGATCACTTTGAAACAAAGATTTATGTATGTATGATCAAAGGATTTTAGAGAATAGAAATGAGATCTAGAACAGTAAGTTTTGGGGTGCAAAAGGTGATAAAATTATGTGGGATGAACCAGTATTTATAGGGAGAAAAATACTGTTTGGGAGCGTGGCCGGTCCCCTTAATTGGGTGCCGGTCCCCTTAATAATTAAGGGGACCGCCTAGTATAATTAAGGGGGTCGCCTAATAAAAAAATATTTTTTCTTCAGATTTTTTGTCTTTTTGTGATTAATGCATTAGACACTTTGTTTATTCATACCTTAAGTGATATGAATGCTAAAGCAAATATTTACGACTAAATACTTGTTTACGTCATAATTTGTAGTTCAATGAGTTTACGTTTTGTGATTATCAAAACATAGAGATATCGATATATGTTAATAATGTTTTTAGGCATTATTTATATCAACAATAATGATAAATACAAACAGTGATGGAACAAGTATTGAGTAATGTTGATTATAATCACAGATAAATCATATAGATATTCAATCAAATTCAAATAAGGGATCAATAATCTTAACATGAGCTGGAAACTCATGATGCTAATTTAATGAGATATACAATTCAAGTCTGGTCAAATACCTATACAGCTGTATCTAAATAAATGTTGTAAACATACATTTCCTTATGGATATTGCACCAAGCCTCATGACACGCAAAACGTTAACAAAAGAGGTGATTTATCAAGTCAATGATAAATTTTGCCCTCTTATAATAGGTGATTTTCCAATTTCTATTTTTATTCAAATATAGTGTATCACGACTAATACGACTAACCATATGCATATGACATTCCGTCAAATATTAGTGGGATAGGAGGTCAATCCTTAGCAGGTTTCGAAGTTGTTCACTATATTCGCGCTCACATATAAGTGATTAATGGCTCATGATTGAGGGGATTTATGGCGATGAAGGTAACTTAGCCAATGTCAAGGTAATAATGTAATTAGAGTATTTATGCTCTTCTTAGCAATTATTTCTGTTGAACATAGAAATATCATATAGAGATAATGGAATCATTCAGGATGTTATAGTATAGTCAAGTATCATGCCACAATAATCAAATTGGAAACATTACCATCTGAGTATCAGTATTTCAGTTAAGTAATTCTCCAGTAACATATACATATCACATTGCCACAATAATCAAATTGGAAACATTATCATCTGAGTATCCGTATTTCAGTTAAGTATTTCGCCAATAACATATACATATCACATCTTAAGTCATAAACCATATCAGATATATATTAATTAGGAAATTGATTTGAATCATGTAATTTATTCATATACTTATAAAGTTATCACAATATATGTAAGCATGTATCTCCCCCAATGACTTAAAAACAAGTATTGGAAATGGGGCTATGACTCACCTTGATTGATGTTGGGATGATGAAAAGTAAAATAGGATGAGATTATGAGAATGATTATGGAAATGTCTTTGATACGGAACCTGATAAATAAATTTATATGAGAATCTAACCAAATACTATTTGGTAAACGAATAACGATAGATCATTAAGATGAAAAGATGATATGCGAATGGAATTATTATGCTTATAATAATATGATGAGATGTGCTATTATTTCTAAAGTTTTTCCTTTTTAACCATGATGATAATAATACGTAATGATAATTAGTTAAAAAGTCGTTATATATATTATTAACGTAAAAATAATTAATATATAAATAAAATGTAATAAAAATGCATATGACGTGATGGGCGACGTAAAAATAGAAAATAAAATAAGAATGTCAAATATAATATGTTGGTCCATTGTCCTTTTCCAGTTTTTACACTTTTTATACTAACGGCGTTAGCGTTACACCGTTAGTCCTTTGTATACAAAATTTACATCTATAGTCCTCTAAATTGTCCAATAACCAATCCCGAGCTTGGTAAATGATAAGTTGTCATATTATAACCTATAGTTTCTGTTTTTACTGTCCCAGTCCTTAGTTTTAATAGTTTGGCAGTTTTAGTCCCTGAAGGTGTCGTCGCGTTACATTTTTAATCCAAATGTACAAAAATTATGAGAAAAATTATATAAAAATTTCCGAAGCTTATTTTAGTAATAAAAAGCTTGTTTTAACTTCTTTTTTGTTAAAAATAGCTTATTTTCACTTAATGGGCTTTTAACGATCCGTTTAGTGGCCCGTTAACGTTTTAAAATCCGGACTTCGTGAGACGAGTTGGGCTCGTCAAAATAATCATTTTTCTTGTTCTATTTTCATATAAAAAAGTTTCAATAAGCCAGCTTATGTAAATAGCTTAAAAACAGCTTATTGGGCTTAGGGTTAATACACAAAAAAGTTACTAAACTTTACAAAAAAATTCGCCTAAGTTACTGAACTTTCATTTTGTTCACTTAGGTTACTGAACTATGAAACTTTTTTCACTCAGGTTACTGAAGTTATAAAAATATACTTTTTCAGGTTACTTAACTTTGAAACTTTGTTCAATCAGGTTACTAAACTTATCAAAAAATATATGTTCAGGTTACTCGGACTAAGACTGAATTTTTGAGTGTATCTTTCCCGAAATTTCAGTAACCTAAGTGAACAAAATGAAAGTTCAGTAACTTAGGCGAACTTTTTTGTAAAGTTTAGTAACTTTTTTGTGTATTAACCCTTGGGCATAAAAGCCCAACTCGCTAAAATGTTCAGTTTTCAATGGTTGTTTGTGCGATTCACTTTGCTCGTTTTTAAGGGCCTAGACGTGAGTATTTTTACAAGTTTTCTATACGAACGTGGTAGTTTTCTAGGTGGTCTAATAGGTCGTGTAATAATATTGGGTGCTCGTTAATTTAGATTACGAGATAAACGAGTGTTTCATGAGACGTTTGGGACGTAATTATATAAATAAAAGACTTAGAAATATTTCTAAGTTGTTTTGAGTTTTTATGTCCGATTTAAGCAAGGTTTAAATAAGGGTCGAATGATGCAATAAAAGTGAAACTAAGCGTGAATTATGTGTGTGTCGTGACTCCTAGGCCTTCCAAGATAGAGGCTAGTCACATGTTGTGTACTACATGATAATTTGTACGTAATAAATATATACGAACTATATAAGTTCGAAATGATTTTATATGTGATGCATGGATATATATTACGTGTAAAATGAAATCAAAAGAGTTCTAGGAAACTTATAATACCTTAAAGATGGTATTTGAGTCGAGTGAAATGGAAGAAAACGCAAGAAATGATCACGGTGCAACAAGACCCAAGTATCGAATTTGTATTAAACTCGATATGCCTTTTCTTGCCTTCAAACCTTCTTGTGATTATTTCTGGTCGAGCTAATAATATTTGAGAGAGTACACGAGTGTTTTATGAGTATATTTGATGGAAGAAACAAAGTGTGAAGCTAGAGTAGTTATAGAAAGAAATATAGGACACGTAAAGGAGTAAAAATTCAAGGGAACAAGATATACTATGTTGTGTCAGTAATATCAAGTTCTAGATAACTCACCCTACTCCCTAAGACCTTAAGAACTCATTGTGTGAGCTAGAAATAAGGAATGTGTCCTTGTGATTTTTATATATGTCGACTAAAACATATATATGTACACGATTTGAGATTTTGTATAAGTCTTGATCCCTAGCTGTTATAATTCGACTTTTAACATGAAATAACACTTAAAATGTTATTTGGAAGTCATAAAAACAAACTAGAGTCGAAACGGTTAAGAAATGAATTTATTTTACGTTGATTGGGCTTGAATTTTGGTTTATCACTTCGCCTCTTAAAAACGTATCAACACTCGACTTATGGAGCAGAGATTCGACACACTAATAGTCGGCTAGGTGAGAAATGAGATGGTGCAAAAATATATGGGTGTCGTGTCTAAGATTTGAGAGAACGAGAGTCGTTTTGTTGCTAGTTTAGTCGATCTATATATGAATATAGAAATGAAAAATGGGTTAAAGGTTTGGGCCGATTGGGCTTAAGAAAATCAAGGGCCCGTTTGGATTGTATTAGTTATTAATTAGGATTAGTAAGTTTTTAATATTTTGTTAAACGTGTCGAGAACTTGTTTTGTCGTTTGGTGAATTTTGCAATATCGTAATCGTGAACATTTAATATAATAAGAAAATTTCAAATTTTTCCTGAAAAAATGGTGATTAAAATAATGACAGAGATTAATATATAATTAAACGTTTTTAATTATATGGATTTTTGCGAGGTTTTACAGTTGATTCTATTCCACATAGCCGTAATACTATTTTTATTATGGTGCTGACCATCAGTCTGATTGATGAACCTTTGTGTAACTTCATTCCAAAAAGAACGTCCATTCACAAGGTCTCCAGAATCCTGAACTTCAAGCCATACGTTACCTAGCAGGTGTTCTTCTTCCATTAACCAACGATTATTCATTGTGAAATGCTTTAGGAGTGTGTGAAATGCTTTAGGAGTGTGTGAAGAAAAGTATTGTATGGTGTGTTATTTATAGGGAATAAAATATAAGAAGCGAGATATTTTTGAATTCAAAATTCAAACAGAAGGCGGGATAAATTTTAAATTTAAAAATTAAATACAAGGCAGGATCTTTTAACACAAACGTAAATTTTTTATTAATAAAAACATAAACGTTACATAAACTGAAATTAAAACATTACAATACTAAATTAAAAACTAAAACTTCAATTATAATCAGGGTGATCCCAGGTCTGTGAGTTGTCGGAGTGGAAACCGTCGTCATACGGATCAAAGCTCGCAAACCTCTCTTCTTCGATCTGAGCTTCCAACCTGCTCATCTCTCGCTCGTCCTCAGAGTTCCAGCCATCATCAGCAGGTTTCACAGTTTCCTCAAAACTTAGCTGAAAGTTATCAAGATGAGGTTGCTGTTGTTGTTGCTCAACAACTCTTGGTGTAGATGAACTTGATGCACCTTGCACAAATTGTTGTTTTTGTTGTGGTGCATCAGCAGCTTGCACATTCTCTTCAAAACTCCAACGTATCTTTTTGGATTTCTCGTTCTCTATATTCTGCACACAACCCCACAATGTTTCAACAACATCAGCGTCTTTGCGAAACTCATTGTACAAAAATTGGTCGATCACATATTTTCTCTCGACCGAGATATCTTTGCACGTTGTGTATCGTGTTCTCAAGCGTTGTTTGCGTAACTTTGCCAGCTCAAACTTCTTAATAACTTCGATAATTGCATCTTGGCGTTCCTTGTTGTCGATTTCGACTTGTTTTTGGACATAGTTTTGAACTTGTTTGACAGTGTGTGGAAGTTTACAAGCCATTTTTTTTGTTTGATTTGTTATTTGAGTTATCTTTGAAAGTATATGTTTGAAAATGGGTTTAATTTGGGTATTTATAGGATGAAAGTGGTTAAAATTTTTAAAAAAAAAAAAAAGTTTTTTTTTCCCAAACGGTATTTTTTTTTTTTAATTTGGGATTGAATGAAATGAAATGGTACAAATATCGTTCGGCTAGACGAACGACTTTGCAAAAAACCAGCCGACAATCGATGTTGCTTCAAAACTCCACTATGGGACGATGGATCTTCCAAATCGATCGACCGATCCTCATGATCGATTTTTTACGGCCCAGTGTGAGTAGCCTAAAGGATTTGACAAACGATGCCCACTGTGGGTAAATTCCATCTGCTAGATAATACCCATTCTTAAATTTATGTCCCTATACTTCAAACGGAACTTGAGGGCCAATATCATCAATCAGGTCGTCGAATAACGGAGAATTATATAAAACGGTGAGATCGTTATTCGCACCTGCCACACCAAAAAATGCATGCCAAATCCACAAATCATACGACGCAACATCTTCAAACATTATAGTTGGATACTTTTTATCATCTCTGTGAAATTTCCCTTGCCATTCTTTTGGACAATTCTTCCATTCTCAGTGCATACAATCGATGCTTCCCAACATTCCCGGAATCTTATGAACCATGCTATGTGCTTGGTATAAGTTACGAACGTCATCCTCAGTTGGTTTTCTTAAAAACTCCTTCCCAAACAAATGGATTATGCACATAGTAAATAAAAATCTAGACAATCGCGTGCACAGTATTCACCTATTTGTAAATACTCATCTAATAAATCAGGTGATATCCCGTACGCCAATTGGCGTAGGGCACATGTGCATTTCATAATCACACTAAAACTCATTAGACCCATAGCATTGGGTCGCTGTCTAAAGAAATCAAAATGCGCAGGAAGAGGATAATGAGTTTCAATATATGTTTCAATACCTTCGACTATTTCTAAAAATAGTTTACGGCTCATACGGTAACGACGTCGAAAATTTTCTTCAAGGTATTTTGGTTGGTCACCAAAATAGTCGACCCGTAGACCTGCTTCAGCAACTTCACGTTCACGCCGAATGTATCTACGGCGATGTGAAGGTCCGGCTTCTTGATTTTGCAACGCTTGCTTGTGTTCAAACTCTTGGATAATCAGCTCTAGCTCCTCTAACTCTTCAAAGTCACCAACTTCGGAATAAGATGATTCACTCGTGTTTTTTGCTTTTATATGATTAAGTTTTTTGGAATGAAATGTGTGAAATATTTGTAGTATATATAGGGGTAAATATGTTATGGTTTAGGAAGTAAAAAAAAAAGAAAAAAAAAAAAAAAACACCAATGTTTAAATAAACGTTATACAATGTTTATATTTCTGAAAATGCTGCTTCCCATTTCCATTTCATCCTCGCCGTGACCACGAGGAGATACCCAACAACGAGCAACGGCGATGCACTCGTGGTGTAGCAACGAGCTTCGGCTCGCCGTTGGCTCGTACACGTCAGACGGCGAAAGTTTACAACGAGACTGCACCGGGTGCTCTTAATAATTGACTTACATCATGAAGTGTGATTGCTGTAGAATGTACCCACTTAGACAATATATTACGTTCATGTATTACAATATCTGTGTCACCATTTTAAGTTTTTAGCTGCTTAAATTTATATTACAAATAACATGAGAATGGGTACATTAATAATAGACTTACATCGGGAGCTGCGATACTTGCTATAGAACTTCCTGCTTTAAGAAGCTCGCACATTCTTGTATTATAAAACCAGTGCCTGATAGTGTGCGCATTATTAATAGACTAACTTCAGGAGTTGATTTAGCATGTTTCGCTCCTGTATTATAAAAGCAATCCATCTTAACTCTGTAAATTTTATATATAAAGAAAATGTTATTGTGTACGTTGACAATAGACTTGCATATATTGTTGCTATTGGTGTAGAAGTTGCCATTGTTGACATAGAAGGTGCCATTCTCTTACAAATCGTATTTTCGGGATGGGTACATCTTTCACGGATGTTAGAATATTAGTAGTAAACTTAAACGTAGTTTAGGGGCTTAAGTGTACTTTGTAATTAGATTAGGTGTTAGACATAAACTAGGATTAGGTAGCTTGGAGTGCAAGGCAAGCTAGGTTTCCACCTCCTCATCTCTATAAATAGAGATGAGGGGATGCTAGTTATTCATTCTTCTTCCTCAATTGTAAAAGCTTTATTGGTTTTAATAAAGGGTTCGTTGAGGGTATATCGTGTGCATATTCTTGTCAAGTCTTTGTAGTCTCTTGTGTTGCTACTTGTGCTCGATTCAACTCACGATCTAGTGTTCCACAAGAAGAACTTCGGGTTTGTTGTCGAGGTTGTCCAACAATTGGTATCGGAGCCCTGTTCGAGAAGAACGGATCTCGCAACGTATATAGAGCCAAAACAAGAGAAACGAGTGAACCGGGTTTGGTTCGTCGGTTACTGCGCAGTTGTGGGAGAATTGGCGCTGCGGGTTCGTTAACCGTTGGATTTCTATGAAATTCGAACCGTAGGTTGAAGACACATAGATCTAGGATCTCACTGGAGGGATCTTGCATCGGAGCTTCCAGAAAAGAGATATAGTTTGTCGAATTTTCTGGTTTGGTTGTTGTATTCTTTGTTGTTTTCGGTTATTGTTTGGCTATCGTTGTGTAGATTACACGGTTCAAGGTTTTTAGGTTTTCGAGTCAAGATTATTTGGGCAACAAGGTTGATGAGGCGAAAAATGAACCACTTTTAGGGGGTCATTTAAGCCCGGAATTGAATTTATTTGATCAAATATTGCCCTAAATCGTTCCTTTTGTGATTTTAGGTACTTTGGGAGTGAATTCTGGAAAAGGAAGCATTTTGGACGTTTTTGGAGCATAAAAGTGAAGAAAACGACAAAGTCTTAATTTTCCTTGCTGGGAACAGTACTTGACGGCGTCAAGAGGTTTTTTATGACGGCGTAAAGAGTAAAAGTGGTGACGGCCCAGAAGGAACGTGAAGGCGTCACCCAAGGCTGTCATGTGTTAACTTGTCAAAACTTGCGCGCGGAGTAGCTGATATTGTTTTGGACATAACTTTTGCATACGAACTCGGATTGAGGTGATTCAAAAGCCCACGCGAAGAGGACGAAGAGATCTAAAATTTAGTGAAAAAATGGTCATGACGGCGTCAAGAGAACGGGCTGACGCCGTCAAGCCTTGCCGACAGAAAACATGCCTATAAATATAACATCATAACTTCACTTTTTGTAAGCCCTAAACCCTAAGGTCGATTCCTGGGTTTAGGTAGGTGTTTTTCCAGCAACTTAGAGGGTTTCAATCACTCCATAAACATTATGTATTGGTTTGATGATTCTATCTTAATTATGTTTTCCAGTATCATTGTTGTTTGCTCTTCTTTGATGATGATTTGCTAAATTCACCTTGTGTCTACTTGTGATTATGTGAAACTTATATATAATTGATTAGATCTCATTGATTTCTTGTTAATGTTGTGTCTATCTCCATCAATGAGGGGCTTGTTGATGTGTGTGTCTATCTCCATCAATTAAGGCGTGACAACTTCAATAGATCTAGTTGGTTTAGTTTATAATTCTTGTTTCCTATTGATTCTTGTTTTGATTGAATGAATTCGATGTTAGGCTTAAGAAAACTGGCAGACTTCCATAGGGTAACATGCTTGAACGTCTTAAGAAACATGAACCGATGTGTACTAGGTTTTTATAGTTGTATTTAATGCATGAGTGAATTCTAGTGATCCCATGTTAGGAGCTTCTTAGCCGGCTCGACATAGGAGTGAAGTAGGAGCTTATAGGATTAGGGAAGTAAGTACGCCACCCCATGAATGGTATTAAGGAATACAACCCGTCAATTAAAACAAGGTGTAACAATTCAATAGGTAGAATTGGATAGCTAGCAAGGAGTAACATATCATAGGTAGGCATGCTTCACTTATCTTGTAGAACCTTAGTTTATTTTCTTGTTTATTAGATTAATTAGTAGCTTTTGGGTTAGTTGATTAGCAACTGATTCCGCCCACTCTCCCAATACCCGAGATTTTTACTTGTTTTTTCATAAAATATAAAAACATAAAAAGAATCATCCTTCACCTTTAGACCTAGTTAGATTAATTTCAATCCTAACGACACTATTCCTAGCTGAACGATCAATCCCCCGGTACTTGTCACTATACTATACTACAACGATCAGGTACACTGCCTGGTGGGGGTTGTAAGCTTCTCGAGATCCCTCGAGAGGTAAAGCCTGGTGCAATTCCCACGCATCAAAGGTTATTGAAGTTGTCTTGCAAGGAGGTGGATCGATTCTCCTAGGGTTATGGGAAATCATTTTCTTTTGTCACAAGGTTCTTGAAGTTTCGGTTTTGAGCTTCAAAGGTGACAAGGTTTTGCAAGAAGTTTCAACTTCAAATTTTTGGTTTCTTGGAATTCAAGTCTTGGTGGTTCTTGGAAGACAAGTAAGGTTTAGCTTTGTCTTGGGATTCAAGAAAAGTGAGTACTTGGAGTACAAGGTATATCAAGGCTGTAGACTTGAGGTGGAAAGATCGAAGCTTTAGGGTTTTTCTAAAGGTTAGTAGATCAATTATTACAAGAAAGCGGGTTTAACACACGGCTTGTGAGACTTGTTGGTAAAGTTGGTTAAAAAGCAACTTGACAACGTTTGTAGCAAAGTTAAAGAAGAATGGCTAGTATAAATACTAGGTTAAACATCGATAAGCTCAATGGGAATGTAGTACAAAAGCATGGAGGTTCAAAACAAGTTGGATTCAAACAACTTGGTCAAAAACAAGTTGGGTTCAAGCAACTTGGTTTTGGTGTTAAAACAAGGGTCCATGGAATACATGTTCAAAAGCGTGTTTGGTTTGAGGTGGAACTGCAGGGAGCTCAGGAAAATCGTGAAGCTGAGGTAATTCAGGAGAGTAACGATCATGCTGCAATGGCTCAAAGAAAGTTGGAGGTTAAACAACTTGAAGGAAAGACAAACACGAACTGCTTGGTAAATAAGCGGGTATACCTTGGTGCAAAGATCGGGGGGCAGACATTATGAAAACCGGAGTACCTGGTCAAGAAGGTGCAGTGGGTAATGTTGCTGAAAGGTATAGAGGTAACAGTAATATGGCTGCTTTAGGAGTTGCTAAAGTGATAAAAGAAGATGCACATGAGTCATTGACTTTCAGGAATGCAGTTGCTTGTGAGGTAATTTCCAAGTGGATGGCTGTAATGAAAGAAGATATGGATACTCGGCCTAGTATGTGTATGCTCAGCAATCGTTTCAGGCGAAGCAGTGACGACAGTAACATATATTACTGGAACTATGCACAAGGTATGTTCATATATCTATTCCTCTATATAGATTATACGGGGTTTACTTGCGAAAGCAAGGCTGAGATCTGGGTTACCAAGGGTTTGCTGGATGAAGCAAAGGAAATTATACTTGGTATGGAGATCTTCAGGACTCAGAGTGGTAATACTCTGAGGGTGTCACAATTCAGGTTTTTCAACGGGATGTCGGTTCGGATATTGTTGGGGGACACTCTACGTTGTCGTTAGAGGATGGTTTATCAAGGAATTGTGATGAAGAAAAGAAGAGTAAGGGGTCATGTATATATGCAGTTGGAAGTCATGTGTATCAAGTGGTCTGCACGAGACCTGACATAACATCTGCGGATGTGGGAATGTTGGATAGGTTTGATTGTGGATTACAGACGGACGTACAGGCTTTTGTGGATTATGACTACGCCATGGGTAGATCAATCACAATGTACGGGTTTATGATATAGGAATGTGCGGTGAGCTGGGAAGCTATGTTGCAACACATGATGACTTTGTTAACAACTGAAGCGGAGTATATGACACTTGCTGGAGAATTGAAGGAGAATACATGGCTAAAGGGACTCTCTACAGAGTTAGGATTTGAGCTAAGGTTAGTAGCGGGTATTGCTACTGGTGCCTTGATGAAGGCGGTCCCCGGTCCGAGGTTCTAGCACGAGGAAAAGATGCTGAGTATCGGTTATGTTTAAGTGTTACTCCTAAGGTAGAAATTGTTAGAATATTAGTAGTAAACTTAAACGTAGTTTAAGGGCTTAAGTGTACTTTGTAATTAGATTAGGTGTTAGACATAAACTAGGATTAGGTAGCTTGGAGTGCAAGGCAAGCTAGGTTTCCACCACCTCATCTCTATAAATAGAGATGAGGGATGCTAATTATTCATTCTTCTTCCTCAATTGTAAAAGCTTTATTGGTTTTAATAAAGGGTTCGTTGAGGGTATATCGTGTGCATATTCTTGTCAAGTCTTTGTAGTCTCTTGTGTTGCTATTTGTGCTCGATTCAACTCACGATCTAGCGTTCCGCGATCGAACTTCGGGTTTGTTGTCGAGCTATTGTCCAACAACGGAAAACATTGATATTGTTTAGGCTACCTCAATAGCCATGTAAAGTTTATCTCATCGGCATGCATGCATTCTACTCCATTTTTATGCAATAATCTCATATTCTAAATGTACAAATTAGTTTGTCAACCTGCTTGATTCATCCCAATTTAATTTCATGGCTTGATATTGTCACATGGATGTATAGGGAACTTACTGTTGTTGTTTGAATGGTAATTCTTTCATTGTCCCACGAAAGAGTTAGCCTACTTTCATCAAGCATCCCCTAAGACTATGAAACCGATCGAGCATATCCTAATCCATGAGAAATTAACGAATATAAAGAAGCCTTAACCTTTAGAACTCACAAGATGAAGAATTCGTTGTTTATTGCAATGCTTCAGTGTACAGTGACATATTATGTTTTTATTGAAAAAGTTAATCATGGATAAGAAACATAAATTAATTCTAAATGTAACGTCAGGTCACTTAATTAGCACAGTTTAATAGCATGAATATTTTGACCCCTCACCCCCCGAATATTTTGACCCCTCACCCCAGTTTAATGCATGAATATTTTGACCCCTCCTCCCTGGAGTTGTATATACCCGACCCCCACCCATGATGCAGGTAGTTTTGTAATTTACTTAGCTTTTCATTAAACCAATAAGTTCAATATATATAAGTAACAAAGGTGGGCTAGGCCTCTACAAAATACATAAAGCTCATATGCATAATAAATACCACCTCTGGTCTTAAAAATTGGTAAAACCACGTTTTCAGTGTATCATGTAGAGGTAGTAGATTAAGATTAATTTGGAGATACATGAAAAGAATTTGGAAAAGCAGCATGCTTGGATTTCTAGAATCGAAAATGTAACGTTGTTTGGAACGATGGAGTAATTGATTGCTTTCAATTCACCAAGTGTCTAAGCATCGTAACCCGCGTGAATAATAAGTGTTGTCAAACAGAGAAATGGAAAGGTGGTAAACATAATGCATTAAAGGTAAATAACTAAATATCACCTGGATCACCACCCGATCTCTTACACAAATGTTATTCAAGTTAGAGCCGAGACTTGCACACAAAATAGAAAATCTACAATAAAACATAGAGGTTGGCAGGTTGCAGTCTGGCCCTTCTGCTTTAGAACCGGTCAATTCGGGTTATTTTTATCTCTAACGGATCAAATGAGTCAAAAATTAAAGATTCAAAGACCATCTAAAAAGGAAAGAGCTCATATGGGTTAAAGTGTTAAACTCTCAGAGGAGGATCCTTTAAAGTAATTTTAGTGAACACTTCCCAACTTCACTAAAGTTGTTTTTTCAACTTTAGAGTATCCTCCTCCTAAACTGTCAAAGATGGACGGTAGCCAAAGTGTATTTTTAACGCTTACAAGTTACAACCAACGAAATCACTTTATTCCAAAATCAATTTTTTCGTAGCTTGTCGCATAAATGTATATAAGGTAAAATTACAAGCCACTAATAAAGATTTCAATAACCAATAATTTTTTTCATTATACAAACTATAATGATATGTTGATTCACAATACATGTGTATTATTAATTATTCTATCTTTTATATTTATTCGCATACACGTATTTTACACAGGCAAGGTTGGAGTTGAATTTTTTTGACATTTTGTTTTACTTTAGCTTATGTGTAAAAGGAGTATACAGGCATAGAGCAACGATATTCGAATGTCAAACTTTATTGTTATCGCATAATTCTAAAAGTTCAGTGTTAACAAATTACACAACATAATGTTGCTAAAACATGCCTAGAAGTCTTATCTTCGCGATATGAAATTCCAGTGTCATAAGTCCTAACAGATGCAGGAATATCATTATTTTGTTTATTGCAGGAATGTAAAATGATTTTTTATTTATTTATTTATTATTTATTTATTTATTATTTTTTATTATTATTATTTTTTATAAATAGATTTTTACATACGAGACTAGACTTCTACCTGCATTTCTTTTTCATTTGGTGACATTTTTTATTTATTTATTTATTTTTATTTATTTTTTTTAATCTTTAGTGTCATGGTATTATGGTAATACTTTTTCAATGTGTCACTAGATGATATGATAATATTTTTTGTTTTTTTTTTGAACGGTGACTTTCATTTTTTGGAGAAGAGTCGCACCTACCCCAAGGGAGGCCCTCATCCACCACATACCCAGACTATGTTGTCTTAACCGGGTCCACGCTGGCGCAGTGAGGATTATTAACGGCGTCCGCCCGGAAACCGTACCGCCTCCACACGATTATAATTCGCTGGAGAAACGGCCGGATGAAAACCGGGGCCGGCTCAGATTCGAACCTGCGCAACTAATGGCTTACAGAGTCTCCTCTTCATTGCCTAGTATCAACAAACCCTGTGGTCAGAGAGGACTTCCCGGATGGTCACCCATCCGGTACTACTCTCTCTGTGGCTCACTTAACAAGTTAAGCACTCACCACTAGACCACATGGTAGTTGATGATGACTTGAATTTGACAAAACGGAGACACTAGGATTGACATCAAAGATAGCATTTGACTCCCCGAGTTATATTGAAACAATCGGGATATGCACCCGGTTCATCAAAATGTGTTTATAGTATTATTGTTCAATTTTTTTTTTTTTTTTTGCATCCGATCATATTTAGTCCTGGCTCCGTCCCTGGATATGTACATATTCTGCTAGTCGTCGTATGTTGAAGATAACAATAACATCACTAAGGGTCTTGGCAGTGGGTACGTGATAGCGCCAGACGGGATCCATCCCTTGCGGGAACACCGCCGCCGGCCTAGCGGTGTCGCACGGGATCCTTCCATTGCGGTGAGGTTTCACGCACGGTAAGAGTTTGAAATTGGAACGTTGCATACTAAATTTTGGACCGTTGGGAGCATGTAATGGTTACTTTTCTTTTTTTAGTATATATGGACAACAATCAAGCAAACAAAAAAAGTAAGCGAAAAAAAAAAAAAAAAAAAAAAAAAAAAAAAAAAAAAGCTGCCTAAAAAATATATATATATCGATCCAAAATAAATCCCAAACCGAAAAAAAAAAAAAAAAAAAAAAAAAAAAAAAAAATCAACCATATGAAGCATAAAGGAATTGGTTCGACTATATTGTTAGATGAGCCGTTTGAGTGATATAACGATAGTAGTCTCCAGGTTTTTGCTAACGCGATTGACGAATATGAGGAAGAAGATACGTCAAGGTCGACACGAAAATCTGTAAAACGCAGTCGGATCAAAGCTGCAGAAAGATTGCATCGTGATTATTTTTGTGAAGATCCGAAATTCGACGATCAATTTTTTGAAGATATGTATCGTATGCCTAAAAGTTTATTTATAAAAATCACACATGCTATTGAGTCTAGATTTCGAGTATTTTCAAGAAGGTTACGATGCTAGAGTGAAAAAAAGTTTCACAGCCATACAAAAATATTCGTCTGCCATTAAACAACTTGCAACCGGTAATCCACCGGATGAGTTTGACGAATATTTAGAAATGGCACAAAGAACGTCACGTGAATGCCTTCAATTTTTTTGTGACGCTATTATTCAGTTAAACGCTCGAGATTTCCTACGTATGCCAACAAGCCATGATGTTGCACGTTTGTGCGAAGCACACGAAGAGAGACATTATATTCCTAGTGTGATCGGTAGCTTAGATTGCATACATTTCGTTTGGAGGAATTGTCTAATGAAATTGAGTGGTCAATATAAAATGGGTGATCATCAATACCTCACGATTATGATGGAGGTAGTGGCATCTCAAGATTTGTGGACATGGCACGCGTTCTTTGGACCTCCAGGTTCAAACAATGATGTGAATGTTATGATGCAATCTCCGTTATTCCTTACCGAGCGTAATGGTACGGCACCTAAATGCCCATTTGTTGTTAATGGCCGTACTTACAAGCGTGGCTACTATCTAACCGATGGCATATATCCTACATGGTCTACTTTTGTCAAAGCGTTCAAATATCCAACCGACCCGAAAGAGAAAAAGTTCAAGAAAGTACAAGAGTCGGCTCGAAAGGATGTTGAACGGGCATTTGGTGTTCTCAAGGCTAAATTTGGTATACTGAATCGACCCTTACGGCCACACACAATAGAAAGAATTAGTAAACTAGTTTATACGTGTGTGATATTGCACAACATGATTATTCATAACGCCGGTACCTCAATCTCTCCAGTTCATATTCGGTATCCACCGATCCAACCGGTGTTTGATGAAGCAACCTTAGACGAGATACGACATGAGGAAACACATTTTCGTCTCCGACTGTCAGTGTGAAAAATGAATAAAAAAATAAATGTGTAAGAGGTGGGACCCTAATAGGGAAGTGGAGGTTTGTTGTTTGGTGAAGAGGGTTTGCTGTAAAGAGTTGAAGTTGAGGTGTTGGGTGATGTGACAAGAGTGGGAGGCTTGACTCCCCAACTACACCTAATGCTCTTATGCGTGTTGCTGCATTGTGTCAGACTGTCAGTGTGATCTTTCTTTTGTTTGGAAGCCCAGCCCAAATCCAGATGTGTTGGCTCAGTTTATCATTGTAACTTTCTAAACTTATGTGAAAAAAATACCAACTAGTAGGGTATTCATCGGCGCGGGTATTGGGTTTCTCGGTCGTTAGTAAATAAATAATCTTTTAGAGTCAAAGTGTTTTTTTTGGCAAAATTGACGTATCACAGGTGTTATGTGTAAATTGAACCTCCAACTGATATAAACCCCATAATTGTTTGGTTTAAGAGAACTAGGACATAAAAGTTGAGTAAAAAGAAGAAAAGAAAAAGAAAGTAATAAAAGTTGTGTTTTCTGGTTCTTTTTAAGAATAAAAGTAAAAGTAAAAATGGGTGAAAGTGAGGGGATTTTACTTTCAAAATTTTTACCTCACTTTCGGGGTAAAACACAACTTTTCTTCCTCTCTTTTTTTACTTTACTTTCACTTTTTTCCTATTTTAATTGAAAACACAGTGAAGTATGTGACAAACAAAGATACAATGGTTTAGATACATTTGCTTTGTAGATTTTGTATGAGAACAAGAAAAATACAAAACTATGGTTTTATTTATTTACTTTTGCTTCTATTATTATCTGATTTTGAGTTTAGATTGTTTGCATTTGGAAATCAGTAGTGCTAGTTTAAAAGTTTATTTATTTATTTATTTATTTATTTCTTCTTCTTCTTCTCTCTCTCCAAACATGTAGCGACATTATTAGTATGATTCGTGTTACATATGGGTAGCAGTAAAGATGTTTTGTTTGACGATATTGTTTCTTGTTCTTTCAATTGGAGTTTATATAGAAGTAAAACTAAGTTTAGATGGGATAGTTGGCTGCAACATCCTTACTTGATCGCTTTGTAATTGTCTAGCTCCTTGCTAGTTTTATAATAAAGTTGCCGTTCAAAAAAAAAAAACATATGGGTAGCAGTAGCACGACTCCCTTTGTGGCTTTGTTTGTAGCATTAGCAGAATCACTAAGTGTAAATTATCAATTCAATGTCATTTTTGTCAACAGAAAGTGATGGACATACAAAATCTATAGATTATAAATGTGATATTAGCCCAATTTTATACTACGTAAATTTTAATATTTTAATGATTAACACAATTTGGGTGATGTTATAGAGTATTTAAGAGTCCTTGTGAACAACGGCATGATTTTCAAGATATGAGTTCACAATAGATTAGAAAAGCCATTTCTATTTATAGAAGATTACTTGTCATATTTCCAAGAAACCCTCAAAAGAAGATGGCAAAAATTACCTATTGAAAATTCAAATAATGACGCAAATACTTGAAAGGACAATTCACAATATTATGCGAAAGAACCATACATGAAAGTAGTAACGTTTTTCTTGGCAGAAAAACAAATGTGATATTAGCCCAATTTTATACTACCTAAATTTTAATATTTTAATGATAAACACAATTTGGGTGATGTTATAGAGTATTTAAGAGTCCTTGTGAACAACGGCATGATTTTCAAGATGTGAGTTCACAATATATTAGAAAAGCCATTTCTATTTATAAAAGATTAATTGTCATATTTCCAAGAAACCCTTAAAAGAAGATGACAAAAATTACCTATTGAAAATTCAAAAAGTTACGTCTTTCACACACCACTATAAAAAATTTACATTTTCCAATGCTCTGAGCCTCTGACTAATACCTACCAATACCATTGACTAGTACCAATACCATTCTCTTTCCTTTAGTTTTTTTAGTTTTTTTATTTTTTTATTCAAAAGGAACATATCATTGACACCACCGTCTTCCCCACCTTTAATTTTTTTCTCATCTCACCACCACCATCTTCCCCACCTAAACCCGACCAAACGGACCATCACCGGAGCCGTATTTGAACAACCAAATACAAAAACACTAACAAAACCGACAGAGGCGCTGTCACGCGCGGACGACAACCGCCGAAACTCAATTTCGTATTTCATTTTCCGGCGATATTGACAAACGTGTGGAACACCACTTGCGGCGAGTAGATGCTCCTCCCATATTTCTGAGGCCGACCTAAGTTGCAGATTCGTCAAACCCAAACGGCCCGACTGTTGTTCATCTTCCGCCGCTGTTCATCGTCGGAAACGTTTCAAACCTAAATGGCCAGACTCGTGTTTCGTAAAAAAACCATAACTAGATCTGGAGTATGTGAGAGACGATATGGGATTTGAGAGTTTTGGTTTTTTTCCTGTGTTAGTTTTATTTCTAAGAAAGAGAATATGAGATTTGAGATTGTGTGAGAGATGATATGAGTTGTGTGTGAGAGAGAAAATATAATACTAGTAGTAATATTTATTTCAGTCTGATGATTGATGGTGTGGATATACTAATAAAGTGGTGTGTAAAGCCACCGAGCCAATTCAAATAATAATGCAAATACTTGAAAGGACAATTCACAACGTTATGTGAAAAAATCATACATAAAGGTAGTAGCGTTCTTCTTGACAGAAAAAGGGATACCCTAATAAGAATTTTTTTTTTTTTTTTAAATAAAATTATTACTAAATAAAGTATGAATACATTTTTTTGAAATAGAAAATTCTCAATAGAGGTTTTGTTGTATTATATAAAAGATGCTATTTATACATACAAGCCTAATGCATAATTTACTTGTACAATTGTGTTGTACAGTTTTTCTCTCCAAATTCTCACCAATCACTTTTTCAAATCCATCAATCAAATCATTAAGCATACAAGTAGGTTTGCTAATCATGTATAAGAATCATTTTTCTATTATCTATTATTATTATTATTATTATTATCATTTTTTTGTTTTAATGGCCCAACGTTCCAAAAGTTCTCAACTTTCAAAAATTATACCGTTCAACGGCTATAATCCTTTCCCCATATCCCATGCCTCAACAACAATAAATGCCGAATTCTCAATGCCGAATCCATGCTGATTTGGTAGCGGCGGTGTTGCCGCTCGGTATCACCTCAAACTGCTCCATACCGTAGAGGCGTAGACCATTGCCACCCCCTGAGTCCCTCATATCCAAAACTCGTGCTTCTTTTTTAATAAGATTAGTTACGTTGATCTCTATACAAACTACTTCCCCACATAATTTTTTACTGATATTATAATCCTAATGGTCCAGATAGTGGTGGATCGGAGTGATGCAAAGTAAAACATATATCTCAAAATGAAGAAACTATTAATGATGATCAGATCGACAATGATTGCCATGATATGCTTATGACTAACAATGCCATTTGATTTCTGAAACATATTAAGAAAACAAATTAAGTTAAATCGAAGAAAACTTTTCGTATTGGATGTTTCCAAAAGAACAAACGTAATGTTATTCTTAATAAATTGTGAATACAAATTTCTTACTTTTTGTGTGCTAATGACTTGAGTCGTGCTTATATCACTTTGGTGTTGGTAGTTAAATTCCTTGTCTTGGTTTTTTTCGATATGTTTATTGTACTTCATTATATTAGTTTCTATGGCTAGTTTTCCTCTGTGAATATAGTTTTTGGCGGTAAAACTCATTATTAAAGATTATAACAAAACAATAGATAGATGAAATTGTTTTATACAAGTGAAAGAGACAGAGAGAATCGTAATTTATTACTCCGTAACTGAAAATTAGCAATTTTGAATTCTATGATCAAGGGTATATCAGGCATTATATAAAGAGTTTGATGAAACATTAAAATGATGACAAGTGGCACAATAACATGGTTAGGCATGCTATTAGGTCTAGTATTAGGCATGTATATCAAAACTCTTCACAATATTATGCAAAAGAACAATACATGAAAGTAGTAACGTTTTTCTTGGCAGAAAAACAAGAAGTCTTAGCGAAAAGTTGTAACTTGGCATGTGAATGAGTACTAGATATACATTTTTTTACTTAATACAAGAGATCTATGGACCACACCCATTCATATCACTTTCTCTTAATATGAATTTTCAGCTAACTTGGATCCTCATGATTCAGCAAAAGTTGTAGAGATAAAAAATAGTTACAAAGTAGACTTTCAAGTTACAAATTACAAACAATTGCAAGCATATTGAATGTGATGCAAAAGCTAATTAAACGAAACCCAAACATCTATTGCAACTAAAAGTTGAAATACGCAACTTTGACTTAATTTTAATAGTGAAATACGAACATTCATACTTCCTACTATTTCCTTAACACATACTTATATTAAAAGAAACACTAAACCAACACAACCTGGTGTTCCTGCGGGTCAGTGGATGGCTTCTTGGTGATACGATTTGCAAACAAGATAACGATTTGTGTGGACAACCATATATCGAACAACAAAATGACCATCAGCAAAAGCCCACATACGAATCCAGCAATCATCCTCAACACGAGCACCAACTCACTCTCAGCACCATTGTACACAACCAAAACCGTGTACATAAACGCCACACATTCAGTATGCACATACATAGTTAATAAAACCATGCATGCGGCTAACATATTGCCTTTCACAAGCCTCCTAGCTTGTGTAACTGATCTCAACTCAGACCAAGACCTTGCACATCTGTTGTATGTAAAGTAGGCTTGTAACAACACATGGTATGGATAAAATTCATTTTGGTGATAATAGCGATTGGTGATATATATTTTGATGAGGAAAATGATTACTAGGAGGATCAAAGTTAGTGTTAACTGATTGATAGTGCCTAGAATTCCCATGACTTTTTTTTTGAACGATAGAATTCCCATGACTTGAGTTAGTAAGTCTGAAGGTGGTAAACTATATTAAAGAAGAAGAAGACGTAGAGTAGGCATTTACGTAGAACGATAGCCTAGTTTTGATGGTGACCATTTGATGGGGACAAGATTTTAGAGTAAAAGAATTAAAAGTTATGGCCTCGTAGGGGTATCCCTTTCTATGCCATATCGTTCTCGGACATGATTTTATTTGAGGCTTAAAGTCTCTACATCGTAGAGGGAAACATCTCCTTACGCCCGTAGAGACAATGATTTCAAAATGTTTCTTTTATTGTTTAATCAGGGTTTTAGGATAATTATTGTTTAGATTTTTATTTTTATTATTTTCTTTTAATTTTTTTTTTCAAGATACATTCCTTTATAGAATACGGATCCCTTGCAAAGTGGGTAAAATTACAAAGTGTAGAAAGTCATTCATAGTGTGACACGTGTCCCACACTCTAAATTATACATAAAATCCGCTCAGGGGTAATATGGTCTTTTGACCCATTTTTTCTTTTTCACCTCAATTTTCAAACGTATATATCTATTAAACGACAAACTTTTAGAAAAAACCGATTTCACCAAAAATTTTAAAATTTGATTCTCTTTAATTTGGTATAAATCTTTTTAATTTTTTCGAAACTTTTTTTTTGACATATTCATTGGGTCATGATTTTCTTGATATTATATATATATTCTAAAAGTGATTAGGTGTATGTGAGTGTGATGCACTGTTCATGCTACAGTGCAGAACAGTGCAGCACAGTGCCCCCACTTTTTTTTTTTGCTACAGTGCAAAACAGTACCGATTTTTTTTTTTTTTTTTTAATATAAAAGAGATGCACCGCCCTCTAATTAAATTTTCGTTTTAGACCATGAGGTTATGGATCTATTGCAAAGTTAATCCGGCCGTTAATATTGTACAGAAGAAGACCCTCATATTAACTTTTAATTTCAAAGTTAGTCCCTAAATACTAACTTTGCAACATACCGACAATCTCAGGCCGTAAAAAAAAATACTATTTTCAGAAACACTTTACGAAAATAGTACTTACGGTTATCAACCTTTTGCATATTTAGTCCTTAATAACAAATTTTTTTTATACAACCGTTTAATTTCGAGTTTAGATTAAACAAAACATTCCCGCAGCAATGCGCGGGTAAACCCACTCGTTTTTACTATTTTCGACCCTATATTTTACCTTAAAAATTGCCGAATCATAATATACTTAAAACACGAAAGTTGTAGATTTTGATTCACTCTTTACCCAGAAATTTCAATCACTCAAATCCGATATGATATGAGTGAGATATCGCACGTTAAAGATGACGTTTTAGTCATATTTGTTGCACACAACGTGTTTGATGAAATAGTTTGCTTAGATTTTTTGTCTTAAAATCGAGTTAAATGCACTTATTTTTGTCCCACAACGCATTATTAATAATTTTATTAATGTAACATTCAAAAAGTGATATTTTTTAATCATTATATTTTTAAAATATACATTTAGTTCATCAGTTAGGTTATTAAGTTCATCAGTTAGGTTATGTTTTGTTCATCAGTTACTTTGGTTCATTAATTTTTTCAGATTCATCAATTTCAGGTTCATCAAATTTGATCAAATGTTTGGGTTCATCAGTTATTGAGTAACTGATAAACCTATAATTATAAGTTCATCAGTTATTGACTAACTAATGAACATATAATTATAGGTTTATCAGTTATTAACTAATTATAGGTTCATCAGTTAGGTTCATTGATTTTTTGGTTCATTAATTATAGATTCATCAGTTAGTTTATCAGTTATTGACTAACTGATGAACCTATAATTATAGGTTCATCAGTTAGGTTTATTAATTTTAGGTTCATCAGTTTGTTTATCAGTTATTGACTAATTGATGAACTTATAATTATTTGTCATGTGTTATGTGTTTAGGTTCATCAATTAGTCAAAAATGTTACCATAAAAACTGATGAACAAAAGTAACCTAACTGATGAACCTAACAACCTAACTGATGAACATAATAACCTAACTGATGAACCTAATAACCTAACTGATGAACTAAATGTATATTTTAAAAATATAATGATTAAAAAACTTTACTTTTTGAGTCTTACATTAATAAAATGATTAATAATGCATTGAGAAACAAAAATTAGTGCATTTAGCTCAATTTTAACACAAAATATATAAGCTAGACATTTCATCAAACACATTGTGTGCAACAAATATGAGTTAAACACCATCTTTAACGTGTGTTATCTTACTCATATGAGATCGGATTTGAGTGATTCAAAAACCTGTGTAAAGAGTGAACAAAAATCTATAACTTTAATGTTTTAAGTTTTTAACGATTTGACATTTATGAGGGTAAAAAATAGGGCCGAAAATGACAAAAAAATAAAGAAAATCAAGACCCACTTTATATGTAAAAAAAAGTTTGAAATATTTAACAAGATTTATACCAAATTAAAGAGGATTAAATTTTAAAAATTATGGTGAAATCGGTTTTTCGTAAAAGTTTGTCGTTTGAAAGATATTTGCGTTTGAAGTTTTAGGGTGGAATAAAGAAACAGGTTAAAATGACCAAAATGCCCCATAACCGAATTTAAAAAGAAAAAAGGGAGGGAGTGGGTGGTGGACACTTGTCACATGGTGAGTGGCTTTCTAGCCTTTATAGACTTTGTATTTTTAGTTCCCTTTGTAGGGGATCACACCTCTTCCTTTATAAATATAAGGCTTATTATCATTGTTAAACATATTTGAATATTAATATAATTAAGTTTTCGAGTTTATCTCTTGTTTAAGTCTTATTCAATTCCCTTTAGATGTGCCTTGTTTATCTACCCTTAAATTAAGGTTTATCTAAATTCGCTTCCACGTTCTGCATCAGTTGGCGTCCATAGCTTGTTATTATCATGGATGGTGAATTGTTAGAAGATTCAAAAACCCATATTGTTGGTCGGGTATGGTCTAAAGAGCGCATGGATTATGATTTTACCAAAATCGTATCCAAACTCAACACAAAATCTACTATCTATCAAAAACTACATTTTATGTCTCAACCACAAAAACCACGAGGATAACAATTATGTAGGTTCAAGAATTCATCCAACCTATGTGGATCTATTGACAATAATAAAGTGTTTTCTTTAATTAATGATATTTATAGGGCTAGGAACTTACTGTAAAAAAAAATTGGTCAATTACTTTAATTTTTCAATAAAAACTTATTTGGTTTGAGTCATGAGGTTTATAGGATCTGCGTGTCTTTAGCGCTGCCTAAAAATGACCACGCCCAGGGCTCTTAACACACCACATTACCACCACTTTTAGAGATGTATTGGTCACCTCCTAACTAAACACATAAAAATACACCATTTGATACAAACATACCCCATAATAAACCCTACACACACTTGGAAACAAACATTTTCCTTTTTTCATTCTTTTTCGCTAGGTGAAACCAACCCCAATTGCACCCCTTTATGCGCCATGGTGTCGGCATGGTCTTCACGTGTGATCCCAACCCTTCACGTTGTGGTGGATGACCACCGTAACGCCTAGTTCTAATGAATGTCAAGTGAAAAAAAAAAGTATATATTGTTAGTGATTTTAGGGTAACCAACTATTTTCAGTAATTTTGATTTACTAGAGACCAATGAGATATCATATCATGTTCGGATACGAGTTAGGAAAGTATGGATTGTACACATTGAGCTAATATGTTTGCACCACGACAAAGACGCAAGGGTTAAAGGGGAGGTGCCCCTTACAGGGTCAAGGGGCAGCGCCCCTTGAGCGGGCAGTGGTCGAGGGGAAGCCTTCCCTCGCGGGATATGGGACAGCGCCCCACAACCTAAATGATTTTCACTCCAAAAACAATTAAAGGACTTAACAAATTTTCTCGCCAAAAACAATTAAAGGACTTAACAGATTTTCCCACCAAAATCCCAACCAACATGTCTGGTGGTGAAGAGTTGGGTCGCTTGGAATTTAACCAATTTTAACTGCTTTTAACTGTTTTAAGTTTCTATTTTTCAACAAATATTTTTGACCTCCTTCTAACATACAAAATCACATAATTCCTCTATGATTTGCTTTATTCTCTTGTACCTAAAAATAAAGTTTTTATTTATTTATTTATTTTATTTTATTTTTTTTTAATTTGAATTTGAATTATCACGATAAGGATTTCTAGATACTTTGAAATTTTTTATTTGAAAAACGACCATACATGATTCAAACAATATATCCAAGATTATCATTATGACCCAACTCAATTTCTAAAATATATGTAAACTCAAGTGACATTTGTTTCTTGTTATTAAATAAATATATGCTTTTGAGTATGCAAACTAAACTTTCATCTTATCAGTGATGTTTTAAACGTAAGATGAGGTTAAGTGGATATTAGTTTTAGCAATTCTATGCATATATGGAATATGAGATACAAACCAACAGAGCGAATAAAAGCTCTAAATTGTAATGAATGATTGAACTTGATTACCAACCTAACTATTTAATTGATTCGTCGTACCTAATGTATTTTGTGGTTGTATCTATCTTTGCTATAAAAAGCCATGTTTTCAAAACATTTCAATCTACAAGGAAACCAATTAAGTGTCAAGTTAGGTTCACACGCTCACACAGAACGTTGTGCACTATTTTCACTATACAAAAACGAGTACTAAATACACGTGCATTGCGGCCGATAATTTTTAATCAGTACGTTGCTTTTTATTTTGCACAAAAGCTATCGCATGCGCCCAATGTTTTAAAAATCGAGCCTAAGGCGCGCCTAGGCACTTGAGGCTCTAGCCTTTGAGTTTTTTTTAGATTGAGGCTCACGACATGCATGAATCATATAAAAAGCGCAGCGCCTCAGGGCTTTTTACGCCTTGGAGATGTAACCTTTTTTTTTTTTTTTTTTTTTTTTTTTTTTTTTTTTTTTTTTTTTAGTTATATACATGAGCCTTTTAAGTTATATCTAAATAACCCTATTTTGGAAAAGAACTAAAACACATAATCAAGTGGATAACTAAAAGAGTGGGTAACTATATATTCTGTTCATTTAAAAAATATGTAATCTTTCTCACGTTATAAGTTTATATCTTGAACTGAATTTTATTGATTAATTATTATTTTATTGATTTGTAAATAACGTCATAAATTTATTTTATCTTCAAGCATCACATCATAGGGGGAGTATTTGTATTATTTGATTGATTTTATGTTTATTTGATTGATTTTTATATTTTTTTAAAAAGTTACTTTGTTTCATTAAGTATTTTCTTTATAACATATTATCATGAAAATGTGGCATTATGCCATGAATATTAATACGTTACTTGCTTGATATTTGGGTTAAATTGTGAGCTTTCTTAGATGTAAGTCTGCAAGTGTAGGATACAAGCATATTTAGTCTGATATTGATTTTAATCTCTATATAGGTTATCGAGCCAAAGAGTTGATCTATTTGAGAAGTGACAACTGATCTATTTTAATCTTTATAATGGTTATATGTGTCAGGTATTAAGTATTTTAATTTTATTTTGTGTTATTTAAGCTATATAAATGAGCATATATGTTATAAAAAACTTTATGTATTTAGTGCGCCTCATATTCATAAATCTCACGCCTTGATATGCGCCTCGCCTCCAGGCTCTTTGGCACTTTTTGCGCCTCAGTGCGCCTTGAAGCCTTTCAAAACATTGCATACGCCTATATAATTTGATTCCATGCATTTTCAGGTAATCAAATAGTATGATGCCATTCATATTCTTTGTTAATATTAAACACATGAACTTTTTCAAAGGTAGGATGTTTTTGTTTCGTATATTAATATTAATATTATGCCATTTCTCATAGGTTAGATTTTTGTTACGTGTATTAATTTTAATATTTCGATCGACGTATTAGCTTGTATATAAAATTTTTAGAACTACATACCAGCAGAACTACGTACCAGCAAGTAATCCGGATTTTTTATTTTTTATTTATTTTTGGTTTAACAAAAAAAAGGAAGAAACTTATAGGTACCGCTTTTCCGGTACGAGTTCTGATACCTGAATCTCATTCGGTACAGTACTGATACCTTTTTATATGCTCCGAAAAAAAACGGTACTACCAATTTGATACGGATACCAATCTAGTATCATTTTAACAAATTGCTAAAAAAATAATAAGTTGAATTTAAAATTTTTGTCACTAGTATTTCTTTATAAAATTATACTTAAGTTAAAAACATTTTAATGTTGGAATCATTTTATTTAAAATTTAAATACATATTTATTGAAAACTTTTATAACAAAATTGCTAAATTTTGACTTATTATCAAGAAAACAAAAAGCTAATTTTAAAGTGTTAATAATTATAGAAAGACATTTTTATTGGTATATGTTTATAACAATGTTGTTTAACTTTTATCAGATATTTGATAATTAAAAAAATATGTAACCAAAATTGTAAAACGTAAAAAGTGAAGTAGTTTTCTGATGAAGCGAAAAGTGTTACGCTTTTAAGGGGTCATTTAAGCCCTAAATCGTGATATTATGATTAAATATTTTCTTAAATCGTTTCTTTTGTCATTTTAGGTACTTTTGAGAGGAATTCTAGAAAAGAAAACATTTTGAGCTTTTTGGACGTTTTTATGCTAAAAAATGAAGAGAACACGAAAACCAAGGAAAGTCAGAAATTTACACCTGACGGCGTCTGGTTTTCTATGCTGACGTCGTCACTTGAAGAATGGAGCAGATGGAAATTAACACGTGACGCCCCATAAAGAATTTGGTAGAATTATATGTGACATCGTCATGTGTTAATGGAGGTAGGCCGTCACGTGTAAAATTAAAGAGTGACGGCCCAGAAAACTTATAACCTGAAGGGGTCAGGTAGGCCATAACGTGTTAACTAGTCACAACTTGCGCTAGCGATAGCTGTTACTGTTTTGGCCATATCTTTTGCATACGAACTCGGATTTAGGTGATTCAAAAGCCCACGAGAAGAGGACGAAGAGATCTACAATTTGGTGAAGAAAGTCTCACCTTACAGGGTGACGTTGTCAAGTTGGGCCGGACAGAAAATTGCCTATAAGTACAACTTTATAACTTCATTATTTGTAAGCCCCAAACCCTAAGTCCGATTCTAGGGATAAGGTAGGTGTTTTTCCAGCAACTTTGAGGGTCTTAATCACTCCATAAACAACTTGTAATGGTTTGTTTATTGATTCAATCTTATTTTATGTCTTCAATTATCATTATTGTTGATTGCTCTTCATTAATTATGATTTGCTAATTCACCTTGTGTCTACTTATGATTGTGTGAAACTTGTATATAATTAGTTAGATCTTATTGATTCCTTATTGATGATGGTGTCTATCATCATCAATTAAGGTGTGACACTTCGATAGGTCTAATTGGTTTACTTCATAATTCTTGTTTCCTATTGTCTATTGTTTTGATTGATTGCTCGTCGATGTTAGGATTAAGAAAACCGGCCGACTTCCTTTATGGTAATGTGCTTGATGTCTTAGGAAACATGAATCGGATGTGTACTACAATTTTAATGGTTGTTTTTAATGCATAAGTGACTACTAAGGAGGCCATGTTAGGAGCTAGTTGTCGGCTCGACATACGAAGAGGTAGAAGCTTATAGAGTTGGGGAAGATCGTACACGCCCCCACGACCGGTATTAAGGAAAGCAACCCTTCAATTAAAACAAGGTTAACATTCAATAGGTAGTATTTGATAGCTATCAAGGAGAAGTACATCATAGGTAGACACGCTTCACTTCCCTTATAGAACCTTAATTTACTTTTCTTGCGCATTAGTTTAATTAGTAGCTTTTGGGTTAGTTGATTAGCAACTAATTCCGTCCCTCCTTCCAAAACCAAGATTTTACTGCTTTCATAAAATTTAAAATACAAAAAGAATCATCCTTCACCTTTAGACCTAATATACTTAGTTTTCAATCCTAACGACACCATTCCCCGAGAGAACGATCAATCCCCCGGTACTTGCCACTCAATATACTACATCGGTCAGGTACACTGCCTGGTGGGGATTACAAGCTTCTCGTGATCACTTGAGAGGTAAAACCTTTTGCAAGGTTGCAAAACCACGCATCAAGTTTTTGGCGCCGCTGCCGGGGAATAGTTATTGTTTAGGTTGAAATTTATTTTGATTAGATCTACTTATTAGATTCCTTTTTAGTGAGATTTTTATTTTCATTTTATTAGCTTTCTTTAGTCTATCTTTTCTTTGTGTCTTTGTTCGTAAAAATCTTTCCATTAACCCTTCCGTTCATCATTATGGAGAACGCAAATTCACCATACTAGCGACCACGAAATCCATTCACCCCTAATAACATCTTGATGTTCATACAATATCGAGATGAACCTATATATGATACATGGACTCGTTTTAAAAATTTACTCCGAATAGTCCCTCATCATTGTTTCGATTTATCGTCGCTAGCTAAAATCTTTTACGATCGTGTCAACCGATATAACCAAAGGTACATTGTCGATTTTGCCAATGGGGACCTTAGGGAATTAAATGCTGAAGAAACATGGGATGCCATAGAATATTGTGCCCAATATTATTATAGAGTAGACAACCCAACAAACAACATCACATATCAATTAATAACAAGTTTGAAGGAAAAAACAGGAAGTTTTTCTAGGGATGATTACTCAGGGATACCTAAGTGGATGTCTCCTAATATTATAGTACAAAACAAACACATAGGTAATCTAGATACAATGGAGGATGAGGTGGACAATCCAAGCCTACAAAGTACCCCACAAGTCCTACCATAAGTTGAGGTACACACACCGCCCGTGACTTACCCGGAAGAAGTAGAAGAGACTTTAGGAATCCCGATGGAGGTAGAGCCTTTAAACCAAACATAACTAGAGGATATAGGTTTGAATACTTTCAATGATGACCTTACCCTTAGTTCTAGGGAATTTCCTAGTGTTGATGAATCGGAACCTCAACCTTTACACAACTTTTCATCCTTAGATTTACATCTAGGAGACAAAAGAGGAACCAACCCACCCATCAACCAATATTATCCGGGTAGTTTTAGGATGAAGGAAGCCATTCACTCACCCCTTTCGCCCACGTGGCATATCCCCACCTTAAGGGTGTGTGTCGCTACTTTCACCCGCACTCAATGTTCTAAAAGGCGTGAGGTGTGGCGTGGCGGCACAGCCACGCCTCAAGCCTTACGCGCCTTTACGAAGCCTTGGCGTTTCTTAAGGCGTGCTTAAGGAGGCAACAAAACTTTTATAAATTTATGTATTTATAATTTTATATCATTTTATAAGAGCAATTTCAAATACTAAAGCCCAAATCCCAAATATCCAAGCCAAATACGAGGCCCAAGTAGGAATTAAGTTTTGAAATTACGAGGCCCAAGAAAAAAATAACCCAAATACTTGAAATTCAAGCCCAAATCCATAAATCCCCTAAATGCTTCTAAATATGGCGCCACGCCTTACCAAAAAGGCGCGCCTTTTCGCGCCTTATTCCACGCGTTTTCACACGACCCCTTAACGGCGCCTTGGCGCGCCTTTTAGAACACTGCCCGCACTTAATCCTAAGTGTAGGGAAAACATCCCCTATTTTCGTTAAATAAGGGTAGATTCAGGCTCGTGACTCGAACAAAAACAAGCGCTTTTTGGGAGGCAACCCATGTGTGGAAAACTAGAAGGGGGTTGAATAGTTTACCGCTTTTTAACTTGATTATCTTTAAAAAACTTTACGTTTGTTTAAAGATATAAACACAACTTTACATGTTCAATTCTTTGAAAAGCTTTACGTATGAATAACAATCCTAACTCTACTTGTTTAGTTCTTTGAAAAGCTTTATGTTTGTTTAACGATATAAACACAACTTTACTTATTTAATTCTTTGAAAAGCTTTACGTGTGATTAGCAATTCTAACTAAATACAATATGTAATAAGCAAAGATTAAGAAAGAAACGATCAAACCACAACACGATTGTTTATCGTGGTTCGGCTACAAGGACTCTTTTTCCTTGCCCTACATCCACGCCCCGAGTTTCCAACTCGAGAGTTATAAGCACTAATCAACAAGCTCCTTTCCCGATGGAGAAACCTTTACAACGTCGCTTACACTTTTACCGACACTAAGCTAGATGTCGAGTTCTTTTACACGGGTACAACCACTCCCATCGTCGCTTACACTTTTACCGACACTAAGCTAGATGTCGAGTTCTTTACCAAGGTACAACCACTCCCGTCAGTTCTTTTACAAGGGTACAACAACTCCCGACACACTATGTATTTTGAGGCCTAAAATACAAACCGATCACTTCTATACAAGATACACATGAAGTATAAACTACCAAAGTCTATACACAAAAAAGCTAACAAGTCTTGCAACTTAGAGTTGAAACTTGTAACTTCTTAGATGAATATGTGAACTCCTTTGCTACATAATATAATCACACAAGTTAGTAGCTATTGAGTATAATGAGAGAATATATGTAAAATATGACTCTAAGTGATGAGGGATTTCTTGCAAGTGCTTTGGTATTTATACCAAAGGAAGTCAGCAGTCTGGCGGACACGGCGGCACCCTCAGAAGGGTTCCGCCCGTGTTCCTCCAGGGTTCCGCCAGAACTGTTCAACATAATTTACAATAAATCACTCCAAAACCAACAATGTCACATCTACCAAATACTAGTCAACATGCATTGCACCAAACATGGAATACTTCCAAAGTGTGTAAGAACTTCATGGATAGTCAAACACATAAACTTACTATAAATGCACATTGATGAGATGTGACACTTTCTTATTAAAGAAATATTTTCTTATTAAAGAAATAAAAACAATGTTAAGTTTAAAAAGAAATGTAAAGACTAGTTATACAAGACTTAAAACTAAAATGATGTTTTATTACAATCTAAAGTTTGTACTTTGTCATTAACAAAACTTAGCAAAGATCGTTAAAATATAAATAACGTTTTTAGACGATATTTGTATACAAAACTTAGCAAAGATCGTTAAAATATAAATAACGTTTTTAGGCGATATTTGTATTAACAATCTCCCCCTTTTTGTTGATGACAAAACATAAACTTTATTTATAAGTAAGTCACTAGTTTTAGTGTTAAGTCTTATAAAGTTAGTATAAAAACTTGTCTTTGCTAAGAAGATGTGATATGCAAATTTTTTTTTGAAACAAGTTTATATATAAATTCTCTCCCTTTTTGTCGAAACAAAAAGAAGAGTAGCGAAGCGAAGCGGAAGTATGCACTTGCTCCCCCTTGGACGATACTCCCCCTAATTGGAGTGCCAAGAGAGGAGACATGGATTTTGAACCTACAAGAAAAAGTGTTAGTTGCCGCACAAGACAAGTCATGAAAGCATTTCATGTCTAAAACACAACTAAGAGTTGCGAAGCGGAATAATGCAATACACATGCTCCCCCTTGAACATTACTCCCCTAAATGGATTATCAAGGAAAGAAAACATGGATAATGATCCTACAAAAAGAAAGGTTAGTTTCTAAAAAACAAGATATATGTATGCTACCATAGCTAGGTATCGTTTACTCATCATACCTAAATGGTCAACAAACAATGCACACATTGTAGTAGAAAGAAGTTCATTTCATGTTAAATTTTGACTCTTAGAAAGTCAAGGACAAGAAATTAGGAAGAAAACATCCTACTTCTAAAAAGAAAAATAAAAAGAAACTAAGAACATAAAATCCTATAAGGAAACCCTCATTTTCCTTAATGAGAAATATTTTCCAAAAACAAGGCTAAGGTTGTTTAAGGATGAAAGTGTGTGTTGGATGGTGTAGCGGGTTTTGTTTTGAATGTTGTAGAGGTGAAACGGTTTTGGTTTGTTGGTTTTGATGTTGGTTTTCTAAACTTGGGGTGGTGTTGGTGCTCTAAACTTGGTTTGTTGGTTTTAATGAGAAATATTTTCCAAAAGAAACAGTGTTGTTTCATTTTGGAGACTCTAAACTCGAGACGATCCAAAATGTGGTTTAGTATAAACCTCATTTTATTGGTTAGAGGTCCATGGATGTCTTTGTAGATAGGGTGAAACAACAATGGTTTTGAGTGGTGATACTCTTGTTGTGGTGGTTGGTTGTGGTCAAAAGACTCATTTTGGTCAAGCAATGACTTTGGTTTTTCATTTGTGAAAGGTGGTGGATTTTTTATTTTTTATTTTATTTTATTTATTTATTTTTTGTGGTTGTTGTTGTTGAACAAAATGGTGTAAGCTTGGTTCTCCGGAAGGATTACCATGAAGGTGTTTGTAAATGGGGTGAAACACAAATGATTGTAGATGTGTATGACCTTGATCATTTGGAAAAATTAAGGGTCTAGCATAACGGTAAGCCAAACTCTCAAGCAATGACGGTGGATGAGGTGCATCATCCAATGACTCATTTGGTTGAAATATTGGTTGTTGTTGGGTTTCCGTTTTGGCAATGGTGTCAAAGAGTGACAATGATGGAGGGCTTGATGGTTTAGGTGATAGGTTTTCAAAAGTTTCCAATAGTGGATGTGGTGATGTTGGTGGTGTATGGAAAAGTTCCATTGGTGTAAGTGTTGAAGTAGCAAGATTAAGCAAATCTTGAATAGTGATCACATTGGTATTGCAAGGTGTTGTGGATGGTGTTGAGGTAGTAAGGTTAAGAAAATCTTGGATAGGTGAACAAATGTTAAGTGAAGCATCACTTGAAGATGATGAGCTTGACTCGATGACTTTGTTGAAGCAACAAGGTTTAACACTAATCTTAGTGGTTTTTGCCAAAGATTTTGATGACTCGGATGAGGTGTTGGATTTAATCATTTCAAAGGTGTGGTTTTGAGAGAGGGTATTTTGATGGTGATGGTGTGGTTTTCAAGAGTTTTGAGATTGAGAGAAAACTTTCAAATTTATAGGGTGAAAGAGATGTTGAAATGGGTGTTTGGATTTGATGTTCTACCATTCAAAGATTGAGGTTTCAAATGATTTTCATGAACTTGTCACGTCGTTTGATGTCAATCCAATGGAATAAGGTAGAGTGAAAGACCAACATATGCACTCAATGCTTTGTGATCATGGGATGTGATTTGGTTGAAAATGTTCCAATGGTTTGAAGGATCCTTTAAAAGGGTTCCTTGGGTTAGTTATGTTTGAATTTGAATTTTTGGAGGGAAGTGACATCCTAATTGTTTTATTGAGTGAGAGTTGTCCTAATATGGTTATTGGGGTTAATGGAAGATGTTTCTCACTTAGGATAATGGTTTGACACTTTACAAGTTTTGAACTTAAGAAAAATAACAAAAATTTTCTGCAGGTGACTGGCGGAATCCTGAGACAACACAGGCGGAACCCTCCTGAGGGTTCCGGCTGGTCCGTTGGGCCATTTCTGGATTTCCCAGAAAATACACTGGCGGAACCCATTTTTGGGTGCCGCCAGACCTGAAAAACTTGGTAGTCCGCATTTTTGACCCGCGAGACGATTTTCAAATTTTTCAAAAACTTCTAAAAACAAAAATATAATTCATATCTGGTTAGGAAATGCAAAAATTGGACTTGTAAACACACATACCATAGGACTTTGACTGGGGGCTAGCGAATTACACTATACTTAGTGAAATTATCATAAACTTGCAAATTTGACAACATGCCAAATGTTGTCTTCCTGCATCATTATTAGTTCCTACAAGTTCCAAATAGTACCAAATATCTTACCAACACACAAATACATAACACGTAATGTTTAAATGACCAAATCATTCAAATAGCACCTAGTGCCAAGCACTCCTACACACCCGCTCTCATAGATGGTCAATCTTCTTCTTAGGCTTTCCAAGAAATCTCTCGATATTTTTGAACATCCCCTTTGTTTGCTTGAACCCCGCAGACTCATTTGGAATATCCGAAAGTTGGAAAATGTATTTTAGAGGTGGGAGCCTAGAGTTGGGCAAAGCCTAGAGTTGGAAAATGTTTACCCTGGGCTTTGTAGATTCTCCTATCACTTAGTGGGACAAAAGCGTGTGGAATGAGAGAGTAGTCTAGGTAAAGACCTCTAGGAGTTGAGAGAAGAACCTAAAGAGACAGGTCAAGATCATTCCATACGGCATAGACGTTGTGCCTTGCACAGGAATGTCGGCCATTCTCTTGGTCATGTAGTAGGCAAGGTTGAATGGTTGTCTAACGGACAAGGAGTAGAGCATGTAGCAAAGGCAAACATTGATGAAATCCCGGTTTCCTATGGTGCTAATTACATTGGCTCTAAGGAGTTCTTCCCATTTCTTGAATTGGGGCTTGAGTTCATTGAATTCAATTCCATATGGGTCCTTGATGACCTCATTTCCGGTTCTAGTTCTCTTAATGTTGGTGGTCCTAATGAAGAGGTGGTCACGAAGTTCATCTTTGGACATAAGAGGGGTATCATAAGGATGGATGCGATCAAAGAGTGTGTCAAGAGTTGAGAGGGAGTGCAAGTCGGAGTAGATGCAAGTACCATGGTTTGGGACACCTAGGATTTGAGCAAACTCCTCGAGAATGAAGGAGTATTGATGACTACTAGCCCTAAAGTTAATAGACATGCGACCATACTCATCCTTGGAGAGGGTGACGGATGCATAGAATTCTAAAATGAACCTAGAACAAATAGGCTCGTCGATTTCTAAGAGACACTCAAAGTTGATTGTGGCAAATTCCATGTAGAGGTTTGTACCTTCTAAGAAGGATGGATCAATGGTTCTACCCTTATGGACATATCGTTTTTCTAAGGCTTTGAAGACAACGATTTGAGTTTGAGTAAGACCTTTGGTTTTGTGGTGTTTGGGTAGGTACTTGATGGTGTCCTTGTGGTTGTAGTGAGTTAGAGGAGGCATGATGATTCATAGAAAATCAAAATTTCACATTTTAGTCTAAGTAAACGACTATTGTAATATGTATGTTCTAGTGTGTGCCTATATGAAAACAATGTGGAGGTGCGGTTAACTTGACTCATTTTGATGCTTAAAAACGTTTTATAATGCAAGTGATGTTTCAATGACGTTTTTCATTCGTTTTAACAATGTGGTGAACGGTGGTACAGTATGGTTGATGATCGAGAGTGGATATGTGAAATGAGATGGTGATTGCTTGACAACACTTAAAGCTTGGATATCTTCTTTGTGTTCTTCACTTGCTAGAAAGTGAAAGAGACGCATTTCATAATGAAATTCACTTGACTTTTGACGACATAGATAAATATGTTAATAAGAGTATGGATATGACAATTGCCCTTTGTTTCAAAGAGCGACACAAGGGTGAACGTAGGTTTATGTATCATGAAAGGTGGTTTAATCTTAATAGGTTAGGTTATAGTGGGGATGACACATTTGTTTGGTTACATTGTGGAATCTTCTTGTGAAGATGACTAGGTGGAGTTATTAGTGAAGATGATATTGACTCTTGGTTTCTTTGAGGGCATGGAAATGGTGGATGACTCGATATTGATATGACAAAGGATAACTCGGTTTCTCATTTCACATTTGTTGTTTGAGGTTTGAGTGATGAAAGGTTATGAGGAAGAGGCTTGAAGTTTTGCTCATTTTGTGAATCTTATGGGCTGAGATATATCACAAGGTGAATGTGATGAGATGATGGTGAAAAAATAAGTGAATGATTAAGTTAAGAGGGTGTTTGGTTTAGAAATTAAAAATAAAACATCTTGCAGATTTGGCGGACCAGGCAGAACCAAAGGGAGGGTTCCACCCTTATGGTCTGAGCGTTCCGTGGGAACTGCAGGGAGAAATTCAAAAAGGATTGTCTTGATTTTTGTGGTTTTATCCTAATGTTCAAAACTAAGGTTTTAGGTCTTATGAGTCTTTAACTAAGCCTAGGGTTGATGAATGCTTCTCATTCAAGAGGTTTTGTGAAAACGTTGATAGAATGGTTAACGTATACGACTTTCTTAGTTAAGATGTTCCTCAATGAACATTTTTACCAAGACTATGATGATGGATCACAATATGTCAATTAAGAACATAATGGATTGAATTGTCGCTGAAGTCGATGCTTCCTTTGTTGAAGGGATAACAATGTTGATGAGATGAATTCCGTTGTCGACGTGAGTTAGCTTGTTCAAGTGAAGCTTGTTGATGTGCTTCTCCATCCGATACTAATTTGAGAATCTTACGCGTTTAGGAGAATCATTGGGTAAGAAAGTATAAAAGTGCAAGTACCACTTGGACTTTTCTTATCAACTTATTACTGACATAATTCCATTTGGCATACACTATGGTTTCTATTCCCGTTCTTTTGGGATACCATAATCCTAGTTGTGTAGTACCTTATGATGAATCCAAACAAGCTCTTTCAAAATAGTTGTTTTAGGATCTTCTCTAAAAACGAGCACATAGACAAACACTAAACATAATGTTGGATCTAATTGTTATGAGAACAAGTAGTCTTCCGAACATTTCTCTACGTTTAGTTTTACCTACGGATTTGCTAATCTCATTCTTGATAAGTCATTAATAACTTAACCATTGAGGACAAGAGAGTAACTAGGAATGTCTTTAAGTTAAAATCCCTTGCTTTTGGGGCTTGCTTTTATTATCAAAAAGTCTTTCAAATATTAACACTATAATCACTTGATTACTTTTGAAAAATCTATTTTGTTTCACTAGTTGTTTTACTCTAAATTCCAAAAACTGTTTTTGTTGAATTTGTTTAGACACAACTATGGCCTATAAATCAAGTTTTATAACTTATGTCAATTTTGCTTGATTTAATGTTTAACTCAAGATGAGAAGATGTTATTTTGTACTTTTATCCTTAATGTTTTACACAACATACTTGTCTTGCTATCATTGGACTTTCGACTAAGTCATCATCTACCAAAGATGATATCTTAGAAGGAGGAGATCACTCGTTAAATGTTATATTCAACGACTCATCGACTCTTTGGGTTTCCTTACTTAAGACACTATGAACTTTATTTGTTTTGAAAAAGTCCAAGAGGTACTACATCATAAGACTAAGTGTCACATTTGATGTGTAAGTCCTAGATGTTGAAAACTCATTTTCTTCCACACATCCTAATGTATGCTAATGTGAATTATTTCACCTTGTATCTTTTATGTGAAATTATCACAAAGGAGTGATTGAAGTAAAACACAATTTAAGACCCAAAATATGGTGTTTAAGAATGTTGTTTTACAAAGGTTTATTTTGCAAGCATCACAAAAGTGTTAGACATTTTAACACTTAGGAAATTCTTAGTTAGCTCACTTGTAAGTAAGAGTTGAGTGAGACTCACTCAAGAGTTTCTCGTGTTTATATCTTGACGGTTAAAGAACCAAAACACCTTATATCTCCTACTAGTACTAATGACGAAATTCCTTGTCTTAGAGAATCTAATCATAGTTATTACTAATAGCAGGTAAACACTTTAGAATACTACTAATAATATATAGTACAACACATAATGCTAGAAACTAGAGACAATCAAAGTCAAGTTGAAGTAATGCGTACCTTTTAAATTGTATAGAGATGTTATCAAGAGAATAACACACAAAGCGTAAAATCTTGGTTTGACGACACGCTTGGAAACTCAATTGCTCATGTATCCAAGAAGGTTAGATAATCATATAGAAGCATAGAGCATGATAATCTTAATCCTTTTATCATGAATTTCTATTTGAGATTGAATTATCTCTAAATCTCTCTTCTAGGTTTAACAAATTTTACTTGCTTTGTTTTACTAGTTGATGGTGCTTTTGAGTTAAATCCTAATCCGGTTTTATCTTTAAACAACCTTTGACTCCTCAACAATTTTGAGCTTTCATCAAATTTAGCTAGTATTTTTCCTTTCTCATTTTGCTTTTTAATCTCATGTTTGTACTCTAGACATATTTTACATTCTAGATCAATTTCAACATTACTCTCAAGTCTAGACATTTTATCTTCTAACAAGATTTCCTTTTCAAAGTTATTCACAAAAGATTTTGAAGACTCATTGTTAAAGATAGTTTTTAGGTTCATGTTACCTAAAAGTTTATACTCATTTTCTAATTTAGAAAATTCTAAGATGAATGTGTCAAAGCAAAAATGTTTGGTTTCAACATGTACCTTGCTTGTTGTTTCAATAAATTGGCAATTAATCACCGGATCATTGTCTTCAACATCCGTTTCATTCCATGATTCGCAAGCAAGTTCATCAAGACACACGTACTCATCTTCACTTGTACCTTCATTTAAAACATTTAAACTAGTAGCACATGTATTAACTTCTACTAAGTGTCTATCTATTAGTTTTTCTAAAACTTCTAATTCATATGTAAGATCAAATTGATCATTTTGACTTGACATATTCCTTGATGAAAGTTGATTATATTTTTCCAAATATCATTAGCCATTTGACAAAAATGCATTCTTTCATATTTGATACTTGATAAAACTTTATAAATCATTATCTTAGCTTTAGTATTTTTATCAAGTTTAGAATAGTCATCTTGATTTTCAAAACTTGTTTTTGTTGGTTTGAAATCACCAATAGAAATAATATGCCAAAGATCTTGATCAATTGATTTTACATAGTTTTCAAATTTCCTTTTCTATTCAAGGAAGTTTTCTTTTTCAAATAGCGGTGGGTTTTGAATAGGTTGCCTTTCTTTGAGATTTTCAAAATCCATGGATCGATCCAAGTTTTAAATTCACTATGCGTAATGTAGCTCTGATACCAATTGTGAAAAACTAGAATGGGGGTTGAATAGTTTACCGCTTTTTAACTTGATTATCTTTAAAAACTTTACGTTTGTTTAAAGATATAAACACAACTTTACATGTTCAATTCTTTGAAAAGCTTTACGTGTGAATAACAATCCTAACTTTACTTGTTTAGTTCTTTGAAAAGCTTTATGTTTGTTTAACGATATAAACACAACTTTACTTGTTTAATTCTTTGAAAAGATTTACGTGTGATTAGCAATTCTAACTAAAGACAATATGTAATAAGCAAAGATTAAGAAAGAAACGATCAAACCACAACACGATTGTTTATCGTGGTTTGGCTACAAGGACTCTTTTTCCTTGCCCTACATCCACGCCCCGAGTTTCCAACTCGAGAGTTATAAGCACTAATCAACAAGCTCCTTTCCCGGTGGAGAAACCTTTACAACGTCGCTTACACTTTTACCGACACTAAGCTAGATGTCGAGTTCTTTTACACGGGTACAACCACTCCCATCGTCGCTTACACTTTTACCGACACTAAGCTAGATGTCGAGTTCTTTACCAAGGGTACAACTACTCCCGTTAGTTCTTTTACAAGGGTACAACAACTCCCGACACACTATGTATTTTGAGGCCTAAAATACAAACCGATCACTTCTATACAAGATACAAATGAAGTATAAACTACCAAAGTCTATACACAACAAAGCTAACAAGTCTTGCAACTTAGAGTTGAAACTTGTAACTTCTTAGATGAATATGTGAACTCCTTTGCTACATAAGAGAATCACACAAGTTAGTAGCTATTGAGTATAATGAGAGAATATATGTAAAATATGACTCTAAGTGATGAGGGATTTCTTGCAAGTGCTTTGGTATTTATACCAAAGGAAGTCAGCAGTCTGGCGGACACGGCGGCACCCTCAGAAGGGTTCCACCCGTGTTCCTCCAGGGTTCCGCCAGAACTGTTCAACATAACTTACAATAAATCACTCCAAAACAAACAATGTCACATCTACTAAATACTAGTCAACATGCATTGCATCAAACATGGAATACTTTCAAAGTGTGTAAGAACTTCATGGATAGTCAAACACATAAACTTACCATAAATGCACATTGATGAGATGTGACACTTTCTTATTAAAGAAATACTTTCTTATTAAAGAAATAAAAACAATGTTAAGTTTAAAAAGAAATGTAAAGACTAGTTTTTTTGGGTAAAGGGAAGTAATCCTGCACCCGGTAAAATACATTAATCAAAAACGTTTAAGTACAATGGAAGAGAGTGAGTCTCTCATCGAAGTCCCTAAGGACACTACCACTGCCACTATATAAGAATGACAGGCCATACTTATAACTACCAGATCTAAATACAACTAGTAAAGACTAGTTATACAAGACTTAAAACTAAAATGATGTTTTACTACAATCTAAAGTTTGTACTTTGTCATTAACAAAACTTAGCAAAGATCGTTAAAATAAAAATAACATTTTTAGACGATATTTGTATTAACACCATGCTTTTAATTGTTTGATGTCTTTATTTTATTTGTTTGTTTGTGTCATATATGCTTAATCATAATTGTTAAATTTTCATGTTTTGAATAATTTGTGAAAATGATTTATTTTGTTTTTAACCTCGTCTTAATTGCATATAAAGGTATTTTACAAAAAGATAAGTGTAGGGAAGTTTATATTTTGTTAAAAAGAACGAAATTCGAACATGAAAAATTCACAATTCATGATTAGCATATATTCTATCTTGTTTGTGTGTTAATACTTGTGGATATGTTTTATGAGTTCTTATTTATAATTCATTCCACAAGTATCCTATCCTTTAATTGTTTTGTTTCTATTTCTAAGTCTGGAATTACATCTAGTTGTAATTTTTTTTCTTTGGCTTGATGCTTTGGTTTTTGTGTTTGTTGATTACAGGTTATATTGGACAAGAAGATGATTTATATTTCAGGAGTGAAGCTTATCATGTTCATTCTCTTGGAGGAAGATTTAACCATGTTATCACATCGTTCATACCGAGCGAATCAGGGGAGTATTAGTTTCTTTCATTCCCATTTACTTTTACTTTTACATCTTTTATTTAGAACATTGGAGACAATGTTTGGTTTAAGTGTAGGGAGGGTAAATTAGGATGCCTTAGAAACTACAACTTTGCTTGATTTTTGTTTTGTTTGATAGTGAATGTGTAATAAAGCTAAGAGAAATACTTGTTACGACAATTTTAGCACCAAATTTAAATTTTTTTGCAACATGTAGGAGTGAAACTTTATTCTTAATAAGCGTCTCATGGATAGGAATTATATGACTAGCACAAAAAACCGCACAACTCAAAAAAATTTATGAATAAGGTAGTGACCATCCGAGTATTATATTAATTGACTAACGTGCTAGCGATTTAGTGTATGACTTGGTGACCATCCATTATGCAAATAATGTGCCAGCGATCTAAGAAGTGCACTAGTGACCATCCGTTAGTTGAAGTGTCAAAGACTCGCGCCAGCAATCTACTAAGTTCATACAGGTGAGGTTCGCCCCTAGACTTGTTAGGAAAAACCTTTGTGCTTGTGAGTGTACCGGTAGTATTTAGATTCTAGAACTTGTGATAGCGATGCATCCCGAGACCGCTAGTGAGACTACATTCATGTAGTTAGGATTTACTACATGATAAGAGGCATTAGGATAACCCTTGTTTTGCACCTGTAACATAATTACATTGACTTCATTGGTCAATTAATTCTCCCACACCTTTGCGTTGTACTCATTTTTAGTACATGATAGTATGATACCCCTAGTACACCCCTCAGAGCCTATCTTTTTCATTTCTAACTTTAAACATTTTACTTAAAGATAGAATTTGTTTACAATCCACCCCCAAATGTACACCCGAATCGCCGTAGCCTTCCTTGTATGCACTCATCTTTAGTGCATTATTGTTATAACAATTGTTTAAACCCTTAGTTAGTTGTCTAATTGATTACATGGTTGCTAAGTCGAGTCATATCTTTTACATATTGTTTTGGTACAATTGGGACCTATGGGTAAAGTACTAGTGTAATGGAGTAATAGGGAAGAACATCATTTATTACCCCCATATATGCGTTAATGTTTTAAAGTACTCCAAACGTTTTGATTCTCTTAATTCGAATCTTTATTTTTGATTATGTAAAAGTTCAAGTGTAGGGAGGAAACGAGCTCTCTTTGATGTATTATTTTGGATGGTAGAGCAAGAGTGTATGAAAAAAATAAATAAATAAATAAAGAAAAAGAAAAAAAATAGAAAAAGAAAAGAGAAAAACATACGGACTACCATCCCGTTTCTTTCATTTATGTTTATATTTATGGTTTTGATTAGCTTAAGTTGAGTCGAGTCTTTGCTTAGCAACACCGCATTTTACATGTAATTGACCTGGATGATTAACTTGCCACCAGTAAAATACCCTTTATCCAACAAAACCGTGTTTTCCATATCCCCTACACCTAATGTTATAACCCTTTAAAAGACATCTTTGATAGTTTATCCTAGGTGCTTATGCCGAAGTGGTGGAGGTTTTGAGACTTTCCCAAGCCTATGGTAATCTATTTGCTATGACAGTTAATGAATGATATTTCTCCATTTCCCATTATGATATAAATTTGCAACACCCGAGAGATGAGAGTATCCAAATACTTAATGTGAGGTGCTTGTGTATAATTTCCGTGCTTGTTTTGACTAAGATAGAACGATCATTTGTTGTAATTACTTTTATATTAATGTTAAATGACCCCAAACTTGTATTTTTATTGGTGGAAAAGCTCATTTGCTTGAGGACAAGCAAATCCCAAGTGTAGAGATATTTGATGAAGCGAAAAGTGTTACGCTTTTAAGGGGTCATTTAAGCCCTAAGTCGTGATATTATGATCAAATATTGCCTTAAATCATTCCTTTTGTCAAATTAGGTACTTTTGAGAGGAATTCTGGAAAAGGAAACATTTTGAAGCTTTTGGGACGTTTTTATGCTCAAGAATGAAGAGAACACGAAAACCAAGGAAAGTCATAAATTTACACCTGACGGCGTCTGGTTTTCCATGATGACGCCGTCACTTGAAGAATGGAGCAGATGGAAATTAACACGTGACGCCCCAGAAAGAATTTGGTGGAATTACATGTGACGCCATCATGTGTTAATGGAGGTAGGCCGTCACGTGTTAAATTAAAGAGTGATGACCCAGAAAACTTATAACCTGAAGGGGTCACGTAGGCTATCACGTGTTAACTAGTCACAACTTGCGCGCGCGGTAGCTGTTACTGTTTTGGCCATATCTTTTGCATATGAACTCAGATTTATGTGATTCAAAAGCCCATGCGAAGAGGACGAAGAGATCTAGAATTTGGTGAAGAAATTTTGGTCTTGACGCCATCACCTTACTGGGTGACGCCATCAAGTTGGGCCGGGCAGAAAATTGCATATAAATACAACCATATAACTTCATTATTTGTAACCCCAAACCCTAAGTCTGATTCTAGGGTTAGGGTAGGTGTTTTTCCAGCAACTTAGAGGGTCTTAATCACTCCATAAATATCTTGTAATCGTTTGTTTATTGATTCAATTTTATGTTATGTCTTCAATTATCATTATTGGATATTGCTCTTCATTAATTATGCTTTGCTGATTCATCTTGTGTCTACTTATAATTGTGTGAAACTTGTATATAATTAATTAGATCTTATTGATTCCTTATTGATGATGGTGTCTATCATCATCAATTAAGGTGTGACACTTTGATATGTCTAATTGGTTTAGTTTATAATTTTTGTTTCCTATTGTCTCTTGTTTTGATTGATTGCTCGTTGATGTTAGGCTTAAGAAAACTGACTGACTTCTTTTATGGTAATGTGCTTGATGTCTTAGGAAACATGAATTGGATGTGTACTATGATTTTAATGGTTGTTTTTAATGCATAAGTGACTACTAAAGAGGCCATGTTAGGAGCTAGTTGTTGGCTTGACATAGGAAGAGGTAGAAGCTTATAGAGTTGGGGAAGATCGTACACGCTCCCACGACTGTTATTAAGGAAAGAAACCCTTCAATTAAAACAAGGTTAACATTTAATAGGTAGAATTGGATAGCTAGCAAGGAGTAGTACATCATAGGTAGACACGCTTCACTTCCCTTGTAGAACCTTAATTTACTTTTCTTGCGCATTAGTTTAATTAGTACTTTTGGGTTAGTTGATTAGTAACTAATTCCACCCGTCCTTCCAAAACCAAGATTTTCCGCTTTCATAAAATATAAAATACAAAAAGAATCATCCTTCACCTTTAGACCTAATTGACTTAGTTTTCAATCCTAACAACACTATTCCCCGAGAGAACGATCAAACCCCCGGTACTTGCCACTCACTATACTACATCGGTCAGGTACACTGCTTGGTGAGGAATGCAAGCTTCTCGAGATCCCTAGAGAGGTAAAACCTTTTGCAAGGTTGCAAAACCACGCATCATTTTCATAACTTGTTACATAGTTTAGGTGTGTATTTTGAAATTTTATAATGGTATAACAGGCCTTTATGAAATTGAAGAATGCAATTATGGAAGCACCTGTTCTTGGTCTAACAGACTTCAACCAAGAGTTTGTAACTGAAACGAATGCTTCAGGCACTAGAATTGGTGCAGTTTTGTGTCAAAATGGGCATCCATTAGCCTATATGAGTAAGGCCCTGTCTGTTAAACATCCATCACTTTCTACTTATGAGAGGGAATTCTTAGCTGTCATTGCAGCCTTAAAAAATGGAAGGTTATTTGTTGGACAGGCACTTCAGCCTTAAATACTTGTTAGACCAGAAGTTAACAACACAATTTTAGCTTAAATGGTTGCCTAAGTTGCTTGGGCTTGACTATGAGATAGCTTATAAGAAAGGTAGTGATAATGCTCCTGCTGATGCTTTGTCCAGAGTGAATTAGAGTGGTGAGCTATTGCAATTGCTGGTAAGTTCTGTGGCTAGTGATGTGTTGGATAAGATTAAGGCTGGGTAGGAAACTGATAAAATTATGGAGAAGTTGATTTAGTCAGTCAAAGACAAAAGTTATAATGGTGACAGAGTAACCTTTGATGATGGACTTCTGAAGAGGAAAGGTAAGATCATGGTGGCCAATAATTCAGCAATAAGGAACCAGTTGATTAATCACTTTCATAATGAAGCTGTTGGGGGTCATTCTGTGGTTCAAGCCCCTACCAAAAAGCATAGTTCACTATTTTATTGGAAGAGTATGATATATGCCAAAGATAAGAACCTGACCTAAGTGCCTATCCTGGATTATTGCAACCTTTGCCTATTCCTGATAAGGCATGGACTGATATTAGTATGGATTTTTTTGAGAAATTACCCAATTCACATAGGAAGACTGTGATCATAGTTGTGGTTGACAAAGTCAGTAAGTATGCTCCTTTTATGGCATTATCCCACCCTTTCACTGCTAGTGAAGTATCTTCAGCCTTTTTGTATGGGGTATATAAGCTACATGGCTTACTAGAGGCAATAATAAGGGACAGAGATAAGGTGTTTGTGAGCAAATTATTGAAAGCCTTGGTTAGGACATTGAAAGTTCAGCTTAAACTGTCTACAACATACCATCCCCAAACAGATGGACAAACTAAGGTTTTTTTTTGGTAAAGGGTTTCTATACCCGGTGAATAGAATAAATGAATAAATTGTTGATTACATGAAGAGAGTGGAGATGAAACCACTCTATACCAATTGCAATAGCAAACTGCAAAAGTTTCGAACAACCTCGAAACAACTACCAACTAGACCATAAGAAACATGACACTTGGACTAACAATAAATAAGCAACATAAACTTCCAAGTGAAATTATCGAATACGCTACATTTCGTTGGGATTAATTCTCCAAGCAGTCAATATCTTCATAACATTCAAGTTCTTTTTGAAACTGAGGGAAATCAACTTCAATCTTACCATCTCCAAAATTGCATCACTAATCTTTTCATCACTTCTCGTATCCATTGAGTAAATTAGGTTATTTCTTTCTTGCCAAATAAAGTATGTTGAGGCAGTAAAACAAAGACGACTTACCACACTTTTGAGAGATCTCTTTGTCGACATAGGAAATAGCTAAGATGTAACATCATTTAACTTGAAAGGAACCATATTTAGACCAGCCCTTTGCACGACACTCTTTCAAACCTTGGAGGAAAAAATTCACTCAAAAAACAAATGCTCATGCGAATCTTGGACAAACTGAGGTTGTCAACAAATGTTTGGGATGCTACTTAAGGTGTATGTATGGGGAAAAACCAAAGGACTGGCTACAATGGCTACCTATGGCAGAGTTCTGGTACATCACCAATTTTCACACTGCTATCCAAACAACCCCTTATGAGGTGACATATAGACAGACTCCTCCAGTCTACGTGCCTTATGTGCATGGAGATAGCAGAGTAGAGAAGGTGGATAGGAATTTGCAGGCTAGAGAGCAGACAATGCAAATGTTAAGGTTCCATCATAAAAGGGCTCAAGACAGGATGCAAAATCAAGCCAACAAAACAGGATTGATAAACAGTTCCAGGTAAGAGATTGGGTGTATTTGAAGCTTCAATCTCATAGGTAAGTGACTATGAGACAAGGTCATTAGTACAAGTTATCAGCTAAGTGCCATGGTCCTTTCAAAGTAGAAGAGAGGATTGAAGAGGTTACCTACAAGTTGACATTGCAAAGTCAAAGTCAAATTCATCATGTGTTTCACATTTCTCAGCTCAAAAAGTGCAATGGAAACAATCATCAAATGGGAAGTTTGCTACAACTAAGGGAAGATGGTTTACTGTCCTTCAAGCCACAAGCCATTTTGGAAAGGAGATTGGGTAAACTTACAACAAGGCAGTCATGTATGCGTTGGTTCAATGGACAAACAGGACTGTGGAAGAAGCTACTTGGGAGGTTTATGTAGACTTGTTAGTTAGGTTTCCAGACCTTGATGTTGAGCCCATTTCTTGAGGCAAGAAATTTTCTAATGGGAATGGAGTTGATACACGCCAAAAAGTCAAATATTCAAAAAGGACACGTGTCAACTTTTCATTGAGTTTGAATAAATAACTTTCGCGCCCAAAGTTAGTCACTTAGTTTTCTCTGCTTTCTAGTATAAAAAGAACTTGTACTCACATTTCAAGAATTAAGCTTTGTAATCAATAATTCTTTCTCTCTCAATTCTCATTGTAATCACATTGTAACAAACAACTGATTAATAACTATCATTTCCAATTCTTTCTCCTTGGATTTCTAGTTGTTTAATCTTCATTGATGTTTGGTTTAACGTTTCTTAAGTGATATATAAACCAAGTCTATTAATTGTTGGTATCAGAGCCAGGTTAAACAACACCAATTATAAACGATGCAAACCGAGCATTGGAAGGTTCATATCAAATTGACATCAAGTTATTTCACGAGTAGTTCTTTCCTCCTATCATAATTCACTTGACTGTTTGGTCAATCCATTAACGGAAAGTGGTCCCTAGTGGTGCATATCACCATCTGCAAGTACAACTTATCTTTGGAATTTTTTATAAATTATATCTTTGTTGTCATCTTTTAATAAAAATTAAAATATGATGCATATTAAAACTTTAGACGCCCTTATATTTTTTAGTAATATAAATACATAAATCAAATAGAAACAATAAAAATATGGAGCCACTAAACAAATTTATAAGGTCACGTACATAGGAGTTGTTTGGATCACCTTGACCAATTCCGGCCCGTACCAAAGTCACATCCAACAATAAATTTTTATCATGTTCTATCAATTGGATAAAGTTTAAATTTTAACATGAATAATAATAGAATATAGATATCTTTCTCTAAGTTTCTAGTATGTAGGTTGGACTTAACTGTGGTGTACTTATATAATAACTATGTATCCCGAAGATGTGATATGATATCTTAAATATGATATGCTTAATGGCTAATGGCCACCGGTTATTCTTATGTTTCTTTCAACTGTTATCTAAAATCTACTCGGTGACTCTATCTAATGGAGGCATGCGCCAACTTTCATATACTGATCCATACTCTTTTGGGTCTCTTTGAGAACAGATTCTCTAATCGTATATTGGTTTAAGTTTAGTTCTTAATTTTTATATTGATTTAAAGAAGACGTGTGACAATCTGATAACGATCTTAATTCTATTTGTTTGAAATTTTGTCTTCCATATTTGATTGTGGTATGTTTGCATAACGAATGATATTTTAGCACTGACAATTTGGGCCATGTTTGAGGTGATTATTGTCTTGGTTGACCCTTCCCCTTAAACTGACCATGACATGAAATGCAATGTGCTCTATTCTGCATAATCCAAACATGGCCCATGATCACCTCTTTTACCTAACTGCTTGACTCAAAACTATTTGTGTCCGTCTAAAAGACGAACCATGCCAAGCTCGAAAGTTGACTCCTCCATATAACTCGAGCTTGACTATGTGAGAACTTTCCAGCTTAAACTTGAACTGAGTGAAATAATCGACCCATGTAAATGTTGTAAAATACTTTCTATCGATAACTTTTAAGATTTAATATTAACCACATATCATACATCTTGTGCAGCCTTGTGGGAACAGCTTCCAACTAGATGTGGAAGGTTCAAAGGGGATCAAACTGTGTATGCATAACGTAGTGCAACTTCTGATGGATGGAGACTCTAAAGGTGATTTGAACAAAACAAAGGAAGAATTGTAAAAGAGTGGTTCAAAGGAAGGAAAGCTTTACATGTTAGTTTTAGGGGGTGTAAACGAAACAAAGATTATTTTCCTTTTAGTAAATTGTTTTCAGATGTCTAATTTGGGTAACAGTTGCCTGGCTGTGATGATTCGCACTTTGGTTTTAGCCAATATGATATCTGAGCAAAGGTATACGTATCCTAATTCCATTTACTAAGGCATTGTTCATTTTTTTTATTTAGACTATTCAGGGTACGGCAAACGGACATACTGATGTTGGGCAAGGAAAATGGGAGAAAATGATAGAAAGATTTCCTAGGACGCTTGCAACGATGACTTATGTGACAGAAAACCATTATCCGGACTTTTTCGTGAATTTAATTTTTCCTTGCCCGCTTCTTAGAAAACATTTGTATTATTTCTGTCATTCTCCTTACCTTAATGTTACTATGTCCATTTCACATGTCGTACGTATTCTGAATAAGAAATAGACATTGTCTTAGGTAACAAGTCTTTTTCTGTGGGGAACCTAATTGCAGAAGATTCGTAGCCAGCAAGAGGTTTTGCTTTGAAAAGGCCAGGGAATTTCGAAATACCTTTCCTTTTTTTCTTCGAGTGCAGTTCACCTTCTCATTTTGTCATGGTTTGTAGAATTTGTGGAACCGCCGCTTCCAATGTAAGATATCATCTTTTATGTTCTTTGAGTCTAGTAGATGATTGTATTGCTCAGCGTCATGCCACCTTACAAGCACTAGCAAAACCTATGGTTGGGAATGGTGAGCAATCGAGTTGCACATGTCAGTTGCGTTTAATGCGACACGTTTTGTAGTCAATAGCGGACATAAAGCGTTTGTACGTATTTTTAAAGCAGTTGTATTTACGAGTCTTTCGGTGTATGTTGTATAATCATTTGTACCTAGAAATGGATAAAGATATACGTTGTAACTTTGCGTTCTAATTAACATGGTATATTAAATGTAAAGTGTGTTGGTATGTATTTCTTTTTTTATATGTTTTACATACATATAAGAAATTGGTATCAAATGAGTCATTCTTTTTTGTATTACATATTACTCCGTATAATTTTTCTTTTTTAACTCTATCGTTAATTATTCTTTGTTACAATTGCAAAGAAAATCAGGATATAACATTGAGTAAGTGGATGAACTACCATACACTTTTGGGGGTAACAACTTTTAAGAATTATTTTGCTTTTTGCCATATATAGAAACAAGGTAGTTGTGGGTGTACTAGAGATGTGTTATGTGTATTTCAAAGAAAATGATATAAGACAACACTACTAGTAACATGATTAGAAACTTTCCAATAGTTTTCATATGTGTTAAGCATAAGCATGATGCAAACAACCACCGCCACCGCAGCCGCCAACAACAACAACAATAGAATAAAAGACATTGCCGCCATCACTTTCAACTCTATAATGTCCATCGGGGCTCATGTTTTGCTATTCTACGTCTTATTCCGTGACTCCAATCACTATAATCCCGGCTTGCCAGTAGAAGAAGTTATAGTGATACACTCGCATGTACATTATAACATCAATCATAATGACTCGAGTGTCACACTTGAAGGGAATGTTACCATCAAAACTAGATTTGATGCGAGTCCGGATATAGGGAGTTACACGTTGGCTATACAAGTTTACGATGGTTTCTTTGTCACTGCCTACTCAAATAATTTGTTTAAGATATCCGAAGACGATGATCATCTAATGGTAATAAACTTTGCACCATATAAATCATATGTGACACGAGAAGATATGAGTTTATTGGAGGATCTTGGGAAAAAGAATGGCCAGTGGGTACTACTCAAGGTGGATTTACGATGGTTACAAGCTCATGGAAATCCTTATAGGCGTACATCTTTTGTTTGTCAATTTCCGTATGATGATCGTATCAGTACCAGCAGTCCCTCCGTCTGTGAAGTTGGTGTATTTCCACCTATTGCTTTCTAAATCATGAATATCATTGAGTTATATGTGTGTGTTTAATTTGTGACTCTAGTTTTTTCCGAATTTCCATTTATGTTTGTTTTAGGATCTGTAATCTTAATCTCAATCTTAATTTATATCTTACTGTTTTATAAAAAGTAGTTTTTTTAGCTGTAGATGCCTCAACCATTGCCATTTGGGCACAAATAGTTGTGGAGTGTTTGCTTGTTGCCCTCTTCTTTGTGACTGACTTTTATAATCTAGCACCATACCTATAGACATGATGTAGTGCTTGTTTTAGTGAACAAAGTTAACTCAATCCATCTACTTTTCTGTCAATTTTCAAAGTTACAGGAGAGAATGGAAAAGTTGATTATGTGGGATTTTCACTTTAGCTGGACCTTGAAGAGCTAATTTAGCTTTCTTCTTCTTTTCTTTGAGATTTCTTTTGTCTATAAATCTATAATTATGTGGATGATCATAATTGTGTCTGTGTAGATGACTTGATCGGTGGTTGATCCATGGTCTTGACCTTTTGGGGCTAGTTAGTGTCCGTCCTGCCCTTATTGTGTTTGTTACGTTCGACCCTGCCCCGGCCACTTGTGGGTCCGGGAATACTATACGTGATCACTATCTTTTATGAGTATTTATTCTCATACACGTATTTTACACATGCAAGGTTGGAGTTGAAATTTTTTGATATTTTGTTTTAGGCCAAAGGCTTTTGTCACAAGAAAGTGACGTGAAAAAGAAAATTCAAAGTTGTTGACAACTTAATGAACACCATAAACATAAAAGGGAAAATTCCATAAATAACCCAAAGGTACAAGGGTCTTCATCCTAAATAACCCACAAAATCTTGTTTTCTCCAAATACCCCAACGGGAGAAAGTCGCCCTTAAAATTTGGGCGGATGTTATACAATTGTGCCAAGTGTCCCTAAGAGTGTCCTTACCATGTACCACTTATACTAGGTACTTTTTTGGGCGACTGAGCCCACATTTTTTGGGCGACTTGTCTTTTTTGTCTTTTTGTAAAAAAATTATTAACTACATTTTGGTCCTTGTGGTTTGCTTGGTATTTCATTTTTGGTCCATGTGGTTATTATTATTATTATTAATTTCTTAAAACTATTTTCATCAAACCACACTATAAATCCAAAGTGTTGTTCACTTAAAACAACCATTACCACCTCCTCCACCACCACCACGGCTTCCACATCCACCACCACCACCATTATAACCACCACCTCCACCATACCTATCACCTCCACCGTACCTATCACCACCACCATAACGATCACCACCACCACCTCCACGACCTCCACCGCCGCTGCCACCGCGTGTACTCCCTTGCACAGGGACCCCACCAGGACCAGTAACATCAGCAGCCTTAGTCCTACCATCAGATCCTTCCTCAATCACATACTCAACACTTTCACCATCACCAAGGCTTCTAAACCCATCAGACTTGATACTAGACTGATGGACAAAAAGATCCTCACTGCCGTCTTCAGGTGTGATGAACCCGAACCCTTTGGTGTCGTTGAACCACTTTACGGTTCCGACTTTACGGCCGCCGTCAACGTCCATTTTTTTTAACCCTAAAAAAATGTAATCCTAAATTTTTTTAAGAGATTGGAAGTATTGATGGGAGATATTTGATGGGTCACGTGTGGATTTATAGTGTGGTTATAAAAGCATTATTACATTTCACCAAGAAAAGTTGATCACAAACAACATGTGACACATCCTAAACCCAGATCTTCATAAAAAAAAACAGATCTTCATCCAAAAACCCAGATCTGAGAAACACGCGAAGGATGATTCGTCTAGCTGCTGGTAATTGTTTCTATACATTAATCCTTTATTCAGTTACTGATATTTGGATCGTGCTGAAACTGAAGACATCAAGGTTGTGTGTTTGTCTTTGATTCGATCGTGTGATGATGGGATTAGATTTATTTGATGTTCGATTCTTGAAGGTGATTTGATACTGAGATGAGTTTAGATCTAGATTTGAGAATTAGGTGAGAGAAGGAGAAAAGTGTTGTTCATGTTATCAAAGTTTAGATCTGGGGAAAATTGATGTTCATGTTGTAATGGTTCTTTGAATTTTAGTAGAAATGACTTTGTCTATAGATGAACAAAAATGAAATACCAAGCAAACCACAAGGACCAAAATGTAGTTAATAATTTAAAAAAAAAAACAAAAAAGACAGGTCGCCCAAGAAATGTGGGCCCAGTCGCCCAAATAAGTACCTAGTATAAGTGGTACGTGGTAGGGACATCCCTAGGGACACTTGGCACAATTGTATAACATCCGCCCAAATTTTAAAGGCGACCTTCTCCCGTTGGGGTTTGGAGAAAACAAGATTTTGTGAATTATTTAGGGTGAAGACCCTTGTACTTTTGGGGTATTTATGGAATTTCCCCAACATAAAACATAGTACATGTCATTTCAATGACACATTAATGTATGTAGCATTATTCGAGATTTGACATAACATAAATAATTTGATAATTGCAAACGTATCCCTCATTTATTTAAACGAGCCCAATACCCACCCTCCCCTTCTCCATTTTTTCAGATATTATCATCAAATTAACAAACTCCATTCACACACAAATTAAAAGCAAAATCTTGAGATTAAAATACAAAACCTCTTAACACGAGCAGTACGTCTTTCTTTCTTTCACCTCCTCACGTTCAAATAGTGGTGGCAATCTCCGCCATACGCAGTCGCAAAGCCATGTAATCTAATCGAAGGAGACAATGAGCGATAAAAATGATTCATCAACGGGTTGAATGGAGTAGTAAAATTTAACATGGGTCGGGTCGGGTAGTTATTTATTAAACGTGAAAACACTTCTTTTATGCAAGTTCATAAAATGAAATGAAATCTTTACTGAGGATATAATTTGAGCAAGTTCATCTAAAATAAGACCAACTCGGCTTTTAATTCATTCTTACTTGTAAATTATAACACGTAACTAAAAATAAAACAAGTCAAGTGATTAAACTTGTATCAAACTGATTGGAACTTTATTGCTTATATACGATTATAAATATAGTACGGGTGTTTTATTTAAAAATGTTAACATATATCTTTTCATAGAATGAAATTTATATTTAAAACATAATTTTGAAGACAAGAATACATAATAAAGTAGTAGAGCAGAGGGACAAAGAAGGAATGTACAACGGTACACACGTAAATATTATTAAATTTTATAGTAGTAGAGCAGTGGGACAAAAAAGGAACGTACAACGGTACAAACGTAAATATTACTGTATTAAATTTTATAGCAGTAGTTTTTCAACCATCACGATTATGTGGGATTTTCACTTTAGCTAGACCTTGAAGAGCTAATTTAGCTTTCTTCTTTTCTTTGAGATTTCTTTTGTCTACAATTTATTGTACTACTTTGTGGATGATCAAAATTGTGTGTAGATGACTTGAATAATAACGCCGGTGTGAATCATCTTGGCTGACAGGTGAAGGTGATAAATAAGTCTTGGTTTGCTGTCTTACGTTAAGCAAAGTTAGTTGAATTCGTTTGAGGTCATGTTCTTAGATGCAACACTTGATGGTCATATATGAAATTAAGTGAGATTTTTTTTTTTTTTTTTTTTTTTTTTTTTTTTTTTTTTTGAAAGGCAAATTAAGTGAGATTCTACCAAAGTACATATATGCAAAGTACTTGTAGGTAAAATTCCTTTTACTTGTGCCTATTCTTTTGCTTTAGTTAAAGATACATAAATTAAAGACAGTACAAATTATTATGTCTCTTGCTTCTGAAAAACGGATTCATTAATGATGAGGGTAGAAGCAAATGACTTCCGCCATTGTTTTATGGTAGTTGGGTAAACTGGGAGCTCTTTGAATCTGAATGAATGGTAGGTGTTTTGAATGAAATGAACCGGAAGAAAATTGTTGATCTTGAATTATAGGCAGCGGGAATTAAATGAAAGTTCATCAATTATCGATAGAAAAATGTTGGAGTGGTTGTAGAAATGACATGAAATTCAGGGGTGCAAAATTTGAATCATCTATATAACATGTTTCATGACTCATTTAGAATTATCTATTGAGACTTTGCGAGATTATAAAAACATCATAAACGTCATTGGGTGTGCTTAGCACAGCCTAAATGTCCAACTAGTGTACATATAAAATATTGAGTGAAGCAAAAGACATATTGTAGTAAATTTAACATTCCCTTAACTATTTTATACAGTAATAAATTTATTACACATCATTATAATAATAAAGATTAATCACATAGTTATTTCGAGATTAGAAATAAACACTTTTTTTTTTCTTTTTTAATTATTTTTTTTAAAGGATTAGACCCGGCGAAAAATATATTAAATTGGTTGCGATTTATATTAACGATTTTGTTTCTAGCGGTAATTATTAACACACTCTAATTATCACATAATTGAAATTATCACAAATCAATTTGATAACTTTTGTCTTGTTAGTTCCGAGGTTCTATATTGATTACTCAAACGTATAAATAAATCTCTACTACTTGTTACTTCAAGGCGAGTGTCTATTTCCTTAAAGCGATTTCGTCACCACTATTCGAATGAATAACGTGCAACGGGTTATTGGCGAATCACCTCCCAAGATACAATGAAGCAACGTATGTAGAACTTTATCAACACTACACGAGGTGGTGATAAACCAGATGAACTATCGAGTTATCGAGGTTTTCAAGACACTACAAATAATAATGCTATAGCATTATTATTTATAGCAATCGGGTATACTAAAAGAGAGGGTTTCTATGTGTTTTTTGTGTTGTTTTTGGATGTTTGATCATCAAAAACACTGGAATGATGGCACTAAATATAGGGAGACTCGTGACCAACTGACCATTGAAATAGTCACACTAGTTCACAAAAAAGTGCAATTAGCGACGATTTAGCGACAGGAAAACCGTCACCAACCGATACTTCTTCAAACAGTCGCGATGGTTCGTTCAGTGATGCCCTTTTAATAGATATAACCGCCACCATTTCGTTTAGGCGTGCCTTTAAGTTGGTGATGGTTCATTAGCGACGGTTTTGTGACAGAAGTAAAAATTCAATGTATAATCATTTTGTACCAAGATTAAGATATGTTGTGGCTTTGCTTTTTTAAAAATCGTATATTAAATGTAAAGTGTATATTTATTTATTATTATTATTTTTTATTTATTTATTATTTTTTTCCCCTCCTTTATGTTTTATATATATAAGTGTATGTTATATATTATACAATAGTATAAAGACCGTTTACTGTTCATCATAGCTTAGTAGGCAACCACTTTATTTTTTTTACCCGAAAACCCAAACTGATACCTAAAAGCTACTCGGGTCTCTCTCACACTTTCCCATCTCTCTTCTCTCACCTTTTTGCTCCGACACCGGAGAAAAACCCGATGGGTAGAAAAGGTCCGCTCCGGCTCACTTATAACTACAGTGCAACATGTGTGTGTAGCTACAGTAGCGGGGAAACAATTTTATTGCTCCGATCCGACAAGGGATATCCACAGTGCAACATGTGTTGCTACAGAACTACGAAAATAATTTTTAAACAGGGGTAGCTTATTTGTGATTTTTGTACCCTTTCTTCTGGATTCTTCGAGAGCACACATACAAGGTCAAAAAAACACACATATACCCACAGCTTCCCACCAACTCTTCGTTGTTATAATGGCGGACGAGTGTTTAAAGGTATTTATAATTTTGTGAATCTTAATTTGTTGCTATTAATTATGAAAAATTGGGGTTTTTTGATGAATGATTAGAATCCGTCTTTCAAATTAAAGGTATGGTAGATTTTAGGGCTTTTGTTTGATCTGTCACACATGGGTTTTAGCTTTGTATGGTAGATTTTAGGGTTTTGGTTTCAGTGGGTTTCTTTACATATTGGATTTTTAGGACTTTATTATTATTATTATTATTATTATTATTATTATTATTATTATTATTATTATTATTATTGATATGTGGGTTTTTATTATTTTTTATAAAAAGTTTGTAATTTTATTCATGGTTTTATGTTTGATTCCAGGCTCGAACTATTTTGAGTGGGATGTATGAATTGCTAAAAAGGGTGTGGTGATGTTGATTTTGAAGTTGGGATGTGGAGGGAAAACCTTTAGGCTGATGTTGATTTTGCAGCTGAAGGACTGGATAAGGATGACGCCAAAGTTGGTTAAGGAACCACAACCATAGCCCAAGATTGAAGGTATACACAAAAGCATTTTTGTTTAAACAAGATATGCCTGGTATACACAAGGCACTATATGAATAAAACCTGTGTATTTTAAGTGCTTAGAGTGCTTTTGGGATTGCTTATTTAAGTGCGTATTGCTTATTTAGAATACATTAGTTTTGATTGTTTGAATGAAAATATTTATATTAGAGTAGATTCTTAAGCAGGTAGTTTTGTGCCTGTTCTCTTTTAAAAAACAGATAGTCATTTTAATTTGACCAATCTCCAAAACCCTTTTACAAACTTTGTGGCCCATTTGCCTTTTGGGGTGTCGTATTAATTTAGGGGGCTGACTCTTTCGAGCTTATCACCTCATCAACTTCAGCTTATTCACCCACTAGAATAAAAGAGTGGCATTGACTCTCTCAAAATCAAAATGAACCCATGAGCCTGTTGAAAACACGAATTTGTAGATCATGTTGCGACCAATATCATGAGGAACTAATGAATGTCTAATGGTAACTATTAATAATACGCTCAGTTTCAAGTATATGGATTCATGCTTATGTCTTATTCTTTTGTCTTTGTAGGTTATAGACGTGTTCCAAAGGTCCTGGACTTTGGTCCACACATTTTTAGGGATGGCACCAACCATCGTTCTGCAACTGAGATGGAAGCACCACCGAGCCTCGGTGTTGCATTCTTTTCTGATTTGGGTTCTGTGGCGGAAAGTGGAATCAGTTAAGTTATCACTTTAGGCAAATTAAAAAACTATGTTAGGTTGGAGATATAACGGTTTTATAAAAGAGGTACCATATGAGGCTAAAATAAATGTCATAGATGTAGTGATTTACTTTTAATGGGTAATGGGTTAAAATTAAATGGGTGTGCGGGTCAAACGTCTTGTTTCAAAGTACATTGTTGGGGCATTATTTAGCACAGTCTCGGAAACGGGCCGAAACAGGGGAAATTATTAAGAAATGTGTATATCTTTCTTACAGATTTACAGTTTACATTCTTTGCATATTTTGTTTCGAGAATTATTTACTTTTGCATTTTATATTTGCTGAAAACTTTAGATAGAATTTAGGTTCATTGCTGGAAATTCTTGGGTCCAGAATTTATATACATGTAAAAAAGGGGACTGTTTGCTCAGTTATTCTTATAGCCGACTGTTCTGCTGAAATTTAAAAATTGAGCAGCTTCGTTTTTGACTTTGATTACAATAGTGGCTTTAAAAAGTTCTTTGTCTGCTGCTCTTTTCAACTCTCAATAGCTTCATCTTTTGTGGTAAAGATTATATTAAGTCAACTAGAACTTACTTTTATTTTAGTAAATTATTAGTTTTTATTGAATACCCATTTCATATAATCATATTTTAAGATGACCCATATGTGAAAAGGCTTCGATCTTGATGATGTTTTTTTAACGAATCTTTATGATGTTTGAAATGTTGATTTAGCTCTCTTTTTAGTATCCATTTGAAATAAGAAATGGGCCTTTTCTAAAAACAAAAATAAAATAGTTCATCACTTTTTAATGAATACTCATTTGATATTATCATATTTTAGAATGAGCCATGTGAAAAGGTATTGATTTTGATGATGTTTGATGTGTTAATTGAGGTAATTTTTTAGTACCAAAATTTTGGGCTTTTTTTATTTGGAGTGAGTCATGTGAAAAAAGATTTTGGCTTTTTTATGCATCTCCATGCCTAATTTAAAAACCATGTAATCATTTTAAGAATAAGAATTGGAGCTGAAAGAATAGTGTAACTCATGAGTTGGGACTCAAATTGTACGCCAGGATTTCGGCATGTTTCTGCTTATAAAAGTTAATATTTGATTTAATAAAGCAAACATCTTAAATGGTTGGAATGATCGAAGCAAGAGTTAATGAATTATTATAAGTAAATGGTTAAGTTACCTTACTGATGTGTATGGATTATATGAAGTCTGTAAAAAAAACCTTGCTCTGATATTTGAAAATATTATACATCTTATTTTATGCATTTTCTATGACACTATACAATCTCATACTTTGTTTCTTGATTTTTCATAGGTGCATTCCGTTGTGCGAAGCAAATTTGGAGGTTGAAAATGCTACATGTACATGTGAGTGCCGCCGGTTTCCAGTTTACTAACAAAATTTTTTATGTATTAAATTTGTGTATACCTTCAATTGTATTAAATTTTTGTGTTTCATATCGGTTGCAGCTATTTATTTCAAACATACGTATATGAATGAGGATCCCTTGCGGTGATGGTGGCACTGATGCGTCTGTAACATGAGGTTGTTACAATATGTGACGAAGACAGTGTTCCATCTGCTTCATCTACTGCCTCTGCGGCTGCAGTGACAAACATACATATGTAAGTTACGATTCCCAGACGTATTACACGCTTTCGGTCAAGCATTCTTTACTGAAAACGGTTTACGCTCACTTCTCCAAAGTTTGTTAGTGCAACTTATTAGTCCTTCGCTTTACACCTTTGTAATATACTATCTCAAATAATCGTTTTAATTTAATGTAACTTGCAAGGACAGCGTGGAGTGTTGGGGTGTTTTCTATTGCTTTTTTATTAAATCTCTTATATCACTGTTGTTGTAGGTGAATCAGAGAAAGAGGATACCCCGAGAACAATAAGAAGTGCAACACGACTATGTGCACAAACATGGTTGCCTAAGGCTTTGTCATTGATATGACGTGCAATATAAACACCAAGAGCACATTGGATAAGTTGAACATCAGTCAAAACTTGGTTCACTATGTTCCCATTGTTTCCATAGGTATCAAAATAACTCATGTTTTGTTTTAATATTGCTTGAACATACTTTGTTCTACTTACAGCAGTTTGTATTTTTGCCGTAAGAATCCAACACCAAACCTCTGTAACACAAATGGAATTTGAAATTTACAAAGCTGTAAGGACTGGGGTTGCTCTGTATTATTTATGGGGTGCTTGGGTGCGGTAATATGGGATTTCCGGGTGTTTTTTATGGGTGCTCCAGGCTGCTGTCAAACAACAGCAGCAAAGGTTTGATATACCCAAGGTAACTGATCATTTGCAACTTCACAGCAAAATAATCTCTAAAACACTCTTAAAACGTTATGCCAAACATCTTTAACTTTTACCTACACACATTCTCTCAATGCATTTACTTTAAACATCGGTGCAGTTATATTCTTTTTCTAAATATTGTACTTTATTAATTTGCAGGAGGAAGTACTTTCAGTAGGGCATTGAGTTGTCGAGACTATGGGTTCTTGGAATAACATCGTTGCTGCCATGGAGGCTGGCCTCTGTGAGCACAAATCCTTGGTTGGCCTTCGTGCGCAAGCGGTAAGCAGGAGTCAGTGGGTCCCTTACGAGCACTGATCTTGCAGTTTCGTTGGGAGCCTTCCATGGTTCTACCACTCGCATAGAAGTTTTTATTGCTGCTAAAAAAATGATTAAAGCTATACATTTCTTGACGAACTTTTCATACAAAGGAACTGCTTTCCTAAATATAATCTCGACGAACTCTTCATACAAAGGAACAGCTTCTTAATTGTACTCTTCACACACAGAAATTTTCATATTCCTTTGTTTTTAGTCATGGTGTATGAAGAGTTCGTCAAGATAAAAGCAGTTCTTTTGTATGACAAGGATCTCAATCTGCAAAATGTGTGAGCACAGAAGAGGCTTCAAGAAACCTGTATACATCTCGATCTGCAAAAAGGGGGCATGTCTTTTGTTTTTGGTCTGTTTGCAATGATTTTTTTTAATCAAGGTATGTATTTCTTTATCAGTTTTAGTGATTTGTTGTCATTTCTAAAAGGGGTTACTTAACTTTGTGATTAAGATGGTTATTGAAACCGTTTTGTCCGGATGCTTGCTTTGTTGATATTTAAATTTGTTGATGTTTTACCGATTTTCTTTGTACTAATCAAACTTATAGAATGATTGATGGATATCAGATTTTATGTTTTTAGGGAACAATGCTGATGTTGGGTCGTTTTACAGAATACTGTTTATAAGCGGATGCAAGGAATTAGAGAACCGCTCTAGCAAATATTGGGTCATTCAGGTGCGTACCTACTTATTTTCAGCCTTTTTGTTGATTCACTCACAAAAAGAGAAAAAACACTGACTTCAGCTTTTGGTTTTGCTTTTGTAGAAATGCTTTTGGAGTGTGAAGGGTATATGACTAACCAAGAAGGAAGGCTGAGACATTTTCTAATTCCGAGTCACATGGCTAATTGGATAGTGTCTTGCTTCGTTGCACGTAACAAACAAAATGTAAAAAGTGTTGTTCTAGATATACTTCTGGATGGTCTGATTTGGATGGTGCAATAAGGCTACGATTCGCTCACGACCATCAAGCAGCAGCAAGTTTCTTGCACACACAAAAAGACAGGTTTGGACTTACAATCTCAAACCACAGTTTATTTTGTATTATCACTGATTGTCAACTATGTGATGGCTTCTTAAAAAAATGAATCACGAAAAGCACGTGTTGATGATAGTAGCAATGTATCAGTATCGCCTAAAAATCTTATTGTCAACTGCGTCATGGTTTACTTTGCCTACTTAACTGTTACTAAATTTCATAAGTGTAATATGTTTACACATGCTACTTTATTTGACCCAATTTGTTGGGCATTGTCGTAGTTGGTCAATATGAATTACGCACGAGCCAAACTGTCAAATTAATGTTTGGTTCTAATATCATGTAAGGTATTTAGATCCACGCGTTGCAGGTACTTAAAAAGTTGCACAATGTAAATTCTTTTGTGAGCATTATAGATTATACAAAAAAGGGTCAAGTATAACATACTCTGATCTTTGCTTATGTTTTTAGAGACTTGATACATATATGTTGCTAAAGTAACTATTAGCTTCTTAGAGGTCAACTGTGATCTTTTCATTAGGTATATTATGATAAAACTGGAGAGCAAATAAATTGTAATGATAATGAAAATTGTATGTTGCAGGCTATGGTGTAAGGAAATGGTTTGCTGTTTAAGGCAGCGTCGGTTAGTGGGTGGTGATGCAATGGCAAAACAGATGTGGGATTCACACAATGTACCTTGAGAATGTCATAAGTAATTGGGTACAGACCCCTTGATGAGAAGGAAACCACAGTTGAAGCTGTTATATCTACAAGTTCAGTACTCTTTGCAATGCTTGCAGTTGGTGTATACTTCAACTCCGGACCTCTTTTTTTGGGCTAACTACCATATGGAAACACCCCGCGGCAACGCGCGGGCTTACAACCTCGTTGGTATCAATTGTGGCATTCTTTTCTGTATTATACATGTTATAATTATTTATTATTTATTTTAGGACTAAGTTTGAAGATATGCAACAAACTTTCTCAAAAGTACCGAAATACGTAACATACTAAAGATATTACTTATATCGCTAAGAAACTTTCAAATTTTGCACAATATACGCAATGTTGACCCAATTTTTACCTGTTTGACCGGTTTGTAGGTTAACACATAAAAAAACATACATTATTGGTCCTTGTGGTTTGCGTCTGTTTTCACCGGTCATCATTTAACTTTTTTTCAGTTATAAAAGTTACAATAATAGTCCTTGTGATTTGGGTTGACTTTCACCTTTGGTTCATTTTTACAAAAACAATTTTTTTTCAATTTTTTTCAAAAAAATAAAATTCTTTTCGAAAATCTATTAAAAAATAAAATTCTTTTTGATTTTTTTTTTCAAAAACTTTTTTTCTACAACTTTTTTTTCACAATTTTATTTTTTAATTCTTTTTTTCGAAAAAAAATTCAAAAAACATATTTTAAATTTTTGCACGTTTTTGAATTTTTTTTTTAATTTTTTTACACGTTTTCGAAAAAATGTTTTTGAATTTTAAAATTCCAAAAAACATATTTTCGAAAAAAATTTAAAAAAATCGAAAAATTTTTCTAATTTTTTTTTTTGAATTTCTAAAAATTTCTAAAAAATATTTTTTAGAAAAAAATGTTTAAAAAAAATATAAAAATATTTTATAAAAAAAAATTCGAATAAAATTTTTTTTCGAATAAATTTTTTTTAGAAAAACATTTGAATAAAAATATTTTTTAGAAAAAAGGTTTAAAAAAAAGAGTAAACTACACCGTTCGTCCTTGTGGTTTGCGTTGACCGTAGCCTGTGGTTCTTTGATTTTTTTTTTTTAATTTTTTTCGAAAAAAAGAATTTGAAAATAAAATTTTGAAAAAAATAGTTGTAGAAAAAAAAGTTTTTGAAAAAAAAATTCAAAAAGAATTTTATTTTTTTAAAGATTTTCGAAAAGAATTTTATTTTTTTTGAAAAAAATTGGAAAAAAAATTGTTTTGTTAAAACGGACCAAAGGTGAAAGTCAACCCAAACCACAATGACCATTTTTGTAACTTTTATAACTGAAAAAAAGTTAAAGGATGACCGGCGAAAACAGACGCAAACCACCGGGACCAGTAATGTATGTTTTTTTATGTGTTAACCTACAAACCGGTCAAACAGGTAGAACATGAGTCAACATTGCGTATATTGTGCAAAATTTGAAAGTTTCTTAGCGATATAAGTAATATCTTTAGTATGTTACGTATTTCGGTACTTTTGAGAAAGTTTGTTGCGTATCTTCAAATTTAGTTCTTTATTTATTTTATTTTTTTTGGTTAATTATTCTTTGTTACAATTGCAAAGAAAATTACGATATAACATTGGGTGTATATTATGGGTGTTACTTCTTCATAAATTTTTTTTTTTTCGAACGATACTTCTTCATAACGAGGTTTTAAACCCGCGCGTTGCCGCAGGGTGTTTGTATACGCAAGTTATGCAAAAGAAAAGAGGTCCGAATGTTCAACAATTAATAACCAACGTAAAAACGACAGGATACTTACATGAGACGATAGTAACAGAAACTGTCGTATACCACTTAGCATTTGCATAGTAAAAATATTGCAGGTACATATTAAGGTTTTGATGTGAACATATTTTACATACTACAACTTCCAGCAACAATTAAAGAAACACAAAAAGAAGGCTAATGAAGAACTATTAGTTAATTTGCTGTAATCTTCTTTGACATGACAACGGACTTCTCATTCTCATCATGTTTAGATAATTCCTTAGCAAGTGTTCTAATATTCTTTGACATGACAACGGACTTCTCTTCTTTATGCGTACCTTTACTTGCTCAAATGGTCCTTAGTGCGTGTTCATTAGAGAATCAACAGAGTTCAGCTCAGAGCCGCATGTCATCCCCGCTCTGCGTCACTAACGGATCGAAAGACAACACAATATATGGAGGTAATTTTAGATTAAACTTCTTTACCTTGTGAAGAGTCTGCTCGTTCTTTCTTCTGTCAGCCCAAGAAGAATAATGGCATAAGTGTCAATAACATAAACGTCAATACCCTGCACAGTTCCACCAACATCATGAATCTTGTTAGTTCCCAGTTGAAAAGCATCCATTCTAAACCTAGGTACATCATATATTGAATTGATAGGCGTATTCCTGTAAGCTATTCCAAACACCCCTTAACCACCTAATGGCTTATTCCATTATTAATTATTTCCAAATCTAACATTTCCAACAGATATCTGATCATTTGTACTTGAGTTGTAACATTGATCTGTTTATTCATATGGCAAGGTTCGAGTCAAATTTCATTTCTGACGGGTCATACGATTTAAAGAATAGGCTTTATTATAAAGAAATTATGGGTTTAACAATTAAAAGATGCCATAAATATTTCCTTATCTAATATTTTTCGATATGATCAAATACAATTAAAAAATATACGGTTACAATTATAATCCAATTTTTTGAAAGAAATGATTAAAGATATATAAATAAAAATTCACCTTTCAACCCGTTTGACCTGCTAATTTTTCAACCAAAAAAGGATTCTATTTGCTCTATTGACCCGTTTGATAAGTAACATGATCCAAGTTGACACTCATACGTTTATTGGTTGCTATTGTCACCTATCATTAAAATCAAGTCTCAAACTTTCTCATAAAATTAAAATCCCTTTTAAATTCAAGTAAGAGAAAGCAGTCCACATTTTCTCGGCACTTGGCATGTGTTTACCAACGGGTATTCCTACTTATGAGCTGAAATAAACATAATCCCAACAGAGAAAAACAAAGAGACAAACGAACAGATATGGAAAAAATGAAAAATCATCATTTACTTTGTTCAAATCCGAAAACTGTATGTGAAAGGATTTTGTTGTTTATTGGTAAAGAGAAAATCAACCATTTATTGGTTGTTTAAACCCACCCATTTCAGCCCCTAAACCCACACGTCTTAGCACCCAAACGCGCCGATTCCAGCCCCCGTTTCAACATACCACAATTAAATAGTACAAAATCACATACCACAGTTAAACGTGCCGATTTTAGCCCCTAAACCATAGGCACTTGCACTACTGTTTCAATACCTACAAAATTACATACCACAATTAAATACTATTAGTACTTTGCATTTGTTTATATCACTGTCCATACTAAATTTAACCAAAAGTGCTTATTAAATTCAAATTAAGAATACTAATCAAATTTTTTTCACACCCATAAAACAAACCTGGTTGATGAGAGGGTTGTCCAGTATAGCTCTTGGTGAACTTGTTGGATCCTTTTCATTGTCCCTTTACATGATCACATGAACCTTAACAAACTGAGATTGAAGAAAAAGAATAAGCTTAAAAATAAAATGAAAGCAAATTGTAGTTTAAAATAGCAGTAACTCCAACAACTACCTGGCTAAACTTATGCACCTAGTCAATCCTCGACAACCAACACTGAGCCAATTTTCCACACATGATCAGCCCCTACTTCCTTTACATCACATACATTTTCATCATTTCATATACTGCATAAAAACAAAGTTGTTTTCTCGTCGTCACCTAAAACCCATCCTTTTCAGCCCATTAATACCACCCCAAAACCCTTACAAAACAACCGGGACATTCCTTGACTTGTTTTACAGCAGGCAAGCTGAATACAGGTATGCTCATTCTATAAATATAAATCAAAGAATATAAAAAATAATGCATACATCATACCTGTATTTGTATGCTCTGCCTTTAATTGTACCGGGAATACTTTGGAATCATGGATAGCAATGTGCTTAACATATCCTCAATACGTACGCTTAACTGAGCACACACTCTCAACCAACACTTGCCCGGTCTCCAAATACCGTCACGTACCTTTGAGAACCTAGAATATAAACACATTTAGAGCTGTTTAGACCATTTATTTGTAGTTGTCAACAGGTTGCAGGAAATTATTAGATCTTTCGACGATTCTTAAACAACCAAGTTGCTAAATTTTCTCATTACTAACATGCCTAAAATATATCTATGTATCTGCGACGAAAAGTCAATTAAATAACATATGGAAAAGTAAGTTTGCATACCATGAATGATAAGATCGTTTGGACCACGATAAGAACAGAATGTCTCTCCTTTAGCGAATGGTTACACGCGATTATAACTTCTTGTATGTTCAAGAGTAGAAGAAACTGGCACTGCGACATATCCTAAAGTGTTACCATACAAATGTATAAAAATATGTTTTTAATAAAAGTTAGGCATAATTTGTGAAGGAACACGTGCGCATACCGTTATGAATGTCAATCGTAGAAAAAAATTGCCGCAAAAATTCCTAATATCGAACCCGTCTGAACTGATGGCCTAGAAACCGAATGGCAAAGACCCACATTACTCTTGACTTCAAAACTGCAGCTCCACAAAAATCTATAAATCACAAATTCCAAATGCGTAAGCCGCCTTTGTAGCAAAAGAACGGCGAAATTTTTATTAAAAAAAGGTTTACCAGTCGCAGCAGCAGAAGTTAGAGTTACTATATCGCAATGAGACTTAGTGGTAACATCAGAACTGACAGTGATAATCAGATATGCGATTTCAGCTCCAATAGCTTATGTACCGTTGAAAGCTGTACCTTTGTTGCCATTTAATTCTTGACTGAAAAAAAGAATTCTGACCACCTAAAAGTGGCAAAGGAGGTTGGCCTGCATAAAATCAGAGGAAAATTAACATTTTCAACATACGTACGTTACTAATACTTGTATAACCAATGTAAAGGTAACAAACCTCCAGCAGGTAGAGCCGCGTCTGTCAAAAGATTTTCAGTTTTTGCACATTACTAATTTATTATAACCAAATTTAATTATTATAAGTTTTCATAATTCATAAAAGAATGATTCTTACCATGTTTTCAATTCGACCTTTTTTAATCTTTCCAATAAGAATTATGATCGACAGTAAGGGCTTCAACCACTCCACCTCGACTGAGTTGCTGAGGTCAAGAACTGAAACTATTCCCATTATACGGCTGAATCTCTTGCTAATATAATGATCTTAGGATGTAGACACCCTTATCCTGTCTTTCATTCGTATCTACAACAATAAGTGTTTAAAGCAGATTAAAATAATATAAAGCATTTAGCATATGGGATATGAAACAATTAAACAGGAACATACTGAAGTTCCAGCACATAAAATGCATAAATAGACATTTATAGGAAAACTATACTTAAATCATGGGGTCATAAGAAAATACACATTATTAAATCTTCAGGCTTCAACAACAATTGCGGCAACTAAACCCAATCCAATAACCCGAAAATATAAGCAATCCCAAACATCCTCCGCAGCCCCACTTTCTAATTCATCTTCAAAGCGAGCCACTTTACATCTTCTAAAACTAAAACACTTCAGATTGACTATGGCCTATGGGAACATAAACCACCCTGCACAACAACATACATCCATTCAGTCCCTAACGAAGGCTAAACTCCACTTGATTGTATCCCGTTTTCCATCCTAATAACCACATTTCATGAATTTTCTAGTAAAGTGAAATCATAAAATAGAAGAATAAGACAATTTGAAAAGTCTTATACAGGCGCCAATCTCAAAACGAAAATGGACAAACGGGTCACTTTAGGTTATAACAGGAAAATCTTATAGTGGAGCTATCACAAATTTAATCCAAACACATTAACTCTAATATACTAACCTAGAAGAAAATGACAATAATCAGACCAATTTTAGCAATAAAGCCCTAAATCTAAGATGAAAAAATTAACAGCAACATAAAAAAAAAAAAAAAAAAAAAAAAAAAAAAAAAAAAAAAAAAAAAAAGCACACATTTGCCGGAGGTCTTTCTGGAAGCAGTCTCTCAACCTGCAGGGTTCCCTGGGGTTGGGGTAGGATCTGTCTACATCCCACCTCCCCCATACCCCGCCTTGGCGGGATTTGGGTATGTTGTTGTTGTTGTTGTTGTAAAAAAAAAAAAAAAAAAAAAAAAAAAAAAAAAAAAAAGATTTCATACCTCCTATGAACCGTGACACAACAAATCAGACTTGTTTTTTTTTGATGAAACAAACAATCGAGACCCCAAATCCATGAATCGGAAGCTGCTGTAGAGACCCCAAATCTTTAGTAAAATCTGAAGGAAAAAAAAAACCCCAATTCAACATAAATCAAATAAAACACAAAACTGATAAACATATAATGTTACCTCAAATAAAAGCACCAAAATCCAAATCCAGCTATGACACCATTTTCTATTTTCTTCAAACAACACCATTTTCTCTTTTCTTCAAACCCTCAACACCACTTCGATTATTCATTAATTTATGATGATAATGATGATTGATTATCTGGTAGCTTCCATCTATGATCTGGAACAATTAAACCCAACCTAGCCGATGACTAATTTGTGGTGAGGAAAAAAGTAACACAGCTTTTGATGAGGGAGGATGGAGAAGACGGATTGGGAGAGGATGGAGGATGGAGAAATGTGTGGAAGTTTCTATGTGACTGTGTGTTTTGTGTTTGTGTTTTATGGGTGTGTGTGTTATGAGGTACCTGTAGCGACACTCACATATGCTACTGTAGAAAACTGTAGTTTTTGATGAACAGTAAACGTGTTTTATACTATTGTATAATTGATCCAGTGAAATTCATGTATGGGGGAGTTGGGGACAAGGGATAGTTGATGAACTGCCTTACCCATATTGAGTCGTGACAACTTTTAAGAATTATTTTGCTTTTTGCCATATATGGAAACAAGGTAGTGGGTGTACTAGAGATGTGTCTTTCAAAGGGAAAGAAGACAAAAAAATAAAATGATTAGAAACATTTTGGTTTATGAATACGTAGTAGCTTTTATATGTGTTCATCCGCCAAGCTTATTTTAATCTGTCATGTAATTTGGAGTTAATGGCCTTGTTTGGCTAAGCTTATTTTGTAGGCTTAGGCTTATTGGCTTATGGCTTATATAACATAAGCTTATAAGCCCATGCTAGTGTTTGGATTAGCTCATGGTTAATAAGCTTATAAGCTCAAAAGTGTTTGGTTTGACTTATTTTGGCTTATGTTGGCTTACGTTGGTTTACATGAGAAGCAACAAGAAATTTAAGGTGAAAAATGAGGTCAAAAATGTAAATTTACAAAAGGATGAGTTATATAAGCCGGATACCTTATAAAAAAGCCTCATTTTCTTGGCTTATCAAAACCCCATAAATAAGCTCATAAACCCGCTTAAATAAGCTTAGCCAACCACTTGGTTTGGGCTTATGAGCTTATATAAGCTAATAAGCTCATAAGCCCACTAAATAAGCTTAGCCAAACACCCCCGAAACAAGTTCATGTCAAGCTCATCTCTACTGAGTCAAGTTTATTCACTTTTAGCCTTTTAACCATATAATCAGTTCTCACAACCCTTGCAAAAATAATTCCTCCTCCACAACACACTTGCTCCTCCATTCACACGCAAAAGCAAAATCTTGAGATTCAAAGAGAAGATTCAATGAACATAGTACACGTCATCTCAATGACACATTTATGTATGTATGTATGTAGCATCGTAGATTTGACATAACATAATAAAGAACTAGTTATAATCCCCGCGCATATGCGTTTTTTTTTTTTTTTTTTAATCATATATTTTTATTTATTAAAAAACAAATAATTTAATCTTTGTTTTGTTTTATTTATGATGTTTAATTATAGTTTTTTATTATTAAAGATAATTATTTAAAAATTTTAATCCTATTGTTAATTGTATCTTATCTATATTTTTTGTATTTATCTTCTACTTGTTTTATGGATAAATATAAAATGTTACCTAATAAGAAAAAAATCTTTTTTTAAATAATATTATTACTAAATAAGGTATAGTTTAATTTTTTTTAAATAGAAAAGTTTCCACTTGGGTTTTGTTTTATTATATAAAAGATTTGATAATGGGAAAATTCTTGGAACACCCCAAAAGTACAAAGGTACTTACCTCTAGTATCTCACAAAATTTTTTTTCTTCAATGCCTCAGAAGCGTAGGTCGCTCAAAAAACTCGGGCGAAATGCATTATAATGTGACATTTGTCCCTAGTGGTGTCCCCACCATGTACCTCATGCTCTTGTCTTTTTGTGAAAAAATTGTTAATTACATTTTTGATCCTTGTTATTTGGTTGACATTTCATTTTTATCCAACTTTTCAAAATCACATAAATATATAGTAAATAAACAATAACAATCCTTTTACTTTTCTCATTTATCTCATCTCTCTCTCTCTCATAAAAACACACACCTCTCCTTTCTCTCTCTACACCGCCGGCGACCCTCCTCCGGTCGTCTTCTCCGGCCAGATTCCGGCCACCGGAATAATTTTCCGGCCAAAAATATTTTTTTTACACAAAAACGTAGATCGGGTTATCCCGAGTTCCCTCGTACCACCCACTCGCTACCACACGCCATTGGACTCTAGATTAAATTGGTGTAGCCTTCTGTTGGGTTTTGTCGAGAAAACCAAGAGGTTAAAAGCCAACAGTAGGGGTCTTGTTCATTGCTCAAATTGAGTCAAAAATTTATAACTTACTACCGGGATACAAAGATGGTGGTTGTGGGAACAAAGATGGTGGTGGTGGGAACAAAGATGGTGGCGGCGGCAGCTTCTGTAACCAAAGATGGGAACAAAGATAGTGGTGGGTGGTGACTAAAGGAGAAACTAAGAACCAGATGAGGATTTGAAAGAGGAGATCTAATTTATGATTATGAATAGTAAAAAAGCAAAAAAAAAAAAAAAAAAAAAAAAAAAAAAAAAAAAAAAAAAAAAAGATCGAAGAACCAAATTGATGAATGAACGAGTAAAGCAAAAAGAATGAGTAAAGCAAAAAAAATGGATGGATGAAATTAATAGAGATTTTGGAATTAAAATTCTAAAAGATTTGGAATTGATAGATCAAAAATGAAATAACAATCAAACTACAAGGATAAAAAATGTAACTAACTATATTATTAATTTTTTTATAAAAAAACAAAAAATATAAGTCGTCAAAGAATTGTGAGACCAGTCGCTTAAGAATTTACTTACTTTAGGTGGTACTTGTAAGGTACATGGTGGGGACAACATTAGGGACAAGTGTCAAATTATTAAACTATCCGCCCAAGTTTTTTTGGGTAACCTCCGCCTCTTGGGTATTTGAAGAAATTTTTTTTTTGAGATAACAGGGGTAAGTATATTGTACTTTCGAGGGATTTAAATAATATTCACTTTGATAATTGCAACAAAAGCATCCAAGAACCAAGCGGGCCCAATGCGAAGAGACCCATCCTCATTTATTCAGCGAATATCCAATCAAATTAACACACTTCATTCACACGCAAAAGCAAAATCTTGAGCAGTTCAAAATCCCAAACTTTCTTCTGATTATTCTGGAACGGGCGGGATGAGCACAACTTTCTTCTTCTTCTAGATTCCTCAGATCTTCAACTGCTAACTAAAAAGGTGTAGAGATTCTCAAATCTTTATATATTGACTAGTCTCTAAACATGTTAGCATTACTTTATTGTCACTTGTTTGTCTTCAAAAAAATTTCTTGTCACGTTAGAAAAGTGTTAACATTGTCCAAGTTTATAGACACCAAAATATCATACAAACCATCGTTATCGAGTCAGTTTACTATAACCTAAGTTAAAGTCATATTTAGCATTTGTTTACTGGACAAACGTTTATAAAACCTTCACGACTATAATTGGCAAGTCAAAAAAAGTAGGTTAATGAACGGCAAGTGAAACAAAAGCACGTTACTGGACTGCAAGGGTATGTATATATATATAAATTAACTCACTTCAATGGCATTTGTTTCTTGTTTTTAGAGAAATATATACTGTAAAGTACACGGATTAAACTTGCATGTTAGAGTAGTTATTATGCGAGTGAGCAATTATGTAGATTATTTCTATCTACCTATATATATGTTACAAAAGAAAGCTTTGTTTTCCTAGATTGTAGCAACCCCATATATACTGTAAAGTATACGGATTAAACTTCCCTAATTATCCTACTTTATTATATGTGCTGCAGATGCGGAGCAACTCGATGGTATGGTGTTGGCTAATTTATTTAAGGCTATTGACAAAGATGGTTTGTGTCTTAAGTAACAACAACTTGCAAAATGTCTCTAACACAAACATATTTATTATTTCTAGTCTCATAATTAACAACAACTTTTCTATGTGTTTAGATCACTGATTTGTTAACATGTTTTGATTTTCAGTGGTGCACGTATATGTGTGAATGACGAGAAAGATGTAGATAACATACAATTTCTTAAAGGTAAAACCCTATATCATTTTTTGTGTTCAGATCACTAATTTGTTAACATGTCTCAATATCTTTTTTGATTTTGAAATACTTTGGATGGAGAACGTGAAGTTGATAATAGAATATTGTGGATATTTCATCATAATTGCTTTCCTTTTGTCGCTTTATTCGCCTTCCTTTGCCTTTCATCATCATAATTGTTTTCTTTCATCATCTTGTATTGTATTAGCTTGGTTGATCTTTGATGTTTTATAAGATGGGTAGTAGATAAAAGACATTTAGTAAATTTAACATAATACATGGAATGCTTTTAACATCATATGTTATATGAATTATCGTTGATCTTTGCTAACATCTTCTTGCTAAAACAACACACTTTGTACTAAAAAGTAATAACAAATGTGATGTGCATAGTGATGACAAAAGATCACAAAAGTTCAGGGGTAGGGTTCCATGGATGTCCTTAGAATGATTATAAAGTTGGTTCTCTATATAAAATACATGCATGATGTGCTTTGTTTTATCTTGCCCAAAAGTTCGTTTGTTGTTGATCTATTGAATCTTATATATTTGCAGGCATGATCATATTGCTCCTGCTGAGACAACATTCCTCCAATTAGTTCTAATTTACTACTAAAATGAAAAGATTGATCACATAAGGTATTATCTATCCTTATATTCTTTTATTATACTAAATGAATTGGATAAAAGAGTACAAGACATGATATAAATAAGCCAATAAGGTAAAGGATGAGAACCAAATTTTACCTGTTCCATTTAAGCATAAAAAAGCATCGCAGGATCATTCAAATTAAAATGCCAATGACATACAAGATACAAACTTAAAGAATTTCATATAAATATGAAAATTGTATCTAAGAAAAAATGAGAAATTTTATTAAGAACGTGAATGATCAGTGAATATAGTTACAAACTTACAAATTGCTTTTTCAATTTACATTTTTATACATGTATTTATTTTCCTTCCCCTTTCAAACACCAACCAAAATCTTAGAAAATTTTGAAAACTGTTTAGTTGACACAACGGGATTGCGCAAGTCTCATGACTAGTAAATTCGATGATCCCTGAAGTTTAGAGACACTTGCTAAAATATTTTTCGTTTAAATTGACGTAAGCAAAAGTAACGTGACACTTGGGCCTTAACTAAAAGTTTTTTTTATTGCTCGTAAATCGTAATATAAACATTTATCGATTTCTGATATAACATTGACATTTATTTCTTTTTTTAATTTCAAAGATAGTACTAAGTACAAAATGATAGGCCCTCGATTGATTTTGGTTTGTTTGGTGGTAGAGTACCACTTATTGGCTGTACAAATTAAATTAAAGAAAGTAATGTTCTTTCTCAATTCACATTATTTCATTTAGCTACCATATTCTCCAAAATTGTAAATCGGTGAAAACACCTTGATCCAATGCATCTTTTGATGTCAACCGGACCCTTCCTTAAGGATCCGGCCCCATGCGATGAGCACCTGTTCTCATTGACTTAATTATATTCTATATAATTAAGTGTGACTAGCATCCAAATAAATATGTAGTACTAGTATGTAACAAATTAAACATGCAATATTTTCCTTCATGTAACCGAGATAAACGGGCTAATACTATTGATTCGTCAAACCAGCATTAATATGGGATTTATTGGACCGGTTTAGATGCAGGGTGGCCTTAAGGTTGTGAGACTAGCAAGTTAGTTTATTGAAAATAATGTAGTCTATTTTTGGTCGAGCATTTAATTTTTTGTCAATAATTATTTCTACTTTGTTGGTGCATTTTAATATTTTGCTTTTAATGTAGTTACGAAATTGCATGTTTGATATCAAAACTTTGAGTTAACTAGTGAATGCTCTACAGACTTTATAGTTGTGGGTGCACAAATTACATTAATAGCGTTGGTTATATACATTGCGTGTATGAGCTTTTTATCTAAACTGGGCCATGCTTAGCACGTCTTGTAAACAAATCATTTTCTATGCTTTTGTTTTTTTGGTGAAGTTTTAGACGCTAGATGAAATCAAAGGAAATTAGTTCTAGCAATTCTATGCATAAATAGACTGAGATGCAAACTAATAGAGCAAATACAAGCTGTAAATTGTCATGAAAGATGGAACGTAACCTGACTAGCTACCAACCAAAATATTCAATTGATTCGTCATGCATATTTATTGGTTGTATATACGTCTTTTCTATGAAAAGCCTTGTTTTCAAAACACTTACATCAACAAGGACACCAATTATGTGCTTTTTTTTTTTTTTTTTTTTTTTTTTTTTTTAAACTTAATTTTGTGCCCTTTTTCATTGTACAAAATTACAGACTACTGATAAAAGATTTCCATTCTCAACACACTTCCTCCTCCATTCACACACAAAACCAAAATCTTGAGTTTCTTCTTCTAAGATCTTGAATGGGTGGATTCATGATTGAAATTAGTTTTTAGCTAGCCAACATACAACTTCTAACACCGCCTTTAACTCCGGCGACCTATGTCGCGTGATATACTCCGTATCAGAAATCACTTAAGAAATGAGATACGGTTAACCAAACTGCCAGGCGAATCAAGATATGAAGAAAGAACAATTCACGAAACAGCTTGATGCCAATTTGATACGAACCTTCTAACACTCGGTTCACATCGTTTATAAGCTAAGTGTAGAAAAAGCTAGCTTAAAGGAGGAGAGGACACCTAGACAATATAAACCACCGGCCAATCTCATACTTGACCGATGTGGGATCGTAACAATACCCCACCTTTGAAGAACCAACATCCTCGTTGGTCACGGATGGCACCCTCTTTGGGTCCAAGCTACCACTCCTAGTATTGGAACCCCGAAAGGTAGGGTTGTCTCTGATACCAATTGATATACTCCGTATCTGAAGTCACTTACGAAATGAGATACGGTTAACCAAACTGACAGGCGAATCTAAATAAGAAGAAAGAACAATTCACGAAACAACAACTTGATATCAATTTGATATGAACCTTCCCACACTCGCTTTGCATCGTTTATAAGCTAAGTGTAAAACTCACTCCATAAGCTAGCTTAAAGGAGGAGGAGACACCTAGACATTATAAACCATCAGCCAATCCGATATTTGGCTGATGTGGGATCGTAACATCGTGTCGCAGCCGCCACCGTTACCACTTTCCGACCAACGATACCATAGTTATTATTTACATACCAAAAAACGTAGGTTTGAAATTGTTGTATGACCAACTAAAAAAATTTCATAATAATTACTGTATATTTTTAAGATACAAAAGTAGTAAAAATAAAGTCACGATAATTTAATGGGGTATATAAAAACAAAACACATTTCATCAAACTTCCAAAAGCAGTCGTAGATTGTCATCCTCATCTTTAGTTTGTCATTAATAGTTGCTCTTCATCACGGCGGGAATCTCATTTTTCTTTTATTTTCTCTTCGTCAATGATATTTGATCAAGAGGGTTGTGCTAGATTAGTTTGAAGATTTTTTATCCATGTTCATGAGGTTTGCAATTTAGTAGGTTAGTTAAATAAATATCTCTTTGTTAGGATTGGTGGATCCTTAATTGCTTGTGCAATGAATAATTGTTCTTTGTTAACTCGATCTGGCTTTCGGTGGAATTTAGGATGACAAAACATTTGCATTTTAACCATTTTAAAAAATTTACCATTCTATATACGTGAAACAAAAACAACAAAACAATAGCCAAAAAGTAGATGTAGAATAGATAAAACGAGCGGGTTCCTGCGGGAATGTTGTGTTTAATTTAAAATCGGAATAAAACGATCGTAAAAAAATTATTTTTGTTATTAAGGACTAAATTTGCAAAAAGCCGATAACGGAGGACTAATGGCGCGATTTACAGCTAACCTGAGAGATCATTTTTATCAATTTCTTAGGAACAGTAAATCAATGTTACTAACCAAATACCTTTTAGTAAATATATATAATATGAGCAAGTGGCTTCATAAATTTATTTGGTCAATGTCGACAAATTTCCTCATTTCAATTTTAAATCGAACATCATAAACTTGTAAATGTTAACTTGGATAAGCCAATTAGTTTATAGGTGGGCCAAAGAAAAGTTAATCACCTTACCACACAAAAAAATATATCTATACTTCTAGTTAAGGGTGTAATCAAGACGAGACAACTCGGAAGCTATTCGGAATCGACTCGTAAACTACTCGAAATCGACTCGATGTAAACTAGTCGAGCTTGAGTTTGAGCAACTCGAGTATATTTTGAGTCGAACTAGTTCCATCATATTACCATAACACTACAAACCAAACAAATTCTAAAATTACAAACACAAATTACAACTACGCTAAGACCAAACCAACACTCTGTCTTTATAAGGCATCGCTCAGAGATCCACCTGCACGCCACTCGTTGATATAAGCCATTGAATTTGAATTCACAGGTAGCTTTCTATTTTCAAACCTTGGAATTATATCTTTCAAACTCGCTAAGGATCAGGCAACCATTAATATACTTTCTCCCCCTTTATCAGTGGCGACCTCATGACATTTAAGCTTAATAAAGCTTGGAATGTTCGTGAAACAAGCACACAACATATCAGCGATATATCGTCTTGTATCCTCAAAGTAACCTTCTAGAATAGTCTAATTCTCGGGGTCATGAAGGCGATTCAACATGGTCTTGCTGATTTGGTGCATACATCATGCAACAATGTACTAACAAACTATAAGCTCATCCTCAACCATACACATTTGTTCGTTGTCCTATACTTCCCTCAATGTTTTCTCATTCTTTATGTAACCTCTCAAGAAAACCCATGTAAGTGTCTTCTTCATTTGTTTGAAGATCAAATTCACACCATTTGTGAAACATATTGACCTTGGGACCATATTTTTGCTCTAGCATATTGAGTTAAAACCGATACATGATATGTACATAGCTCTTTCTCGATGGCTGCAACAAGTTTTAAACCCTCCTAACACTAGCAGTACGTGTTTCTTTCTTTCACCCCTCGCATTCAAAGCTCAATTTTCTTCTCATTTACAGTCCCCTTCTCAATGGCGTTTAACTCCATTAAAGATGTTGCACCATTTTTAGGTGCATGCTTTGCTATGTTGGTTCTATTTATGTACTTTTAGTTACACCTGATATTGTAATGGGATGTCAGAAGCATAAGCTGTGTATTGCAGGCCGGTATCTCTATGGAAACACCATCTCCATCTCATTCATGTCATCAGGTCTGACTATATTATTAGATCTATATTCTGATTCCACTTCCACTGGCCTCTTGTTTATGGTTGTCATGGTTGCCTATCTTCATTTGTTGTTAGTGACAAATAGCCTAAAAGAATTATCCTTGTACCATCAATCATGCTTATTTTCAACAAATCTACCATTCTCTTTGTTCACGGTTATGCTCCATTCGGTCTCGGTTTCATGTTGATCCGAATATCTAACCAACCAATGAACCAATGACTTGATCCAAGTATCTAACCATGTCAAATCGTTCCGCTAGTGTCAACATATGTAAACACCAGATATTTTGAGACAACTATTTTTTTAACGGAAAGCATATATATTATATAGATAAATAATAGCAAAACTAGTTCCATATTACCATAACACTACTAACCAAACACGTTCTACAACAACAAACACGGATCACAACTATGCTATGACTAAACCAACACTCTGTCTTTATGAGGCACCACTCAGAGAACCACCAGCACACCACTCGTTGATATTAGCCATTGAATTTAAATTCACAAGTAGCTTTCGATTTTCAAGCCTTTGGAAGTTTATCTTTCAAACTCGCTAGGAGTCGAGAAACCATTAATATACTTTTCTCCCTCTTATTAGTGGCTACCTCATGACATTTAAGCTCAATAAGGCTAGAAATGTTTGCGAAACAAGCACACAACAAATCAACATTATATCGTCTTGTATCCCCAAAGTGACCTTCTAGAATAGTCTGATTCTCGGGTTCATGAAGGCGATTCAACAAGGTCTTGCTGATTTGGTGCATACATCGTGCAACAATGTATTTAGAAACTATACGCTCAACCACAACCATAACCATGTGTTCGTTTTCTATACTTCCCTGATAGTTTTCACATTCTTTACGTAACCTCTCGAGAAAAACCATGTAAAATTCTTCATTTGTATGAAGATCAAATTCATACCATTTGTGAAACAGATCAACTTGGAACCATATTTGTGTGCTAGCACATTGAGCTAAAACCGATACATGATCCGTGCATAGCTCTTTCCCATGGTTGCAACAAGTTTTAAATCCTCCTTAACAACAACAGTTACAAAGCTTCAACCTGTTGTGTAATGGCAGGTGTTGCAATCGGAATTCCTGTTAATGTTGGCACAACAGGTTAAAAATTCGTTATAGATTTATTAACTGCTAGTGTCACGGACATTTTAAAATTTGTAGCAGCTATAGAGAAAGAGCTATGTACAGATCATGTTTCAGTTTTAGCTCAATGTGCTAACGCACAAATATGGTCCCAAGTCGATCTGTTTCACAAATGGTATGAATTTGATCTTCAGACAAATGAAGAAGAATTTTACATGGGTTTTGTCGAGAGGTTACGTAAAGAATGTGAAAACAATGAGGGAAGTATAGACAACGAACACATGGGTATGGTTGAGGATGAGCTTATAGTTTCTAAATACATTGTTGCACGATGTATGCACCAAATCGGCAAGACCTTGTTGAATCGCCTTCATGAACCCAAGAATCAGACTATTCTAGAAGGTCACTTTGAGGATACAAGACGATATATTGTTGATTTGTTATGTGCTTGCTTCACAAACATTTCAAGCCTTATTGATCTTAAATGTCATGAGGTAGCCACTAATAAGAGGGAGAAAAGTATATTAATGGTTTCTCGACTCCTAGCGAGTTTGAAAGATAAATTTCCAAAGGCTTGAAAATAGAAAGCTACTTGTGAGTTTGAATTCAATGGCTAATATCAACGAGTGGTGTGCGGGTAGTTCTCTGAGTGGTGCCTCATAAAGACAGAGTGTTGGTTTCGTCATACTGTAGTTGTGATTTGTGTTTGTTGTTTTAGAACGTGTTTGGTTAGTAGTGTTATGGTAATATGGAAGTATATCTTTCAAACTCGCTAGGAGTCAGGCAACCATTAATATACTTTTCTCCCCCTTATCAATTGCTACCTCATGACATTTAAGCTTAATAAGGCTTGGAATGTTCGTGAAACAAGCACACAACTGATCAACGATATATCGCCTTGTATCCTCAAGGTGACCTTCTGGAATAATCTAATTCTCGGGGTCATGAAGGCGATTCAACATGGTCTTGCTGATTTGGTGCATACATCGTGCAATAATGTACTAACAAACTATAAGCTCATCCTCAACCATACCCATTTGTTCGCTGTCTTATTCTTCCCTCAATGTTTTCTCATAATTTATGTAACCTCTCGAGAAAACCCATGTAAGTGTCTTCTTCATTTGTTTGAAGATCAAATTCACACCATTTGTGAAACATATTGACTTTGGGACCATATTTTTGCTCTAGAATATTGAGTTAAAACCGATACATGATATGTACAATGCTCTTCCTCGATGGCTGCAACAAGTTTTAAACCCTTCTAACACTAGAGTACGTGTTTCTTTCTTTCACCTCCTCGTATTCAAAGCTCAATTTTCTTCTCATTTACAGTCTCCTTCTCAATGGTGTTTAACTCCATCAAAGACGTTGTACCATTTTTAGGTGCATACTTTGCTACGTTGGTTTTTATTTATGTACTTTTAGTTACAGCTGATATTGTAATGGATGTCAAAAGCGTAAGCTGTGTATTGCAGGCCGGTGTTTCTATGGAAACGCCATCTCCATAACACTCATGTAATCAGGTCTGACTATTTTATTAGATCTATATTCTGATTCCACTTCCACTGGCCTCTTGTTTATGGTTGTCATTGTACCCTATCTTCATTTTTCGTTAGTGACAAATAGACTAAAAAGAATTCTCCTTGTACTATCAATCATGCTTATTTTGAACAAATCTACCATTCTATTTATTCACGGTTATGCTCCATTCGGTCTCGGTTTCATGTTGATCTGAATATCTAACCAACCAATGAACCAATGACCTGATCCAAATATCTAACCATGTCAATCCGTTCCGCTAGTGTCAACATATGCAAAAACCAGATATTTTGAGACAACTATTTTTTTAACGTAAAACATATGTATTATATAGATAAATAATAGCTAAACTAGTTCCATATAACCATAACACTACTAACCAAACACGTTCTAAAACAACAAACACGAATCACAACTACGCTATGACCAAACCAACACTCTGTCTTTATTAGGCATCACTTAGAGATCCACCCGTACTCCACTCGTTGATATTAGCCATTGAATTCAAATTCACAAGTAGCTTTCGATTTTCAAGCCTTTGGAAGTTTATCTTTCAAACTCGCTAGGAGTCAAGAAACCATTAATGTACTTTTCTCCCTCTTATTAGTGGCTACCTCATGACATTTAAGCTCAATAAGGCTTGGAATGTTCATGAAACAAGCACACAATAAATCAGCAATATATCGTCTTGTATCCTCAAAGTGACTTTCTAGAATAGTCCGATTCTCGGGATTATGAAGGCAATTCAACATGGTCTTGCTGATTTGGAGCATACATCGTGCAACAATATATTTAGAAATTAAAAGCTCAACCTCAACCATACCCATGTGTTCGTTGTCTATACTTCCCTGATTGTTTTCACATTCTTAACGTAACCTCATGAAAAAAACTATGTAAAATTCTTCTTCATTTGTTTGAAGATCAAATTCATACCATTTGTGAAACAGATCGACTTGGAACCATATTTGTGTGCTAGCACATTGAGCTAAAACCGATACATGATCTGTGCATAGCTCTTTCCCATGGTTGCAACAAGTTTTAAACCCTCCTTAACAACAGCAGTAACAAAGCTTCAACATGTTGTGTAATGGCAGGTGTTGCAAATGGAATTCCTGTTAATGTTTGCACAACAGGTTAAAGATTCGTTATAGATTTATTAACTGCTAGTGTCACGGACATTTTAAAACTTGTTGCAGCTTTAGAGAAAGAGCTATGTACAGATCATGTATCAGTTTTAGCTCAATGTGCTAACGCAAAAATATGGTCCCAAGTCAATCTGTTTCACAAATGGTATGAATTTGATCTTCAAACAAATGAAGTTAAATTTTACATGGGTTTTCTCGAGAGGTTACGTAAAGAATGTGAAAACAATGAGGGAAGTATAGACAATGAACACATGGGTATGGTTGAGGATGAGCTTATAGTTTCTAAATACATTGTCGCACGATGTATGCACCAAATTAGCATGACCTTGTTGAATCGCCTTCATGAACCCGAGAATCAGACTATTCTAGAAGGTCACTTTGAGGATACAAGACGATATATTGTTGATTTGTTGTGTGCTTGTTTTACGAACATTTCAAGCCTTATTGAGCTTAAATGGCATGAGGTAGCCACTAATAAGAGGGAGAGAAGTACATTAATGGTTTCTCGACTCCTAGCGACTTTGAAAGATAAACTTCCAAAGGCTTGAAAATCGAAAGCTACTTGTTAATTTGAATTCAATGGGTAATATCAACGAGTAGTGTGCGGGTGGATCTCTAAGTGATGCCTTATAAAGACAGAGTGTTGGTTTGGTCATAGCGTAGTTGTGATTCATGTTTGTTGTTTTAGAGCGTGTTTGGTTAGTAGTGTTATGGCAATATGGAACTAGTTTGGCTAATATTTATCTATATAATATATATGGTTTCCGTAAAAAAAAATTGTTGTCTCAAAATATCTGGTTTTTGCATATGTTGACACTAGCGGAACGGCTTGACATGGTTAAATACTTGGATCAGGTCATTGGTTCATTGGTTGGTTAGATATTCGGATCAACATGAAACCGAGACCGAATGGAGCATAACCGTGAACAAAGAGAATGGTAGATTTGCTGAAAATAAGCATGATTGATGGTACAAAGAGAATTCTTTTAGGCTTTTTGTCACTAACGACAAATGAAGATAGGTAACCATGACAACCATAAACAAGAGGCCAGTGGAAGTGGAATAAGAATATAGATCTAATAAAATAGTCAGACCTGATGACATGAATGAGATGGAGATGGCGTTTCCATATAGATACCGGCCTGCAATACACAGTTTATGCTTCTGACATCCCATTACAATATCAGTTGTAACTAAAAGTACATGAATAAAAACCAACGTAGCAAAGAATGCACCTAAAAATGGTACAACATCTTTGATGGAGTTAAACGCCATTGAGAAGGAGACTGTAAATGAGAAGAAAATTGAGCTTTGAATGCGAGGAGGTGAAAGAAAGAAACACGTACTGCTTGTGTTAGGAGGGTTTAAAACTTGTTGCAACCATCAAGAAAGAGCTATGTATGTATCATGGTCCCAAAGTCAATATGTTTCACAAATGGTGTGAATTTGATCTTCAAACAAATGAAGAAGACTCTTACATGGGTTTTCTCGAGAGGTTACGTAAAGAATGAGAAAACATTGAGGGAAGTATAGGACAGCGAACAAATGGGTATGGTTATGGAGGAGCTTATAGTTTGTTAGTACATTATTGCACGATGTATGCACCAAATTAGCAAGACCATGTTGAATCGCCTTCATGACCCCGAGAATTAGACTATTCTAGAAGGTCACTTTGAGGATACAAGGCGATATATCGTTGATCAGTTGTGTGCTTGTTTCACGAACAATCCAAGCCTTATTAAGCTTAAATGTCATGAGATAGCAATTGATAAGTGGGAGAAAAGTATATTAATGGTTGCCTGACTCCAAGCGAGTTTGAAATATATACTTCCATATTACCATAACACTAGTAACCAAACACGTTTTAAAACAACAAACACGAATCACAACTACACTATGACTAAACCAACACTCTGTCTTTATGAGGCCCCACTCAGAGAACCACCCGCACACCACTCGTTGATATTAGCCATTGAATTCAAATTCACAAATAACTTTCGATTTTCAAGCCTTTGCAAGTTTATCTTTCAAACTCGCAAGGAGTTGAGAAACCATTAATATACTTCTCCCTCTTATTAGTGGCTACCTCATGACATTTAAGCTCAATAAGGCTTGAAATGTTTGTGAAACAAGCTCACAACAAATCAACAATATATCGTCTTGTATCCCCAAAGTGACCTTCTAGAATAGTCTGATTCTCGGGTTCATGAAGGCGATTCAACAAGGTCTTGCTGATTTGGTGCATACATCGTGCAACAATGTATTTAGAAACTATAAGCTCAACCTCAACGATACCCACGTGTTCGGTTTCTATACTTCCCTCATTGTTTTCACATTCTTTACGTAACCTCTCGAGAAAAACCAAGTAAAATTCTTCTTCATTTGTATGAAGATCAAATTCATCCCATTTGTGAGAAAGATCGACTTGGAACCATATTTGTGTGCTAGCACATTGAGGTAAAACCGATACATGATCTGTGAATAGCTCTTTCCCATGGTTGCAACAAGTTTTAAACCCTCCTGAACAAAAGCAGTAACAAAGCTTCAACCTGTTGTGTAATGGCAGGTGTTGCAATCGGAATTCCTGTTAATGTTGGCACAACAGGTTAACGTTTCGTTATAGATTTATTAACTGCTAGTGTCACGGACATTTTAAAACTTGTAGAAGTTATAGAGAAAGAGCTATGTACAGATCATGTATCAGTTTTAGTTCAATGTGCTAACACATAAATATGGTCCCAAGTCGATCTGTTTCACAAATGGTATGAATTTGATCTTCAGACAAATGAAGAAGAATTTTACATAGGTTTTCTCGAGAGGTTACGTAAAGAATGTGAAAAATATGAGGGAAGTATAGACAACGAACACATGGGTATGGTTAAGGATGAGCTTATAGTTTCTAAATACATTGTTGCACGATGTATGCACCAAATCAGCAAGACCTTGTTGAATCGCCTTCATGAACCCGAGAATCAGACAATTCTAGAAGGTCACTTTGAGGATACAAGACGATATATTGTTGATTTGTTGTGTGCTTGTTTCACAAACATTTCAAGCCTTATTGAGCTTAAATGTCATGAGGTAGCCACTAATAAGAGGGAGAAAAGTATATTAATTGTTTCTCGACTCCTAGCGAGTTTGAAAGATAAACTTCCGCAGGCATGAAAATCGAAAGCTACTTTTGAATTTGAATTCAATTGCTAATATCAACGAGTGGTGTGCTGGTGGTTCTCTGAGTGGTGCCTCATAAAGACAGAGTGTTGGTTTGGTCATAGTGTAGTTGTGATTCGTGTTTGTTGTTTTAGAACGTGTTTGGTTAGTAGTGTTATGGTAATATGGGAGTATATCTTTCAAAATCCCTAGGAGTCAGGCAACCATTAATATACTTTTCTCCCCCTTATCAATTGCTACCTCATGACATTTAAGCTTAATAAGGCATGGAATGTTCGTGAAACAAGCACACAACTGATCAACGATATATCGCCTTGTATTCTTAAAGTGACCTTCTAGAATAGTCTAATTCTCGGGGTCGTGAAGGCGATTCAACATGGTCTTGCTGATTTGGTGCATACATCGTGCAATAATGTACTAACAAACTATAAGCTCATCCTCAACCATACCCATTTGTTCGTTGTCTTATTCTTCCCTCAATGTTTTCTCATAATTTACATAACCTCTCGAGAAAACCCATGTAAGAGTCTTCTTCATTTGTTTGAAGATCAAATTCACACCATTTGTGAAAACATATTGACTTTGGGACCATATTTTTGCTCTTGAATAGTGAGTTAAAACCGATACATGATATGTACAAAGCTCTTTCTCGATGGCTGCAACAAGTTTTTAACCCTCCTAACACTAGCAGTACGTGTATCTTTCTTTCACCTCCTCGCATTCAAAGCTCATTTTTCTTCTCATTTACAGTCTCCTTCTCAATGGCGTTTAACTCCATCAAAGATGTTGTACCATTTTTAGGTGCATACTTTGCTACGTTGATTTTTATTTGTGTACTTTTAGTTACAGACTATATTGTAATGGGATGTCAGAAGCGTAAGCTGTGTATTGCAGGCCGGCGTCTCTATGGAAACGCCATCTCCATCACACTCATGTCATCAGGTCTGGCTATTTTATTAGATCTATATTCTGATTCCACTTCCACTGGCCTCTTGTTTATGGTTGTCATGGTTGCGTATCTTCATTTTTCGTTAGTGATAAATACCCTAAAAAGAATTCTCCTTGTATCATCAATCATGCTTATTTTCAACAAATCTACCATTCTATTTATTCACGGTTATGCTCCATTCGGTCTCGATTTCATGTTGATCCGAATATCCAACCAACCAATGAACCAATGACCTGATCCAAGTATCTATCCATGTCAAACCGTTCCGCTAGTGTCAACATATGCAAAAACCAGATATTTTGAGACAACTATTTTTTTAACGTAAAACATATATATTATATAGATAAATAATATCCAAACTAGTTCCATATTACCATAACACTACTAACCAAACACGTTCTAAAACAACAAACACGAATCATAACTACGCTATGACCAAACCAACGCTCTGTCTTTATAAGGCATCACTTAGAGATCCACCCGCACCCCACTCGTTGATATTAGCCATTGAATTAAAATTTACAAGTAGCTTTCGATTTTCAAGCCATTGGAAGTTTATCTTTCAAACTCGCTAGGAGTCGAGAAACCATTAATGTATTTTTCTCCCTCTTATTAGTGGCTACCTCATAACATTTACGCTCAATAAGGCTTGGAATGTTCTTGAAACAAGCACACAATAAATCAGCAATATATCGTCTTGTATCCTCAAAGTGACTTCTAGAATAGTCTAATTTTCGGGTTCTTGAAGGCGATTCAACATGGTCTTGCTGATTTGGTGCATACATCGTGCAACAATGTATTTAGAAACTACAAGCTTAACCTCAACGATGCCCATGTGTTTGTTGCCTATACTTCCCTGATTATTTTCACATTCTTTACGTAACCTCTCGAGAAAAACCATGTAAAATTCTTCTTCATTTGTTTGAAGATCAAATTCATACCATTTGTGAAACAGATCGACTTGGAACCATATTTGTGTGCTAGCACATTGAGCTAAAACCGATACATGATCTGTGCATAGCTCTTTCCCATGGTTGCAACAAGTTTTAAACCCTCCTTAACAACAGCAGTAACAAAGCTTCAACCTGTTGTGTAATGGCAAGTGTTGCAATCGGAATTCCTGTTAATGTTGGCACAACAGGATAAAGATTCGTTATAGATTTATTAACTGCTAGTGTCACGGACATTTTAAAACTTGTTGCAGCTTTACAGAAAGAGCTATGTACAGATCACGTATCAGTTTTAGCTCAATGAGCTAACACACAAATATAATCCCAAGTTGATCTGTTTCACAAATGGTATGCATTTGTTCTTCGGACAAATGAAGAAGAATTTTACATGGGTTTTCTCGATAGGTTACGTAAAGAATGTGAAAACAATCAGGGAAGTATAGACAATGAACACATGGGTATGGTTGAGGATGAGCTTATAGTTTCTAAATACATTGTTACACGATGTATGCACCAAATCAGCAAGACCTTGTTGAATCGCCTTCATGAACCCAAGAATCAGACTTTTCTAGAAGGTCACTTTGAGGATACAAGACGATATATTGTTGATTTTTTGTGTGCTTGCTTCGCAAACATTTCAAGCCTTATTGAGCTTAAATGTCATGAGGTAGCCACTAATAAGAGGGATAAAAGTAAATTAAGGGTTTCTCGACTCCTAGCGAGTTTGAAAGATAAACTTCCAAAGGCTTGAAAATTGAAAGCTACTTGTGAATTTGAATTCAATGGCTAATATCAACGAGTGGTGTGCGGGTAGTTCTCTAAGTGGTGCCTCATAAAGACAGAGTGTTGGTTTTGTCATAGTGTAGTTGTGATTTGTGTTGTTTTAGAACGTGTTTGGTTAGTAGTGTTATGGTAATATTTTAAACCCTCCTAACACTAACAGCACGTGTTTCTTTCTTTCACTTCCTCGCATTCAAATCTCAATTTTCTTCTCATTTACAGTCTCCTTCTCAATGGCGTTTAACTCCATCAAAGATGTTGTACCATTTTTAGGTGCATACTTTGCTACGTTGGGTTTTATTTATGTACTTTTAGTTACTGCTGATATTGTAATGGGATGTCAGAAGCGTAAGCTGTGTATTGCAGGCCGGTGTTTCTATGGAAACGCCAACTCCATCACACTCATGTCATCAGGTCTGACTATTTTATTAGATCTATACTCTGATTCCACTTCCACTGGCCTCTTGTTTATGGTTGTCATGGTTGCCTATCTTCATTTTTCGTTAGTTACAAATTGCCTATAAAGAATTCTCCTTGTGCCATCAATCATGCTTATTTTCAACAAATCTACCATTCTATTTATTCACGGTTATGCTCCATTCGGTTTCGGTTTCATGTTGATCCGAATATCAAACCAACCAATGAACCAATGACCTGATCCAAATATCTAACCATGTCAAACCGTTCCGCTAGTGTCAACATATGCAAAAACCAGATATTTTGAGACAACTATTTTTTTAACGTAAAACATATATATTATATAGATAAATAATAGCCAAACTAGTTCCATATTACCATAACACTACTAACCAAACATGTTCTAAAACAACAAACATGAATCACAACCTACGCTATGACCAAACCAACACTCTGTCTTTATATGGCATCACTTAGAGATCCACCCGTACACCACTCGTTGATATTAGCCATTGAATTCAAATTCACAAGTAGCTTTCGATTTCCAAGCCTTGGAAATTTATCTATCAAAATCGCTAGGAGTTGAGAAACCATTAATGTACTTTTGTCCCTCTTATTAGTGGCTACCTCATAACATTTAAGCTCAATAAGGCTTGGAATGTTCTTGAAACAAGCACACAATAAATCAGCAATATATCGTCTTGTATCCTTAAAGTGACCTTCTAGAATAGTCTGATTTTCGGGTTCTTGACGGCGATTCAACATGGTCTTGCTGATTTGGTACATACATCGTGCAACAATGTATTTAGAAACTATAAGCTTAACCTCAACCATGCCCATGTGTTTATTGTCTATACTTCCCTGATTATTTTCACATTCTTTACGTAACCTCTCGTGAAATACCGTGTAAAATTCTTCTTCATTTGTTTGAAGATCAAATTAATACCATTTGCGAAACAGATCGACTTGGAACCATATTTGTGTGCTAGCACATTGAGCTAAAAACGATACATGATCTGTGCATAGCTCTTTCCCTTGATTGCAACAAGTTTTAAACCCTCCTTAACAACAGCAGTAACAAAGCTTCAACCTATTGTATAATGGCAGGTGTTACAATCGGAATTCCTGTTAATGTTGGCACAATAGGTTAAAGATTATTTATAGATTTATTAACTGCTAGTGTCACGGACATTTTAAAACTTGTTGCAGCTTTGCAGAAAGAGCTATGTACAGATCACGTATCAGTTTTAGCTCAATGTGCTATCGCACAAATATGGTCCCAAGTCGATCTGTTTCACAAATGGTATGAATTTGATCTTCGGACAAATGAAGAAGAATTTTTCATGGGTTTTCTCGAGAGGTTACGTAAAGAATGTGAAAACAATGAGGGAAGTATAGACAACGAACACATGGGTATGGTTGAGGACGAGCTTATAGTTTTGAAATACATTGTTGCACGATGTATGCACCAAATCAGAAAGACCTTGTTGAATCGCCTTCATGAACCCAAGAATCAGACAATTCTAGAAGGTCACTTTGAGGATACAAGACGATTTATTGTTGATTTGTTGTGTGCTTGCTTCACAAACATTTCAAGCCTTATTGAGCTTAAATGTCTTGAGGTAGCCACTAATAAGAGGGAGAAAAGTATATTAATGGTTTCTCGACTCCTGGCGAGTTTGAAAGATAAACTTCCAAAGGCTTGAAAATCGAAAGCTACTTGTGAATTAGAATTCAATGGCTAATATCAACGAGTGGTGTGCGGGTAGTTATCTGAGTGGTCCCTCGTAAAGACAGAGTGTTGGTTTCGTCATAGTGTAGTTGTGATTTGTGTTTGTTGTTTTAGAACGTGTTTGGTTAGTAGTGTTATGGTAATATGAAAGTATATCTTTCAAACTCACTAGGATTCAGGCAACCATTAATATACTTTTCTCCCCCTTATCAATTGCTACCTCATGACATTTAAGCTTAATAAGGCTTGAAATGTTTGTGAAACAAACACACAACTGATCAACGATATATCGCCTTGTATCCTCAAAGTGACCTTATAGAATACTCTAATTCTCGGGGTCATGAAGGCGATTCAACATGGTCTTGCTGATTTGGTGCATACCTCGTGCAATAATGTACTAACAAACTATAAGCTCATCCTCAACCATACCCATTTGTTCACTGTCTTATACTTCCCTCAATGTTTTCTCATAATTTACGTAACCTCTCGAGAAAACCCATGTAAGAGTCTTTTTCATTTGTTTGAAGATCAAATTCACACCATTTGTGAAACATATTGACTTTTGGACCATATTTTTGCTCTAGAATATTGAGTTAAAACCGATACATGATATGTAAAAAGCTCTTTCTCGATGGCTGCAACAAGTTTTAAACCCTCCTAACACTAGCAGTACGTGTTTCTTTCTTTCACCTCCTCGCATTCAAAGCACAATTTTCTTCTCATTTACAATCTCCTTCTCAATGGCGTTTAACTCCATCAAAGATGTTGTACCATTTTTAGGTGCATACTTTGCTACGTTGGTTTTTATTTATGTACTTTTAGTTACAGCTAATATTGTAATGGGATGTCAGAAGCGTAAGCTGTGTATTGCAGGCCGGTGTCTCTATGGAAACGCCATCTCCATCACACTCATGTCATCAGGTCTGACTATTTTATTAGATCTATATTCTGATTCCACTTCCACTGGCCTCTTGTTTATGGTTGTCATGGTTGCCTATCTTCATTTTTCTTTATTGACAAATAGCCTAAAAAGAATTCTCCTTGTACCATCAATCATGCTTATTTTCAACAAATTTACCATTCTATTTATTCACGGTTATGCTCCATTCGGTCTCGGTTTCATGTTGATCCGAATATCTAACCAACCAATGAACCAATGACATGATCCAAGTATCTAACCATGTCAAACCGTTCCGCTAATGTCAACATATGCAAAAACCATATATTTTGAGACAACTATTTTTATAACGTAAAACATATATATATATATATATATATATATATATATATATATATATATATATATATATATATATATATATATATATATATATATATATATATATATATATATATATATATATATATATATAATAGCCAAACTAGTTCCATATTACCATAACATTACTAACCAAACATGTTCTAAAACAACAAACACGAATCACAACTACGCTATGACCAAACCAACACTCTGTCTTTATAAGGCATCACTTAGAGATCCACCCGCACACCACTCGTTGATATTAGCCATTGAATTCAAATTCACAAGTAGCTTTCGATTTTCAAGCCTTTGGAAATTTATCTTTCAAACTCGCTAGGAGTTGAGAAACCATTAATGTACTTTTCTCCCTCTTATTAGTGGCTACCTCATAACATTTAAACTCAATAAGGCTTGGAATGTTCTTGAAACAAGCACACAATAAATCAACTATATATCGTCTTGTATCCTCAAAGTGACCTTCTAGAATAGTCTGATTTTCGGGTTCTTGAAGGCGATTCAAAATGGTCTTGCTGATTTGGTGCATACATCGTGCAACAATGTATTTAGAAACTATAAGCTTAACCTCAACCATACCCATGTGTTTGTTGTCTATACTTCCCTGATTATTTTCACATTCTTTACGTAACCTCTCGAGAAAAACCATGTAAAATTCTTTTTCATTTGTTTGAAGATCAAATTCATACATTTGTGAAACAGATCGACTTGGAACCATATTTGTGTGCTAGCACATTGAGCTAAAACCGATACATGATCTGTGCATAGCTCTTTCCCATGGTTGCAACAAGTTTTAAACCCTCCTTAACAACAGCTGTAACAAAGCTTCAACCTGTTGTGTAATGGCAGGTGTTGCAATCGGAATTCCTGTTAATGTTGGCACAACAGGTTAAAGATTCGTTATAGATTTATTAACTGCTAGTGTCATGGACATTTTAAAACTTGTTGCAGCTTTAGAGAAAGAGCTATGTACAGATCACGTATCAGTTTTAGCTCAATGTGCTAACGCACAAATATGGTCCCAAGTCGATATGTTTCACAAATGGTATGAATTTGATCTTAAAACAAATGAAGAAGAATTTTACATGGTTTTTCTCGAGAGGTTACGTAAAGAATGTGATAATAATGAGGGAAGTATAGACAACGAACACATGGGTATGCTTGAGGATGAGCTTATAGTTTCTAAATACATTGTTGCACGATGTATGCTCCAAATCAGCAAGACCTTGTTGAATCGCCTTCATGAAACCTAGAATCAGACTATTCTAGAAGGTCACTTTGAGGATACAAGACGATATATTGTTGATTTGTTGTGTGCTTGTTTCACAAACATATCAAGCCTTATTGAGCTTAAATGTCATGAGGTAGCCATTAAAAGATGGAGATGGAGATGGAGATGGTTACTTCTAGAGAAAGAAAGAATGGAATATTAGATTAAGAAGAATGAGAAAAGTGGGAGAGAATACACCTAGAAGCAACACTAGAAGCAACACCTTCAAATGAGAGCATTTGGAGATATATATACTTAGGATAAGAGAGATGGGCCGGGCTTGGGCTTTTGTAATTGACTAGACCAAACCTTATACAATATTAGATTAAACAAGCCCGTTTACCCTTAGAATACTAGACTATTACACCATTATTACAAGACTCGATGACACAATAATGATCGTCACTTCTATTTCTAACATTCTCCCCCTAAGGGGCGATCATTGAGATCTCTCTTTGATTCCATTGATACACTTCTATTGCTAACAATCTCCCCCTAAGGGGTGATCATTGAGATCTCTCGTTGTGATCTTGATCTTTTATCTTTGAAGCTTGTTGTCTTGAACATTGAGTCTTGTTGTATAACAGTTGTGCTAGATCCTTTGTTCCTTCATGCTTTGTGATCTTTGTTTAAATCTCTTGATCTTTCTTGCCTTTGATCTACATCTTTAAATATTGTCTTGATGTTTTCTCCAGCATGCTCATACTTCTTGTTAAATCTTTGATCTTCATACTAATGTGGTCCTCATTTATTTCTTTGTTCTTGACATTTTTGTTCAGCTCTTGACTTTGTTGTTGCTCTTTGTCTTTTTCTTGATTTCTTTGTTTTGAACATTCTTAATTTCATCTTTGAGGATATTAGCATGAGCATGCGGAGTTGAAGATGTTGATGAATGAAATGATGGTATACAGTCTTTCACCAAGGGGACTTTCATCAGTACCTGCATAAAATAGATAGAATTAAAATATCTGGTACTTACAAGTTCGGAATTAGATATTGTTAAAAATATAGTGTGAAAACTCTCTCTAATCCTAGCCAAGGCCATTCTTGAATCAGATACCCCCGAAAGGGCTTACAAGATCCACTGAAGTATATCAATGATTCAGGTGAGTCGTTGAAGATCACCCCACGACTGTAGACCGTTTGGAACAAGTAACAACCATCATGATAGATAAGGCAAGATCTGTAGATCTCATGAAGACTCTTATACACCTTGTGTCCTTTTTGGCGAACACAAGTGTATTCATAGAAAGTGTATCCTAAGAGATATTTTGATGAATCTCATGGCTCTATACTCGATTACGTGTGTTTTGTATTACTAGTCAGAGGCATGGAGCAGAGTGCCACCTTCTCAATATCAACACATCTCGGAGAGAGAGGTCAATAGATTATGCAAGCTTCTCCGTGAGAAATAAAACAAATATCTTTTAAGAGATACCCGAGTAGCTAGAAGGTTAAGTGCAGTGCGTCACTGGGTCCATTACGCCTTGTCTTCAATACCGGTGTCACCTTAGTAACAACCAGTAGCATATGAATTGAACCCGGTTTCTGCCCTAAGGTTGAACAATTGGAGGGCTATTTGTTTTCACTCTTTCATTAACTTTTCTTTTTAATTCTTCAACCACTTCTTTCTCCTTTCTCATTTACTCCTTTTTTCAATCATACCTAAGGACTTCTAATTCTAATCAATTGGAATTGTCCTTGGGTAGATCCCTTTGGCTCTGGCGGATCATAGGACATAAACCTAACATTAATCACCTTATTACTCCATGATTATCCTAGGTTTATTGATCGCATGCCATAAAACCTTTTGTAAAATCTCTCAAAGTGTTTATGATTATAAAACACATTTTGTTAACACTTCAAGAGTTTTGCATTTTTTGAAATACTCCCCCTTCACATCTGCTCATAAGATTTTAAGATAAGTTTGCACATGTTGGGTAGAGTTCGCACTTTTGAATTGATTGACTTTTAGTGAACAATACCGATTCGAGACACGTTTACATCACTAGTTGGACAAGCTTAAAATTATTACCCGTTCTGGTCAAGTCCAAAGAAAGTTTCTCGAGATGGTACATTCTACTTGGACAAAGTCCTTTCGATTACTGACATTTAAGCTTCGTGAATTCGTTGGTTATATCTGAGTCGAGCTCTTTTGAGACTCTATAACGATCTTTAAACATTTTGATCACATTTTAATCAAGTTTTCTCCCCCTCTAAAATAGCATATCGTGATATTTTTGATATCAAGTGATTAATAGAAAAGCTTTGGAGAGATAGATGAATTTGTTTTAGCATGAAATCGGAACATTTTGTTTTTGAAATACTCTCCCTCAAAACTCGCATATATTTTTGATAATATTAACCTTTTTAAAGTTAGAGGGAAGGAGTCTTCTTGAAGCAAAATTCTGAAAGAGTAAGAAGTTTCCGATTTGATGAATTTTGCATCAAGTTTACTTTTTTTTTGAAAAACAAAGACTTCTCTTTGTTTGAATAGGAATGTTGCACTGAGGCGTACAGCAGGGTCCATTTTTAGGATAAGTGCACTTTGTTGATGAAAATCATTTTTGCGTAGCACTTTCCTTTCTTTGATAACTTGAGTTGTGCACTGTAAGGTGTACACAAGTCATTATGTTTTTATGATAAGTGCTCGAAAAATATTTAAACCCTTTGTTTTGATTAAGCACTTTCCTTTCTTTGAAGCTTGGGTCCTGAACTGATGTGTCCAGAAGCCATTATTTTGAAGAACGGGTCCAAAACTGAGTGTTCAGAAGTCATTGAATAAACTTTTGAGAAACGACATGTTTTCAAAACATTATTAGAGAACTCTCGCTCAAGCATCTGTACATATCCGTATCATTGTTGAATGACATTTCTAGAAACGTACAGAATATCGATTATACGAGAGACATGTCGTGAGAAGAATATTTTTGGATTTTTGATTTTATGTTGTTTTTGTATTTTTGAAATTTTCTATTTTTGTATTTTCTTTTTGATGATTTTTCAAATTTCGTATTTTGGTTTTCAAAAATATTTACAGCTAAGAATTAAAGAAAGAAAGATTAAGTTTGGACATGTAAAAGTGGAGTTAAGAGTGGAATTAGAAAGGGATTTCCACATGCCATGTAGGCATAAATATCTTCTTTTCCACATCGGGTGTATGAACCCTCAACACTTTCACAAGTACCAGCATCCACAAAAGAAGAATTTGTACAAATAACAGTGTTAGAAGTACATGTTTCCTCACATTGAAGGTGTTCACTATCAACAGTTGTAGTGGTTTCTACTTCCTTATCTTGATGATATTCACTATTATTTGTCTTTGTGCAACTATCAAGAATCTTTCCTGTGGGAATCCATCTAAGACCAACAGTTTTAAAAACTCTTCCCGTCGGAATCCACCTAAGGTAAGATCTAGGAGTTGTTTTCTTTTCAGATGCAGCGGAAGTCTCATTTTGAGTAAAACTACGTCCTGTTGAGATCCACCTATTAGGTGTCTTAGCCTCTTATTTATCAACGGGTTTGTTTAGATTTGGTGTCATAGTGGATTGAACCTTAGTACATGAATTTTCTTTCTTGAGAAATTGTGCAACACATGCATCATGATTAGCTGAAAAGACACATTTTTTACATGTAGGACAGACAAATTCAATATTTTTGTTTAAAACAGCAACATTAACTTTGTCACTACAGTCATTTGGAATACGCTTTTTGTTTGGAAAGGACTCATCATTTCTAGTGTTGTGTTCTACGTGCATAGCATTCTCTTTTGTGCAACTACTCTTAGATGCAAGCCAATCCCTAGTGTTTAGATAAGATTTCCTAGGTAAAGGTTTACTACTACTAGCAGTGCCTTGGAATCTTGTAGAGTTCATCACCCTAGGTTTTGTACCTAAAATTCTGTCTTTTCGAAGTTGTGCCTTTTTCCTGGCTTTTTCTAGATGGTGATTTTGGACCATGGCATTAGATCCAACAGATTCTTTAACAATTTTTGTGGTCACATTCGGTGTACTATTCCTAGAAAGGCCAAGTGTAAGCACATTTGTGATTCTTTCAGATACTTTTGTATTTTTAACAATCTTTTCAATTTCTTTTTACTTGGGCAAGGGTTGTGGAGTGACTGGTTTTGTCAAATCCTTTTTCTCTTCGACTTTGGGAGCAAACCGGGAAATTGACATTTTTGGTTTTTGATGCGTGGGAATTGCACCCTCACAAAAGGTTTTACCTCTCAAGGGATCTTGAGAAGCCTACAACCCCCACCAGGCAGTGTACATGATCGTTGTAGTATAGAATAGTAACAAGTACCGGGGGATTGATCGTTCAACTCAGGAATAGTGTTGCTAGGATTAGAATGCCTACTAAACTAGGTCTAGAGGTGAGGGATGATTCTTTTTGTATTTTTATATTTTTATAAAAGCAATTAAAAATCTCGGGTTTTGAAGGAGTGGGCGGAATTAGTTGCTAGCCAACTAACCCAATTTATCTAAAGATGCAATCAAAATAAAATAAAAGAAATAAAAATACAACTATTATACTAATGTGGTGTAACAATAATGAGGAAAGCTGTGTTTACTTAGATTTCATTACTCCCTAGATATCTTTTACAGGTTGATAGTTTGTTACAATTGCATGGATGACGGGTCATATTCCTTAATACTAGTCGTAGGGCCATGTACAATATTCCCTAACTCTATAGGATCCTACTTCACTCCTATGTCGAGCCGTTAGAAGCTCCTAACATGGGATCATTAGAATTCTCCTACGCATTAAATACAACGAAAAATCGTAGTACACCTCCGATCATGTTTCTTAAGACGTTCAAGCAAGTTACCAATGGAAGTCTGCCAATTTTCTTAAGCCTAGCATCGAATACAATCATCCGTAACAACTATAAATAAACAATCAACCCATAATTAACATCTAGGTTTCACTACATCTAAGCAAACACAAGAGAAATATAGCCTAGCATGTTAAATAGAAGACAAGCATAAGATATAATCAAACAACACATAGACATATTGAATGATTTGAAAGAGTACTTATCTCTAATTCAACATAAAAGATTCAAAGGGTTGAAATCCTTGAAAAAGCTAGAAAATTCGACCTAGGGTTTCTCCCTCAAAGTTGCACACTAATGAATGAAATTTGGAAAATTATATATAGATTTTGCAGGTTGACGGCGTCATGTATTAAGTTGTGATGCCGTCAACTCGCCGCCATAATGAAATCGTATTGCCTAGATCCTTTTGTGATGTCGTCATGTGTGATTTTCTTCTGGGCCGTCACTAATGCTTGGACCATGACAGCCTTGGGTGACGCCGTCATCTTCTAGGCACAAAAACTCTCTGGATCGTCACGTGTATTTTTCACATCCACCTCTTTTGTAACTCTTGACGCCGTCATTAAGGAAGTTGTGACACCGTCAGGTACTGTTCCGAGCAAGGAAAATTAAGACTTTGCCGTTTTCTTCACTTTTATGCTCCAAAAACGTCCAAAATGCTTTCTTTTCCATATTTCTCTCCAAAAGTACCTAAAATGACAAAAGAAACGATTTAGGGCAATATTTGATCAAATAAATTCTAATTCGGGCTTAAATGACCCCTTAAAAGTGGTCCACTTTTCGCCTCATCAAATACCCTTACACTTGAGATTTGCTTATCCTCAAGCAAATGCGCTTTTATTCTAATCAAAATACATGTTAAGGGTCATTTAACACAAATATAAAAGTAATTACAACAAATAATCGTTCCACTAAAAACCAAAGACAAGCACGGAGGTCATATACTAGCACCTCACAAATAGTGTTTAGATACTCACATCTCTCGGGTGTAATAAAGTATATATCACAATAAGGAAATGGAAAACATCTCTCACTACCTGTCATAGCAAAATAGATTACCACAGGCTTGGGAAATGATCAAACCTCCACCACTTGGCGTAAGCACCTAGGATAAACTATCAAAGAGGTCTTTTAAAGGGTTATAACATTCATATGACTTAGACTCACACGATTCTTCAACATTTTGTGCCTTTTCTGTCATCGGTGGTTGCTTCATATGCTCAACGAATGTAAATGGAAATCTCAGGTCAAGATATCTTAAGTAATCTGGTAGCTCATTTTCTTCAACGTCTTGTTCATTATCAGTCTTAGGATATGGTGCAAAGAATTGAACAAGAGGATCCATATCAATTGATGATAAGAAATTGTTGAAAAAAGACATTTTGAACGTGTAAAATGATTATGGATCTTAAAGATGATAAAGGATTGATTGTGTTGTGTTCTTTGTTGTTGTCTTGTTTGAATTGTGTTGAAGTTGTATTGAATGGTGTTGTGAATTGTTGAAGTTGTTGATGAGACTTTGAGTATTTGTTGTGTGCAATGTTCTGAAAGGCTCAAGGCGTACTAAGCCGCAAAGGGGGTCAAAGAGCCTCGAGTCGAGGCGCAAACCAAGGCGCGGGATGCATAAATATGAGGCGCACTATACATTTAGGTTTTCTTTATAATATATGTGACAACTAATGCAGCTTAAATTACACAAAAATATCAAAATTCAATGCATAATGCCACTTAATAGTTATTACATCTATCAAAGGTTGCATTTAAACCCAAAATATTAAGCAAGCAACATATCAGAATCCATGAATTACCCTAAATTCCTGAATATACATTACAATATATAAGTTTATGACTTATAAAATTTAACAAATTACCATGTATCAAACTATCAACAACAAAAAATCTATGGTTGTTTGGTAACACTTAACACTAAAGAAACAACATTTGTATCTGTTAATAAGCTACTATTCTTAGACATTAGATTACAAAAAAAACATAGTTCTTTGTTGATTGTGTATCTTAGTTATATTATAAAATATTAGGGTTATTAGATACTTTATAACTTAAAGGGCCAAATGTATTGATGAGGCGAAAAATGAACCGTTTTTAGGGGGTCATTTAAGCCCGGAATTGAATTTATTTGATCAAATATTGCCCTAAATCGTTCCTTTTGTGATTTTAGGTACTTTGGGAGTGAATTCTGGAAAAGGAAGCATTTTGGACGTTTTTGGAGCATAAAAGTGAAGAAAACGGCAAAGACTTAATTTTCCATGCTGGGAACAGTACCTGACGGCGTCAAGAAGGAAAATATGACGGCGTCAAGAGCAAAATCCATGACGACGTAGAGAAAACCTGAAGGCGTCAGAAGTAGGGCGTCAAGAGTTATTTTAGGGGCGGCCTGAAGAAGGATTACATATGACGGCATCAGACCCAGATCTAGGCAATTCGAGAACTTTATTGGCGGCGAGGTCAGAAATTTACTCTTGACGCCGTCACCTCACAAAATCTATATATACTTTTCTATTTTTCATTCATTAAGGGAGGAACTTGTGTGGAGAATACTAGGGTCGAACCTAATAAACCCTAGGTCATTTGTAACAGTATTTTCAAGGGTTTTCACCCCTTGAAACCTTTCATGTTCAATTAAGATAAGTCTTCTTCCAATTCATTCAATATGTCTATGTGTTGTTTGAATATATCTTATGCTTGTCTTGATTATAACATGCTAGGCTAGATCTTTCATGTGTTTGCTTAGATGTAATGAAACCTAGATGTTGATTATAGGTTGATTGCTTGTTTATAGTCGTAATGGATGAATGATTTCAATGTTTGGCTTAAGAAAACTGGCAGATCTCCATTGTGTAACTTGCTTGAACGTCTTAAGAAACATGAACCGATGTGTACTAGGTTTTTATGATTCTATTTAATGCATGAGCAAATTCTAGTGATCCCATGTTAGGAGCTTCTTAGCCGGCTCGACATAGGAGTGAAGTAGGAGCTTATAGGATTGGGGAAGTAAGTACGCCACCCCATGAATGGTATTAAGGAATACAATCCGTCATCCACGCAACTGTAACAAGTAATTAACCTGTAAAAGATATCTAGGGAGTAGTGAAATCTAAGTAAACACAATTCTCCCATATATTGCTCACACCACTACCTTAATTTTGTTTATTTTCATTTTTATTATTTTATTTTGATTGCATCTTAGTTATTGGGTTAGTTGACTAGCAACTAATTCCGCCCATTCTTCTAAAAACCGAGATTTTAATTGCTTTTATAAAAACATAAAAATACAAAAAGAATCATCCCTCACCTCTAGACCTAGTTCTTAGGTTTTCTAATCCTAGCGACACTATTCCTAAGTTGAACGATCAACCCCCCGGTACTTGTCACTATACTATACTACAACGATCAGGTACACTGCCTGGTGGGGGTTGTAAGCTTCTCGAGATCCCTCGAGAGGTAAAGCCTGGTGCAATTCCCACGCATCAAGTTTTTGGTGCCGCAGCCCGGGGAATAGTTATTGTCTAGGTTAGGATTTCTTTTTATTAGGTCAACTTGCTAGATTCCTTTCTAGTACGATTTTATTTTTATTTTTAGGTTCTCTTTAGTCTATCTTATTTCTTTATGTCTTTGTTCGTATCAGGTTGGTCTTTATAGATTTATGTTAGCAAGAGGCTTATAGCGCATAAAAGAAGAAAGAGAGAAGTTAACATATTTAAGCAATTTACTAAGCCCCTTCAAATGAAAATTGAGTTTACAGACTTCGCTCCAACCCCTGATGAATTGAGTTACCATAGATTCCTTTTACAACACCCCTGCCCCTCAAAATATAGAAAAGCACCATGGATTAGGAGGCATAACTTTAGGAACATAAAAATTCCTTGCATGATTGGGTACATGTCTAGAGAGCATACATACATTGACTTAAAAACACCCATGAATATTATGTCTAGGCTCTACTACAACTGGATAATGAACGAAAGGTTAAGCTCTAGAAAAGACCCTTACAACTGTAATAGGCTATGTAATTTCGTCAGGAGAGTTAAAGGGGTACACATCTTTATAGGAAATTTTACTTATCAATGCGACTTCGTAATCCTAGAAGATGTTAGAGGCATTATAGATCCACACCTAGGAGAGATGGTTTTAGGACGACCTTTTGTTGAGAAGACTAAGATGTATTGTGATCATGAGAAGGGGATAGTTCAGTTTACTCATGGGATAGAGAAGATTACTTTTATGATGCCTCACATGAAGGAAGAATTAAAAGGCATCAAGAATCTACAAATTGATGAGATTCGACCTTATGAGGTTAAGGAAGATGGAATTGATAATGATGTTTATTGTGAGAGGAGGCGAACATACTATTCAAGTTGCATGAATCTAGGCCCTGAGTACAAGCGTGATGAGAATTGGGTTAAATGTTTTGAGTTAGCACAAAAGTGGGAAAGGAAAACGTAACCCATGACCTTGAGTCTAGCAACAAGACTCGTAAATAAAGAAAAGCACTTCTTGGGAGGCAACCCATGTTTTGTGTGATTTTTATTTTGTTTGATTGTTATTTGCTTCCGTATGCATGCTTTATTTTTATTGTTAGTAGATCATGTTTCAAACTAAAATGGTGAAAATACTTTACTTATTTGTTTGGCTTAGTCTTAACTTCATCCAAAGGTATTTCGCAAAAGATAAGTGTAAGGGGAAACCCCAAATATGTTTTTAAGAAACAAACTTGATCATGATTCTCCACAATATTAAGTGAACATGTGTATTCGTATGTGTTAGAGTCAAATGCTTGTATCGAGTCATAATGATGTTTTGCAGGATTTTTCAGGAAGTAGGACGAAGTTTTTCCAGAAATTTTCCGGAAATTTAACATAAGAATTTCTGCAGGTAACTTCTGACGACGTCAGGAAGAAATTCCTGACGGCGTCACGTGTAAAATTCTGGAAATTTTACCAGTTTTGTTTTTCTAACGGAGTCTTAAAGTTTTTGTTGAATCTTTAGTTTTATAATCTCCAGGAGATCTACAAACATCATTCCACAAGCATTATATCTTATTTTATTTTCTAGGATTTGTTAGCATATATAGATTGTCGCCGATTTTACGCGAGGTTGCCTTGTCTGTTTTCTCAGGTTTAATAGGTTATATATGACAAGAAGATGATTTATATTTTGCAAGGGAAGCTTTGATTGTTCATTTTCTTAGAGGAAGATCTAACCTGGTTACCATATTATCCATACCGAGCGAATCAGGGGAGTGTTTGATTTCATTCTTTTACCTGTTTTACTTTTACATTCTTTACTTGAACACTGGGGACAATGTTCATCCTAAGTGTAAGGGGAGGGTAAAATGATGATACCTTACAGATACACTTTCGCTTGAGTTTGTTTGTTTGATAGTAGATGTGTAATAAAACTATGAGAAATACTTGTTAGTGCAATTTTAGCGCCAAATTTAAATTTTTTTACAACATTTAGGAGTGAAACTTTAGCCATAGCAAGCGTCTCATGGATAGGAGATTGTATGACTAGCACAAAACCGTACCATTCAGAAAAATTTTCCACCCAAATATGTGAGGTTCGCCTTTAGATTTGATAGGAAAAGCATTTACTATTAGTGCTTATGAGTTTACCGGTAGCATTTAGATTCTAGAACTTGCGTTAGTGATGCATCCCGAGACCGCTAGTGAGACTACATTCGTGTAGTAGGATTTACTACATGATAAGAGGCATTAGGATCACCCTTGTGTTAAAACCGTATCATAATTACTTGACCATTTAAGTCATATTACTTGGCTAGTTAAGTCAACTAATTTTTCCCACACCTTAGCATTGTACTCATTTTTAGTACACGAAACCCCTAGTACACCCTTCCGAGCCTATCTTTTCGTTTCTAACTTTAAGCATCTTACTTAAAGGAAGAATTTGTTACACTCCACTTAAATGTACAACCAAATCGCCTTAGCCTTCCGTGTATGCACTCATCTTTAGTTCATTATTGTTATTTATTTAAACCCTTAGTTAATTATCTAATTGATTACATGGTTGCTAAGTCGAGTCATATCCTTGTACATATTGTTTTGGGACAATTGGGACTCATGGGTAAAGTACTAATGTTATGGAGTAATGGGGAAGAACATCATATTGTTACCCCCATATGTACGTTAATCTTAAAAGTACTCCAAGTGTTTTGATTATCTTGATTCGAGTCATTAGAGTAGTTCATTGTAAAGTATGTAAAAATTCAAGTGTAAGGGGATGTACATTCCCTATGATGTATTATTTTGGATGGTATGGTAAGAGTGTATGCACACAAAAAAATAAAAAATTAAAAAAAAATTGAAAAAAAAAATTAAAAAAAAAATAGAAAAGGTGAAAAGAAAAAACATACGGACTACCATCCCGTTTCATTCTATGTTTATTGTATGTTTTTTGTTATTTTTCATTTATTTAGCTTAAGTCGAGTCTAGTCTTGGCTTAGCAACGCCATATTGTACATGTAATTAACCGAGATGATTAACTCGCCACCAGTAAAGATTGCCTATATCCAACAAAACTGTGTATTTCATATCCCTATACCTAACGTTACAACCCTTTAAAAAGACCTCTTTGATAGTTTATCCTAGGTGCTTACGCTATGTGGTGGAGGTTTGATCATTTCCCAAGCCTATGGTAATCTATTTTGCTATGACAGGTAGTGAGAGATGTTTTCCATTTCCATATTGTGATATTACTTTATTACACCCGAGAGATGTGAGTATCTAAACACTATTTGTGAGGTGCTAGTATATGACCTCCGTGCTTGTCTTTGGTCTTTAGTGGAACGATTATTTGTTGTAATTACTTTTATATTAGTGTTAAACGACCCCTAACTTGTATTTTGACTAGAATAAAAGCGCATTTGCTTGAGGACAAGTAAATCTCAAGTGTAAGGGTATATGATGAGGCGAAAAATGAACCGTTTTTAGGGGTCATTTAAGCCCGAAATTGAATTTATTTGACCAAATATTGCCCTAAATCGTTCCTTTTGTGATTTTAGGTACTTTGGGAGTGAATTCTGGAAAAGGAAGCATTTTGGACGTTTTTGGATAGGGCTGTAAACGAACTGAACGTTCAACGAACATTTCATGAACCGTTCGGTAAAAAGTTCATTTATGTTCGTTCGTTTATCAAATGAACGAACATGAATAATATTTTACGTTCGTTTAGTTAAATGAAAAAACATGAACAAAAGTCTCGTTCGTTCATTTATGTTCATGAACGTCCGATCAGGCGTTCGTTAAAGTTCATTTATGTTTATTTATCTATTTATGTTCATATATCATATCTTTTAAGTTTATAATTTTAAAAATTGGTTTGTTTAAACAAAGTAACACTTATAAAACAATATATCGTGAAGAATTCAATAAAGTTTATGTTTGTTTGTCTACTTTCATTTATGTTCAATCGTTTATATTCGTTTAGCGTTCGTTTAGTGTCTTAATGAACGAACAAAAACGAACATGAACAATTCATTTTCTTAATAAACGAACATGAACAAGAAAATTCGTCCGTTTAAGCGTCTGTGTCCGTTTATTTGTCCGGTTAAAATTAAATGAACGAACATGAACAGGGCTCCGTTCGTGTTCGTCCGGTTCGTTTACAGCCCTCTTTTTGGAGCATAAAAGTGAAGAAAACGGCAAAGACTTAATTTTTCATGCTGGGAATAGTACCTGACGGCGTCATGAAGGAAAATATGACGGCGTCAAGAGCAAAATCCATGACGACCCAGAGAAAACCTGAAGGCGTCAGAAGTAGGGCGTCAAGAGTTATTTTGGTGACGGTCAGAAGAAGGATTACACATGACGGCATCAAACCCAGATCTAGGCAGTCCGAGAACTTTATTGGCGGCGAGATGACGGCGTCAGAAATTTACTCTTGACGCCGTCACCTCACAAAATCTATATATACTTTTCTATTTTTCATTCATTAAGGGAGGAACTTGTGTAGAGAATACTAAGGTCGAACCTAATAAACCCTAGGTCGTTTGTAACAGTATTTTCAAGGGTTTTCACCCCTTGAAACCTTTCATGTTCAATTAAGATAAGTCTTCTTCCAGTTCATTCAATATGTCTATGTGTTGTTTGAATATATCTTATGCTTGTCTTGATTATAACATGCTAGGCTAGATCTTTCATGTGTTTGCTTAGATGTAATGAAACCTAGATGTTGATTATAGGTTGATTGTGTAACAATTCGCATTTTCGGATTACTATTCATTTTTACTATTCACTTTCACTATTCATCTCAGAAATTTTTATTTTATATTCTCATAAGTTGAACTATTTTAACGATAATCCGAGAGTTTGACGCTCGTCGGATCATTTCTGCAAAAATCACGAAGCCGTGTCCGAGATTTACTTTTGGGTTTAAACGTCGTTCCAGCATCCCGATATGTCCACAAAACACTATAAACAATAAAAATATGATTTTATCTCATTTTACGACAATTCTAAAAGTTTTGGAATTTTACGTTTTCCAGTTCAGCGAATTACGCGTTTTTAAACCCGCGTTTCCAGTTTTAACAGCATTTAAGCAACCCAATAGAACTTACCATTCATTTTATATTTCATCATGGAGTATTTTGACAAGTTTAGTCATTCTTTCAAGTTTCATATTTTTACGACACCCGAATTTACATTTCGCGGTGTAAAACTTTACGTTTAGCGATTAACGGAACCAAAACTGACTCCGTGAACTAGATATTAACAAGTTTCCTACATACTCATCCACCATGTGCAGCCTTCCCCCTCAAAATATCTAGTCAACTTGACCAATTATTTACAAAAATGCCATTGGATAAGATTTTTCATACAAAAACACAAATAACACATACTTGTCATTTTTAGAATCAAAGTGAGGTTTCTCTCCTTCCTTCCTCCCTATCCACTACCCAAATTCATACCAAGACCAAAATCCATTATTTTTCAAAGATCAAAGTATAAAAGTTGTTCATTTCATCATTCTAATTAAGAGTTTTGCAATATAAACTCAAGAATCACAAGGTTTTCTCATCATCTAATCACCTCATATTTCAAAGTAAGTTATCAAATTTATTTTCATGATTTCATCAAGTATTTACTAGTATCATATGGTTTTCATGCTTTATTTCATGCACATACTAGCTATACCACATTATTTTTGTTAACTTTTTGAACATACAAACCCTAGAATTTGTTTTAGGTATTCCCTTGTTAAATTAACTTGATTAGTGATGATTAGGTACCCATGGCACCCTAAGAAGGTGTATGGTAGGATTAGTATAGCTTTGTGGTGGTTACAAGAGATTTTGGTGATGTTAGAAACTAGTTTTGAACCTTGAAAATGGATTTGTAACAAGTATATATGCATACTGTCCCAAATTGCCCAACCCAGAAAAATCAGGAAATACAAAGTAAACTTTGGCAAAATTTTTAGAAAATACTTTCAAAAACGAAGCTTTTGGCGAAAGAACGGACTAAAACGGGTTTATAACGAAGGAGTTATGAATTTTTCAAGTTTAACGACGAAAACTATTTTCCGGAAAATTGCATGCTGTTGGACGTTTTTCGTCGGACAAATCGAGGCTTTAAACCTAACCTAGAGAGGCCGAGCTTTCAAAAATATATTACTACATACTAAGACGTAACCATAGATATAAAGAACGAGTAAAACGGACTTATAACGACAAAGATATTCACGTTTCAATATCGGCAAAACATATATTATTTTAGCAGCTTTTGAAAATAATAATACCACTACTACGTAGTAACTCTAGATTTCTAAAAATAATAACTAAGTATCCAAATTCATAACTAATGAAGTATTAGTGAATACAAGTATATTTTCATTACTACAAGGCGTTATTTCACGGATTTCTAATCGAGGATTTCAACACTAACATATATATATATATATATATATATATATATACGATATATATACATTTCGACTAGTTTTATTTTCTAATTGCCTTATTTTTCTAAGTATTGAAAAATGTATTATTTTGATAACAACAAGTATTTTCTCAAGAATAGTGTGGTATAGGAAACATGTGTATGGACATTTTCAACATCATTTCATGATCTAAATTAGATCGTTCATCATTCACATTAGGTTGCGGTTAGAGATCGAACCTCATTTCTGTGTATTCACTTTTGTCATCGTAGCTATCGCATCAGGTGAGTCATAGCCCCTACTCTTTTTATACTTGTTTTAACTCTTTGGGGGGAGATACATGCTCAACTACTTGCTTACTTGTACAAATACTCAAAACATTTATACTTGATTTCATTTATACTTGATAACATTTATACTTGATTGCATTATACTTGATTTCATACATACATGATTGATACATGTGCAAATATTTACTTGATACTTGAAACGTTTAAACTTTTATACTTTGGGAAATGGCACCCAGTAATCTTTTATACTTTGGAAAATGGCACCCAGTAATCATACATACATGATTGTGAAACTTCCAGTGGCTCCAGATTAAGTTGCTGGATGACCATTGAGACTTCCAATGGCTACAAATTAAGTTTGGATGACCATTGAGACATACATACAAACGTGAGGTCTTCGGAGATGAAGTGTAGACTCACGACTAATTGCTTAACTGTTGTGATGAACTTATACATGTTTTACTCATACTATATATGTTAGCAGTGGGTTGTGAACACACAGGTTACAAGTCTCTTATGGCGGGACTTGCAATTGAGTGGATTTACGATGCCTTTGTTGTGTGATCATTTTCTATAGACTTTATTTGTTAAACAAACTCTGTGAACTCACCAACCATTGTGTTGACACTTTAGCATGTATTTTCAGGTTTTTACCAATGGCACACTACTGGAGGTTTTGGCAGGGCATGACATGGTCATAGAAGACTCTGATTATTCATATGGGGACCGTTTTAAACTATTTTAAGGGCCTACTTCCGCACTACTTTTAACGATGTAAATTCAATATTTTTGGTTAAACGATTTTATTCTAAATGATTAAAGTGAAAACCATTTTTGTACTTGTGTTGTGATACCGATTGAGTTACACCCCAGCTACATGTATGCTTCCGCTGGACCCGATTTTGGGGGTGTGACAGATTGCTTGTTTATAGTTGTAATGGATGAATGATTTCAATGTTAGGCTTAAGAAAACTGGCAGATCTCCATTGTGTAACTTGCTTGAACGTCTTAAGAAACATGAACCGATGTGTACTAGGTTTTTATGATTGTATTTAATGCATGAGCGAATTCTAGTGATCCCATGTTAGGAGCTTCTTAGCCGGCTCGACATAGGATTGGGGAAGTAAGTACGTCACCCCATGAATGGTATTAAGGAATATAATCCGTCATCCACGCAACTGTAACAAGTAATTAACCTGTAAAAGATATCTAGGGAGTAGTGAAATCTAAGTAAACACAATTCTCCCATATATTACTCACACCACTACCTTAATTTAGTTTATTTTCATTTTTATTATTTTATTTTGATTGCATCTTAGTTATTGGGTTAGTTGACTAGCAACTAATTCTGCCCACTCTTCTAAAAACCGAGATTTTAATTGCTTTTATAAAAACATAAAAATACAAAAAGAATCATCCCTCACCTCTAGACCTAGTTCTTAGGTTTTCTAATTCTAGCGACACTATTCCTAAGTTGAACTATCAATCCCCCGGTACTTGTCACTATACTATACTACAACAATCAGGTACACTGCCTGGTGGGGGTTGTAAGCTTCTCGAGATCCCTCGAGAGGTAAAGCCTGGTGCAATTCCCATGCATCATGTATATACCATGTAAGCCTAAAATGTATCTTACTATTAAGAAAAAAAGGCCAAAACCACGTTACATCTTCTAGGCGCACAAATTCCCAAGGCGTTAAAGCGCAAAAATCCTCAAGGCGCTGCGATTTTTATGGGATTCATGCATGTCGTGAGCCTCGATCTAAAAAAATCCCAAAGGCTAAAGCCTCGTGGGATTTAGGGAGTAGGCGCGCCTTAGGCGCGATTTTTAAAACATTGGTTGTGTGTTTGAATCGTAACAGGTCTCGTAAAGATAAGCTCAATTAAACTTTTAGTCTTGTAATGATTTCAAGAAATTTTGCTAGAGTAACGTTTTAGAAAAACGTGGGTAACAAAAGTATCTTAATGTTTGGTATCACAAGAAAAGTCTAGTACTAAGGTATCACACCCAAGTCTCACAAGAAAACTCACTTAAGTAAGGTATCACACAATGAAATCTCGTATCGCAGGAAAGTCTCGTATCACAAGATAGTCTCGTATCGTGCAATTTTCAAAAATTTTTGGCAGAGTTTCTTTTTTTTTTTTAATCATGGGTAACAAAAGTCTCTTAATATTTGATATCACAACACTATCACAACAATAGGTATCACACCACTAATTACAACAAAACCCTTGCTAAGAAAAATCTAGCAAAATTAGCTATCACAACAAAGCCTCCCCCCCCCCCCCTCCCCCCCTTTTTTTTTTTTTTTTTTTTTTTTCCAAAAAAAATTTATTCAAAACAAGATTAAAAACACAATTTTTTAAACATTTTAGGCTCAAAATTTTGCAAAATCCAACGCTAAAACATAAAAACTAACATAAAAATGTTAACTTTTATGTTTTCAAACACTTTTAAAAATATCACTTTTGGCCTAAAATTACAAACCCACTAAAAAAAATTTTGTTCGTAAATAAAAAAAAAATAAAAAACAAATCCTATCGCAAGCACTTTTTTTTTTTTTTTTTTTCGGAAACCAAATGAATCACAGAGTACTTCACAATTTTAAGAGGATTGTGTTAACCACACCCTCTGGCCCACCCTTTGTCTCCATGTCCCCCTCTTGTCCCTCATTTTATTTCAGTACAACACAGTTTTTTGTCAGTTTTTGTTCCATATTTCTGACAGTTTTAAGCGTTTAACTTATTAAACTTTATATTTTCTGTTCTGCACTTTCAGGTTTATAGCTTTTTAATATAAACAAAATTATAAAAAATAAAATAAAATCAAAAAAATAGAAATAAATAGAAAAAATGGGGGAGGGTGGGATAAAATTTTTGGAAGGGTGGGATAACATGGGCCTTTTAAGATTGCAATATAATAGAATTTTAGTACATGTGATTTTTTGGAAGAAAGAGTGTCACGTGATGATAAAAAAAATAAAGAGCCACAAGATTTTTTTTTTTTTTTTTTTTTTTTTTTTTTTTTTTTTTCACTCGTACAACTCAGATGCGAGCAAAAATTTTACGAATAAAAAACTTTTTTTTTTTTTTTTTTTTTCAAACTATTCGAACAAAAATTCTATTGCAGAAAAAAAAAAACTTTCCTTCGCAAACGATTTTACAATAAAGCAACATATATCTTTTTCACAATAGGAATCTTGCAATAAAATACAAAAACCCACGTGAATGATAACGAATACGTTTGCCAAAATATTGCTTCAACAGTAACTGTTTACGAAGACAAAAGTATGAACAAAAAAAACATTATATTTTTACAAAAAACAATTTTTTTCAACACAAAAATTCTTAAATCATCATTAGGCTCTTGATACCACTTGTTAGGGCCCAATATATATAATCAAATGATATAATAGAAGGGATTAATAGAGAGAGAGATAAAGATGGAGATGGGGATCGTCACTTCTAGAGAGAGAAAGAATGGAATATTAGATTAAGAAGAATGAGAAAAGTGGGAGAGAATACACCAAGAAGCGACACTAGAAGTAACACCTCCAAATTTGGAGATATATATACTTAGGATAAGAGAGATGGGTTGGGTTTTGGCTTTTGTAATGGACTAGACCAAACCTTATACAATACTCCCTTCGTCTCAAATTATTGTCAGTAGACAAGAATTACAAAGTTTAATAAAAGTGGGGTCACTTTTATTTTCAACCACTTAAAGAGAATATTCCCCTACTATATTCTCTAATTTTTACTTAAAAAGGAAAGTGGACAATTAATTTGAGACATTTCAAAATAAAAATGTGGACAATAATTTTGAGACGGTGGTAGTATTAGATTAAACCAAGCCCGTTTATCCTTAACTAAAATACTATACTATTACAACATTATTATAAGACTTGACACATCTATCTCTAACACAGGTTGTTTTTGTGATTGATTTGGGCCTTGACCAAAAGGTTTGTAGCTTCTTTTTTATGGCTCAATCCGAAACCAAAATTAGTTTTCATCGGGTGAAGGTCTAGGTCTAGAGTATTCTTTACCTCCCCCTTTATGTGACTGTTTCCAAAAATTTAGGTGTATTAATTGTTTAGAACAAAAATTTTCTTGCCAATGCTTCATGACAGGTATTCAGCTATAAATATTTTTTGACCATTTGGATTGAAATTAGTCACTGCTATTATTTGAAGTTGCCTCATATCAAATTTTTCTAATTGCTTCGATGAGCTTGGTGAGTGCACTAAAAGGTAAAGTGAGCGTCTGAGATTGGTAGATCGTGCATCGTTATATTGAGAAATGTGGCCTTTTTTCTATATGCTCAAACCACCACTTAGGCTTATAAACTGCTGGTGAGTCCAAATTAAAGAACACTAGGGTTTATGAGTCGGTAGTCTATAAGGGTAAAAAAGTTGTGATCCGCTTTCTGGAATCCTTACATATTTAACCTCTAAAACTGCAGGATTTGGCTAAAAATCTATGCTCATGATAAAGGCAATCTCGATCATTCGGAATTGCAGGCATCTATTTTAAAAGATACGAACGAGGCTATAATAAAATATCTGAAACAGGACGCCCGGCAGCAATGCTTTTTCAAAAGTTTTAAGCCTTTTGGTGGCTAAAAGTTTCCCATTCGTGGTGGAAGGCGACTAGACAATCAAAAGTAGCTTTCTGTTGATAGGCTTTCGTTTGACAGCGCCAAGATTCAAAATACACAGCTTAAACAAGATTGAGAATAATCAGCTTTAAGCCTAACAGTAAAGTATGCATTTATAATCAAAATTTTATTATTTATAGTTTTCTTAAAAGTCGTTTGCTAATTTTTTTTCTTGCCTTTTTAGTATCGCTGCAGTTGATGCAGCCGTTACCGGTAGTGTGGTTGCTGAAAAGGAAATGGGAAAAGACGATCCTACTGGAGCTACTGAATCGGAGGAAGATTTCTACAAAATCATTCTCCAGGAAGAACCTCTTTAAGTCTACGCGGGTACGTTTACTTTTAAAAAGGTGTAATGGCATTTTATATTTTAGGTAACGTCCATCGTGAAAAGTTACTGTTAGGCACCTTATATTCCCGTCTTGGCCTGATACTTCTGTGTTGGAACCTACTACGTACCAGACAAGCAGTTTAACTAGGTAATCCCAAACACTCCCTTATGTTTTTCCTATAAGGTTAATTTGGTGTATTAAGATAAACACGTGTACTTTGTATAGGCTGGTGGCGGTTGTCCTACATCTTTGAGGCCTGGTCGATAGTTAGATATGATACAGCTGTACATGAATTGTTAGCATACAGGCTATGAGCTCAGGATGCTATGAGGTACCATCTCTTCTACTATAGCATTCTTTCAGTATGTTTCTTTCTTTTATCAATGTGGCACGTTGCCGTTTTGAATGCGTCATCTGGCGTCTCTTTCTGCTAGTCCAAACAGTAGCCCACTCAGCCGGCCCGGTTAACGTTAGCCCGAAGACACCGGATAAAGCTTTTCCCCCTCGAGTTCTGGATATGAATTTACATCGGATTAACTTATTTTATTTTGATTTGGTTATTATGAGTGTTTGGATTGTTTATTTTTTATATGTTTCCCGTTCAAAATTTGTGCCATCCGAAGGATCGCTATTATGAGTTCGTCGCATCAATAATTTTGGAAGCATTATCCCTACTAATGTAATATCTGGATTTTTTTTCCCTTTCTAATCGTCGTATATGACACCATCTGTAGGAAGTGCTCCTGTGGGTTGAGGACAGAGCTGGTGCATAGCAAAGAATGGAGCATCACAAGCACCAATTCAGTCGCCTCTTGACTATGCGTATCGGATTGGTGGGTTTTTATTCTGAATTATTTTTACAATAGATTAGACAAGCCATTACAACTCATTTGTATGAAAATTGATCTGTCTGGCCTATATTTGTTTAATAACAGGCAAATGGGTAGATAAATTGGCTAAGAGCAAAACGGGACAAACAGGTAAGCCTCAAACAGGTATGGCTCGAACGTAAACTCACGTGTCTTAAATAAAATTTTCAGTTATAATCCATTAATTATTAAATAATAATAATAATAATAAATTTAAAAAAAATGTTCATGGGTTATCCTACATTATTTGATGTTAGTATACTATGCCATGTTTACAAGCCTCACCATCGTGTGCAGTGTTGTCACGTTCAAGGTAATTTGCTATGGTCTTGCATAAAGTTGTGGTGGAACAAAGATAAGGTTCATTATGACATTATTGATTTCACTTTTATGAAGGTATATACTAATATAGAACAATCTTATGTCATATTTAATCCTGATGTTAAACAGTAAAATATAAATAATAATTAACCACTTCAATTGCTGCTATAGGTCTAAACAATATGTTGATGGCTTCCGAGGAAAAATCTACCTAAGCTCTGTATATATTTTCTCTTGCTATTGGGCCAAGTCATGATCCCATTATCTTTGTGGGAATACCCCGGTAAGTATTTTATTCTTCACTTTGCTTCCTACTACATTAGATGGTTTAATTGATAGAATCTCATATTACTTTATTAGACATAATATATTCTTTCAGGGGAACATCGTTTCGGCATGAGGAACTAATGACTTCGCACGGGATCCAGTTTTGCAACCTCATGGTTATGACTACACGTAAGGTTATCTCTATTTTTATAGGATCATGTCCAGTATAGGATCATACCTCAAAACAAAAAGGTTGGTTCTGCTATTTTATATACTTATCTGACCGAACCAGTTTCGTTGTTTCAAGTTACGATAAACTCAGGTAATCAAGTTGATAGTGCATTTAAAGATACAACTATAGTGTTGAAATAGTCAAATACATCTGAAGAGGCAATTGTAGCGATCAAGTCTTTTCGCCTAACACCATTCTTCGTGAATTGTACAAGGTACATTACCACATCATATTTCTACATAATTGCTATGGAAAATTTCAAAGAACCACTAATTTGAAATTCAAATAAGAAATATCGGAATCCGTACTTTAGTTTAACGAATAGACGTTGTTTCTTTGTAACCGAGCCAAAAACAGTACATAAACTTTCATTTTGGTCAATGTAATGAGGCACAATGGGGATTGACTTTTGATTTTAGGAGTTACTGTACATGTTTAGAAGATCATACATGAACTTTCAGCTTTAGCGCCATCTCATGTTAGTTTTTATATTCATGATTATATAGAATTTATATGTTAGATGTAACACGAAATGGAAGCTATTGCGAGGCCGATGCAACCTTTTGAAATGGGTGCTTTTGGGTGATGAAATTGGTGGGTTTGGGAGCTTAAATGGGCCAGTTTGGGGAAGGAAATGGGTGTGGGGTTGAGGGCTAAAATGGGTACGTTTGGGAGCTAAAATGGTGTCTGGAGTGGGTACGTTTGGGGCTGAAATGGGTGACAGAATCATCTCTGGGCACATGTCTTCGTGACAGGTACTAAAGCTTTAGGCATTTGTAGCAGCTTATTTTTGGACTCAGAAAGTTTGTACATTATCATGTGGTCCCTTTGATGAACATTGCAACTTAATGTTTGTTTTTCATTTTGCAGCATCTTTTGAATACTTCAGCGACAGAACTCTACGATGTTACAATGAACTTTGTCAAAAGACCTGTAGCAGCCATTTTCATGCTTGATGTCAAGAATTTTTCTAAGACAGGGCAAACAATTGTTTGTACCATTCACCAGCCGAGCAATGACATTTTTGAGGCTTTTCATGAGGTACACGTTGAATATCTAATAACTTAGCATCTCAACTGGAACATGTCCGCTACTTTAGTATGTATTCACAAAGCTTGAAATATTAACAAAAGTTGTTAATGGTTATGAGCATTATTAACTAGAACTATACTCATATTAGTTTTATTCCATTGCCTGAAATATTGTAAAGAGGAAGACAAAATAAAGAGAGAATTGCAAAAATCGTCCCTAAAGTTTGGCCAAATTGCACATTTCGTCTCGGAAGTTTGGAAAGTGCAAGGATCGTCCCTGTGAGAAATTTTTGGGGCAAAATTCGTCCCTGGCCTACATCAAATTACTAAAATACCCTTGTCTCTATATTACTTTTCAGATTCTTACACAAATGGTCCCTATGTTTCGCTTGGTTTTACTAATTTAGTCTTAACATTTTTTTTAATTTATTTATTTAACTATTAACATTAGTATTATTTTTTATACGTTTTCGTCTGTTTTTGTCCAATTTTCTTACGTTTTCGTCCGTTTTTGTCCGTTTTTCTTACGTTTTTGTCCGTTTTCTCACGTTTTTGCCCGTTTTTCTTACGCTTTTGTCCGTTCTTCTTACGTTTTTTCCGTTTTCATACGTTTTTTGTTCCTTTTCTTACGTTTTTGTCTGTTCTTCTTATGTTTTTTCCGTTTTCATACGTTTTTGTCCGTTTTTCTTACGCTTTTATCCGTTCTTTTTACGTTTCTTTCGTTTTCATACGTTTTTCTTACGTTTTTAACCGTTCTTCTCACGTTTTTTACGTTTTCATACGTTTTTGTCCGTTTTTATTACGCTTTCGTCCGTTTTTCTCACGTTTTTTCTGTTTTTATACGTTTTTGTCTGTTGTTCTTATGTTTTTTTCCGTTTTCATACGTTTTTCTTACGTTTTTGTCCGCTTTTCTTACGTTTTTGAAAAATAATTATCAAAAATAAATCTTAAAATATTGGAAAAATAAAAATACTTTTTTGGAATTTTTAGAAATAAATTAAAAAAATAATCTAAAATATATATATTTTTTAAATCGAATAATTTTTTTTCGAATAAAAATTTTAGAAAAATATTTGAAAATAAAAATATTTTTAGAAAAAATATTTTTTAAAAAACATTTTTTTAGAAAAATTTAAAAAAATGGAAATTTTTTTTGAATTATTTAAATTATTTTTCGAAAATATGTTTTTTGGAATTTTAAAATTCAAAAACATTTTTTCGAATTTTTTTTCGAAAACCTTTTTTTATTTTTTTCTAATTTTTTTTGGAAATTTTTTGGTGGTGATGGACAGTGTAAACACGGTCGAAAAAGTGGGATAACGGAAGAAAAACGTATGAAAACAGAAAAAACGTAAGAAGAACGACAAAAACGTAAGAAAACCGGATAAAAACGTATGAAAATGGAAATAACTTAAGAAAAACGGACAAAAACGAAAAAAAGTGAGAAAAATGGACAAAAACGTACGAAAATGGAAAAAACGTAAGAAGAACGAACAAAAATGTAAGAAAAACGTATGAAAACGTAAGAAGAACGGACAAAAAGCGTAAGAAAATAGACAAAAACGGAAAAAACGGACAAAAACGTAAGAAAAACGGATGAAAAGCAAAAAAAACGTGAGAAAAACGGACAAAAACGTAAGAAAAACGGACGAAAACGTATAAAAAAAATAATTCTAATATTAATAGTTAAATAAATAAATTAAAAAAAAAAGTTATGACTAAATTAGTAAAACCTGGCGAAACACAGGGACCATTTGTGTAAGAATCTGAAAAGTAATATAGAGACAAGGGTATTTTAGTCATTTGATGTAGGCCAGGGACGAATTTTGCCGCAAAAGTTTCCCACAGGGACGATCCTTGCACTTTCCAAACTTCCGGGACGAAACGTGCAATTTAGCCAAACTTTAGGAACGATTTTTACAATTCTCTCCAAAATAAATTACATCATAATCATGTGCTGCAGATTTGCCAAAGGCGAAGCGTCTACCTTTAACAAATCATCAGAATAGTAGGCCTGGGAACAATCATGACAAACATCGATAACCAAATAAAATGGTGTCAAGAAATAAATGCAGGTAGATGATGGTTTTGATGTCGATTCTTCAAGTGCAAACACAATATAAGAACATATTTATGCGTCAACTGAACTTCGGGATGGTATAGAGCTTAGCTATAGCTTTTGCCTTGATTGTTAGTCAACCAAATGCTACATATACAAAGGTTTGTATGGAACTTATTGGTTTACAAAACTTAAAAACAAATTTGGTTCCCGATTAAACTTTACATGAAAATGATTGCGATGCTTTGTTACATAGAACTAGCTAACAAATTATGTTTAGTCTGTTTGTTTGAATACTATGCATGTAACACTAAAATTGGCCCACTTTCTACTTAAAAAAAATACCGTGCAATGATTAACAACTTGAACCAATGCCCCGTGTTGCGACGGACTACCGCCCATCTCGTTATTAATAATTGCGATATCTTATGTGTCTTAACTATTATAAGTAAAAAATACAACTTGTATAAATTAAAAAATTGACATGACATATCTTTTTTACATATCAATTTATAAAGTTGAAATTATAATTAAAAATGCAATCTATATAAACTACATAGTTGAAAGACACAACATGGCAAAGACAAAGGGAACTAATTAAAATTTTGAGATGAAAGAATGATTGTTTCATCGGTATTTACAAATGTTTAAGACGTTTGAGTAGAAGTAGTGAAAATGAGGTAGATCTTTTGAACTGGTGCAGGAGTGTGTTTAAGGATGGGAATAAATGAAGAGCGTTTACTCAAGACGGGCCATGGAAAATCTTGAGGAAACACCCCAAGTTGGATGCGGGCAAACCCGTTGATCCGGTTGATGTCACCGGACATACCAAGCTATTCGGAGATGATTTGAGACCACGCCACGATGACAAACAACGTGCGGCCAAAAAAATTAGCGAGCACGTCAGGCACCATGGGGAGTAACACTCAAGATTCTTAGGAGTCTTTACAAAATGAAGTTAGACTCAAACACGAGGCCGCTCAAGAGATGTACGCGGAGACGAAGGTGAAAGACGCGGCAATAATGAGGTTGGAAGAAATAAAGTTTCTCGGCACTAGCACCGCGAGGATGACGGAGGAGGATGCCCTGCATCGTCAACATGCAAAAAGAAGAAATCTGTCTCAAATATAGACGTGACAATATGCAGCCGTCAATCTTTTTATTTTTTATTATCGTATTGTAATTTGTATTTTTATTTAATTGAATGAAAAATTAGTTGGTTTGAAAAAAGATGAAAAAGAAAATTAAATCGTGGATTCTAAAAATGGGGTTTTGGCTTTAGTCACTAGAGGTGTTTTTTGGTGTGTGAGTGAGTGGTAATTGAAAGGGAAAAAGTAAGGTGGCGATGATGTGGCGCTTTGACTTATGTTACTTCACCTTGTGCTCTTATGAGAGAAGAAAAACATGCGCAACGAAAACTTGAACACTGTTATTAGACCAAAAACAAGTATCTGCAACTGATTTGAAGTGACATTCTATGGGATTCTAAACTAACACTGAACTATTACGAGTATATACTGAGTTCAAAGCGAATGCATTGGTAGCGAATACACACCCAATGGTCAGTCGACGAAATATTTCCCTTTGTTACAACACTTGAGTTAGATTGAACCAACAAATGTTGGATATCTAACTCCTTTCTGCACAAGCATGGATTCACTTAGATTGAACCAACTCCAGAGGAAGACTTTCCATTGCAACCTGAAATTTTGATAACAAAATATTCAGAATAAAAAATAGTGAGTGAATGGTAAATACATACTAGAGTAGAGGTAGCAATGTCGACCCAATTCCTTATAAATGGGTCAATTTGTGGTACTTTTTATCTCTAACAGGTCAATTGGGTACAACCATCGTACCAAACAACAATCTTTTTAGCTAAAATGAAAATGAGTGAACCAGGTCCGAACCTGTCCAAAGTAAAGTAACCTGTTTTTGACCCGTTACCCAACCCGTATGACCCACAAATTTTGCCACCTGTAAACTGAATACCCTACAAGCCAATTCTTACCCATTTTCTATACGCCCGCGGATCTGATTTTTGCTGCACGTTGTACAATTCTGTTTGAAATGTAACAAGGATGGTAACTTTGAACTCAATCGAAAATGGTCTGCACAAAATATTAGAAATAACAAAAACACACTTTAGAAACCCTTTGGAGAGATGGATATGATATGAACTGACTTTATAGAACATAGATACAAAATGCCTGCACAGGTTTATCTGAAAACAGGTAACAGCTCAACTAAATCACACGTAAGAGCGAAATATGATTTACAAGTGGCAGGTTCTTACGACTTTCTAACATATAAATAATAGCAATGAACAATCCTAACATAGATCTGACAAGCTTAGAACATTTAAAAATCAAGAATTCAAGATACATTAGGTTCTGTGCCGTCAAATAATAAAACAACTTAATCCATAATATGACCAACTTATTAAGGTCACCGTCGTAGCCTGATAATCTAGATTCGTCGAGGGCTAGTGAATAACCAGGCTCCTTGGCTAGTTGGCTCTTGCAGGCAGGGCAGGCAGGCGATAGTTCATAAAAACGGGCAAGTGTTTTACCTGGATCGAAACGAGACTGAAAAGGCTTAAAATTTATTGTATAAAGGGATAATGGTCCAAAAACGTATCTAACTTGACATCTCTTCCTTCTTTGTTCACTAAACTATATTTTTTTGGCTATTTAATATACGTACATTTTATTTTTCCTACTGTGTGTATCATCATGGGTAAAGTTCGATACACTTTTTAGTGATGATCCATTCATATGTATCGAACTTTACCCGTAATGATACACACAATAGGAAAAAATAAAAGCTCGTATTTCAAATAAGAAAATCAAATAGTTTGATACACACTGAAGTATTAAGTGTCTAAGGGTTTCAAACATGAGTAGAAAAATTATAGTATTTCAATAATCAACTTATTTATTGAATAGAATGTGACTTGACTTACAAGGTATGTATTATGCATTAGAAGTATGACCGTCATTGTACTGCTTTTTAGCCTTGTTTATTTAGAATACTATTTTATTGCCTTTCAAAAAAAAGGGTTAAAACTACACTTTGGGCGAGTTTTTACAACCCATATGCTTTTACGATAGTTTAACAATTTTACATGTTTAACCTATAGGTAAGAAAGCATACCCTGGAAAGACTCATTAATAAATAAATAAATAAATACGTTGACATTGTCATCTGTAAATCAAATGTAACAGCCTTATGAACAATCAATGTTTACATGTTTATGCAGGACATACAGAACACTAGAGGAAGGCAGGGTTAAGGCACAATAATACCTCTTAAATAATCTACAGCAGTTAAACCTCTAAAGGTTGTTTAGTGCTCTTAACAAGAAAAAGCAAGCCGGTGACAAATAATAAGCCAAGCATGAACATGATTTTTTGTATAATTCGTATTCTCAAGGCATGTATCAGATATATGTTCGTTTATCAAAAAAACAAAAACAATAAGCCAAGCATCTATATGACTATATTCGTTAGGTATAAAATTTCTATGGCACAGTTCATGTTAGTAATGTGTTGTTACTCAGTTACTCAAAGCATGTGGCTAATCTATACTAAAGATACGACATTAAAGAATTTCTAAAGTTTCTATGCTTCCGTAACAGCTTACATCTCACGCTGACATGTGTCTAACTCATAGTCACATGGAACGCTGACTCGGCCACGTTCCACGTTCCGGATCGTTCGTACCCAAACGCGATACGATTGCGATCCGGATCGCTCGGAATCGCGTTCCGGATCGTTATTTTGGCGTTCCCAAACATCAACAATCGCCGTACCGAAGTCTACTGGTTCGGCGTACCAAAACAAATCGGTACAGCGTACCAAAATGAATTGGTACAGCGTACCTAAACGAATTGGTACAAAAAACCAACTTTTAACCAATAATTACTCAACTAATTTAATTTTATTCACTTATATTAAAATCCCAAACAATCTTTTGATTATTAATATATCATATGGATATTTAGCTCATACTTATCGTAATGTAGAATTTTAATATTATTATTAATATGGCACATTGTACCGAATTGGGTACATCGTACCAAACTTTATGGTACAACGAACCAAAGCGTACCGTAGCGTTCCGAAATGAGCCTACCCCCGTCGTACCATATTTTAGGGACCTAGCGTTTCCCGTTCCCGTTCCCGTTTCCCGTTTCCCGTTCCCGTACCGAAGCGACCCGCGTTTCATGTGACTATGGTCTCTAACTTTATTTGTATAAAATAATGAGCATATGTCATTCATTAGAAAAAAATAATACTTATATGCCGGAGCATTTCAATAAGCTATACACTGCAGCTAGACATTACTGAAACCTGCAAAAAAAAAGGCTGGCATGTAAATTTTTTTAATGAACATCATCAACTTACCCAGCAAACACGGTTGGACATGTCAAAAGTCGGGGAAGCATGACATAAATAGGCAGTGACATAGCACGGCATACATCTCCATCTGCTATCTATAATAACATGAGATGAATCAGCTCCAAATAGAAACAATATGTATTGCTTGAAAGAAGGTTAGTTAAGATGAACAAGTTATGTGCCTGAGTAGTTTGAACAACAGATGTTTCTGTAGCTATCTTTTCCCCAACCATGATCGACTCTACCCGAAGCAAGTGAATTTCAATCGAGTATATTGGAACTGCAGACGCTTCAACTGTTAGCTCACCCACTAAAGAATCTGATACAAGGCACTGAGTGCAAATTCGACCAGATACCTTGAAGCCGCCTACATAATAAGGTGAACAAGCTATTAGTAACATTACCATACGAACTTGACAAAAGGTTAGGGGTACATTTACTTGAAGTGAAATAACTTAAATAGTTGCATCCCTTGAACCTACCCCTCAATAGAAATCACTTTAATTGCTTATACTCAATATTAACATATTTCACACATATAACGACACATTTTTATGTCTGCATGGTCGTTAAACCATGTATATCTCAACATGATATTTATATATTTGGCATCACAAACTGTAGCAATCGACAACAAAGGTAGATTAAAGTATAAATATAGTGCACGCTTGTCATATATTGTATCTGTTTTTTGTTTTGTTTACTTACAGTACACATGATTAGAGGAGAAATAATCAGAAAGAAACCTGATTTCAGTTCAGGCAGCAAAGCGTGCCTTTGTGTGTCTTGGGTGATATAAAAGAAGACCATTTCAGGAGAAATCGGTTTCTCTGGGACACCAACTGTTTAGAGAAATAAATATACAGGTAAGAGAGAAAACTCTTTACATTAAATAAGCTGTGATAGAGGAACCACAAACATGTACCTAACTCGCTTTCAATTATAAACTCCACAGTAGCAGACAATGATTTATGTAAGTATCCTCTCACAACATCAACAGTTAGCAGATACTATGACAATATGGTAGACATTTAACAGGTTATATTTGTCATATATCATAAGTATTGATATTGATGGATGGAAGGTAAAAAAAACCTTTTAAGGAAATCATACCTGGACATTAATGTTTGCACCATGGAATGTGTCATAGAATTTGTCATCTTTTCCTCCATGTTTAAGATCTATAGAAAAAGGTATCTGTCAATAAGAAAGCCGAATTATGTTTCAAAATTAAGACGAATACTAATCTCATCTTGGAATTTAAGCATGCACAATAGCATAAAATCAAACAAAGTCAAATAGATGTCTATATATCGCATTTGCCCAAACTGTTTTAATAATTAAAAATCCTTCCATTGTGGTCAACTGCAGCATTCAGGAAAACAGTATCATATGGTACGTCTATGGTAATTTGTTAAAAGGTTTATGTACAACTTACCTCAGTTTTCAAAGGAACAAAAAATAATGGGAAACATAGTGACATTCTTGATTAAAAAGTTTGTGACGCCATAAAACTACACTTAAAATGATACATTTGTCCGTTTGAAATTTACAAGTTTTGTTTAAGATTATACCTCTGTTGTGCCAGCAGTAATCTTCCCAGAAGGTTTAACAACAATACTTTTCTTCCTGTTTTTGATGAATTAAATTATTAACATGAAAAAAACCATAACAGGGAATAGCCAAATTCAGTTGAATACTTATACAGCGGGTAATTATGCATAGCAATATTTGTATCGCACTGGATATGGTCACCTCAACACTGCAAAAGATATTTCACCTTACATTATGAGGTGTTTGGATTGCTTATTAGATTGCTTATGCATTAAACATATGCAGTTCAGAAAATAGTATTTGAATTTGGTAATGTTTTAGAAAATGTAATTCAATCCAAAAAATGGATAATTTGTTAGATACGAGGGTAAAAAGGTAACTTTAGTTTCATCTCATATACGCACTGTGTATTCCCAACCTGAAAGCTACTAGTTTTGCCTAAAAGCATTTTTTATCCAAACAGTCTATAAACACCCTCTAAGATTATTAAAATGTTTATCTATAACTATACTACTATATAATGCATTGGGACTATTCTATAATTAGAGAGGCTTAAAATTCAGACTTTTTTTCTTGCTTATTATGGAAAGATTTCAAAATTAATTTGTTAGGAAGCAGGTTGGTTAGGAAGTTTGTTAGGAGGCGGTTGGTTGTTCAAACTAAAATTATTTGGCTTAACTATCTCTAATATCTCTACTTATAAAGCATGAAAACAACTAAACGTGTAACCAAATAACGCAAAATATAATCACACGGTACCCGCCGCCGCATTGCGCGGGTACTGTTCTAGTAGTTGCAAAAAGAACACAAGGAACTAGAACTGTGTGAATGAATTGTGCCATAGCTCAAACCATGTTTTAAATATTCATTTTGATAGAGTGACACTCCATCAATCCTAAAATAAGTGTCCGCTTCTAAAATAATTTGTATACCTCAATTGGACTAAATCAAAAAACTGCATTATCCCGTTAGATGTTATTCTCCGCCCTTATAGTGTGTGTTATGCTAACACCTTGTTATAACTAACTCTGGCTTAAAAGTACGCATATAAGGGGAGTGTTTGGATTAGCTTATTTTCCGGGCTTATTGGTTTATTCAGATTTTGAAAAGCTGATAAGCTCACTCTTTTCGCCTTACGAGCTTATCAAGTCGAGCTATAATGGCTTATTGTAAATAAGCCATGATGATTTAACGTTGATAAGGTCGTAAGGCGAAAAAAGTGGGCTTATCAGCTTTTCAAAATCTGAATAAACCAATAAGCCCGGAAAATAAGATATATTCCAAACACGCCCTAAACCAGTTAAACTTACAGAATTGGAATAGGCTTGAGAACACCGTAAATTGATTCAATGAGTCCAGCTGTACCTCCACGTACCTAATAACCAAATATTTAGCACATTCAAGTAGATGATACCTTATTTAAAAAAATAAAAATAAAAATGAAACCTGTAAATTGACAGAAGCGTTGAGGGTTAAATGGATTCCATGGTGAGAAATTGAAGAAGAGAATTTAGTGATTATTTTTCCTTCAACTGCTTCCTGGAATCAAATTTTCTCTTAATTAATTAATTTTGATGGACGGACTAATTAGAAAGAATGATCGTGTAATGAAATGAGTTAATTAGTTAGTTACATTGGGGCGATAGGTTCGATTGGATCGGCTGAGTTTGATCTCAACACAAGACATGAACAACAAGATTCTTATTTCTTCTTCCTCTGCTCTTTGGTTTTTCAACCCTTCCTTCTTTAATAAAATCACCTGAGAAGAAATAAGACTGTTACTCTGATGCACAGTTACAGGGGATGAGCATTATAGAAACCGGCCTGAACCGATGGACCGGACCGAACCTCAATCCACCCATTTTCGGTTCTCGGTCAGGTCTGGTCTGGTTTGGTTTACATACAACTTTACATTATGCTTAGTTAGACCAGAACGACCAACAAACTGGACCGGACCCGACCGACTAGGACATGAACAGAACATTTTGGTCCAATCATCGGTCCAGTGTTATTGGCCAAATCGGTTTTTGTTTCGGTCTGGTTTTCAGACCGTGCTTAGCCCTGTCTATATGAGATTGTACTATAAATTTGTTCTCAAAAATTCTTGTCATGTACACACTTGTTATCACGAAAACATATGATCGAAAAATATTATTGCTAGCCGAAAAAATCTTAGAACAAGGTTTCGACCGCCGTAATGCATAGGACCCTACTAGTCTATTAACTGGACATACATAAACATTATTCGATGTTTGTTTCATTAAATGACAAAAGTTTTATTCGTTCTAAAAAAAATTAAAAAAAAAAAAATGAATAACTATCTTAAATTTAACTATAAATCATTTATATTACTTTGAGAAAACTGCAAAATACATCCATGTGGTTTACAGGTTTTGACATCTTACATCCCTGTTAGAAACTTTTGGTAAGATATATCACTCGTTAGTCAAACTACATCTCTCGTTTACAATGAGGACTAACGGTGCAATTTTTTTCTCCGTTATCTCTTAACGAGACAGAAAATATTACACTGTTAGCCAAACATTTGGACCGTTAGTCCTCATTTTGAGGTTTTTTTACGTTTTATCCTTTTTTTTTTCAATTTTTTCCGTTTTTTTTATACGTTTTATTAGGTTTTTTACGTTTTTATCCGTTTTTTGTACAAATTTATCCGTTTTTTGTACGTTTTATCCATTTTCGCCATTTCATTTACGTTTTATCCATTTTTTCTATGTTTTATCCATTTTTTTGTCAATTTTTCCTTTTTTTTTTTTTTTTTTTTTTTTAATTTTATCACTTTTTTTTACATTTTTATCTGTTACTTGTACGTTTTATCCGTTTTTTGCCAGTTTTTTCCCCTTTTTTGTACGTCTTACCAGTTTTTTTACGTTTTATCCGTTTTTTGTATATTTAATCCGTTTTTTGTACGTTTTATCATTTTTTTACGTTTTATCCGTTTTTTTGTACATTTTATCCGTTTTTTATCAGTCTTTTTTACGTTTTTATCCATTTTTTGTACGTTTCATCCGTTTTTGTCAACTTTTTTACGTTTTTATCCGTTTTTTGAGCGTTATATCGGTTTGTTTACGTTTTGATCCGTTTTTTGTACGTTTTATCCGTTTTTGTCAGTTTTTTCCATTTTTATACGTTTTATCAGTTTTTTTACGTTTTTATCCGTTTTTTTTTTTACGTTTTATCCATTTTTGTATGTTTATCCATTTTTTTGTATGTTTTATCAGTTTTTTGCATTTTTATCCATTTTTTATATGTTATTATCCTTTTTTTGTACGTTTTATCTATTTTGCCTTTTTTTTTACGTTTTATCCATTTTTTGTATGTTTTATCCGTTTTTTGTATGTTTTATCCGTTTCTTGTCAGTTTTTTCTTTTTTCCATGTTTTATCAGTTCTTTTACGTTTTTATCCATTTTTTGTACGTTTTATCCGTTTTTGTCAGTTTTTTTCGGTTTTTATATGTTTTATCGGTTTTTTAGTTTTTATCCTTTTTGTACGTTTTATCCTTTTTTACCATTTTTTTTACCTTTTATCCATTTTTTGTATGTTTTATCCGTTTTTGTATGTTTTATCAGTTTTTTTACGGTTTTATCCATTTTTTGTACGTTATTATCCATTTTTTGTACGTTTTATCTATTTTTTACGTTTTATCTATTTTTTTGTATGTTTTATCCATTTTTGTCAGTTTTTCCTTTTTTTCACGTTTTATCAATTTTTTTCACATTTTTATCCGTTTTTTGTACGTTTTATCCCGTTTTTTATACGTTTTATCAGTTTTTTTTATGTTAAAAACGGATGAAACGTATAAATAATTGATAAAAATGTAAAAAACTAATAAAAAATGGATGAAACGTACAAAAAATGGATAAAAAGCTAAAAAAACTGATAAAACGTACAAAAAACGGAAAAAACTGACAAACGGATAAAACGTACAAAAAACGGATAAAAACGCACAAAAAACGGATAAAATGTAAAAAACTGACAAAAACGGATAAAACGTACAAAAAGAGGGAAAACTGACAAAACACGGATAAAACGTACAAAAAACGGATTCAAACATAAAAAAACCAATAAAATGTTCAAAAACGAATAAAAAACTAAAAAACTGACAAAAAACGGATAAAAACGTTAAAAAAACTGATAAAAAAACTGATAAAAAATGGATGAAACGTACAATAAATGGATAAAAGCGTAAAAAACTGATAAAACGTACAAAAAACGAAAAACAACTGACAAAAAATGGATAAAACGTAGAAAAAAACGGATAAAAACGTTAAAAAACTGATAAAACGTACAAAAAACGGAAAAAACTAACAAAAACAGATAAATCGTACAAAATACAGATAAAAACTGATAAAACGTAAAAAAAAGGGGCAAAAACTGACAAAAAACGAATAAAACGTTTAAAAAATGGATAAAACGTAAAAAAAATGGCAAAAAAATGAATAAAACGTACAAAAAACGGATAAAACGTAAAAAAATTGACAAAAACATACAAAACGTACAAAAAATGGATAAAAACGTAAAAAAAGACTTATAAAACGTACAAAAAACGGAAAAAAAACTGACAAAAAACGGATAAAACGTAAAAAACGGGAAAAAAAAACTCAAAAAGAGGACTAACGGTGCAAATATTTGGCTAACGAAGGCTAACGGTGTAATATTTTCAATCTCGTTAAGAGATAATGGAGAAAAAAATTGCACCGTTAGTCCTCATTGTAAACGAGGGATGTAGGGTGGCAAACATTTGACTAACGAGTGATTTATCTTGCAAAAAGTTTCTGACAGAGATGTAAGATGTCAAATCTAGTAAAGCACATGGATGTATTTTGCAGTTCTCTCTATTACATTAGGTTTTAGTAAATTTATTTTTTAGAACTTAAAAAGAGTTAATTTAGCATAGGGCAGTAGTAAATCTAATTTGCCAAGTTCGGGGTACTATTCTGCACCCTTAAAAGTTTAAGGTAATAAATGATCCAGTTTGACAAGTTCGGGGTACTGATATGTGTTTTGGCCTATTTCTTTTCGATGGAAGCCTGGCACATTGCTTATATTATGGGCTCATTAGATTTTATCTTTGTAAACTATTGGGCATTTGGGCTTATGTGAAAAGTTGCAAGTATTAGCCTTTTAACTAATTTAAATCTAACAAAACTCACTACTTTACCCACAAAATGATTTACGTTTTGACTTGCAAACTTTATCAATAGAGTGTTGATACTCACACCATAACTTTTTATACTTTCACCACAATCTGTGCATTACATTGTTGTACGGTGTGCTGTATAGCTTGTATAAAATGATATAACTATAAAATAAAATAGTGTAAGTATCAACTATCAACACCCCAATATAGTGTTGATACCACTAACGTAGCTTCTTTGTCTGCAAGGAGTCTTCATATTTTCTCATTGTGAAAGAAGATTACCGGAGATAGGAGCTTATAAAAACAAGTATTGTAAAATAATAATAATAATAATAATAATAATAATAATAATAATAATAATAATAAATAAATAAATAAAAAATTGATAAGATAGTTTAACTCACTTAGAATTATTCATATTCCGATCAAAAAATTTATTTCATTAAAAGGATTAAATAAATCTTTTCCCTTTCAATGACACGTTCAAGGAAAAATAGAAATTTTCGGGGTTTTTATCTAAAAGTCAATTAAAAACTGAAAACTTGGATTATAAAATTGCGAAACAAAATTTTAAAATTGGATCAATACTTCCAATTGAATGAGTATGAATAAAGAATCCATGGATGAAGATAGATTAATAATTATTATTGAATAAGAATAGTGAGAAAAATTCTAGTCACATATTTCAACTAATGAAGGAGATATAATAGGAATTTTTGCGGGCGCATCTAAAATTTATTGTTACAGTATAATTTCTTCTCATCCTTCTCATCAACTTAAAATGAGAAGAATAAAAAAACAAATATAATCACACATTAAAGACGCATCGACTTGAATTAGATGTATCTCTAATATTTTAGATACGTCATAATATATTTTCTAACTAAAAATTATATGTGTATACATATATTATATGTATTTCATCAAGTTAGGCGAATCATATATATTTTTCTTTATTTGCGGGTCAAATTTATAGCCATTATCGCTTTGCATCGTTTTCACATCAAAATCACTTTTGAGACTAATTGTGATGAATCTAATAAATAGAGATGCATTTAATTCAAATCGATATATCTTAAATGTGTGGTTATAGTTATTTCAAATTATTCTTATATACCCAGACATGAGATTGTCACATACTCCGTATCATTTTTTATGTGTTACGACTGTTATAATCATTTGTTTTAAAGAGTTAATACTCCCACCACATTTTTTGATGCAAATACCACAACTGTGCATTGAAGTGTTGTACGGTACAATAATGTAATGCATAAGTTGTGATGCAAGCATAAAAAATGTGGTGGGAGTATCAACTCCTTTGTTTTACTTTGGAAAGTACCCAAATACATCAAAGAAGATGCACTCGAATTCTACAACCACATAATCTTGTGACCACTAGTCGTAATCAAAATTTTAACCAAAATAACTTAGATTTTGATTGTTGCCACACTTTGATCCACAACTTGGTAAGGAGCACAATTAGGGTGATGCATAGAAGATAGAACTATAGACTATTTAAGACTCCTTGTGAACAACGGCATTATTTTCAAGATTTGTGCCCACAATGAGACTAGAAAAGTCATTTCTGTTTGAAGAAGATTACTTGTCAAATTTTATGAGCAACTACCAAGAAACTTCACTAGAACTCATGACTCATCCCACGAAATCATGGGATCTTTTGGGCAATTTTATGAGTTCACAAATATGAATGGGACAAAGTGGACAAAACTTGAATAAACCAACAAGCTTTTAATTATCATTTTTTCACATGCAAATCATGCTCTAAAGTCTAAAGATTAGGGAAAGAAATCTTAACCAAGTTAACGTATAATGCTTTGTAGTAACTTGTAAATCACACTCTAGAGTTGTATGCATTTGGTTCTTTAGACAAAAGAAAATTACTCCGTATTTTTTAATGAGTGGTTAACCTTTTCTTTTTAAGACGGAAGGTTTAAGACGGAAGGTAATGTTTACACAAGTTCATAGACAGTAAAATTCACCAAGCTTTGTTTAAAACTAAGTTTTCACTTTTCATGATCAGAAAACTTTGTTTTGAGTGGGCTCTAGAAGAAAGAAAGATATATAGTAATTACTTGTCCAATACGTGAAATTTACATTATGCATTGAAAAAGACATAATGAACCCATGGTTAGTGTGAAAGCTTTTATTACTAATAACTCATGAAAATGGTGATATTAACATTTAAACAATATACTTCTAAATTAATTACGTATATGATTTGGACATATGATCTTTCTTTTTTTGAATTTGGCATTATTCTAATTAAAAAAAAAAAAAAAGTATTGGTTGTGTTAATACATTTGTGAGCGTTAAACAAGTTGCTTTATATATCACATTTTTCTTCTTGCTGTCTCATAAAGCAAATTTTGTTTTTGCCTCAAAAGAATTTGGGTTTCTAAATTGTATGGAAAAAGACATTCATTATATCTTTGTATTAAAATCAGACTTGGTTAATGTTTACGTTTCAAAGTCAAACCTAAACTCTGATTTTGTAAAACAAGGCTCATATGTCTATTAACATTGAAAAATACTAGATCCACCAAAAGTTTACACAATTTCATCCACTCGCTGACGTGGCGGAGTGTTGATTGGTTGGTTTTTTGTGGGCCACAGAAAACCAACCAATCAACACTCCGCCACGTCAGCGAGTGGATGAAATTGTGTAAACTTTTGGTGGGTGTAGCACACCTCATTAACATTTAACTTATTCAATACAAATAGTTCTATACACGTTTTACCCGTTTATCACATAAGATTTTAGAGTATAAACTCGATTTTGTTCTGGCTCGAAACGGGCATAGTGAAAGTTTTACGCAGCATGAGTGTTTGATGAATTAATTAAGGATTTTTCTAACTTGTGCCCTACGGGCACGAGTTAAGCATACCAAAAAATACAGAAAAATACTTAGGGATCCGCATAAAAGTACAGAAAAGTGTAGTTTTGTGTGGATTCCTAAATCTTTTTTCGTGGTTCCATGGTACTTTTGGTATCCTTAACACAAGTTAGAAAAACTCATTAATTAAGCTAAAGATAAATTTGAAGGTAGAGTTGGAGGTGAAGTTGAAACTAAAATTTAAAGTTATAAACTTAGTTTAAAATTGGAGCTCTAGTGATCTTACATGGGAAATGATTTGGAGGCCTAAAGATGTGACTAAATTAATGCCTAAACCTACATGGCATAATCCCGTCGGCTGCAGTAAAGGACCCACTTTTTTACAAATCAACAGGATCATGACACATACGTTTAGGCACAAATTTAAGGGTTAATGGCATATAATAGCAACGTCTTTGGGATAGATTAGCGGTTTTAATGGAGAAGATGAGAGGCGCGTGGTGTATTTTTGGAGATTTTAACGTTATTAGAACTGTCGATGATAGATTGAATTCTCAAGTGAAAATAAAGGAGATGGATGAGTTTAATGATTTTATTAATTCCTCTCGTCTCCTTGAGATTCCTATGGGAGGGCGGAAATTTACTCGAGTTAGCGATGATGGGCAAAAGTTTAGCACGCTCGATCGTTTTTTGATGAATGATGATTTTAGGAAGCTTTGGGAGAACCTTGCAGTGGTGGCTATTGATCGAAAGTTGTCAGACCATTGCCCCATTGTTCTTAAGGACATTGATATGGATTTTGGGCCTAAACCTTTTAGTTTTCTCAATACGTGGTTGGAAGAAGCTGATATAGGTCAAGTGGTTGCGGATGCTTGGAATAAAGATGTTAGGGGTTTTAGACCAGATTGTCGTTTTTGTGATAAGCTTAAAAATGTTAAGATGGAGGTAAAGGTGTGGAGTAAAAAGAGATTTGATAATTTGAACGAGAAGATTGAAGAACATAGGAAGGAAGCAATGAGGTGGGAATTAGAGGCTGAAAATAGAGTTTTAAACGATGTAGAGACGGCTGCTTGGATGGATGCGAGAAAGTTGTGGATTGAAAAGGATAGGGAGAAAGTTAGTATGCTTCGACAAAAGGCTAGGATTAGATGGGATATGGAAGGCGACGAGAATTCTAAATTTTTTCATTCGTTTATAAGAAGGTGGAATAATAAAAATTGTATTAGAGGGTTAATGGTTGACGGGGTGTGGTGTGAAGTTCCAGAAAAAATAAAGAAAGAGATGACACGTTATTACAAGGCCATATTCTCAGAAGGGGTTAATTGTCGTCCAAGGTTCACATGTGATAGGGTGCTTAAGATTTCAGGAAATGATGCTAGTTTGTTGGAAGTAGAGTTTGGTGAAAATGAGGTGTGGGAAGCGATTTGCGCGTGTGGTGGAGATAAAGCTCCAGGGCCAGACGGTTTTAATTTTAAATTTATTAAAATGTTTTGGGATGTTATCAAAGAAGATCTGTTGGTTGCGGTTAAGTGGTTTTGGGATAAAATGGAGATATCAAGAGGTTGTAATGCGTCATTTGTAACGGTTATACCTAAGGTGGCGGATCCAATTGGGCTAAGAGATTACCGGCCTATTAGCTTGATTGGTTGTTACTATAAAATTATTGCAAAGATGCTAGCAGAGAGAGTGAAGAAGGTAGTGGGTCATGTGGTTGGGGATGTACAAAACGCATTCATAAAAGGAAGGTACATTCTTGATGGAATTCTTATTGCTAATGAAACAGTAGGGTTTCTAAAGAGATCGAAGGCCAAAGGTTTAATATTTAAGGTGGACTTTGAAAAGGCATACGATAGTATTAATTGGGGGTTTTTATCTGATATAATGAAATGTATGGGGTTTGGCATCAGCTGGTGTAAGTGGATCGAGAGTTGTCTTAACTCGGCGTCTATGGCGGTGTTGGTAAACGGGTCCCCAACGGAGGAGTTTGGTTTTGAACGGGATGTTAGACAAGGAGATCCACTTTCTCCTTTTTTATTCATTTTAGCTGCGGAAGGCCTAAACGCTATTGTTAGTGAGGCGGTTTCTAAGGGTATTTTTAAAGGGGTGGTGGTGGGGAGTAATAGAGTAGTTGTGTCACATTTACAATATGTGGATGACACGATTTTCTTCGGGGAGTGGGATAAAGAGAATGCTAGGGTGTTATTGTGCATACTGAAATGTTTTGAAGAGGTGTCGGGGTTAAGGGTGAATTTCAACAAGAGCAAGTTATACGGTGTTGGGGTGGACTCAAATGAAGTCGAAGAAATGTCGAGATGGATGAGATGTAGTGTAGGCGAATTTCCATTCACATATTTGGGTTTACCTATTGGCGAGTGTATGAGTCGTAGTAGTGCATGGAGGCCAGTGGTGGAAAAATTTAAGAAACGTCTTTAGGATTGGAGGGCTAAAACGATGTCTTTTGTGGGACGGTTAACATTGGTGAAAACGGTTCTCGGTAGCTTACCATTATATTACTTTTCGATGTTTCGTGTGCCCGTGTGTGTGTTAAAAAATCTTGAGTGTATTCGTAAGGGTTTCTTTTGGGGTGGGGTGGGTGAGGGTAAAAAAGTAGCATGGGTGAAATGGGATTCTGTAATTACTTCTTTCGGAGAGGGGGGTTTAAATATCGGGTCTTTGAGGGTAAAAAATTGGGCTTTATTGGGCAAGTGGTGGTGGAGGTTTAGAAAAGAGGGGGGGTTCCTTATGGGTTAGGGTCATTAAAAGCATTTACGGTGCAAATGGTGGTTTAGTAGAGAGTAGTAGTGGGGGGATGGGTATGTGGAATAGAGGTGTTTGGGGCGACATTATTAAGGTAGGGAGGGACTTAGATGAGGTTGGCATTGGATTCACATCGTCTTTTTTGTGTAAGATAGGGAATGGGGTGGATACTTCTTTTTGGGAAGATAGATGGGTTGATAATTATAGGCTTTGCGATAAATTTACACGCTTATTTCATCTAGATAGGTGTAAAGATGGTAGGGTGTCAGAAAAAGGGAGATGGTTAGATGGAGTTTGGAAATGGGAATGGGATTAGGTTATGGATCTTAGAGGGAGAGCATGTGGGAATGTAGAGGATCTTTTAGGAGTTTTACAAAATGTTGCGATCTCTGATATTTGTAGGGATCTTTGGAGGTGGAATCTTCATGAGAGTGGTAAGTTCACGGTTCGGGTGCTAACAAAGATGGTGGAGGAAAGAACTTTGTGTGTGGGTAGTGATAGCCAAGAGATGATTTGGACCAACCTTGTGCCGAAAAAGGTAAACATCTTTGTATGGAGAGCTTTGAAAGGTAGATTGTCGGTTCGTGTGGAGCTTGACAAAAGGGGTGTCAATTTAGATACCTTACTTTGTCCGTCCTGTAATGATATAGTGGAGTTGTGCGATCACAGTTTGGTTTTCTGTTCTATGGCAATGGGAGTATGGGAGAAAATTTATAATTGGTGGAGTATTGGGAATGTTAACGCCTTTTCCAGTAGAGATTTGTTTGTGTCTTGTGGAAATGTGGCTATTCCCAATCATTCAAGGTTATTATGGCAGGCGGTCGTTTTGTCTACCGGGTACTTTATTTGGAAAGAGAGAAATAATCGAGTGTTTAAAGGGAAGATTTCTAGCGTTAATAAAATTGTTCAAGAAATTCAGCTCAAAAGCTTTGATTGGATAGTTCGTCGGTCGAGAAAGAAAGCTATTGATTGGCAACAGTGGTTGTTCGACCCGAAGAAATGTGTTTTGTTTTCTTGATTGTTTGGTGGGTTGCAGTTTTCAATTTGGCGGTCAAAATGAGGTTAGAAATGACATCAGTTCATTGTGAAAGTTCAAATATGGTAATTTTCAGTTTGCTGGGATTTTCAGTTTGACAGTGGTGCAGGCCTGCAATTTTATGTTTTGGTTTTTGTGGGTTTGCAATTTTATGTCTGCTCATCTCAGTAACAGAGTATTTTTTTTTTGTTTCTATGCTGCGTTTGAGATCTCATTCACAGTGGACCATCCCCTGTTTGAGATAGTAGTTCTAATTGTATGCCTTATGGGTGTCTGTATCTGTTGTGTTTTTTTTGGCATACTTTTTGGTATGTTATTTGCTTCTAGTTTTTTGTGTCGTGTATTTTGCTTATTTTGGGCCCATTATTTTAACCATCTTGTTGTTTAATGGGTGCCTTTGTTTGTAATTTTGGTCTTTTGGTGTTTATATATCTTGCCTTTCAAAATATATATATATATATATATATATATATATATATATATATATATATATATATATATATATATATATATATATATATAATAGCAACATATTTTTATATTTGTGCCATTATCAGATATGAACTAAAAATATTACCACAATACCCATCGAACTTTGCATTTTTGTGCCGATATCAGCAACTTCGTCATTTTTACTTTCAAAATTTACGTCATGTGACATGTACATGGCATGCCCCTTTTTTTGTACCGTTAGGTTCAATGTCAGCCCCTTATACACACCGTTAGGTCGTCTTCCCCAATCAAAACACATATAACCCTAACACTAATATATACAACCTAACAGTGTGTATTAAGAGTTGACATGGAACCTAACGGTATAAAAAAAGAGGCATGACATGTACATGTGTCACATGATGTGAATTTTGAAAGTAAAAATGATAAAGTTGCTGATATCGGCACAAAAATGCAAAGTTCGATGGGTATTGTGGTAATATTTTTAGTTCATATATGATAATGGTACAAATGAAAAAGTATGTTACTATTATATGCCACACCTTAAACATCAAAAGTGGACATGTCGAAAACATAAATTGTCATATAAAAACTATCATTCGAAGAAGAAAATGAAATTAAGTTTTGAGGGGAATTAAGTGTAACGTGATAAAAGAAGGTTTTATAGTGCTAATTAATCCAAAATTGGCCGACAAGCAGACTTCATTAGCAAGGAACTACCATCTCTTAAACGCGTTTTAACTCGGTTGATTTTATACGTTAGTACTTATGTCAACTTTGTATACTTTTTAACCTTTCCAAATACATGTATTTCCTTGTTTGTTCTAAAAAATTACATTTAACTCTTATTCAGTGTGCTTATATGTTATCTTTACTGATAATCTGATATTGTTCTTTTGACTTATTTATAAGCCGAATTAACATCCTCTAACGATCTAAATTACTAATTTACCGTACATTTGTTTTAGTTGTGACTAAAACCAAGTTATCCACAATTTTAAACCAAAGGTTACAAAATTTACAATTAATACATTAGACGATTAGCCGCGTATAACAAACCACGGTGTATTGTAGCGTCAAATTACACGTACAATTCTTTTTTCTGTATATATATGAGTGTGAAATAAGTTAAATTGAAAACAATTAATGATTTAGATTGTAATTAAATATTTAATAAATTGTATTTTTAATGTATTTTATTTCAACAAAATCATTTATTTTTTAAATTTTAAGCAAATTTTTTTCTTTAACAGTAACCACTACTACTACGAAACTTTCTAACGTAGGAACACGCTACGTTATATCTTTCAAAAGTGTATTTTATTTTTCATGAAAATGGGTCCAATAGCACACATTTAAATTTAACGCGTGGATACATAGAATATTCTCTATAAAACATATATAAAATTTTCAAAATTATAAGCGTCATAATATAAAGTCACAAGTCGGTTTCTTTCATTTGTCTAGACTTGTTCTCATTTCACACATATCGTGTGACACCATGGGAAGAAAGCTCGATGCTCTTCTTGGCCGGAAATTCAAAACTTCCAAGTTTAAAGCCACTGTTAACCTTGCGGTTTCTCGTCTAGCCGTCCTAAAGAACCAGCGTCAAGCTCGCTTGACGCTGGCTCGGTCCGATATCGTCCAACTTCTTACCCTTGGTCACCATGAACACGCTCTTCTTCGGGTACGTATGCTCTTATACTAAAATGAACTAAATAACCATATATGTAACATGTATATTATGATTACGGTTTAGGGATAGCTTGACTATAATTTTTGTAGCCAATTGGCTACGATCCTTCACAAAAAATACGCGAGCAATGAATCAGAGTCTCATAAAAAGAATCAGGACTCACATTTATAGCATAAAATTGTAGCTAATTGGATATAAAAAATTGTAGCTAATATATTAAATATGGTTTAATACTTCTGATTTAGCGGTACGTAAGTCACCTATTATTTTTGTAGCAGTTGCTGTTGGCCTTTTTTATTTTTTATTTTTTTTGTACATATGATGATTATATATAGAATGTCTTTATATAAAATTCAAAATTTGTTTATGAATTTATTGTGATGATACAGGTTGATCAAGTGATAAAGGATCAAAACATGTTAGATGTGTATGTAATGTTGGATGGTTATTGTCACTTGCTGTTACAAATGGTCAATCTCATTGAACAAGAAAAGTATGCATTACTTCTTTTTATGTCATTTTTTTTTTTTTTTTTTTTTCAGAAGTAAAATATGCACTTCTCTCATTAGGGGTTAATTAGTTTTTGGAAATTTAATTAGGGATTGTCCTGATGAGCTAAAAGAAGCAGCATCGAGCTTGCTATATGCAGCTCCGAGATGTGGCGAATTCCCTGAGCTTCAAGAGATTCGTGCTATTCTCACGGCTCGTTATGGGAAGGAATTTGCTAATGGTGCTATCGAGTTACGAAGTAACTGTGGAGTTAGTACAAGGGTAAGAAATTATACATTATGATAGTAAATTCATTTAATAGCATAATATGTAACATTTCAGTTTATAATTATATGTTTTGTAAGTAAAAAGTTTGCCATTGAATGTGTGTTTCGATGTTGTTAGATGATTCAAAAATTGTCACCCCGAAAATCGAGCTTAGAGACCCGAATGAAGATCTTAAACGAGATCGCTGCAGAGAACGACATCGTTCTAAAACTGGATGATTCGTCTCCAGTTCTCAAACAGGTTAAAAAAGTCAAATTTGATAAAAATGTTAAATGACCCAAACTTAAATCGACCCATTTTGAAATTTTTGATAATATTTGTTTATAGGGTGAGGGTGAATCCAAAACTAATGTGATCGAGACCAATTTAAGTGTTTCGGCTGATGATTTTGATGAAGTGATGAGTTTTACGGAGTCAATGAAAGGAAGGAAAGAGTATCGGAATGTTGAAGATGCTGCACAAGCTGCGTTTGAATCAGCTGCATATGCAGCAGCAGCAGCCCGAGCTGCAGTAGAGCTTTCTCGACCTCGGTCATTTGGTTCCGACAATCCCGATAGTCCCAATAATCGACCGAGAAAAGTACTTGAAAAATCAAAACTCGAAATCCCTGAACCCGAATCAGGACCTGAGCACGAGGTGCTCAATGTAGAGGCCGAGGATGAAACATCAAAGAATGACACGCATGATACAAATGGTAATGAACTTATTGTGGATAAACCGTTAGAAAACAATGTTGTTTTTGATGAAAGTGACAACGAGATTGAAAATGAACCTGTTGGTTTTATGTCATCAAAACAACTAGAGCGCAATGCAGGAAACATTGAACCACAATTTGACGAAGGGTCGAAGGTGCATCAGCTAGATTTAACGAAGATGCCGATTTCTGTGAGGAAAAAACGAGTATATGGTCGATAGCGAACGTAACGGGTGTGAATGTGTGATCTTGTTCTTAAGTTTTGTACTTATTGTGTTCTATTTCATTTGTTTGTTATGTTCAAGACTCGAGAGAGTGATGGCTTTTAATCTTTTATGTTCTGTTTAGGTGATAAACATTTTTCTTTTATGTGTTTTAAAAGTTTATGTCATGCACTACATTAGTAGTTCTATTTACTCGTGATTTTTGCTTGTTATGGTCTTGAGCTAAAGCAAATAATTTGTTGTTTTTGTGGACGTGTGGTGTTTGGTATATCTAATTTGGACTAATGAGATTAGTCAACAATGGTAAAGCTAATATTACAGCTGAAGCTCATTTCTTAATTGTACTAGAAGATTAGAGAACGTGTTTAGTATGTTGTACTCGTGTTTGTTATTTGTGGCTGTTGCATGTCTCTGTGAGGAACTTTAGCACATTTGTATTCCTATACCTGTAATCATTTGGCTAAAATTTTGCATATGGCTAGATCACATTCTTTTTTTAATTGATATCGTGCATAATGTTACGTGTAACCGAGCCGAATTTGCCAAAACCGAACCAGACCGAATTTAATATTTGATTTTCAGTTTGGATATGATTTTTGCAAAATAAAAATCGAACCGAACAAAAAACTGATTTCGCATAAATTACAATAAAACCTTTATAAATTAATAGTGTTGTGACCGGGATATTTTATTAATTTAACGAGATATTATTATATCGATAATTTAATAATTTATTAATTTAAAGAGGTTTTAGATATGATCTTTAAATTTTTAAGTGTAATATACTAGTTACAATGTATACTCGTTAGAGATAAAAAATAAATTTGAAAAACAAATTCCAATTTTAATTTTGTGAATTCATATTCACACTTTATGAAAATTAAATTAACATTTTTGTTTCAATATGAGAAGACAACACACAAACACTTTAGTGCAATAAAGAGATTTTGAGATAAAATTAATATAGATTTGAAGTCCAACAAAAAATAACAAGTGACAATAAATTTATTTTTTTACTAAACAATTTTAGGATTTTGAAGTGTAAATATAAATATATATATGAAATTTTTAGTAATTATTAATTTATAATTTCGTTGGAACTAATATATAAACATTGGGGTTTCAAAAAAATTATTATCTTATTATTTTATCGATTGGGGTTCAAATTTGTACTGGTATCAAGTTGGGACCGAAAAATTATTAATTTTATCGAGGTTATTAATTTATCGAGTATTAATTTATAGAGGTTTTACTGTATATACTTTTATATATTTAAATATATAAAAATCATTAAAACTATTTCCTAATACAAATTTAACATATTTTAAGCCTTTTTTTTTTTTTTTTTTTTTTTTTTTTTGATAAAAAGCTTATAATTAATTGAAGAAAATAAATAAATTATGTAATTCGGGTCAATCCGAAAACCAAACTGAATTCAAATTCGGTTTTTGGTTTAATCTTGAATTCGGTTCGTTGATTTTCAGTTTACCAATATATTTTTCTAACCGAACTAATTAAATCGAATAAACTGAACTGAACAACCCGATAACCGAATCGATAGAAGACCCTTACCTGTTAGTCCAACTTTTTGGGCGGCCATATATTACTACATATTCATCTTGGATGCCTCAAGGCTTTTAATTCAACGCTTTAGCATGAAACTTGAGCCCACTGAACTAGCCATATAATCACATTGATACTAGAATTTCTTTTTTATTGTTTTAAATTGTTTAAATTGCGTGGCTAAAATTTCTTTTCTCTTTCTTATTTTAATTTTTCTTTTCATTAGATAACTTTCTAAATTTGTATTATATATTCATCATCAGATAATTATAGGTTGGGTTCTATGGTTATGTTTGGCAAAAGTAGCTGTGAGCAGTAGCAGTGCAATGAGCTGTGAGCAGTAGCCAAAAAAGCTCACAGCTTCATAAAGAAGCATTGCGAAAATGAGCTTTTCTAAAAAATAGCAAAGCCCACAGCTCTCATGCCAAACGAACACTATATCATTCATGTTTTATCAAGAGGATCATGAAACTTATACAAAAATTATAATCCCATGTGAAACGGATCACCAATTTTTATATGCTAACTATACGATTTCCATTACTTGGCATAAGTACAATTGTTTTAGGGTTTATTGCTTAGAAATGTATATTACTTACCAGTTTTTGCTAATTATGTGCAGCGTACAATTTTCTTCTTCTTTATCCTTCGAATTTCGTCTTTTATGTGTACCGGGTAACCAGTTAGGTATATTTTTTGGCCATTGTACTTTTCCCGTTAAATTGAAGTGTGTAAATTGAAGGGTAAAATAATCGAATAATACATGCAACTGATTATCAGGTGCATGAAAAAGACGGAATTCAAGAGTATTGCGAGAAAGAAGAAAACTTTAGTACGCTACACAAAATTAGAGAAAGAAGGTGGAAAGTGAAATATATTTACAAGCAATTATCCTTTTTTTTAGTGCCCACAGGTCACGTTATAAGATGTAAATATATGATAAATAATAATTAAATATTTATTAAACGCATTTTTTATTGTAGAAAGAAAGTTTTAGTGTATTATATACACATTAAATGCATTTACACATTAACACTATGTTCTCTAGTTTAAAATTGAGGAGAATAGAAATGAAATGGAGAGATCTAAAAATAATCCGTGTTCTTGAGTTTCTTTTAGGGAAGAAAAGAAAAGAAATATGGGAGAAAAGGAGTGAAGATCAGTTTATTTTTTATGCTAAAATCTTCTTCCCACTTTTGGGAGGAAGATGAAAGAAAATAAGTGATGACTATTCTCTTATCTTCTTCTTCATGACAATCTCAAGAACACAACGTAAAGGGTTTCCAATAGGCACTTGTCAACTTTTTTTTTAAACAACAAGACAATCTCATTTTCGCCTATAACAGAACTTGAATCCCACAATATCTTGGTTGAAGGTAGGGCTGAGCAAACGACCTGAACGGACCGGATCGACGGAAGGACATTCGGTCCTCGGTCCGGTCGGTCTGGTCCAGTCCAGACCATAAGCCGATTATTTGGCCTTGTTGGACCGAACCGACCGAGACTAGACCGGACCGACCACATTCGGTCCGGTCCTCGGTCTTGGCTTTTTGGCTAATTCGGTCCTCGGTCCTGTCTGGTCCTAGACTGATGCTCACTCCTAGTTGAAGGCAGGCACATCTCACGGATACCACAAGACTAAACTGATTTACCTTTTTAGGATATCTCGTAACTACATCCCAAAGCCTTGGTAGAGATTATACGAGCAACCACATTTTCATCCTTATCAAATCTCAATCTCATATGTACGTCTAAAAATGTTTTATAAACCAGATTCTTATTTGACTTGGCCGAGTTCTTGGTTCAACCTGTTTAATCGTCAGTTATGTATATTTTTTTCTTCTCAAAACTACTTTTCGGTTTGACCAGACAAAATGCACCATTTGTCCCTAACTACAAAACGTTATTCACCGCTGGTGAGAACCATTAGAGGAAGGGACCAACAGTGGGTAACGTTTTGGAGTTAAGGACAAACGGTACTTTTTTTCGGGTCAAGGGACAAACCTTGTGTGTTAACGCTTACCACAAGGACGAAATATGTAATTTACTCATGTATTTACATAAAAAGTAAGAGGACAAGAGTGTCAAATATCATATCTTTAGATCCTGTGTTCTGCTACTCTCCAAACCAATAATTTCGTCTTCTCCGACGACGAACACAAAAGATCTAAAATTTACTCTGATCTCCAATTTATTTACCTTCCGGTAACTTAATCCCTCTATTTATGAATTCATTTAATATAATCACACCACAATATATACATTTACCTACCAGTTAAATTTCTTTTACTGTTATTCCTTATCATTTTGATCTTATTTAATTCACTAATTTTCTTAATTATTTTTTAGATTTGTGAATTCTAGGGTTAGGTAAATACTAGATCTCAGTTTATTATTGTACGCAGTGTGTTTGAGATTGCTTATTGTTAGGATTTGCTCTTTTTGTATAAAAGTGCAATAATTTATAGGGGGTTTGGGATTGCTTATTGTTTTCTGCTTATTTTTAAGCCGAAGTAGTTTTGTGTTATTCTACCTGAGGTAAAATAGAAGTTTCTGATAAGCAAGTATGAAGCTGCTTATGTGCATATACACGAATTTGATTGAAATGTCAAATAAACACTATTTCGTGAAGTACACATATTTAACCAGCTTATAATTACTTATATTTAAGCAGTAAAAATTAAGTAACCCCAAACACCCCCGTAGTTTTACACATTAAAGGGTATCCAATGGGCACCTGTTAACAAATCCATATTTAAAATGCAAATTCGCACAAAAACAAGACAATCCCACTTTCTTCTGTGATGGCACTTGAACTCACAATCTATTGCTTGGAGGCATGCACATATCCCAAAGCCACGGAAACCGCATTCTCCTCCTTATCAAATCACGATCTCATATGTACATGTCAAGATGTTTTATAAACCATATTCTTATTTGACTTGGTTGAGTTCTGGTTGAACTGGTTTAACTGCGGTTATATAAAATTTTTCCTTCCCGAAACTACTTTATGTTTGTGATTTTAGTATCATCAAGCGTTTTATATAATTAAGATTACCCGAGACCAAAGTGATTTCTAGTTAACTTCTAAACAAGTTAGGAAGTGTCGAGTACACACTTGTACAAATTATTAATTTGGTTTCGGATACAATGAATAGAAAAAGTTACAGTGACAGATTATTCGTCCCTAGAATGTTGCAATAGTTTAATAGATGTAATTAGTAACACATAAAAATTGTTGCTAATAAAGTTCACTATATCACCTAATGAATAGTGGTTACTTTTCACCAAAAGGTGCAACTATTCATGAAGGGTTGTGATTATCATCAAAAGTCACACTGTCTATTATATATAGACACAATTTTAGTCTTTCATAAAAGATGGACACTTATGACAACACATACAATATTCTCCATGTTTTTGCCCTCATTCTTGTGTCTAGAATAAGATTGTGTTCTTGTCACACCCTAATTTCCAAATCGTCGCTTTTAATGTTGGTGGGCTTTTGCCTCATGGACTGAGCGATGTGGGCCCGCCTGCGCGTCGCTTCTCGCTATAGCACATGAAGCGCACGCTTTTGACAACTATGCCCTAGACTCCAAACAGGATTGAAATATTATCTATGAAAAGTGAATTACACACAAAGAATTATCCAAACAATTATTTGATTATCATAACCGTGATACTAACACTTTCCGGTTAATAAAATGGTTTTCGTTTAAACCAGTCTAGTCAACCGACCTTTATCTCTAGATATATAGAGTAAAACTATAGAAACTAAAGATATCTCTATTGTACTTACATAAAAAGTAAGAGGACAATAGTGTGAAATATCATAATCTTTAGATCCTGTCCTGCTACTCTCCAAACCAATAATTTCATCTTCTCCGACGACGAACAAACACCCGAATCAAAAGATCTCAAATTTACTCCGTTCTCCTATTTATTTACCTCCTGGTAAATCTCAATCTCTCTATTTATGAATATAATCTCACCACAATATTTACATTTATCTACCAGTTAAATTCCTTATCATTTTGTTCTTGTTTAATTCCCTAATTTTCTTAATTAATTTTTAGATTTGTTAATTCTAGGGTTAGGGTAAATACTAGATCTCAGTTTATTATTATACGTAGTGTGTTTGAGATTGCTTATTGTTAGGATTTGCTCTTTTTGTATAAAAGTGCAATAATTTATAGGGGGTTTATTGTTTTCTGCTTATTTTAAGTCTAAGTAGTTTTGTGTTATTCTAACTGCTTTTTCTGAGGTAAAATAGATGTTTCTGATAAGCAAGTATGAAGCTGCTTATGTGCGTATACACGAATTTGATTGAAACGTCAAATAAACACTATTTCGTGAAGTACACATATTTAACCAGCTTATAAGTACTTCCATTTAAGCAAAAAATAAAACCCCAAACACCCCCTTAGCTTTATCTCAAATGAGCACTTATAAAAGAGCATATTCCGCCTGCTTAACTTTAGATGATCTTAAGTTTGCAAAGTGCTTATCTGCCTAGTTTCTTGAAACTGCTTACCTGCTAAAGATTAGAATATAAGCAGTTGAGCAGAAAAAATAAGCAATCCAAACAACAACAGTACCCAATCTCGCCGGAATGGGTTATTGGGGGGGGGGGGGGGGGGGGGGGGGGGGGGTATGGGGGAGACTGCTTCCATAAAGTCCTCGGGCAAGAGTCTGTATAAATATAGAAGCATGAAAGCAATCCAAACACCCTATCAAATATACATCTTTAACCTGTGTCTGCATTTATTGTTACGGATATTGAGAGTGACTGTTTGGCATTAAATTAACTCGTTTCTGGATTTGATTGAACTTGCAGTAGTGTTTTGAATATATAGAGAAGTATGTCGATGGCTGACGAGCCGTTGTATCCAATAGCAGTACTAATAGACGAGTTGAAGAACGATGATATCCAACTGCGATTAAATTCAACTAGGAAGCTTTCTACTATTGCGCGTGCTTTAGGAGAGGAGAGAACACGAAAGGAGTTGATTCCTTTTTTGAGTGAAAACAATGACGACGATGACGAGGTTCTTTCTGCTATGGCTGAAGAGTTAGGCGTTTTTATTCCTTATGTTGGTGGAATTGAATATGCTCATGTGTTGTTGCCTCCGTTGGAAACGCTTTGTATTGTTGAAGAAACGTGTGTGAGAGAGAAGGCTGTGGAGTCGCTATGTAAAATTGGGTCGCAGATGAGGGAGACTGATTTGGTTGACTGGTTTATACCTCTTGTTAAGGTTTGACATGTAAATTCATGTTTGTAACGTTAATTTGAGTATATCCATTTGGTTATTGATTTGTTATAGTTCTTATATATTGTTTATTCTTGTGGCTGCAGAGGCTGGCAGGTGGTGAATGGTTCACTGCTCGAGTTTCTGCTTGTGGGCTATTTCATATTGCTTATCCTAGTGCACCAGAGATGTTGAAGGCTGAATTGAGGACGATATATAGTCAGTTATGTCAAGATGACATGCCTATGGTTAGGAGATCGGCCTCTACAAACTTGGGGAAATTTGCTGCTACTGTTGAACCTACTCATCTCAAGAGTGATGTCATGCAAATATTTGAGGATCTTACGCAAGATGGTATGTTGTTTGCTGTCATGTTTCTTTTGGGTCCTGTCGCATTTCTGTTGAACTTTTATCATGGGTGTATGGTTTGATTGCAAATGGCAATAGTTATGTGGTGCCACTAGTAAGTAGGCAATGGTCAGCTCCAAGGTGTCGGTCCACGTTGCAGATTATTTGAAGAACGACATCGTCGAGTCTCACTTTAAATACCTACTTGTTTGAATTGAGTCTTACCTTGACCACCTTGGCTATATTAGAAAAAAAATGCAATGAAAATACCCGTAGGACAATATTTAGGCCTGATTCAGATTTTAAGCAGCTCCAATCTGATTCATATAGACTAAACATACGGATATCCCTTTTGCGTAGGGATGATACTACATCTGAATCAGCAGGATTTTTTATTTTAGCTTTCATGTTTAAAAATCGTCTATTATAGTGTAGGGATAAATGGATAATACATTTTCAGGCCGTGAAATTCTGAATTTACAAGCTTTAAAATTGTCTTTGTCTCCTTAAGCTTAAAGTTCACATATAGGAAAAAAAATATGCACTTTCATGTTCAAAGGTGCAAAATCCTGCCCAACAATCCAGAATATAGGCTTGCTTTTGCCCTCTCCGATAGTAAATTTATGCTCCTAAATCACTAAATTCAAACTCTCTATCGGATGAAAGGACCCGATAGCGATTCCCGCCTTTTCTATTCCATCCCATTCCGGGACAGGCGGCTAATGGCTTAGGCTTAAAGTACTGTCTGCTGTATTCAAAAATACATTTATAATGAAAAATGACCACTTTTGTAAATAAAAATCCTACTGGTTGTTGACAGTGTTATCTTTCTTCGACAGTGCTTGCATCTTGCATAGCTGCATTGTATTTGCCTATTTGGTTGTATGATTTGTCACTTTTTTTTGCTATATTGTAAGATGATTGTGACATACTAGTACCCGTTTGAGGGGTGGATACTAAATGCTTGTTAAGGCTGTACCATCGATGTTTTAGAAGGCTTCCAGATTTCATGGCTAGCATCATTGGATAATGATAGCTCTAGTTGATAATCCAATAATTTACTTAAGATTAAGACATGGCAGTTAATTTGGTAATTTGGTATATATATGGGTCTCACATTTGCCCGATTTGAGACTTCATCTATATTGTAATAAGCTCTTAATTTCTATTATTCTCCCTAGAAGTACCAGGTAAATGCCTATCCTCTATTGAAGCTTGCGTAGGAAGAGTAACACTGATGGGCACATGTTGCCTACAAGTTTTTTTGCAATATAGTAAAATTGGCTAGGGGAATGCCTATCCTCTTTAAAGTTTATTAACAAATAAATTCTTAAATAAATCATTAACAAGTTCTTAAAACATAGCGACTAATCAGTTTCTGAGATTAAATCAAACCGAGTGATGTTTATACATAATTAATTTCGTAACAAAATAACATGAACATACTTTCGATTAGCCTCAAATCGAGTGATGTTTATTCAGTCTCCATATTCAAGTTATTGTGGTCTGAGTGACTGACTCTGTCTGTGTGAGAATTGGTTTAGAGAAAAACGTTGGCTAAAATGAAAAGAAACCCTAATTTTAATTGAAAAGAAAAAACATCAACCAAGTTTGACCCATTTGAACCTATTTGGTCGAGCAGGGCTGCATAATTGGAATTTTGACCAATTTTTGACCCGGCCGACTAATGTGCCTGATTCACCTTAAATTGCCTCTGCATATGGTCATTAGTGACCCGTTTAATTGGCCGTGTAGGACAGTTATTGCAACACTGGTTTTCTGTATGATACAAGTAGTCAGTATTTTCTAAATTCTTAGTTATTGGTTCTGGACGAAGTTATTCTGATGAAAACTGAAATTTATGCTATGCTTTTTATGTAGATAATTTTTTTATTTTTTATTTTTTATTTTTTATTATTATTATTATTATTATTATTATTATTATTATTATTATTATTATTATTATTATTATTATTATTATTATTATTATTATTATTATTATTATTATTATTATTATTATTATTATTATTATTATTATTATTATTATTATTATTATTATTATTATTATTATTATTATTATTATTATTATTATTATTATTATTATTATTATTATTATTATTATTATTATTATTATTATTATTATTATTATTATTATTATTATTATTATTATTATTATTATTATTATTATTATTATTATTATTATTATTATTATTATTATTATTATTATTATTATTATTATTATTATTATTATTATTATTATTATTATTATTATTATTATTATTATTATTATTATTATTATTATTATTATTATTATTATTATTATTATTATTATTATTATTATTATTATTATTATTATTATTATTATTATTATTATTATTATTATTATTATTATTATTATTATTATTATTATTATTATTATTATTATTATTATTATTATTATTATTATTATTATTATTATTATTATTATTATTATTATTATTATTATTATTATTATTATTATTATTATTATTATTATTATTATTATTATTATTATTATTATTATTATTATTATTATTATTATTATTATTATATGCTGAAGGTTGTTCTCACATAATCACATTCACAAAATATGTTTAAAGTAATCGTTACGATGTATATTTTGTCTTCCTACAGATCAAGATTCTGTTCGTTTGCTTGCTGTCGAGGGTTGTGCTGCTCTTGGCAAGTTGCTGGAACCCCAAGACTGTGTTGCACATATTCTTCCTGTCATTGTCAGTTTTTCTCAGGTGAACTTTCAGCTGCTTTATGACGGAAATGATCTATAATTTCTAAATCTTAGTTGTTGAAGTCTAAAATGACTTGAATTATAAAAAGAAGGCGGGGTTGTCATTTATGGCAATGGGGCTCTGCTGACGATGGAAAGGGTAATAGGTATCATTGGGGGAAGGGGTCTGATTGTATAAACCGTTTTTTATATATAGCGACAAACTTAAAAAATGTGTAGCCTTTCCCTGGTTCGTAGACATCAGGTTTTCCATTTACCTTTAAGCGTTAGGGGAGAGGCGAAGGGCAATACACGACAGGGAGTAAGGGGAAGGGGAGTCGTTGCCTCGTTGGTGGGTGATGGGGAGTGGCTGACGTGTGGGGTGGGGTATGTGGGCTGTACAGTACATATTTTGATACGTGCTGCTTTTTAATTTAACATCCAAAATGGAGTTGTAAATGAGTTTCCAAAAATCGCATGAAAATCTAGAATTGAAGGGTATAATGGTCAATTTACATTTTCTAGATTTTTTCCACATTTGTGTAAATGACACCAGTTTATAAGTTGATTGGCTTCTTTTGACTTCTTTTGTTGGGTAACCTCCTTGTATGTTCATCCTAATGTTTCTACTTAAGAGTTGAGAGTCTTAAACTAACCTGATTTCTGGAGTTCGTATGGATTAAGTTATTACATGGATTGGATTTCACATAGCAAATTTGCATATTTCTTTGTGGTTTATGTTTTTGAAATGATTGTTAGGTTCTTGTTGGTAAATTTGATTACGATAGGAGGCAATGAGATGAAAAGTAAAAGCTTAGTACCTTTAACTACTTGGGATATTGCTAATTTCAGTTCTCTTACTATTTTGTATATAGGACAAGTCATGGCGTGTTCGCTATATGGTTGCTAATCAGCTGTATGAGCTATGTGAAGCTGTGGGTCCTGAACCAACCAAGTACGTTTTAGTTTTCATATCTAAGTTTGTTTTACTTGAATATATTTATTTTTTCTGAAAATGCTTTTATTCAGTGTCTTGATGAACCTGTATTAGACAATCCTTTACTGAAATATATGTTAATTTGGTTTAATTTGTTATAGGACCGACTTGGTTCCAGCATATGTGAGGCTGCTTCGTGATAATGAAGCCGAAGTACGTATTGCAGCAGCTGGCAAGGTCACAAAGTTCTCTCGTATTCTTGGTCCAGAACTTGCAATTCAGCATATTCTTCCATGTGTCAAGGTAATATTATTGTGTTAGCATCTATTATTCAAGAGTTAATATTTTTATTATATTGGTCTTCTTATCTCTTTCTACAATGTGGCATGTAGGAGTTGTCTTCAGATTCGTCTCAGCATGTTAGGTCTGCTCTAGCCTCTGTTATAATGGGCATGGCCCCTGTATTAGGGAAGGTAATATATCCAATACTTTTTCATATCTTGTCTTGCTTCGTTTATGTTTATTAGACAAATATATTTCACAATATCTATGCCGGACTATATGAGTTAATGGGTTTTTTTTTTTTTTTTTTTTTTTTTTTTTTTTTTTTTTTTTTTTTTTAATTTTTTTTTAATTTTTTTTTTTTTTTTTTTTTTTATTTTATTTTTAATAACTAAATCTCTAAAGTAGACAGTTTATGTTCTGTGATGATGCCAATAATACCAGTTATAATATATATATGTGTGGTATAATGCAGGATGCAACTATTGAGCAACTTCTCCCTATCTTTCTGTCACTTCTGAAGGATGAGTTTCCAGATGTGCGCTTGAATATCATCAGTAAGCTAGATCAAGTGAACCAGGTATGCTGCCGTTACAATGAGTTATATATTTAGGTCTTTTTTTTCATATCAGCTCATGGAATAGCTGCTTGATGTTTTTATGCCGTGTTGTTACAGGTGATTGGAATCGATCTTTTGTCCCAATCTTTACTGCCTGCAATTGTGGAACTGGCTGAAGACAGACATTGGAGGGTCCGATTGGCTATAATAGAATACATACCTCTATTGGCAAGTCAGTTGGGTGTTGGGTTTTTTGATGATAAACTTGGTGCCCTCTGCATGCAATGGTTACAGGACAAGGTATGCACTTTGCCACACCTACACATACACTGATGACTGATATATATGTTGAGGCATATGGGGTAATGGGGTATATATGCAGGTTTACTCCATCAGAGAAGCTGCTGCTAACAACCTGAAGCGGCTTGCAGAGGAATTTGGTCCCGAATGGGCAATGCAACACATTGTTCCACAGGTACAAAGTGATTTACTGGGAATGCAGATAATCGTTAGGTTTTGTGTTTTTTGAACTGTCAAGGGTTAACAACAAAATCATCACTCTGTTCCCGAGTTTCTTTTTGGAAAGAAAAGAAGAGAAGTGGAGAGGAAATTAAAAAATACGAGATTTTTTTGGAGAGAAGAGAAGAGAAGAGGGAAGGAAATTATGCCAAATTCCCCCTCTTAATCTTCTTCCCAAATTGGGATGATTTGGAGAGAAGTGGAATTTTAGGCTTAATTTGGTAGCATCTCTTCTCTCCAACTTGGGAACACACAACTAAAAATCAAAACTTTTCCATCTCCTCTTCTTTTCTCTCTTTTTTATCCCCTTCATTTCTCTTCTTTCCATTTTACACTCGGGAACAAAGTGCTAACTTTCAATACTTTGATGGTTTACCCTTGAACTTTTTTTCGTGTGTCCATTCTCAGCAAATTTCTTTTAGTACAAAAACCTGTTTAGGATTACATCACCACAAGGAAAAAAAAAAAAAAAAAAAAAAAAAAAAGTTGGGGAACTTGATTGATTACACAATGAAAGTTGGTTGGTTAAATCGAATATTAAAAGACAGTGGTTTTACAATTATTAACCCTTTTTCTTTTTGAATTGAACGAATGTGTTGGTTTCATGGCAGGTCTTGGAAATGGTCAGCAACCCACATTACTTGTATCGCATGACCATTCTTAGTGCAATTTCTCTACTTGCTCCTGTTATGGGCTCAGAGATCACCTGTTCTAAGTTGCTTCCCGAGGTTGTTACTTTAGGCAAAGACAGGTAATAGTTGCGATATTTGGGTAATGCAAGTATGCAACACATATGTGAGGCTTAATAGTTGCAGTATATGATGTTTACATGTTTTTCTTTGCAGAGTGGCAAATATCAGGTTTAATGTAGCAAAGGTCTTGCAATCTTTTATTCCTATTGTTGACCAATCTGTAAGCAACTTTTTTTCTTTATTTTGTCTGCTTATGTATCATCATCATCTCATCCCTCCTATGGATGCGTTATAAACTCCTGTTATTTTGTAATGCAGACGGTGGAGAAAACCATTAGGCCTTGCTTGGTTGAGCTGGGAGAGGATCCAGATGTTGATGTCCGTTATTTTTCGAAAGAAGCACTTCAAGCTATCGATCAAGTCATGATGTCATCTTAGAGAACTTTTCTTCGAAATTGGTGTCACTTTAATGGCCATTGTTGTAGCATCAATGTGCCCTCTATATAAAACCAAACATAGATACCATTAGTCCATGTTTCCCATCTTCTCCCTTTGTCTATTTCGGCTTCGGTTTTCATTTCTTTTTGAAAAGTTAGGGACAATATCGTGTGTCATGACTATGGATGCAGATTTAAGGATCCTTGCTTTTGTCATTTAAACCACTGTCGTTTGTTATTGTTATATACTAATTTTGACATGATAGCTATCAATCGAGAAATGTGCTGATTTTTGGCCGCATCGTTTGATTATTTTTCTGTATTATTACTTTGGCTTCGGATTTATCCATTATGTAGTTGCATCGGATGATTTTAAATTTTGAGTTTATTGGAATCAGAAGTGTACGTTGGTTGACAAAGTTGGCAGTAAAATGAGCTCGGTTTAAGATTGAGTCTCGATTGCTTTAATTCTTTTCTTAGTCTTTGGCAACATGTTACACATTGGAATCTTTCTTTTGCATTGGGGTAACAAGTTGATCATAAAGAGGGAATGGAATTGCATAAATATTGTATGAAAGAGTTGTATGTTTCTTAATGTAAATGTGTGAACAATTGTTTCACTTTGTTTCTTAAGTTCGTGTGAAATATGGCAAAGTTCACTCGTTTCACTGAGCTTTGAAAAATTTGCGCAAATTGCCTATTTCTTGCTGTTAGTAGGTTAGAAAATACAGATATCAGTACAAGAGGTGATGTTATTGCAAATGTTATACAGGGAAATACTACATTTATTTACAAGTTCCAACATTCTTATAACCAATTTGTTATACTCGATCAATATTCAATACAATGCCATGATACCAAGAAATTGGTCGCGCGATCATCTGCTATTCCTTTTCTTGATGAAGGACTTGATATAAGAAATCATTTCTTGAGTTATCATTTGTGAATGTTGTGATTTGTCAAGGATTTGGAATGCATGACCAACACCTTTATACACCACATATTCTACTTCAATCCCTGAATCTCTCAAAACCCCACAAAATTCCATATTCTTATCTTTCACAATGTCCAATTCTGACACACATACCATGGTGGGCAAATATGTCATTTTTGCCAAGTTAATTGACCCTTTTGCCCTTGGGTTGCACCATGGATGGTCACGGTTTGTTCCCTTCGGTAATGATAGTCTCCAGTATGCGTCCGAGGTTGTTAGATTTAGTGCACAGCCCGGTGAGGGTACCATGAGAGTTTCTGAATTTGTTCTTGATTCTCCACCAAAAAAAGGTTGGATTAGAATGTTACCTTTGAATACTAATGGTTTTAGTTGCGCCCAATTGGCGCACAATCTTAATGTTACATTATGTACGATATTGCCGCCAGCACTATCGCCTCCCAAAAACACGTTGGAGAGATCACATTGCTTTAGCCACCATTTGGTGGGTCCACTTATAGCTTGTTGTTTCACCCACATGAGAGCCTTTTGCCCATCCTCATAGGCAGCCGGGAGAGGGTTTTCTGGGGCTAAACGGTAATCTATCGACATGATTACACAACCTGCTTTACTAGCTAAACGTGCAAGAAACTCATGGTAACACCTCCATGCGGCTGAACCAACACAAAACCCTCCCCCATGGAAATAAACAAGCAAAGGAAGCTTTTTATTGCCTTTTGGGACGTAAAAACGTGCCCAAATATTTGTATACTTGTCGATTACCATATCTCTGCATGTTACCCCAAGGTCAACGGGTAGCACGCATGGCACACGTGGAACGATCTGAGATCTTTCCACGTGTCCATCTTTGTAAACCCTAATTAGGCCAACAATTTCTTCAACCAAGACTTTAGGGTTTTGAGGGTTTTTAGCAACTATTGGAAGGCTCAAAGCTGAATCTAAGCTTACGATGGCCATTCGTTTTCTACCCATATATTATATGATGTTATCAAATGAAGAGAACTTGGAGAGAAAGGTTAAAAATTTGCTCAACTTTTGTCCATTGCATCAAATATATAAGGAGGAGACATCTACAAGGATATGATTGGGACTTCATCCCCTTTAGGGCATTATGGGGATAAAATATTGTGAAAAATCTACATCCGCACAGGCCAAGCAAATGGAAGTTGCCAAGTGTCTTAAAAGGAGTCAACTTTCATGGGGGCACATGAACATTATTGGTGATTTGGAACTACACACATTTTAAACACTTAAAATATTTACTACAATATTCAAGTGTTATAATGCACATTATAAATAGTTGTATTTTTGGCTTCGTTATAAATTATTTGACTTATGTTTTTGTTGACTCACTCATTACTTCTAATGGAAGCTAAAAAGAAGTTTACAATATGTATGGAGGTCACATACCTCAATTAGTATAACACTTTGCAGCAAAAGCAAAACTGTTGAATTTTGAGTTTGGAAAGTCTGAACTTATATATTGTGATAACTTAAACAAATATCTGAATAGTGCTTAGTGACATTAATTAACTTTCGGGTCTTTATTAGCATTTAGTTTCTTCTTAAAATAACAAAAGATAAACCTGTGTTTTCAAACTATGAAGACATAAAAAAAGTTATTGCTAAAGATGCATGTAACTGTGAAAACAAGTGGGGTATGCATTGTTGACATAAGGGTACAAAAAAGACAAGAAAACAAACGAACAATGACAATATAATGAGTTGACATTATTGAAAATAATGTAGCAAAGTGATAAAACCGAAAGAGGCCTAACTTCAGGTTGTCCCCCAATAACATCTTTTCCATCAACTTTTGAGTACCCTAACTCCATTAATCGAATTCTCTCTTGTCTTCTAGAGTCATTTTCTCTATGTGTGGGCAGTGTGGTACCATGTCATTACTTATTAGAGTCATATAAATCATCATGTAGGTTATCTTTTATTATAAGTTAACTAATGCAACAAAGCCTGTAAAGTTCCCAGATAGTGGCTCAGTGGTGGGATACATTCATACATATCGTAAAATGGAAGTTCTCGGTTCAACTTATGTGTACAATTCCTATCTATCTCCTAAATATTGGTTGCGAGCTGTGTTGATACAAAAGTTGGGTGTTCCTGATTATGGGCTCTTGCTCTCGTACCAATTCGCTTCTTAATGCTTGAAACCAGTGCACTAAGAAAATAAACAACACCGTTAAGCTTATCGTAGGATTGTCTCCCACGATTAGACTCCGGCGTGAGAGTAAGTAATCGATTTAGGGTTTTCGCAAAGAGTTTTAGGGTTTGTGAATCGTACCTTGAATGAGAATTATGTCATTCCTTATATAGGCGCAGAATCCTTGTAGGGTTCGTGCTCCTTACGTTTCGCACATGGTGCTTATCCGGGTTAAGGATATCCATTCCATAGATAGAAGATCTCTATCTATTCCGAATATAGTTTGGTTGGGCTTGCGTTAGTCCATTCCTATTATTGATGCGGCCCAAGTTATAATAGCCCACGCATGGTGGCTTTGGGCCTTAGTAATATTTATTATTTGGGCTCGTGGCCCATATATAGACTATACGTCATCATGTCCCCCCAGTCTAGTGTGCGCGGCTCGTAGCCGCGGATGCTAGACTAGTCACAACAGCGGTAAGCGTGGCGGGAGAATTTTGAAATATTGCCGCCCAATATTGAGTACAATGTACCTAGTCATAGATATTTCAAAGAAATGTCTCGAAAATCGGGGGTTGTGTCCACGTGTCCCTCGGAAAACGGGAAAAAGTGCATGTACCATTTCGGTTTCTAGCCACACGTTTTGTGAGTGGGATCGACGTGGGCGTCATTTAGGGTTTTTGACCTCCTAATATAAGAGTCACCGCCCCCATTTTACCTAAAACACACAGTAAAAACACATACTCACCCTTGCACCCTCCTTCAAAGCGTTTTTGTGCAAAGAAAGTAACTGTTTTATTAGGTAAATTTGTGTGCGTATCTTAGTAAATTTATGAAAATGGTTGCCCAATTAGAGGATTTTCGCTCTGCGATGAGTGAGAATGATGTGCGTCAGTTTTCGTCTGACTACTTCATTTCTCTGGATGTGCATCCAGAGGCTCCAGACGTGGATGCGTGTATAGCCGATTTCCCGGAAGGGAAAATAGGACTATATACGCATTTTTTCGAGTACGCGAATTACCGCGTACCGATATCTATTTTTCTGAGCGATTTACTCAATCACTATCGTCTTCACATCTCACAGCTGCACTATATAGGTGCGGCTAAGGTGTCAAATTTTGATGTAAACTGCCGTTTACTTGCGATAGAGCCGACCATTGCCTTGTTCCGCGCCTTCTACCACACGACGTGATCGCATGGATGGGTGTCCTTTGCGAAGCGCGCGGGGGCGCTTCAGTGATATACCGAGAAGGTAGACTCCCTGAGGCATTGGAGGGAACACTTTTTCTGGGTTGATGACGTGGTGTTTCCATCACCCTTTGAGTTTTATACTCACGACACGTTGCCAAGGGATGGGCGCCCCGCACCCGGTTCCTATAGTTTGACCGATGCGCAGACCCTTGATGCCAACCGCATTCCCATTAACCCTTATCCGGAGGAGTTTTTGGTGCATGTGGGGTTGAGTCGCAATTACTTCGGTGGTGTTGACGAGGTGCCAACCTTCATTGATGAGGAAGGCCGAGGTGGGTGTTCGTCCCTTCTGCTTCTAATCATGTAAGTTTTTTCTATATGCGCACTTTTAGTAACTAATCCCTTCTTTTTCTGTTTGTTTCTGTGTGCGTAGAGATGGATCTGTTTGCTGTGGTAAAGCTGGAAAAGCCAAAGCAGGTGACTGTGGGAGTGCGCCCTCTGAGGGAGAACGAGCAGCCACTTATGGAAGCGACCCAGGGTCATCTGACTGTGCTGGGGGATGTTGGCCACGAAGATTCGCCACCTCTCCAAGTAACGCCCGTTCAGAGCGTGGCGCCAACTGTGGAGACAGCGCATGTGGAGGAGGTGCACTCCGAATCTTCGGATAGTGTGGAAATATTTGTGTATTGGCCGTAGCCTCGCCTAAAGATAGCATCTTTTAAGATTGCAGATGTTCCAGGTGCGCGCTAGGTAGTGACCTTCCATATCGCGCAGCCTGTATGCGCCATTGCGCACACCTAGACTGCGATTTGCGCGCTCAACTAAACCATTGGTTTGTGGGTGTTTTACTGAAGCGAAGTGTTGCGTGATGTTCAATTGCGCACACCAATCTTTGAATGGGTTATCGCAGAACTGTTTCCCATTGTCTGATATAATCTCTCCAGGTAGTCCGAAGCGACAGACAATGTTGTCCCAGACAAAGCGTTTGACTTGGTTTCCCGTGATGCTCACCACCGCCTTTGCTTCAATCCACTTCGTGAAGTAATCTATGGCTACAATGAGGAACTTTAGCCCTCCTGCTGCAACTGGAAAGGGTCCTGCGATGTCAATGCCCCACTTGTAAAATGGCCATGGTGAGGTAATGGGTGTTAGCTCTTGTTGTGGTCGGCGCGGAATTGGCCTGTGTACTTGGCAATTGCTGCATTTCTTTATCAGATCGCGTGCGTCGTGGTGCATAGTTGGCCAATAATACCCCGACCGTAGAGCGCTTGCTACCACAGATCGCGGCCCTGAGTGCATGCTACATGATCCAGCGTGGATTTCTCGGAGTACATAGTCTGCTTGAAGAGGTCCAACACATCTGAGCCATGGTTGTAAGAAAGAGCGTCGATAGAGTATGTTGTCTCGTAGTTCAAATCGCTGCGCTGTGCGCCGCACTCTTCGAGCGTCCTTATGGTCTTATGGCAAGACTCCCTTGTTAATGAATTCAATGATAGGTGTCATCCATGTAGGATCTTGTTCTTCTATCACTGTGGATACTTCCATCTCCAAGATTGATTTGTTTTGTAAGGTTTCTACCAATACCTGTTTTGATAAGTGCGCAAAGCTCGTGGATGCGATCTTGCTGAGCGCATCAGCCTTCCAGTTGTCCCCTCTAGGAACTTGTTTTATTGTGAACCTGTCAAAGTTTTTAATTAAGGACTTGGTTTTGTCTAGGTATTGGATCATGTGTTCATCCTTGGCTTCATATTCACCTAGCACATGGTTAACGACTAACCTAGAATCTACGTTTGCCTCCAAGTTGCGTACACCCATTTGGATTGCAATGCGCAGTCCAGCTAGTAGGGCTTCGTATTCTGCCTCATTGTTTGTGGCTGTGAATTCGAAGCGCAGCGCATAGGTGAATTTCATACCTTCTGGATTTGTGAGAATAAGGCCTGCGCCTGATCCATCTATACATGAAGACCCATCTGTGAACAGAATCCAAGGTTCATGCAAATCTGTTTTGGTTGTAGAGGGTGGACTATCGCTATCTGGCTTCTCAACAATGAAATCAGCTAATATCTGTCCTTTGATTGCAGTGCGCGGTCTATATGAGATGTTATATTCACTTAACAGTACACTCCACTTTTGTAGCCGTCCTGATGCGTCAGGTTTAGAGATAACTTGTTTGATTGGCTGATCTGTGATTACAGCTATTGGGTGCGCTTGAAAGTATCTGCGCAGTCTTTTAGCTGCGAATACTAGAGCTAAGACCAATTTTTCCATGGCGCTGTAGTTAGTCTCTGTCTTCTTCAGTGCTTTGCTTACAAAGTATATGGGTGTCTGGACGGAGTTCCTATCTGTCAATAGTACTGTGCTAACTGCTCCATGAGTTTCCGAATAAGTACATGATTAGTTCTTCCCCTGGTCGCGGTGCGACAAGTTTGGGAAGAGATGCCAGATGGTGTTTTAGTTGTTGGAAAGCTTCTTCTGCTTCTTCGGTCCAACGGAAGTCTCCCTTCTTAGTACACTTTGTAAGTGTTTTAAAGAGAGGGAGTGATTTGTTTGCTGACTTAGATAAGAAACGGTTTAGCCCTACTAGCTTTCCGTTTAATGACTGGACTTCTTTGAGTGTGCGCGGTGAGGGAAGATCAATAACAGCTTTTGTTTCTTCTGGGCAAGGCTTGATTCCATCAGGTTCTATTAAGTATCCGAGAAACATGCCTTCAGTTGCGCCAAAGGTGCACTTCTTGGGATTTAACTTCATGTTTATTTGTCCCAATGTTTTGAACGTTTCCTCGATGTCGCGCACCAGTTCATCCTTTGTGTGGCTTTTGATGACAAGGTCGTCAACGTAGACCTCCAAGTTTCGACCTACTTGTTTCTCAAAAGCTGTGTCCACCAATCGTTGGTATGTTGCGCCTGCATTTTTCAAGCCAAAAGGCATTTTCGTGTAGCAGTAAACTCCTTGACTGGTGTGGAAAGCTGTTTTTTCTTCATCCTCGACTGCCATCTGTATTTGATGGTACCCTTTGTATGCGTCTAGAAAGCATTTAAAAGGATATCCGCACAGGGATTCTACCTTCCAGTCTATCTCTGGCAGTGGGTAGTAGTCCTGTGGACATGCTTTGTTAAGGTCGGTGAAGTCCACGCAGATTCTCCAACTGCCATCGCTCTTCTTTACCATTACCGGGTTAGAGAGCCAATCGTGATAATACACTTCGCGCATGATGCCTGCGTCTACGAGTTTGTGTACTTCTTCCATAATAGCTTTTGCACGATCTGGGGCCTGGCTGCGCTTCTTCTGTCGTATTGGAGGATATCCTTGTCGGATTTGTAGCTTATGCTCTGTGATAGAGTGTGGCACTCCTGTCATGTGTTTTGGTTCCCATGCAAAGATATCTAGATTCTTTTGCAGGAGTGCGCACACGGCTGCTTTACCTTTGTCAGATATAGATCCACCAATCGAAACTTGTTGGTCTGGGTAATCGGGGTGAATAGCGACCTTTAGGTTTGGTGTTTTTTCTGTGCGTTGTTCTGGAATATTCTCTACCTCAGTGGTTATTGCGTTGCATTCCTTTGGTGGTACTGTTGTGTTATAGAGGGTAACAACTCCTCCTTCCACTGGAAATTTGAGCATCCCATGCGCTGTGGATGGCACAGCGCGCATGGATGATATTCCAGGTCTCCCAATGATGCCGTTGTATGGTGAGGGAGACTTTATTACCATGAAATTTATCCATGTCACTGTTGAGTGTTGTTCATCTCCTACGACCACCAACAAGCGTAATTGCCCTATAGGCCAAATCTTTTCTCCTGTGAATCCAGTCAGCGACGTTGTTGCTGGTATCAATTGACTTTGGATTTCAGGTCGCAGTCTTTTGAAACAATGATCGTATAGGATATCAGCGGATGCTCCTCCATCAATGTACATGCGGTGGATATCATGTCCCCCTGTATGTATTTCAATAGTTAGAGGTTCTACTACTGCGTTGTTCGCAGCTAGAGTAGGGAAGAATATCTCTTTTTCTGGAGAGAATTTTTGGCTAACTTTTTGCTTTATCTTACGTTGCCATGACTGTATCATGTATATGGTGTCAGCTTTTTCTTTGGGAGGTTCTTTCTTACCCCCGTTCCTTTGTTTGTCCTTTCCCTCTTTGATGTTCTTTACAAGGTGGTCCATTCTGCCTTCCCTTACTAATTTTCAATTAGTTGTCGTAGCTGGACGCACTCGTTAGTTGTATGGCCTTTTTGACCATGGTATTCGCAATATCCATTCCCCACGCGCTTTTCCTCTGCGGTACGCATTGGTGGAGGTTTTGGGAAATTTGCACCTTCTGTTACAAATATTTCCCTCGGCGTTTTTGTGAGAGGGGTATATTTGTCATTGTCTCTTCCACTGCAGTAATTCCTACTGCGGTTGTTATTCTGATCATTGGATTGTCTCCTAGGCTGTTCTTGTTGCCTATAATTCGAGTAACCCTTTTTGCTGTCCGCAGCTGCTGCTTCTCCTTGTATGAAGGATCTTGTGCGCTTTGTTAGCTCATCGAAAGTTTGGGGAACTTTGTCATTTAGCTTCTGGATAAGTTCTGGGTTATTAATCCCATTCATGAACCCTGAAATTTTTAGAATTTCGGGACACGCTTTGACCTGTATGCACTCATCCTTGAAGCGTTCCATAAAAGCATTCGTTGATTCCCCTTGGCGCTGTTTCACTCTGGCTAGTTCAACAGGGTTTTTAGCGCACTTCTTTCTCTGGGTAAAGTTGAGACGGAATGCTTTCCGTAATTCTTCAAACCCACCGATGCTTCGTCGTGGGAGTTTGCTAAACCATGTGCGCGCGTTCCCCACCAATGTTGAATTAAACATATGTCACCACACAGGCTGCGGCCAGTTTTCGATAGTGGCAGCTGATTCGAAAACTTTTAGGTGATCATCCGGATTACCTGTTCCATCATATGTTTTTACGTTAGTGGGCACGCGCCTCCTTTTGTGGTCGGAGTAATCGCTGATGCGTCGTGTAAACGCATCAATTTTTTGGCGTTGCCATGGAAGAGATATGTCTTCATTCTCTTCTTCGCGGCGTCTTCCTCTTGATTTTCAGTGTCCTGTTTCCCTATCCTCGTTGTCCGAGGAGTCACTGGAGGGAGAATAGTTTCTTTTTCGGCGCTTGCGCCGGCTTCCTTCAGAAGAAGAGCTTGAGGGGTGGGGACATTCTTTTCCCCAATCTGTCGCGAATTCTCTTGCTTCCAGATTTGGAGGACCCTTGGCTTGGTGAATGCTGAGGTCCTAATCGGTCTTGTATCCCTCGACTGCCAAGTCTGGAGTGAACATTAGTGCGCCTCTCGCTGCCTTCGTATTCCTCTAAGTATTGTGAATCAGATGTCGTACCCAACCTATCGTGGATAGTACTACGTTTTTCGTTATCTGCGCGTCTTCCTCGTGGGTGGCGCGGTGGTGATGGTTCGCGTTTAGGACCAAAATTAAGCCGAGCTTGTAGGCTCGTACTTGACCTTCTCCTTGCTTCTTCTTGCATGAGGGCAGTTAGGGTGTCATAATTTTGGGATACAAAATTTCCCAACGTTAGGTTGGGTGTGTCCTCAGTTGCTGCAAGAATGTCTGCCTCAGTATTGGGCACCCTATCTCAGTTATGCGCGCCCGGTGGTATAGTGTTGTCCACTGTAGGTACAGTTTAGTGAGGAGTAGTGAAGAGGGTGCGCTGGAGTTCTTCAACGCTTGGGACCACTGTAATGGTTTGGGTAGTCCTTACAGGTAGTTCTACCACTGGAAGAGGTTGGGTAGTTCCCGCTTCTTGGTGACCAGGTGCGCTGGTTGTCCCAGCAGTCTGCCTAGGGGTCGAATCTTGTTGATTCTTCCTCTGGGGGTCACGTGTTTTTTCCAACTGCGGAGTCCGCTGGCTTGAGTTCTTATTTTTCGTCATTCTAGTTCTTTAGTTCTCAGTAGGGGTCCCACGGATGGCGCCACTTGTTGATACAAAAGTTGGGCGTTCCTGATTATGGGCTCTTGCTCTCGTACCAATTCGCTTCTTAATGCTTGAAACCTGCGCACAAAGAAAATAAACAACACCGTTAGGCTTATCGTGGGATTGTCTCCCACAATTAGACTCCGACGTGAGAGTAAGTAATCGATTTAGGGTTTTCGTAAAGAGTTTTAGGGTTTGTGAATCGTACCTTGAATGAGAATTATGTCATTCCTTATATAGGCGCAGAATCCTTGTAGGGTTCGTGCTCCTTACGTTTTGCACACATGGTGCTTATCCGGGTTAAGGATATCCATTCCATAGATAGAAGATCTCTATCTATTCCGTATATAGTTTGGTTGGGCTTGTGTTAGCCCATTCCTATTATTGATGCGGCCCAAGTTATAATAGCCCACACATGATGGCTTTGGGCCTTAGTAATGTTTATTATTTGGGCTCGTGGCCCATATATAGACTATACGTCATCAAGCTGAGACTGATTCGTAGAGTCCACCAAAAGATTGATTTCCCTTGAAAGTAATAAAAAAACAGAATGCAATAAAGCCTGTAAAAGTTATCCAATGGCGACTTTTGAACCATTTTAGCGAATTTGTGGTGTTGTAGCGAATTTGGTATGTTTGTGTTGGGTAAAATAGAGTAAATTACACGGATGGTCCCTGTGGTTTGTCAAAAATTTCATGTATAGTCCCTCAAAGTTTAAAGTTGCATGTATCGTCCCTCTGACTACAAAAGAATAACATCTATGGTCCCTGTGATGGATGTCCGTCTATTTCTCCGTTAAACTTCACCCACGTGATAAACACGTGAGGGTAATAACGTCTTTTCCACTATGCTTTGACTAATAATTCATTAAAGGGTGCCTTCTACCCTAATCTTTACACAGATCCGCCCCTCTCTTGTTACTCTCCAAACACAGTAAAAAAATCCATAACAAACACAATATCATCAAATCTCTTATAACCAACAAACTCATCTCGTCTCAGATTCTCAAACCCACCACGATTCTTCAATTGTTTACATGACACAAGGACTCCCAGCAACTTTGGCTTCAAAATGTTGCTATCAAAGGTCTCGAATAGGTTTGTTGAATGATTATGTCTTCAAGATGTTACGGTTCAGCATTTGTATCAATTTGCAATACCCACATGAAATCTTGGATTTTTTTGCTTAAATCATTAAAAAGATCAGTTTTTTTTTTTTTTTTTTTTTTTTTTTTTTTTTTTTTTTTTTTTTTTTGGAATTTTAAGTACTTTTAAGGTAAAATCCTTAAGACCCTTTTCAGTTTATGCATAAATTTGTAATACCCACTTGAAATCTTGGATCTTTATTTAGTTTATGCATAATTGTTGTTACGGATGGGAAGAAGAAAGTGAGCGGTGGGGTTCAGGTGAATTGATGTTATTGATGGGCATCAGGTGAATTGTAAGATGGCTACGGTTATGCATATAAGGTGTTTGATGGAATGTGTGAACGAGATATTAGTTCTTGGAATTTGATTATTGGGTGTTGGAATCGGGATTTGAAGTATGCGGATTCATGGGGGGGTGTTTTGTAAGCTGCGTTCGTTGGGGTTTTATCCAAATGAGTTTACATATGGGAGTGTTCTTTCTTCTTGTATCGGATTGAGTTTTGTTAATGGTGGGAGATTGATTTAAGTACTTGCGTTGAAACATGGTTTTGCGTTGGATGGTTATGTAAGAAGCGGGTTGATAGATTTGTTTTTGAAGAGTTGGTGTTTTGAAGATGCGTTGATGGTGTTTTATGATGAATATTGTGGGAATGTGGTGTGTTGGAATGCTATAATTTCTGGTGCTGTTAAACATAACGAGGATGTTGTGGGTTTGAATCTTTTTCGAGAAACGTGTAGTAGGAATCCTTCACCGAATAAGTTTACGTTCCCTAGTGTTTTTGGTGCTTGTGCTAAACGTGAAAAACTCGAGCTTGGGAAAGGAGTTCATGGATTAGTGGTCAAATATGGCGAGCAAGAAGACTTAGTTGTAAGGACTGCTATAGTTGAGCAAGAAGACTTAGTTCATGGATTCTGTGTGTCTATGTTTTTAGTGTGTGTTTTGGTGTTTTTTCCAGGAATTCATTAATGGGTTTTGTAAAAGATCCCAAAGGGTGTCTGAATTTGTATTAAAATTTGGTAATGGAAGAGTGTAGCATTTTGTTTTTGAGTGTTTTTTAGAGAGAGTGAGGTGAAGTACTAGGTGATGGCTATTTGGAAGAAGAAGATGAGTACATTTGAGTTAAATTTCATGTATAGTCCCTGTGTTGGGGGAAAAAGACATTATTACCCTCACATGTTTATCACGTGGATGGTATTTAACGGAGAAATAGACGGCCGTCCAACACAGGGACCATAGATGTTATTCTTTTGCAGTCAGAGGGACGATACATGCAACTTTAAACTTTGAGGGACTATACATGAAATTTTTGACAAACCACAGGGACCATCCGTGTAATTTACTCGGTAAAATACAAAAATAGGTTGTGAAAGCACGTATTTTTCTTTTTTATTTTTTTGAAAAATTCCGGAAACAATATAAAAAATTACCTATTTTGTAGCAATATGATACCAAAGTATCAGGTACTGTCCTTGCCAATAGCCAAAACATGTTTTTTTATTTTTTTCTTATTATTATTATTATTATTATTATTATTATTATTATTATTATTATTATTTATTTATTTATTTATTTATTTTTATTTTTTTTATTTTTAGTGATGAGGACGAAAATCTTGTGATCCCAGGTCTTTTTGCTATCTTAAGAATTAATTAATTAATTAATTAATTAATTATATTATTTAATCAACTAAATAATTATTTATGTCGTCATCAAAGGTCTGGATTTGGTTACTTAAGTTTGACTGAGAAAATGTGTGTCCCACAAATCATAAAAAGTCGTAGCCAAAGGCTTTAGCGACAAGGTATACACAAGGACTTTTTGGCGAGGACAAGTCCTCGCCAAAGGCTTATAGCGAGGAAAAGCCCTGGCCAAAAGCTTCTAAAAGTCCTCTCCAAATAGTACCCAATGTTGTAGTGTTTGTACCCAAATTATTATTGTATTCTGTCAACTTAACAATATCCTATTTTATTCGCGGAACTTGTGTTTTTGTTATATGGTATGTATTTGGACCATTTGAATCTGCACCATAATAATGTATCCAACTTTACCAAAAGTTTCTGTCGTATGTAGTCATTTTACATACTACAATAGAACAATAACACAAGTTGAACATACAATAGGATATATTCTAAAGTTGACTATATATAGAATAGTAATCTTTGTAAAGTTACATACATGCATTATGGTGCAATGCCATACAACTTAAAAAGATTTATAAGATGACATAAAAATGCATGAAAACATTACACTCAACGTTTTTAGTGTGGTTTTTAGAATGATAATTTATTTGTAAGGAAGAATACTTTAACTAGCTAGGTGATAATTTTCTGCATAATGGTATATATATTAGTCGTTTTGCTGTATAAAAAGCATAACTTTTCTAAAAAAATAAATAAATGAAATATGATTTATATTCTTTTTTCATTTGTGTATACCAAACACAGAATAAAAGTATCTTTATAAGCTCTATAAACATCCTGTAATGCTTCACCATTTGACGTGGATGTAGTTGACTTACTATCTTCCTTAGTTTTGGGACATTCCTGGAAAATGCTCAAATTGGAAAAATTTTACATATCACTTTATTCCATTGGTCCAAAAGACAGCCCAACAAAGTCAAAACAATTTTTGTGTAAACATTTGCCGATAACAGCTTTTAGCATAGATCAGGGGTGTTGATCGGTTCGGTTTTCGGTTATTCGGTTAATTCGGCTCGGTTAATTCGGTTAAAAATTTTTTTAGGGTCAAACCGTGAACCAAACCAAACCGAATTCAAATTCGGTTTTTGGTTCGGTTTGGTTAAATTCTAGTTCGGTTTGGTTTGGTTCGGTTCGGTTTTTGATTTACCAAATTACACACTTTATTTAAAAAAAAATATTGGCAATATTGGATTTGAGATACATGAATTTGAATTAATACATCTCTATCAATTAGATTCATCACAATTAGTCTCAAAAGTGATTTTGATGTGAAAACGATACAAAACAATATTGGCAATAAATTTGACCCGTAAATAACGAAAAATACATATAATTCGGCTAACTTGATAAATACATAGAATATATGCATATGTATTTAATTTTAGTTAGAAAATATATTATGATGCATGTAAAAGATTAGTGATACGTCTAATTCAGATCGATGCGTCTCTAATGTGTGATCATATTTATTTTCCATCCTTCATTAGTTGTTGAAGTATGTGGCTAGAATTTTTCTCCCACTATTCTTATTCAATAATTATTCTTACTATATTAATTCGGTATTCTCAGTGAGTTAAAGTATCTTACCAATTTTTTTACAATACTTGTTTTTATAAGCTCCTATCTCCGGAATCTTCTTTCACAGCGAGAAAATATGAAGACTCCTTGCAGAAAAAGAAGCTACGTTAGTGGTATTGATAAAGTTTGCAAGTCAAAACGTAAATCGTTTTGTGGGTAAAGTTAGTTTTGCTAGACTTAAATTAGTTAAAACTTAAAAGGTTTAACATAACACTTGCAACTTTTTACATAAGCCCAAATGCCCAATAGTTTACATTTTACAAAGATAAAATCTAATGAGCCCATAATATAAGCAATGGGCCGGGCTTCCATCCAAAAGAAATATGATACTAGAACACGCTAACAAACACACGTGAGTAGTAAAGATCTAAATGAATCATACAAACACGAACGGAGCCACGTTTATAAACGAATGAATTTTTCTTTTTTATGTCCATTTATTAAAATATGAGGTTCAAACACGAACGGAGCCACGTTTATAAACGAATGAATTTTTCTTTTTTATGTCCATTTATTAAAATATGAGGTTGCTAGTGTTCGTTTATTAAAAATGATATTTGTGTTCGTTCATTTACATATTAATGTACATTAATGATTGTAGAAAAACAAACATAAAAGTTTCAAAAATATACATAACCTTGTGTTTTATTTGTGTTGATTTGTTGAAGTAGAGAAATATTAAAAGTATATAACACAAAGATATGATATGACATAAGAAAAATAATAATAATAACAACGAATACGTAATCAGACGTTTACCGACATAAATGAACGAATAAACTTTTGTTCATTTAATGAAACAAATATCGAATAATGTTTATGTATGTCCATTTAATAGACTAGTAGAGTCCTATGCGTTACGGTAGTCGGAACCTTGTACTTAGATTTTTTGGCGAGCAATAATATTTTTCGACTATATGTTTTCGTGATAACAAGTGTGTACATGATAAGAATTTTTGATAATAAATTTATAGTACAATCTCATATAAAAATGACAGGTAGGACTGAGCACGGTCTGAAAACCAGACCGGAACAAAAACCAATTTGGCCTATAACACCGGACCGAGGACCGAACCAAAATGTTCTGTTCATGTTCGAGTCGGTCGGTCCGGTCTAACAAAGCATAATGTCAAGTTGCTTGTAAACCGGACCGGACCGAGAACCGAGAACGGGTGGATTGAGGTTCGGTCCGGTCAAATCGGTTCAGGCCGGTTTCTATAATGCTCGGGCCCTGTAACTGTGCAGCAGAGTAACAGTCTTATTCATGGTTGTGAGGATCCCGATCCTGATCTTAGGATCTTACGATTTTACGATACTGCAAAGCAAAAACGATCCGGATCTTACATAGGATCTTTGAAAGCTTAGGATCTTATAGGATTCCGATCTTGACCATAGGATCGTAAGATCTAATCCGATCTGATCCTACTTTTCTCGGATAACAAACTAAAAAATTGTACATTTCTGAATTATTTTTTGTAGAATTTAAAAAATAACATGTTAATCTTATTAAACATTTATAATCATAATTTAGAACAACATTTCGATGGAACATTCATATAATTTTGTGTTTATGATATATAATAATTTGTAAATTTGAATAATATTACAAAAACTATTAAGAAAATGATATTATAGTAGGATCTTAAGATCCCGATCCGATCTTACGATCACGATCTTGTAAAGACGAAAACGATCTTGGGTAAGATCCCAGAGTCTTATTTCTTCTCAGGTGATTTTATTAAAGAAGGAAGGGTTGAAAAACCAAAGAGCAGAGGAAGAAGAAATAAGAATCTTGTTGTTCATGTCTTGTGTTGAGATCAAACTCAGCCGATCCAATCGAACCTATCGCCCCAATGTAACTAACTAATTAACTCATTTCATTACACGATCATTCTTTCTAATTAGTCCGTCAATCAAAGTTAATTAATTAAGAGAAATTCTGATTTCAGGAAGCAGTTGAAGGAAAAATAATCACTAAATTCTCTTCTTCAATTTCTCACCATGCCATCCATTTAACCCTCAACGCTTCTGTCAATTTGCAGGTCTCTTTTTTCTTATTTGTATATATATTTTTATAAAAAATAAGGTATCATCTACTTGAATGTGTTGGTTATTAGGTACGTGGAGGTACAGCTGGACTCATTGAATCCATTTATGGTGTTCTCAAGCCTATTCTAATTCTGTAAGTAACTAATTTAGGGCGTGTTTCGAATATATCTTATTTTCTGGCCGTATTGGTTTATTCAGATTTTGAAAAGCCGATAAGCTCACTCTTTTCGCCTTACGAGCTTATCATCCTTAATCATAATGACTTATTTACAATAAGCCATTATAGCTCGACTTGATAAGTTCGTAAGGCGAAAAGAGTGAGCTTATCAGCTTTTCAAAATCTCGATAAACCAATAAGCCTAGAAAATAAGCTAATCCAAACACCCCCGTTATATGCGTACTTTTAAGCCAGAGTTAGTTATATAACAAGGTGTTAGCATAGCACACACTATAAGGGCGGAGAATAACATCTAATGGGATAATGCAGTTTTTTGATTTACCAGTTGAGGTATACAGATTATTTTAGAAGCGGACACTTATTTTAGATTGTAAGGATGGATGGAGTGTGACTCAATCAAAATAAATATCTAAAACATGGTTTGAGCTATGGCACAATTCATTCACACAGTTCTTGTTTCTTGTGTTTTGGGTTATGTACATGGCATATGTCGGTTTAATCGTATTGATAAACATTTGCTGGCTTCTTTTTGCAACTATAAACATTTTAAAATTTTAATCATCTTAGAGGGTAGACTGTTTGGATAAAAAACACTTTTAGGCAAAATTAGCAGCTTTCAGGTTGGGAAGTGCTTATTACACATACTTGATAAGCTAGTAAGGCGTAAGAAAGTGAGCTTATCCGCTTTTCAAAATCTCGATAAACCAATAAGCCCAGAAAATAAGCTAGTCCAAACACCCCCTTATAGTATTTTGCCCCTCATATACGTACATACTTTTAAGCCAAAGTTAGTTATAACAAGGTGTTGATACATCATTATAATGCACACTATAAACATTTTAATCGTATTGATAGACAATTGCAGTTTTTGGTGGCTTCTTTTTGCAACTATAAACATTTTAATCAGTTTTTTTTTTTTTTTTTTTTTTTTTTGGTAAATTGGTTTCCGTCCTTTTGACCGACTAATCACGGGGTTTGAACCCACCACCACATAGGCACACATATTCAAACTGGGTAAAGCCCTCCCTTTTCAGAAGGTTGGCGTGACCACTTTAGGGCTGTTTGCACCTAGCAGGAATTGAACGTGTGGGACCTCACACATTTTAGTGATATTAGTCACAAGCCTTTTGCCACAAGCCACCCTGAGTGGGTTAATCATCTTAGAGGGTAGGTATTTATAGACTGTTAGGATAAAAAACGCTTTTGGGCAAAATTAGTAGCTCAGTTAGCAAATTGGGAAGTGCATATTACAACGTGTTATATGAGATGAAACTAAAATTACATTTTTATCCTCGTATCTAACATTGAACCTTTGATTAAAATGAATTAAATTGACACTTCTAACAACTTATTCATTTTTGGGATTGTATTAAGCAAATACAAACACTATTTTCTGAACTGCATATGCTTGACTAGAGGCAGTGAATACCATGTGCAAGTGGGGCAACCGCACAGGGCAACCATTTGTGAGGGGCCTCCAATTTAGTATATGTCTGTTAGTGTTTATAGTTTTATACATGTCTAAGTATATTTTGTTTTGAAATTTTACTGCCCTTTTTAAATACTATAAAACTTGATCTAATAAGGCCCACACCATACATATTCAAAAGAATGAAAGAGGTAGATTTACGGGGACTATTTTTATTTTCCATAATAGGTTAAGCTTTTGGTTATTTACGGGGCCTCATTCGTAGTTTTGCACCGGGCCACCCTAATCAATGGGATGGCCCTGGCTTGACTATAATATGCAATCCACACACCTTATTATGTAAGGTGAAATATCTTTTGCAGTGTTGAGGTGACCATATCCAGTGCGATACAAATATTGCCATGCATAAATTACCTGTTGTAGAATTCTTCAACTGGATTTGGCTATTCCATGTCATGGTTTTTTTTCATGTTAATAATTTTATCCATCAAAAACAGGAAGAAAAGTATTGTTGTTAAACCTTCTGGGAAGATTACTGCTGGCACAACAGAGGTATAATCTTAAACAAAAACTTGTACATTTCAAACGGACAAACGTATCATTTTTAATATAGTTTTATGGGGTCACAAACTTTTTTAATCAAGAATGTCACTACGTTTCCCCTTCTTTATATTATTTTCTGTTCCTCTGAAAACAGAGGAAAGCTGCATATGACACCGTTTTCTTGAATGCTGCTGTTTGCCACAATGGAAGGATTTTTAGTTATTAAAACAGATTGGGGAAATGCGATATATAGATATCTATTTGACTTTGTTTGATTTTATGCTATTGTGCATGCTTAAATTCCAAGAGGAGATTAGTATTCGTCTTAATTCTGAAACACTAATTCGGCTTATCGACAGATACCTTTTTCTATAGATCTTAAACATGGAGGAAAAGATGACAAATTCTATGATACATTCCATGGTGCAAACATTAATGTCCAGGTATTTTTTCCTTAAAAGGTTTTTCTCCCTTCCATCCATCAATATCAATACTTATGATATATGTCAAATATAACCTGTTATATGTCTACCATATTGTCATAGTATCTGCTAACTGTTGATGTTGTGAGAGGATACTTACATAAATCACTGTCTGCCACTGTGGAGTTTATAATTGAAAGCGAGTTAGGTACATGTTTGTGGTTCCGCTATCATAGCTTCTTTAATGTAAAGAGTTTTCTCTCTTACCTGTATATTTATTTCTGTCAACAGTCGGTGTCCCAGAGAAACCGATTTCTCCTGAAATGGTCTTCTTTTATATCACCCAAGACACACAAAGGCATGCTTTGCTGCCTGAACTGAAATCAGGTTTCTTTCTGATTATTTCTCTTCTCTAATCATGTGTAACCGTAAGTAAACAAAACAAAAAACAGATATAATATATGCCAAGGGTGCACTATATTTATACTTTAATCTACCTTTGTTGTCGATTGCTGCAGTTTGTAATGCCAAATATATGAATATCATGTTGAGATATACATGGTTTAACAACCATGCAGACATAAAAATGTGTCATTATATGTGTGAAATATGTTAATATTTAGTATAAGCAATTAAAGTAATTTCTATTGAGGGGTAGGTTTAAGGGATGCAACTATTTAAGTTATTTCACTTCAAGTAAATGTACCCCTAACCTTTTGTTAAGTTCGTATGGTAATGTTACTAATAGCTTGTTCACCTTATTATGTAGGCGGGTTCAAGGTATCTGGTCGAATTTGCACTCAGTGCCTTGTATCAGATCCTTTAGTGGGCGAGCTAACAGTTGAAGCATCTGCAGTTCCAATATACTCGATTGAAATTCATTTGCTTCGGGTAGAGTCAATCATGGTTGGGGAAAAGATAGCTACAGAAACATCTGTTGTTCAAACTACTCAGGCACATAACTTGTTCATCTTAGCAAACTTTCTTTCAAGCAATACATATTGTTTCTATTTGGAGCTGACTCATCTCATGTTCTTATAGATAGCAGATGGAGATGTATGTCGTGCTATGTCACTGCCTATTTATGTCATGCTTCCCCGACTTTTGACGTGTCCAACAGTGTTTGCTGGGTAAGTTGATGATGTTCATTGAAATTTTTTATATCCCAGCTTATTTTCTTTGCAGTTTTCAGTAATGCCTAGCTGCAGTGTATAGCTTGTTGAAATGCTCCGGCATCTAAGTATGTATTAATGATGACATATGCTCGTTATTTTATACAAATAAAGTTAGACACATGCCAGCGTGAGATGTAAGCTGTTACGGTCCTTACGGAAGCATAGAAACTTTAGAAATCCTTTAATGTTGCATCTTAGATTCTTAGTATAGATTCGGCACGTGCTTTGAGTGAGTAACAACACATTACTAACATGAACTGTGCCATAGAAATTTTATACCTAAAGAAGATAGTCATATAGTAATAGATGCTTGGCTTATTGTTTTTGTTTGTTTTTTGTTTTTTTTTTTGTTTTTGTTTTTGTTGTTGTTGTTTTTGTTTTTGTTTTTGTTGTTGTTGTTGTTTTTTTTTTTTTTTTTTTTTTTTTTTTTTTTTTTTTTGTCTTTTTTGTTTTTGTTTTTGTTTTTGTTTTTTTGTTTTTTTGTTTTTTTTTGTTTTTTTTATTAAACCAACATATATCTGATACATGCCTTGAGAATACTAATTATACCAAAAACCATGTTCATGCTTGGCTTATTTTTTGTCGCCGGCTTGCTCTTTCTTGTTAAGAGCACTAAACAACCTTTAGAGGTTTAATTGCTGTAGATTATTTATTAATGTGCCTTAACCCTGTCTTCCTCCGGTGTTCTGTATGTCCTGCACAAACGTGTAAACATTGATTGTTCATAAGGCTGTTACATTTGATTTACAGATGACAATATCAACCTATTTATTTATTAATGAGTGTTAAACAGGTAAAATTGTTAAACTAGCGTAAAAGCATATGGGTTGTAAAAACTAGCCCAAAGTGTAGTTTTAACCCTTTTTTTTGAAAGGCAATAAAATAGCATTCTAAATAAACAAGGCTAAAACGCAGTACAATGACGATCATACTTCTAATGCTTAATACATACCTTGTAAGTCGCATTCTATTCGATAAATAAGTTTATTATTGAAATACTATAATTTCTCTACTCAGGTTTGAAATCCTTGACACCTAATAATTCAGTATGTATCAAACTATTTGATTTTCTTATTTAAAATACGAGCTTTTATTTTTTTTCCTATTGTGTGTATCATCACGGGTAAAGTTCGATACATTTGAATGGATGATCACTAAAAAGTGTATCGAACTTTACCCGTGATGATACACACAATAGGATGAAAAAATGTTAGTATATTAAATAGCCAAAAAAATATAGTTCAGTGAGAACAAAGAAGGAAGAGATGTCAAGTTGGATACGTTTTGGACCATTATCCCTTTATATAGTAAATTTTAAGCCTTTTCAGTCCCGTTTCGATCCAGGTAAAAGAATTACCGTTTTTATGTATTATCGCCTGCCTTCCCTGTCTGCAAGAGTCAACTAGCCAAGGAGCCTGGTTATTCACTACCCTCAACGAATCTAGATTATCAGGCTAGGACGGTGGTGACCCCAATAAGTTTGGTCATATTATGGATTAAGTAGTTATATTACATGACAGCACAGAACCTAATGTATCTTGATTTTTAAAGGTTCTAAACTTGTCAGACCTATGTAAGGATTGTTCATTGCTATTATTTATATAATTATATGTTAGAAAGTTATAAGAACCAGCCACTTGCAACTCATATTTCGCTTTTACATGTGATTTAGTTGAGCTGTTGCCTGTTTTCAGATAAACCTGTGCAGGAATTTTGTATCTATGTTCTATAAAGTCATTTCATATCATATCCATCTCCCCAAGGGGATTCTAAAGTGTCTTTTTTGTTACTATTTCTTATATTTTGTGCAGACCATTTTCGATTGAGTTCAAAGTTACCATCCTTGTTACGTTTCAAACAGAATTGTACAACGTGCAGCAAAAATCAGATCCGCGGGCGTATAGAAAATGGGTAAGAATTGGCTTGTAGGGTATTCAGTTTACAGGTGGCAAAATGTGTGGGTCATACGGGTGGGTAACGGGTCAAAAGAGGTTACTTTACTTTGGACAACTTAAGACCTGGTTCAGGCATTTTCATTTTTGCTAAAAAGATTGTTGGTTGGTACGATGGTTGTACCCAATTGACCCGTTAGAGATAAAAGTACCAAAAATTGACCCATTCATAATGAATTGGGTCGACATTGCTACTTCTACTCTAGTATGTATTTATCATTAACTCACTGTTTCTTATTCTGAATATTTTGTTATTAAAATTTCAGATTGCAATGGAAAGTCTTCCTCTGGAGTTGGTTCAATCTAAGTGAATCCATGCTTGTGCATGAAGGACTTGGATATCCAACATTTGTTGTGTCAACGTGTGCACATGCAGTAACTCAAGTGTTGTAACAAAGCATATATTTCGTCGACTGACCATTGGGTGTGTATTCGATACCAATGCATTCGCTTTGGACGCAGTATATACCTCATAATAGTTCAGTGTTCAGTTTAGAATCCAATAGAATCTCACTTCAAATCAGTTGCAGATATTGTTTTAGAATCTCATAAGTGAGTTTTACACGACATTTGCGTGTTTTTGAAACCTCATTTTTCTGTTTCTGTATATAATCCTGTTGGCAAGTTAATTTATTAATAATTCATTTAACATTTCATAGGTTTTCATTACTACAATACTTGATGATTAAAAGTTTCAGTGGGAATACATTGTAGTAAGCACATGAATTGATTTCCTTAAACCAGTAGGAATTATTTTATAATACACTACTAGTTATAAACTTATAATGCCCGTGCACGCGCGAGTTTTTAAAATTTTTTTTGAATCATATATTTTTATAAACAAATAATCTTTGTTTTGTTTGATTTATGATGTTTAATTATAATTTTTTATTATTAAAGATATTTATTTAAAAATTTTAATCCTATTATTAATTGCATCTTATCTATATTTTTTGTATTTATCTTCTACTTGTGTTATGGATAAATATAATAATAATATTTTTTTAAATAAAATTATTACTAAATAAGGTATGAATTTATTTGTTTGAAATGGAAAATTCCCCGGTTTTGTTTGTATAAAATCTTTACGTGCACCATAGTAATTTTTAGCTCATGTTTGTATAAAATCTTTACGTGCACCCTTTCTAAATGCAGCTCATGTTTCCTTTAAAAGACAAAAAATAAAAGAATTGATCGACTACGGGCTGAACATCTTATTAGATGTCCAGAATTATCGATGATGAACTCAACTCTCTTATAGTTTATTTGTGTTGTCCCAAAAGAAATGCTCTTCGTGGGTACCTTGGAACAGCGATAAATCCTTGACATTGTTGAGGTACCACTCATATGGCTTAAGCGGCAGTCCCATCTCAGGAATCCTGCGTACACATGAAATATAATTATAAGCTTGTACATAAAATACTAGTTTAGTCCTTTTTTTTTTTAAAAAGTATCACGTATCGTCCCAATTTCCCTTGTTTTGCATCTTATTTAGTCCTGTGGCCTAACAACCGTTAGTCTATGACAGTTAACTCCTTCACATGCCTTTCACTAGAGCATCATCGTTGCATTCAAATTTTATTTTACTAATTTTCCCGCCAAAAAAATAATATAGCAACGGCCTCTATTCTCTCCTCACGCCCAAACTTTTCTTGAAAGCTTTATCCAAAAGACAAGCGATCCCTTGCAAAGTACCCAAACTTTGCAAAGGCTAAAAGGAAATTTGGTGCTGCCACGTGTCCCTCATTTATTTTATTTAAAAAATCTGGATAGGGGCATAATAGTAAAATTACTTGTTTTTTTTTTTTCCACCTCAAATTTCAAACGCACATATCTCTTAAACGACAAACTTTTAGAAAAAACCGATTTCACCATAATTTTTAAAATTTAATCCTCTTTAATTTGGTATAAATTTTGTTAAAAATTTCGATTTTTTTTTTTACATACGAAATGGGTGTTAATTTTCTTGATTTTTTGGACATTTTTGACCTTATTTTGTACCATCATAAATGCCGAATCGTGAAAAATTTAAAACATTAAAGTCGTAGCTTCTTGGCCATTCTTTACCCAGAAATTTGAATCAATCAAATCCAATATGATATGAGTGAGATATCGTATGTTAAAGATGACGTTTTACACATATTTGTTGCACACAACATGTTTGATGAAATGTTTAGCTTAGATTTTAGTCTTAAAATCGAGTTAAATTCACTAATTTTTGTACAACAATGCACCTTTAGTCATTTTATTAATGTAAGATTCAAAAAGTTTTTTTTTTTTTTTTTTTTTTTTTTTTTTTTTAACTGATGAACCTTATTAACTGATTTTAAAAAAAGACATTTTGTTCATCAGTTACTTTGGTTAATCAATTTCAGGTTCATCAAATTTGATCAAATATTTGGTTTCATCAATTTTTTCAGGTTCATTAAATTTCAGGTTCATCAATTTCAGGATCATCAAATTTGATCAAATGTTTGGGTTCATCAAATTGATCACAGTTCTTTTCAGTTTCATCAAATTTCAGGTTCATCAATTTTTTCAGGTTCATCAATTTGATCAAATGTTTGGGTTCATCAAATTGATCACAGTTCTTTCAGGTTCATCAATTTCAGGTTCATCAAATTTGATCAAATGTTTGGGTTCATCAAATTGATCACAGTTCTTTTCAGGTTCATCAAATTTCAGGTTCATCAATTTGATCAAATGTTTGGGTTCATCAAATTGATCACAGTTCTTTTCAGATTCATCAATTTCAGGTTCATCAAATTTGATCAAATATTTGGGTTCATCAAATTGATAACAGTTCTTTTCAGATTCATCAAATTTCAGGTTCATCAATTTTTTCAGGTTCATCAATTTGATCAAATGTTTGATCACAGTTCTTTTCAGGTTCATCAATTTCAGGTTCATCAAATTTAATCAAATGTTTGGGTTCATCAAATTGATCACAGTTCTTTTCAGGTTCATCAAATTTCAGGTTCATCAATTTTTTCAGGTTCATCAATTTGATCAAATGTTTGGGTTCATCAATTCTATTTAACAAAACAAACTGATAGTTTTGTTAAATTGAAAATAACTTGACCAATTAGTGCATTTAAATGTGTTTTTATATGAAAAATCTCTTTTAGTCATTTTATCAAACACTTTATGTGCACTAGATATGACTAAGACGTCATCTTTAACGCGCGATATGCCTTTTTTAAAAATCAGTTAATAAGGTTCATCAGTTAATAAGTTTATCAGTTAAGATAGTTCAACTAATGTAACTGATGAACAAAATGTCTTTTATAAAAATCAGTTAATAAGGTTCATCAGTTAATATGGTTCATCAGTTAAAAAAAACAAAAAAAAAAAAAAAAAAAAAAAAAAAAAACAAAACTTTTTGAATCTTACATTAATAAAATGACTAAAGGTGCATTGTTGTACAAAAATTAGTGCATTTAACTCGATTTTAAGACTACAAATCTAAGCTAAACATTTCATCAAACATGTTGTGTGCAACAAATATGAGTAAAACGTCATCTTTAACATACGATATCTCACTCATATTATATTGGATTTGAGTGATTCAAATTTCTGGGTAAAGAATGGCCAATAAGCTACAACTTTCGTGTTTTAAGTTTTGCAAAATTCGGCCTTTTAACTAGACAAAATTAGAGCCGAAAATGCTAAAATTTTCAAGAAAATCATGACCCAATGAATATGTCAAAAAAAAAAGTTTCAAAAAAATTAAAAAGATTTATACCAAATTAAAGAGGATTAAATTTTAAAAATTATGGTGAAATCGGTTTTTTACAAAAGTTTATCGTTTGAAAGTTATTTGCATTTGAAATTTAAGGTGGAATTAAAAAAAATGGATCAAATGACCAAAATGCCCTCTAACCGAAAATATTAAAGAAAAAAGGGAGGGAGTGGGTGGGGGACACATGACACTCTTTAAATTTTTTAGTTGAGATAACAAAAATTGCAATATGGATTTTACATTGCGGCAACTAAGAGAAGATTATTATATGTATGATGAATCAAAGCTCCAAAACTTTGCTAAAAGAAAATATGGAATGTTTTTGTTATAATCTCGTTAATTAACGAGTGTTGGTACCCGCGCGTTGCTGCGAAATTCTTTTGTAGCCGTTAGCTACTTAACGTGAAGTTAATTACCTAGGACTTACTTTGCAATTGATGTATAACATGAAGGACCATTTATGTAAATTATGTGAGGATTAAATTTGCAATGAACCGCTGAGATGAAGGACAAAGTGCGTACAATTTTTTTTTATAATGTTAAAGTAACGGTCGTTTATTAACGGCCGTTAAATAACTAACGACCGTTAGTATTAAAAAAGAAAAAGAAAAAAAAGTTACTGTGCAAACCACTGTAGCAGCTACAGTGGTCGGCACTATTATCCTCCCCACATTTAGTATATATATATAATATGCATATTCGTCAACTTTGTATCCTATTTTAGTTGGGGTGGAAACGAGCCAAGCCGCTCGTGAAAAAATCACGATCGGATCGGTAAAAAGCTCGAACGAGCTGAACCTAAACGAGCTCGAATCCAAGTTCGAGCCTAAATTTGGGCTCGTTTAATAATCGAGCTCAAGCCCGAGTTTTATATATAAAGCTCGATTAGGCTCGCGAGCCTAAACGAACCCTTATTCATGTACATACACTTTCTATACATATACGAGCTTAAAAAAATAAACGAGCTCGAGCCTAGTGTGATTAACGAGCTTTCGAGCTTTATTTCATTCAACATGTTATATAAGTTATTCGAACCCGAGCCGAGCTCGAGCTTTTGAAAATTTTCACGAGCCGAGCTTGAGCTCAAAATATGAGGCTCGAAACGAGCTCGAGCCCGAGCTCGAGCTTTATATATATAAACGAGCCTAGCTCGAGCTCTGGCTAGCTCGGGCTCAGCTCGACTCGTTTCCACCCCTAATTTTAGTTAAGGAAACATAATGGTAACATTTTTTTTCAGCTGGTAAATCTAGTTTTTTTAGAACGAGATGCCAGTTGAAGAGATGGATGGTCTTATGATTCAAATGGGTTACGAACTAGGAAAAACAAATTACTATTACTTTCTTAAGTTTGGTAGTAATTTAGATGATGGTTTGTACAACTTATCGTGAGAGTGTGAATTTTGATTTATTGAAAGACCTTGTTAGTGAGATAAGATGATAGAACCTCTTATGTTGAACATGGTAACACTACATTGGAGGTAAAGTGAAATGTCTACATTGCTTAGTGTTGATACAAAAGTTGGGCATTCCTGATTATGGGCTCTTGCTCTCGTACCAATCAGCTTCTTAGTACTTGTAATCTGCGCACTAAGAAAATAAACAACACCGTTAGGCTTATCGTGGGATTGTCTCCCACGATTAGACTCCGGCGTGAGAGTAAGTAATCGATTTAAGGTTCTCGTAAAGAGTTTTAGGGTTTGTGAATCGTACCTTGAATGAGAGTTATGTCATTCCTTATATAGGCGCATAATCCTTGTAGGGTTCGTGCTCCTTACGTTTCGTACGCGTGGTACTTATCCGGGTTAAGGATATCTATTCCATAGATAGATGATCCTTATCTATACCGTGTATAGTTTAATTGGGTTTGGGCTTACGTGAGCATATTCCCATTATTGATGCGGCCCAAATTATAATAGCCCACGCATGGTGGCTTTGGGCCTTAGTAATGTTTATCGTTTGGGCTCGTGGCCCATATATAGACTATACGTCATCATGTTCCCCCAGTCTAGTGTGCGCGGCTCGTAGCCGCGGATGCTAGACTAATCACAACAGCGGTAAGCGTGGCAGGAGATCATTGAAATATTGCCGCCCATTTTTGGGGTGCAATATACCTAGTTATAGATATTTCAAAGAAATACCTAGAAAGTCGGGGGTTGTGTCCACGTGTCCCTCGTAAATCGGGAAAAAGTGCATGTACCGTTTCGGTTCTAGCCACATGTTTTTGTGGGTGGAATCCACGTGGACATCATCTAGGGTTTTTTTACCCCCTATATAATAGTCACCGCCCCCATTTTTACGAAAACACACAGTAAAACACACACTCACCCTTGCTCACTTTCTTGAAATCGTATTTTTGCGAAGAAAGTAATCGTTTCGTTAGGTAATTTTGTGTGCGTTTCCCAGTAAGGTTATGAAAATGGTTGCCCAATTAGAAGATTTTTGCTCTGCAATGACTGAGAATGATGTAACTCAGTTTACATCTGACTACTTCATTTCTCTGGATGTGCATCCAGAGGCTCCAGATGTTGACGCGTGTATAGCCGATTTCCCCGAAGGGAAAATAGGATTATACACGCGCTTCTTCGAGTACGCGAATTACCGCGTACCAATATCTATCTTTCTGAGCGATTTGCTCAACCAATATCGCCTCCACATCTCACAGCTGCACTGTATAGGTGTGGCTATGGTGTCGAACTTTGAAGTAAACTGCCGTTTACTTGCGACAGAGCCGACCATAGCCTTGTTCCGTGTCTTCTACCACACAACGTGGTCAAATGGATGGGTGTCCTTTGCGAAGCGCCCGGGGGTGCTTCAGTGTTACACTGAGAAGGTAGACTCCCTGAGACATTGGAGGGAGCATTTTTTCTGGGTTGATGACGTTGTTTTTCCATCGCCCTTTGAGTTTTATACTCAGGATACTTTGCCAAGGGATGGGCGCCCCGCACCCGGTTCCTATAGGCTGACTGATGCGCAGACTCTTGATGCCAACCGCATACCCATTAACCCTTACCTGGAGGAGTTTTTGGTGCACATGGGGTTGAGTCGCAACTACTTTGGCGGTGTTGACGAGGTGCCAACCTTCATAGATGAGGAAGGCCGGGGTGGGTGTTCGTCCCTTCTACTTCAAATATGTAAGTATTTTTATATGCGCACATTTATTAACTATTCCTTTCTGTTTTGCTGTTTGTTTATGTGCGCAGAGATGGATCTATTCGCTGTGGTGAAACTGGAAAAACCAAAGCAGGTAACGGTGGGAGTGCGCCCTCTGAGGGAGGGTGAGCAGCCACTACTAGAGGCGACCGAGGGTCGTTTAACAGTGCTGCCGGATGTTGCTCACGAAGATACGCCGCCGCTCCAAGTAACGCCTGTTCAGAGCGTGGTGCCAGATGTGGAGATGGCGCAGGAGGAGGAGGCGCACGCTGAGTCATCTGACAGCATGGAAATCCTAAAGCCTGAGGAGGTGTTGAAGGAAGAGGTGGCGCAGAATCTGAAGCGCAAAGGGGAGACCGGGAGCAGTGGCACTTCGAAGAGGCGACGCCACCTTATTGGGGACGCAGAGTCATATGCGGAGGAAGATACATCCGCTCCTGGCGCGGATAAGAAGGCTGCATAGGCCTCTCCATTTCTGTAAGTATCTTTGTCTTTATTTTGTTTCTTTTATATTACTTGTCGCAATATGTACTAACTATTTTCTTCATGTATTGTAGGGATGATGCCACGAAGGGTGATGGGGTCTTCGTGGATGTGGTTTCCTCTCCGCAGAATGAAAACAAGGAGGGGAAAGATAAGGTTGATGAGGGCGTGCCTGCGCAGCAGCTGATGGATGAGTTGACTGCGACTGTTGCGCGTCAGACTGAGCTGGTGGCTCAGTTGAGGACTAGGTACGTCGGGGAGAGCAGTACTCTCGCCCAGAAGGATGAGGAAATAACGAGGCTCCGTGCGCAGCTGGCTGAAGCGCAGGCGGAGGTGGAGTCCTCTAGGGCGTATATTGAGAAGGTCACTCATGAGAAGTTGTCCGCACTGGCTGAGGTGGAGCAGGCGCGCGGGCAGCTTCATCACTACAAGTCTAACATGACTTGGGCTATGAGGTACTTGGAGGAGAAGAAGGAGGAGCACTATGCGAGCATTGTTAAGTTTAAAGAGCGTATGGAGGAGATCATCCAGATTCAGGAGAACAAGCTGCACGGCCTGAGCATCGAGTACGATGAGGAGTTATACCCTCATTTGATGTCGACCATTGCTGAGCGCAGGTACTTCCTTTTTAGCCTTCTTCTTTATTATATTTTGTTGCTATGCCTTTCCTTAACACAAATTGTCTTTGTTGATGTAGGTGGTTGATTAGTCACGGGCTGCGCCTGGCAGCTATGGGCACTCTGGGGTCCCAAGAGGTGTTGGACGCCTTTGGGAAGGTGGTTCACTGTGCGGTGGCGCGCGAAAAGTCGCAGGCTATGGAGGATCTCCATGAAGCCAAGCTTTTAAGCAAGGACCTGGCAGAGGTATCTGGTTACAACGCGGCTGCATATGATGAGTTGATGCAGGCGATGGAGGAGTTGAAAGTCCTTGAGTTGCCTCATATTGTGCGGTTGGAGCGTGATCAAGACAACCCTATAAAGGTAATTATGGCGGGGTTGACCTTGGAGCGCCACCTTTTGGAGGATTCAGAGGCGCAACCGGATTACTTCCTGAAGCCGGATGAATCGCAGCTGCAGGTTCCCGTGTTTGCGCAGCCTCGCCACATGCTCAACCCGTTTGCCCTTGAAAGGGAAATTCCCTTGAAAGAAGTTCTAGAGCGTCATGCGCAGAGGGCTGCCCAGAAGAGAGGCATTCAGGGCAAGGCAGTGTTGTGCGGTGTGGGCGCTGCACACATCCCCAAGTCTGATGGGGTTCCTGTGAGTGTTCCCACCATATCTCCCAAGGACGCTTTGATTTTGAGAAAGCTTCAAGAGGCGGGAAGTTCTGCTGCCCGGATGATAGCCCTGAGCATCGCCATAGCGTGTAGGCTATTTTGTATATGTATCATGTAAATAATAGAGTGTATCTTTTACTTGTAATTTTTGTGTAAAAAATGTTGAATAAGATACCCTTTTGTTAATTAAGTGCATGACTTAAAAGTATACTTGCATCAATGTTTGCTAAGTTTTATTATTTGACCAAGTGTCTTGGCTCGTTAAGTACGTGACTTTAGGAAATATACTTGCATTGTTTGCTAAGTTTTATTATTTGACCAAGTGTCTTGGCTCGTTATTTGCTAAGCTTGTACGGTGTACTTAATATTTGCGTACCCGTCGTGGGGTGCGCACGTGAAACTTACCTCGACGTCTCAAAAGTAAGGCGCTTAGCAAGGATGCGTGATCCAATGTTGATGGGTTTGCAACCCTCTTACTCAACGAGTGAATTAGTAGGTTTACTCATCCTTTATGCCTTCGTGGGTCTTAATTAGTGCATGCACGCCATGTAGGCAAAAATATAAGATAACAATATTGACATATATAAGTATGTACACAATAAAGTGAAATACGCTATGGAATTAGCTAGAAACCATAACATTTTATTGATACTTGCAAGTTTTTTGAAAAAATAAAAATACAATTCCTACGAAAGAAAAGAAAAACAAACACTTATTGGGCACCTCTTAGGGTGCAAAGGTGTCTGTGTAATGGCCGTAGCCTAAAAGTAACATCTTTTAAGATTGCAGATGTTCCAAGTGCGCGCTAGGTCGTGACCTTCCATATCGCGCAGTCTGTATGCACCGTTGTCGAGCGCATCAGTGACCTCGTAAGGTCCTTCCCATTTTGGTCCGAGCTTTCCTGTGTCTTCTGCGTGGCTCGCATCGTTGGCGCGGTATACAAAGTCTCATGGCCTGAATGAAGTGTGTTTGACCTTTGCATCATAATATTTCTTCATTTTTGCCTTAGCCTTTGCTTCGCGTATAGCTGCGCGTTCACGCCTTTCTTCCAGTAAGTCCAGGTTTATGCGCCGTTCCTCGTCATTCGTTGTGACGTTGACTTCTGCTGTTCGTATAGTTGGCATTCCTATCTCAGTTGGTATGACGGCTTCTGTTCCGTAGACAAGGGAGAATGGCGTGTCGCCAGTACTGGTTTTGATTGTGATGCGATGTGCCCATAAAACATGCGAGAGCTCGTCCACCCACCTTCCTTTGTATCTGTCAAGGCGCGCTTTTATTCCTTCCCCTACACTACGGTTTGCGCGCTCAACTAAGCCATTGGTTTGTGGGTGTTTTACTGAAGCGAAGTGTTGCGTGATGTTCAATTGCGCGCACCAATCTTTGAATGGGTTATGACAGAATTGTTTTCCGTTGTCTGATATAATCTCTCCCGGTAGTCCGAAGCGACAGACAATGTTGTCCCAGACAAAGCGTTTGACTTGGTTTCCTGTGATGCTCACCACCGCCTTTGCTTCAATCCACTTCGTAAAGTAGTCTATGGCTACAATGAGGAACTTTACTCCTCCTGCTGCAACTGGAAAGGGTCCTGCGATGTCAATGCCCCATTTGTAAAATGGCCATGGTGAGGTAATGGGTGTTAGCTCTTGTTGTGGTCGGCGCGGGATTGGCCTATGTACTTGACAATTGCTGCATTTCTTTATCAGATCGCGTGCGTCGCGGTGCATGGTTGGCCAATAATACCCTGACCGCAGAGCGCTTGCCACCACAGATCGCGGCCCTGAGTGCATGCTACATGATCTAGCGTGGATTTCTCGGAGTACGTAGTCTGCTTGAAGAGGTCCAACACATCTGAGCCAGGGTTGTACGAAAGAGCGTCGATAGAGTATGTTGTCTCGTAGTTCAAATCGTTGCGCTGTGTGCCGCACTCTTCGAGCGTCCTTGTGGTCTTGTGGTAAGACTCCCTTGTTGATGAATTCAATGATAGGTGTCATCCATGTAAGATCTTGTTCATCTATCACTGTGGATATTTCCATTTCCAAGATTGACTTGTTTTGTAGGGTTTCTACCAATACCTGTTTTGAGAGGTGCGCGAAGCTTGTGGATGCGATCTTACTGAGCGCGTCAGCCTTCCTGTTGTCTCCTCTGGGCACCTGTTTTATTGTGAACCTATCAAAGTTTTTAATTAAGGACTTGGTCTTTTCCAGGTATTGGATCATGTGTTCATCCTTGGCTTCATATTCACCTAGCACATGGTTAGCGACTAGCCGAGAATCTACATTTGCTTCTAGGTTGTGTACACCCATTTGGATTGCGATGCGTAGTCCGGCTAGTAGGGCTTCGTATTCTGCCTCATTGTTTGTGGCTGTGAATTCAAAGCGCAGCGCATAGGTGAATTCCATACCTTCTGGATTTGTGAGAATAAGGCCTGCGCCTGATCTATCTACACATGAAGACCCATCTGTGAACAGAATCTAGGGTTCCTGTTGATCTGTTTTGGTTGCAGATGTTGGACTATCGCTATCTGGCTTCTCCACGATGAAATCGGCTAATATTTGTCCTTTGATTGCAGTGGGCGGTCTATATGAGATGTTATATTCACTTAATAGTACACTCCATTTTTGTAACCGTCCTGATGCGTCAGGTTTAGAGATAACTTGTTTGATTGGCTGATCGGTGATTACAGCTATTGGGTGCGCTTGAAAGTATCTGCGCAGCCTTTTGGCTGCGAATACTAGAGCTAAGACCAGCTTTTCCATAGCGCTGTAGTTAGTCTCTGTCTTCTTTAGGGCACTGCTTACAAAGTATATGGGTGTCTGGACGGAGTTCCTATCTGTCAATAGTACTGCGCTAACTGCTCCATGAGTTGCCGATAAGTACATGATTAACTCTTCCCCTGGTCGCGGTGCGACAAGTTTGGGAAGAGATGCCAAATGGTGTTTAAGTTGTTGGAAAGCTTCTTCCGCTTCTTCGGTCCAGCGAAAATCTCCCTTTTTAGTACACTTCGTGAGTGTTTTAAAGAGAGGAAGTGACTTGTCTGCTGACTTAGATAAGAAACGGTTTAGCCTTGCTAACTTTCCATTCAATGACTGGACTTCTTTGAGTGTGCGCGGTGAGGGGAGATCGATAACAGCCTTTGTTTTTTCTGGACAAGGCTTGATCCCATCAGGTTCTATTAAGTATCCAAGGAACATGCCTTCAGTTGCGCCAAAGGTGCACTTCTTGGGGTTTAACTTCATGTTTATTCGTCCTAATGTTCTGAACGTCTCCTCGATGTCGCGCACCAATTCATCCTCTGTGTGGCTTTTGATGACAAGGTCGTCGACGTAGACCTCCAAATTGCGGCCTACTTGTTTTTCGAAAGCTGTGTCCACCAATCGTTGGTATGTTGCGCCTGCGTTTTTTAAGCCAAAAGGCATTTTTGTGTAGCAGTACACTCCTTGACTGGTGTGGAAAGCTGTTTTTTCTTCATTTTCGATTGCCATCTGAATTTGATGATACCTTTTGTATGCGTCTAGGAAGCATTTGAAAGGGTATCCGCACAGGGATTCTACCTTCCAGTCAATTTCTGGTAGTGGATAGCAGTCCTGTGGACATGCTTTGTTAAGATCTGTGAAGTCCACGCACATTCTCCAACTGCCATCGCTCTTCTTTACCATAACTGGGTTAGAGAGCCAGTCGTGGTAGTACACTTCGCGCATGATGCCTGTGTCTACGAGTTTATGTACTTCTTCCAGAATAGCTTTTGCACGATCTGGAGCCTGACCGCGCTTCTTCTGTCGTATTGGGGGATATCCTTGTCGGATTTGTAGCTTATGCTTTGTGATAGAGCGTGGCACTCCTGTCATGTGTTTTGGTTCCCATACGAAGATGTCCAGGTTCTTTTGCAAGAGTGCGCACACGGCCTCTTTACCTTTGTCAGATAAAGATCCACCAATCGAAACTTGTTGGTCGGGGTAATCGGGATGAATAGCGACCTTTAGGTTTGGTGTTTTTTCTGTGCGCTGTTCTGGAATATTCTCTACCTCAGTTGTTACCGCGTTGCATTCCTTTGGTGGTGCTGTTATGTTATAGAGGGTGACAACTCCTCCTTCCACTGGAAATTTAAGCATTCCGTGTGCTGTGGATGGTACAGCGCGCATGGATGATATTCCACGTCTCCCAATGATGCCATTGTATGGTGAGGGAGACTTGATTACCATGAAATTTATCCATGTTGCGGTTGAGTGTTGTTCATCTCCTACGACCACCAGCAAGCGTAACTGCCCCATGGGCCAAATCTTTTCTCCTGTAAATCCAGTCAATGACGTTGTAGCTGGTATCAATTGACTTTGGATTTCAGGTCGCAGTCTTTTGAAACAATGATCATACAGGATGTCTGCGGATGCTCCTCTGTCAATGTACATGCGGTGGATATCATGTCCCCCGTATGTATTTCAATAGTTAGAGGCTCTACAACTGCGTTATCCGCAGCTAGAGTAGGGAAAGATATCTCTTTTTCTGGAGAGAATTTTTGGCTGACTTTTTGCTTTATCTTACGCTGCCATGACTGTATCATGTATATGGTATCAGCTTTTTCTTTGGGGGGTTCTTTCTTACCCCCGCTCCTTTGTTTGTCTTTTCCCTCCTTGATGTTTTTTACAAGGTGGTCCTTTCTGCCTTCCCTTACTAACTTTTCAATTAGTTATCTTAGCTGGACGCACTCATTAGTTGTATGGCCTTTTTGACCATGGTACTCGCAGTATCCATTCCCTATGCGCTTTTCCTCTGCCGTGCGCATTGGTGGAGGTTTTGAGAAGTTTGCACCTTCTGTTACAAATATTTCCCTCGGAGTTTTTGTGAGAGGGGTATACTTGTCATTGTCTCTTCCGCTGCGATAATTCCTACTGCGGTTGTTATTCTGATCGTTGGATTGTCTCCTAGGCTGTTCTTGCTGCCTATAGTTCGAATAACCCTTTTTGCTATCCGCAGCAGCTGCTTCTCCTTGTATGAAGGATCTGGTGCGCTTTGTTAGCTCATCGAAAGTCTGGGGAACATTGTCATTTAGCTTTCAGATAAGTTCTGGGTTATTAATCCCATTCATGAACCCTGAAATTTTTAGAATTTCAGGACATGCTTTTACTTGTATACACTCGTCCTTGAAGCGTTCCATAAAAGCACTGGTTGATTCCCCTTGGCGCTGTTTTACTCTTGCTAGTTCAACAGGATTTTTAGCGCACTTCTTTCTTTGGGTAAAGTTGAGACGGAATGCTTTCCATAATTCCTCGAACCCACCGATGCTCCTGCGTTGGAGTTTGCTGAACCATGTGCGCGCGTTCCCTACCAACGTAGAATTAAACATATGGCACCACACAGGTTGTGGCCAGTTTTCGATAGTGGCGGCTGATTCGAAAACTTTTAGATGATCATCTGGATCACATGTTCCATCATATGTTTTCACATTAGTGGGCATGCGCCTGCGTTTGCGGTCGGAGTAATCGCTGATGCGTCGTGTAAACGCATCAACTTTCTGGCTACGCCATGGAAGAGACATGTATTCATTCTCTTCTTCGCGACGTCTTCCTCTTGACTTCCAGTGTCCTGTTTCTCTATCCTCGTTGTCCGAGGAATCACTAGAGGAAGAGCAGTCTCTTTTTCGGCGCTTGCGCCGGCTTCTTTCAGAAGAAGAGCTTGAGGGACTCTCACTTGGGGACATTCTTCTCCCCAATCTGTCGTGAATCCTCTTACTTCCAGATTTGGAGGACCCTTGGCTTGGTGAATGTTGAGGTCCTAATCGGTCTTGAATCCCTCGACTGCCAAGTCTGGAGTGGATATTAGTGCGCCTCTCGCTGTCTTCTGAGTACTGTGAATCAGATGTCGTACCCAGCCTATCGTGGATGGTAGTACGTTCTGCGTGTCTTCCTCGTGGGTGGCGCGGTGATAATGGTTCGTGTTCAGGACCAAAATTGAGTCGAGCTTGTAGGCTCGTACTTGACCTTCTCCTCGCCTCTTCTTGCATGAGGGCAGTTAGGGTTTCATAATTTTGGGATATAAAATTTCCCAAGGTTAGGTTGGGTGTGTCCTCAGTTGCTGCAAGAATGTCTGCCTCAGTATTAGGCACCCTATCTCGATTAGGTGCGCCTGGTGGCACAGTGTTGTTCACTGTGGTTATAGCTTCATGAGGGGTAGTGAAGAGAGTGCGCTGGAGCTCCTCAGCGTTTGGGACCACTGTGGTGGTTTGGGCAGTCCTTACAGGCAGTTCTACCACTGGAAGAGGTTGGGTTATCCCTGCCTCTTGGTGACCTGGTGCGCTGGTTGTCCCAGCAACCTGCCTAGGGGTCGAATCTTGTTGATTCTTCCTCTGAGGGTCACGTTTTTCTGGTTGCGGAGTCCGCTGGCTCGAGTTCTTATTTTTCATCATTCTAGTTTTTAGTTCTTAGTAGGGTCCCACGGATGGCCCCACTTGTCGATACAAAAGTTGGGCGTTCCTGATTATGGGCTCTTGCTCTCGTACCAATCAGCTTCTTAGTACTTGTAATCTGCGTACTAAGAAAATAAACAACACCATTAGGCTTATTGTGGGATGGTCTCCCACGATTAGACTCCGGCGTGAGAGTAAGTAATTGATTTAAGGTTCTCGTAAAGAGTTTTAGGGTTTGTGAATCGTACCTTGAATGAGAGTTATGTCATTCCTTATATAGGCACAGAATCCTTGTAGGGTTCGTGCTCCTTACGTTTCGTACACGTGGTACTTATCCGGGTTAAGGATATCTATTCCATAGATAGATGATCCTTATCTATACCGTGTATAGTTTAATTGGGTTTGGGCTTACGTGAGCCTATTCCCATTATTGATGTGGCCCAATTTATAATAGCCCACGCATGGTGGCTTTGGGCCTTAGTAATGTTTATCGTTTGGGCTCGTGGCCCATATATAGACTATACGTCATCACTTAGTGCTATCGTTTCCTCCTCCAAATAGGATCTTTCGAGTATACCTATAACCACCTAATGGATTTGTTACACTATTAGCCAAGTATAATTAGATTCGAAAGATGTATTTGAAGGGCATAACAATAGCAGTAAAACTATAAAATCCATCTTTGAAATAACATTATCCTTTATGAAACACTTACATGAATCAAAGCCAATTTGCCCTTTTTTATGATTAAAAAAATAAAATTTATAGGCTTAACACTATTGTTTCCTCCTCCGAATAATATTTCAAGTATAACTATACCAACCAAATGGATCTGTTAAGGTATTACCTAAATATAATTAGAATCGAAACACGTATATCGAGAACCTAACAGTAGCAACAAAACTAAGAGGGTGTTTCTTTTTTTTGTTAGCTAAAGGATGCGTGGGGCCTATGTGGGACCCACGGCTGTTAAATAGTCTTAATGGGGAGAGTCTCCATTATACCACTCACATGGGGATAGATGCACTAGTGGAAAAATAGTGGGCTCCACATAAAAAAACATTATTATATACTTTGTGTGGACCCATTCCCTTAGCTAAGGGAAAAAGAAACACCCCCTAACTCTATCTTTGTAAACTTCAATTGGCATTGATATAAGCGGGTTTTTGGGGAGAAAATTTATGAATGATTAGATTTGAGTGTATCTTTTTCCTAATAAAATAAAACCCCTAGTGGGGACATTTTAATCAAATCATACTTAGAAAAAATTACACGGATGGTCCTTGTGGTTTACACAGATTTCATGTTTAGTCCCTAACTCAAAATAAGTACACCAGACATCCCTATTTTTTGAAACCTGTCACACATTTAGTCCCTATCTTGGATGGCCGTTAGTTTATCCGTTAAGTTATTTGCACCGTTAGTCCTTCGTTAATATTTTTTGCACCGTTAGTCCTCATTTATTTGCACCGTTAGTCCTTCGTTAAAATTTAAAAAAAAATCTAAAATTAAAAAAAAAAAATTGAATAAAATTTTTTTTCGAATAAAAATTTTAAAAAAATATATTTTTTAGAAAAAATATTTAAAAAAATTTTTTTTTTTTCGAATAAAAATTTTTAAAATTAAAAAATTCTAAAATTAAAAAAAAAAAATTTGAATAAAAAATTTTTTCGAATAAAAAATTAAAAAAAAAATATTTTTTTAGAAAATATTTTTGAATAAAATTTTTTTTCGGAAGATATTAAAAGTTGAAATGAGTTCGGGTTCGGGCCACATGTTTTTACATTTACCCACGTTACCCGCTCCACACCGTAGTAATATTACTATTACTATTATTATTATTATTATTATTATTATTATTATTATTATTATTATTATTATTATTATTATTATTATTATTAATAACAAAAAAAAAAAAAAGGGAAAAAGAGTAACTACAAAGGGTTGTGTTTGGTTCGGTTCACAGCAAACCCTCACCATTTTCACCTCTCTCTCTCCTCCCCCTCATCTCCTCCTTCTTTCTTAACCTAGCCGCCGCCCATTGGCCGGCCACCACCGTCACACCGCCGATCTCACACTAAAAACAACACCACCATCTTAATCCTCTCGTCCCGATCTATCTTTTGGTACTAACCACGCGCCCTAACTCCTACGTTAACACCTATTTCGAATTATATCATCACGAGTTCATCATCACTTTTTAATATTTCTTGAGTATCTCTTCGATTTGGCTTTGGTTTTGGAAGGTAGGTCGAGTTTTGACTCGAGTTGTGGGTTCGAATCGTGACTAAGGGTCACGGATTCCATTATTTTTCGGATTGTTATGATTCTTGTTACAAGAATCAAATGGGTTTTCAATAAAAATAGTTTAAAAAGAGGTTTGGTATCCGGGTTTTTGGTTTGGTCGTTTGGGTCGAGACAAAACTCGTGGCTACTTACCTTCAAAACGACTCCAAACTCAAGTTTCTTTGAAAACCCAACAATATTAATGGTGAGGGTGGTGTTTTTGGTGGCGGTGGTGATGTAAACGAGGGACTAGGGGTGTTTGGGTCGCGCGTGTAGTATACCAAAAGAAAGAGGGTGATGAGAGGGTTAATATGGTGGTGGTCGTGTAGGGTGGTAGGCGGCGGTGTGGTGGTGACGGCTGGCCAAGGGTGGCGGCTAGGGTTTTGAGATGAGAGAGATGAAAGAGATGGGAGAGATGAAGTGGTGAGGGTGTTTGTTTGCTTTGTGTGTGAAAAAAATTTGCATTTCTATAAAAAAATAATTTCGAAAAATTAATTTCAAAAAAAAATTAATTTTTGTAAAAAAATTAATTTTTGTAAAAAAATTAATTTCTAAAAAAAAGTACATTTTGTAAAAAATACTAACGAGGGACTAACGGTGCAAAAAATACTAACGGAGGGACTAACGGGCAAATAATAATTATACACTTAACGGTCAAAGATAACGTCCATCCAACTTAGGGACCAAACGCGTGCAACGTTTCCTAAAATAGGGATCTCTGGTGTAATTAAAATGAAATAGGGACTAAACATGAAATCTGTGTAAACCACAAGGACCATCCGTGTAATTTTTTCTCATACTTATTTTGGTAATATTTTTTATAATTTTTAATTTTTAAAAAGGCTTTGAATATTTAAAAATCTAATATCTTTCTATATTTGTAAAAAAAACGTTTTTATGCCTAAACATTAAAATTGGGCAAAAATACACATGGACTTCATTGTTGTTTTTAGATATTTTAGGCCTAAAGTGTAGATTTTTGGTGAAAACCGGAGTACCCATTATTGTCACCCACACATCTATTATCACAAGAAAAATACACACTTAACAATCCTAAGCATCCCGGAGTACCCATAACAACAACAATAATTGGATGCTACAACAATCACAACAACAATCCAATGCTACAACAACAATCCGATGCTACTACAATCCGATGCTACATCAACAATCCTTGATTGATCCATCAATTCGATGGTACAGCAACAATCCTTGATTGATCCATCTAAAACCTACAACAACAATCCGATGCTTCACCTTTTGGTACATTTACTGATGCACCAAAAATTGAAGATAAGTTTATAATTTATTAATTTGAATTTGTTTGAGATTTTAGGTTATTAATTGTTTAATTTAATTAAGGTTAATTGTTGGTTATACTATTTGTCGTTGTGATTGGTAACACATAAGATGACCCATCTATATTTTATGACTATAATAGCGAAAACGACATAACTGTCTTGACAGCTGGGTACGACATACCAGGTGAATTTCAGTTTAGTTTGTTGGTACGTAAACAACCAGAGTGTTTTGACAGAGGCATGAAATTACAGAATATATAACTTAAATTTCTTCTTACAATATGGATTTGAAGAACTGACACCTTTGAGGGCCTAAAGTTTTACCTAATGTTTGTTAAGATACTATTATTGGACTTCAGTGTTTTCGGTTTTCTTGATATATACTTGAATTTTTGTTGTGAAATGTTAGAAAAATAGTATCTGAATGGTTAAATTAGGATTTCACTAGGCTTTTTGGAAAATTTTTTGCTTTAACTGTTTGCAAAAAATATAACTACATATATTTGTGTTGTTATTAAACTACTAAATGCTAAACATAATAGATAGTGACAATGCAATTTCACACTTCACAAGCCTACCTGAGATGAAAAGACTTGGCTTGGGGAAATCTTGATGGAAGCAAGGATCACAGTAGACCATTCCTACAATTGTGGTGTGTCTAGCTTTAGATAAATGCTAAGTTCAGACAAACCCATGACCACATTCTTGAAATAAACATCAGTCTATCGTAGAATTAAAGAGCTAAAATGTTTTTTTTACAAGGGGGGTTTATGTGAGCTTGCCATCATTAGTCGATGATGCAAACCATAAGCGAATATTGTTTGGTTTGCCAGTTGCCACTCTGTGACCCATTTTACTGGTAATAAATTTTAATTTTTCTAGGTGAACTAAAACCATATCTTTTCAACTGGATTTCATTTATTTATTGGTTGTGGCCCTGATTAAGTTTGGTTATGTGCAGAGAGAAATAAATTTGATAGTATATCATAAATAGAATATGTAAGCATCCCCATGTACAAATTTCTCTTTCATCAACTTATTTTTCGATTGTGCTGTTTATAGAATCCATAACTTGGTGAGGAGCATCATTTATATTAACATTGGGCTGGAAGATATATAAAAGACCAAATACTATAATATGGGATGCTTTGTATCAACCCCAAAGGATACAGGTGGGAGAAGAAGACCAAGAAACATTGGTGAAGTAGCAGTATTTGTACATGGTTTACGGATTCCTAAACCCGTGGATTTTACTGAGTCGCTTGGTGATCATTTGGGAAAAAGTTTAGTGGTACGACTTTCAGCTCTTAGGACACGTATAGTGGTAATGGCAGGACAAGAAGCTCCAACTATCACAAGAACACGGAGAAGAAGTGCTACCCAACATGGTTGCTATAAAAAATGACTTTAATATATATTGTTGTTAAATGTAATAACATTATATTTACTGGATGTTTTTTTCATTTTCTGGAGGCTCAACTTTAGGTGATCTTCTGCAAGCCCTTGAAGATTATTTACCAGTACTTCTAGGATTGGTTAAAGATGGTATCATGCTCTAACTTATATTGTATCGGTCCCTTTGAATATTACAATTTACATATTTAATCCGGATAACTAAGTTACTATGGAGTGTCTGGGATTGGTGTTAAGCGTCAGGTAATTACTGTATTTACTAATGCACATCCGAAGGTAGATGCGTATTTGCGGAGGATTTAGAAATTGCAACATTTCGACGATTCTACATGTTCTCCTGCTTGATCTAAATGATTGAGCGCCTTAAATTGATAGTTGGAGTAACTCAAATATTCAAGCCAATATGAGATTACGTGTTCAACTCTAAGTCGTGAAGAGTTCATAAATTTGACTTTTTAGAACAACTCAACGAACAAAGTATTGAAATATGTTTTTTACAATTCTCTTTATAATTGTATAAGTCAATTCTATACCGTAATCAGTATACATTTTGAGCATATGTTGTTTATATTAGTCTATGTTACAAGTAACAAGAACTAAACAAGGTGGCTACTAGATTAGGGTCGTTTGGGCTTTTATAAACCAAGAGGTGCTATGTATTTCGTAAACCATGCATCTCATTGCTATTATAGGAAATTGAAAAGCTAGAAGGAAAACTTTATTCAATTAATGCTCATTTGAAGGATTGTATTATAAGTTGTTGTGTATATATACATAAATAAATACGAAGTATACAATTTGAAACTTCAAAATAATCATAATAATTATAAGGTGTTCGGATTAAAAAATCACAAAAAAAATGATATAAATAAATTAGAAATAAAATCTTAAAAATACAAAATAAATAAAACCCGCGCGTGCGCGAGCTTTATAACTAGTTATATACAACAAATTATTAGGGTTAGGTCTTTGGACTTATAATCCTAATGGGTAAATAATAAAATAGCCCACTAACAATTCATTCGTATAACCCTTATAAAGCTTATTTGCAATAACATTACTATATATAGTAATTCAGCGTCAAATGACGCCAGTTGACATCACTTAGGCTGCTGAAATTTTTTTTGGCCCAACAACAAGCCCACTTTGACCTAGGGGTGTTCATCGGTTCGGTTATCGGTTTATTCGGTTAAAAAAATTTTTTGGGTCATAACCGAAAACCGAACCGAACCGAAAATAGCTATAACCGAACCGAACCGAGAACCGAACCGAAGTTCGGTTCTGTTATGGGTCAAAACCGAAAACCGAATTTTTTACTTAAATTACACTATTTATATTTTTTTTTGAATTTAATTATATATATTTTTGGCAAAAAAAATATTTCAAGCATAAAAAAATGTTTTTTTATATTAGTATAAAATTTTAATGGATATTTTTTATATTTAAAATAATATAAATATATAAAAAATATATATATTTATATAAATTCGGTTTTCGGTTCGGTTTTCGGTTCAGATAGCTAAACCCATATCCAAACCGAAAACCGAATTTTTAATTCGGTTCGGTTCGGTTTTAACAAGTTCGGTTCGCTTATATGTTCGGTTCGGTTCGGTTCGGTTTTCGGTTTATTCGGTTAATTAACCGAACCGTGAACACCCCTACTTTGACCTAGGTAAAAACCCAAAATAGTATTTACAAAATATACCCTCTACTATATAATAAGTTTAAAAACAGCACAAAACACTATTTACGAAACATACCCTCTACAATATAATAACTTGCGAAAACTACTTTAAACTTTTATCTAACATATATTTAGCGAGCCCCGCCGCAAAACGCTATCAAGAACCACACCGTTTTAATTTTTTTTCAGGACTTTTTAACCCCGCACGGAACACCTGACCCACTTTCTACTTAACAAAAAAAATGTTGTGCAATAATCAACGACATGAAACAACGCCCCGCTGCAACGCGACGGACCGTTGCCCACCTCGTTATTAAAAAAGAAGGTAATTAAAAAATTACAACAACGATAGCCAATGATAAACCAAAAAAAAAAAAAAAAAATACTATGAGATTTTAAACAAATAAATATAACATTTTTAAAAGTTTGTTCAACAATATATCTTTAACATGGCATACGCATCATCAAAAATATTATCATTAATTCATTTTTTTTAACAAAATCAACAACTATTCTGTTTAAATACTGCATCGAATGAATTTAGTAAAACAATAGAAAAAATTACACGGATGGTCCTTGTGGTTTACACAGATTTCATGTTTAGTCCCTAACTCAAAATAAGTACACCAGACATCCCTATTTTTTGAAACCTGTCACACATTTAGTCCCTATCTTGGATGGCCGTTAGTTTATCCGTTAAGTTATTTGCACCGTTAGTCCTTCGTTAATATTTTTTGCACCGTTAGTCCTCATTTATTTGCACCGTTAGTCCTTCGTTAAAATTTTAAAAAAAATCTAAAATTAAAAAAAAAAATTGAATAAAATTTTTTTTCGAATAAAAATTTTAAAAAAATATATTTTTTAGAAAAAATTTTTTTTTTCGAATAAAAATTTTTAAAATTAAAAAATTCTAAAATTTTAAAAAAAAATTTGAATAAAAAATTTTTTCGAATAAAAAATTAAAAAAAAAAAATATTTTTTTAGAAAATATTTTTGAATAAAAATTTTTTTCGGAAGATATTAAAAGTTGAAATGAGTTCGGGTTCGGGCCACATGTTTTTACATTTACCCACGTTACCCGCTCCACACCGTAGTAATATTATTATTACTATTATTATTATTATTATTATTATTATTATTATTATTATTATTATTATTATTATTATTATTATTAATAACAAAAAAAAAAAAAAAAGGAAAAAGAGTAACTACAAAGGGCTGTGTTTGGTTCGGTTCACAGCAAACCCTCACCATTTTCACCTCTCTCTCTCCTCCCCCTCATCTCCTCCTTCTTTCTTAACCTAGCCGCCGCCCTTTGGCCGGCCACCACCGTCACACCGCCGATCTCACACTAAAAACAACACCACCATCTTAATCCTCTCGTCCCGATCTATCTTTTGGTACTAACCACGCGCCCTAACTCCTACGTTAACACCTATTTCGAATTATATCATCACGAGTTCATCATCACTTTTTAATATTTCTTGAGTATCTCTTCGATTTGGCTTTGGTTTTGGAAGGTAGGTCGAGTTTTGACTCGAGTTGTGGGTTCGAATCGTGACTAAGGGTCACGGATTCCATTATTTTTCGGATTGTTATGATTCTTGTTACAAGAATCAAATGGGTTTTCAATAAAAATAGTTTAAAAAGAGGTTTGGTATCCGGGTTTTTGGTTTGGTCGTTTGGGTCGAGACAAAACTCGTGGCTACTTACCTTCAAAACGACTCCAAACTCAAGTTTCTTTGAAAACCCAACAATATTAATGGTGAGGGTGGTGTTTTTGGTGGCGGTGGTGATGTAAACGAGGGACTAGGGGTGTTTGGGTCGCGCGTGTAGTATACCAAAAGAAAGAGGGTGATGAGAGGGTTAATATGGTGGTGGTCGTGTAGGGTGGTAGGCGGCGGTGTGGTGGTGACGGCTGGCCAAGGGTGGCGGCTAGGGTTTTGAGATGAGAGGGATGAAAGAGATGGGAGAGATGAAGTGGTGAGGGTGTTTGTTTGCTTTGTGTGTGAAAAAAATTTGCATTTCTATAAAAAAATAATTTCGAAAAATTAATTTCAAAAAAAAATTAATTTTTGTAAAAAAATTAATTTTTGTAAAAAAATTAATTTCTAAAAAAAAGTACATTTTGTAAAAAATACTAACGAGGGACTAACGGTGCAAAAAATACTAACGGAGGGACTAACGGGCAAATAATAATTATACACTTAACGGTCAAAGATAACGTCCATCCAACTTAGGGACCAAACGCGTGCAACGTTTCCTAAAATAGGGATCTCTGATGTAATTAAAATGAAATAGGGACTAAACATGAAATCTGTGTAAACCACAAGGACCATCCGTGTAATTTTTTCAAAACAATATAATGGAGCTAGGCGCCCCATCGGAGCAGGCCTGAAAGCTAGTTAAATATACGTTACTCTGTTTATATAAAGTATTGAAGCTAGTTATTTTACTACTCCGTTGTTTTTATGTATGCTCAAGTCATTATTTTATTGTTTAAATTTAAATATTGAAATTCATACCACTCATGTGAGCTAAATTTGTTTCTAGAATCTTGCTCGAAATAAGGGTATAGTCCCTTTTGTCTTGATTGTGGTATAGTCACTACATTTTTGAAAAATAATTTACAAATATAAAAGTTTATAAAGTAGTTATGTTGTCTTTGAAATCCTAAAAACCCTTTTATGTCTATTATAACAGTATCTGTAACAAATAGATGATAATAGCAAGTAATACATAACCATTAAAAGCTCAGATTGTTTTTGAAACTTCATCTCAAGTATTTCTGATTTATAACAATAAGTGTATTGCTAGATGTTGCTATTGTTGGTATAAATGTAAGTATGCTACTCCAACTCTCAAGTTGGAGCGGTTGGAATATGGTAGTTAAATCTGCATGTTACACGATTAGAAATACGTGAGCTTATTGGGGGCACATATGTTAATACACGAAGAGTACGTTTATTTTATATATATATATATATATATATATATATATATATATATATATACATGTTATATATTTATTAAATGGTTAATATGTTTCACGAATATAATAGAGAGGGGCTTAAAATGTCGAAACGGAAACTATTGTTCTTCTCTCAAAAGTGGAAGATTTTGGAAGATTCTAGAAAAGGATTTGCGTGCAAATTATTATAATAATTAAGGAGTTAATTGAAAAGACTTAGAGCCCGTTTGGTAGTCGGTATTCGCACTGTTGGAATAGTATCATAGTCAAATATTTCATTTGGTTTGCAGGAGTCGGTTTTTAAACAGGATTTCACACCTTTCTTTTTGGGTTTGTGTGATAACACCCACATGTGACCACTTTCCTGACAAAAGCATTTATGTAGTACTTTTATATTTGTCTTTACCTTATTTTTTATTTCATAATATAAACAATGGGTCCCTCTTAGTATATATTAATATTAAATAAAAATCAATTCCTTATTACATTTTACAAAACAAACAATATTAATACTATCAATCCAAATATCAATCCAAATCCAAATCCTAAACCCATTTACAAAGCAAACGGGCCCTTAGAGTAGAAAACAAGTTAAAAGATTTTGAAAGATTCTAGAAAACTATTGTCATTCCTCTTCTCTTAAAAACTTGACCCACACAAAACTAAAGATACAACGTACAAAAACCCGAATATATGTTTTATTCCTCCTTGTGATATAAATTAGTAGTGAATACGAAACTATATGTATGAATGCACGTGCATGAGTATTCTCTGTGTATGCATTATACATGCATACTATACGTATAATATTAACAAAGACTTTGCATGCTAATATCATGCATGCAAGTTATCTTGTGTTGGTACTTATCGATAGCATGACACATAACCCAAAAGGGTTTTATTCAATCGATTGGTTTTTGTTTTTAGAAACATCAAACCCTAGTTGTTTGTGGTGTTTAATCGTGAAGTCAAGGCTAGCATATTTGGCGTGCTTGTTCGACGTGTTGTGTGAGCAACCGTAGAGGTGGTATTTTAACCACTATTTGTTTTATTTGCGGGTGACTACGAGGGTTAGTTTTCTATTTATTCTTTCATGTTGTTTATATATGTGTTAATCATAAAGGCTAAACTAGATCCATATCCGCTGAGTACTCGTAGTGTTAATGGTTAACATGATTATTAAATCACAACATATATATCATCTTCCTATTCATTATCCAAGATAGGCACCTGTATGTTAGATAAAACTGGAAAACGATGGAACCATGCATGAATCAGGCCATAACCATGCATTATCATGCACTATATCCACAACTTTATCATGTAGCCTAAATCCTTTCTTTTAGTTATGTTGTTTATTGTGATTGGTGTCCAGTTTGAAAAACACAATTTTGTTCTCCTTTGCGTATCATGAACAAGTAGAATGTAACCATTCAACGGGTACAAATTAACCAAGCAAAATGATCATTATTTAAATCGTTTTCTCTATTCTTTATTTGTATCCAACAACTGCATTCACCATGTTGGAATATGGACCAACAACCCGGTACTAGCACGGATTGTCAGGGTTTTTAACCCACCACTACAAGAAATAGGAGATCAGGCGACGAGAGTTATCCCGTCGACACAATGTCGACGGGAAAATGCAGAAAACGACAAAAAATTCGCTTGACCGAAGCCAAATGCGTTGAATTTTTTGGATTAACATAATCCCATCGACATGTCGACGGGAACAAATTGATCAAAATTTCCAGCCTCAATAATTGCCAAAACTTTGGCGCGAAATATCCCGCCTTTATAATCCCGTCGACATGTCGACGGGAGGATATTAAAAATAAAATTACTACGTAATTAACGTTTGATTAGTTTTAATTACGTGTTTTATTTATAATCCCGTCGACATGTCGACGGGATAATAAAGTAAAAATAATAATAGTGAATTAGTGGTCAATACAAATGGCGGGATTTTTTCCCGCGTGTTTTTCCCGTCGACATGTCGACGGTATTATCTCCCCAAAATATTCTCCCTATATATACTCCACAAAAACATTCCCGTCTCATTTTTTACCTATATACATTCTCACAAAAAAAATTTCGTCTCATTTTACACTTATTTTCGTCTCACAAATAAGTCAATCGTCAATTCTTACAAGACACACATGACTTGGCGTGGTTGCACAGTTGAAGAGGAGTACTCAAAAATCTTGTCACACGAGCTCCTCTTTAATGAAATTATGTTAACTTTTGGTCATGCAGTTTATGAGGAATATGGTTCTTTTAAGGATGCTGAACCGTGGATGAGTGACAAGATTATCGAATGGTGTAGGAAAAAACCGTACTACAAAGAGTACATGGACGAGCTAGATGCTGCTGAAGCTCAAGTTGTTGCTGTTGGAGGTGACGATAAAGCTGAAAGTACGTTGGAAACCAAACTTGATAATATTGTAAATAGGGTCACAAATCTTGAAGCTACGTTTGCACATATCAAGAAAATGAGAGCAAGGAAGGGAAAAGATGGTGCGAGTTCGAGTAAAGCGGGAAGTAGCTGCAAAAAAAAAAAAAAAAAATGGGTTGTTTCATTTGATCTGTTCTTTTGGTTGTCGAGTTGTTCAGTTTGAGTTGTTTCGTTTGGTTGTTGAGTTGTTTCGTTTGGTTGTCGAGTTGTTTAGTTTGAGTTGTTTCCTTTGGTTGTCGAGTGGTTTAGTTTGTTTGTCGAGTTGTTTAGTTTGAGTCTGTATGAAAATGCATGTGGTTGAGAACTCTTGCTTGTTTTAAATAAACAGTTTGCCTTTGTGTTTGATAATTATTGCTCCTTCAGTTCTATTATTTGTGCGTAAGAATTTAAAATATAAAGGATGTTCAACATCAGTTACCACAACAACAACAACATTTTATTAAACAACAACAATAACAATAACAGCAAACAACATCAACAAAAACAAACAACATCATTTTATTAAACGACAACAATAACATCAACAACAACAGCAAACAACATCAACAACAACAACAATAACAACAAACAACAACAAACAACATCAACAACAACAACAACAACGTACAACAACGATAACAGCAACAACAACGATAACAGTTCTACATATGAAATTTATCCATGTCACTTAAAAGTTCACGGAGTATTGCATCTGACTGACATGTGTGGTCGTGGTTGGGATACTTTGCCATGTCAAGTTTTGCCTCCAGCATCCTTAATTTTGTCTGTAGCACATTTTTTTGTGCCTCCAACACCTGTTTTTGTGCCTCCAGCATGTTTATTCTAATATTTTTTTCATGACACTTAGAGCACCTTGTTGGAGCAGATCCAGAACCGCTTGATGTTGAAGCTCCCAGAGAACCGATCATCATTTTGGCGAGTCGTTCCTCCTTCCATAAAAAAAAATCACATCCATGGTCTTTTGTCCCAGGCTGTTAAAGAGTAAAAACTATTATTTTTAACAACTAACCAAATTATTTATATAATACACGAAAAAGTATGTAATTGTTCACCTGCGAGAAAGGACACACATAGTATAGTTTACCACGGGAGTAAGATTTACACGATTCTCGCAGAATCACGTCTCCTCGTTCACAAGGACAAGGAAAAGCTTCAAATTCTAC